>CM017464.2:13893757-15093757 GCA_007827005.2 Populus simonii
TCCGCAGCCCCCCCTGTTTAAAAAAAATGGTAACGTGACAACAAAAAATAAGAAGAGCTGAACCCAACTAGATCTTTTAGTTTAGTTGCCTGTATTTATAATTCATAATTATAATATGTGCTGTTTTGTAAAAGAAATGTTGGGTCAGGTAACCCATGGCATAGTTGGGTGACAGAGAACTCAACTTTAAAGACACTAAACCACCCTACAGCAGCTAGGCCCACCAGGCCTCCGATGTCCGTTCCTGTTTTTTCCCATCTTTTTTTTGGCTGCAAGAGAACTGAAACATCACATGGATGGGAGATCGGGATTCTTTTTGAGTTGAAGGAAATACTTGTTTGGATAATATTTCAACCTAAAATTAGCCATGAAGGTGTTAAATAATCAGCCATGTAGGAGGGTAAATGTGGTTGGGGGACATGACATCTTTTATATGTTATGATCAGCCTCACATGCATACATGATGTTGCCTCCTCAACAACAAGTAGCATGGGATTTAACACCTTCTTTGTTGTATCTGATTCTCCCTTGGGTAATAAGACATCTGCATGCCATTGATTTCTGCTCTGTAACCACAGCCTCGAGAAACGCAGCTTTCCTCCAAGTGGCTAATCTTTTAATTAAAGCACCCTTCTACTTTATAATTAGTGCATAAGCAAACATGCATCTTGTTTCTTGGAGGTCAAAATAGCTGACCGATTACTTGTGCTCCACGAGATTTCAATCAAAAGTTTGGAGAGATGGGTCTACCTGGAGATTAACATACAAAACAAAGCAAGGGAATAGAAAGAAACCTGTCATGGTTTAGATTCAGAAAGAATTCCAGGATTTAATCCATTTCCATAATATAATACATGACATGTGAAGCATGAACAGAGATGGGATCTTAATTAAAGCAAATCTAATCGCATTTTATTACGCAGCTTTTCGTTGTTTAACTTGCAGGTAAGCTAGAATCTTTATATCGAGAGATCACATGGCCATTCACCACCACAACGCATTATTCAACGCACCTGCATGGAATATGTATTTAGGAGAAATAAATCATCAGCACTATAATATTTAGGGACATGAGACCTTTTCCTACCGAGGAAAACTTCATTATTGCCGGGCAGCAATTATTTGTTTTCCTTCCTACCAAGTTTGAGAGATTTTTCTCCCGATTAGTGAGTGGCTCAAGCTAATCCACAAACACTGCAACATGGAGTGGATCTTCTGCTTCCAGTGTCACGTGATATCTCTGGACCATGACGACGAAAGACTAAATTATTTATGTTTTGCAATAAATCTGCATGCATGATCAGCCAGAGGAGCAACAGCTAACAAGTTTTAATTACAGAAAATTCTAACCTATTTGGTTTTTGGCTTGAGTTTGACAGGCATGGACTTAATCGTTCACCTAAATTTATTGATTTTCTGAATTACTTAAACAAATCAAGTACTCAAGATCCCTCGGTTTCAAGCAGGCTGTAACTGGGGTAGCAAGGCATGACAAGTTATCATACGCATAATAAATCCATATATAGGATGCCCCATTATCCCGATTAGCCACTGTGTCGAGAAAAGTTGTAAGAAAATAAGCACACAGATCCATCATATTTAGGGATAGGTAGGTGATCTTAAAACTGAAGAAGTGAATGCTGGAACAAATTTGCTCACCACCACGCTTTGAAAGTAAAGATAACGTACGATAGGGACATGATGTATGACATGTGATATCTCATAGAGTTACTCAAGAGCAACGAAACACCATCAATAAGAGCATTTGTTTAATTTTGCGGTCGCCTCCTCTTTCCTTTTCAATGAATTAAAGTCGAAGACAAATTACCCCCGTCTACTCTTCATGTTATAATTATCGCTGTTCAATCTCAATCCCAATCTCATGTGTAGCCTGTGAAACCATTTATCACCACAGTAGTTGTCCTTGAATATTCATCTCATGCATAAAATAACCCTTTTGGAACTTGAACTGGTCACTGTAAGTAAATTTATTTTTATTTTCGGGCAATTTCTTATTAGTTGCCAGTTACCAAAATAGACACGTCTATCATAATTAGTCAGACAAATCAATCCAATATATTCAGTAGATCCTTTGACATTAGCTTCTGAAAAGGAGGCATTGAGATCGATGTAGTCCTGTACAGATCAAGAAGGTGGGTTAAATCATGGCGTAAATTTACTTGTATCAGGCCAAATACACGTTTATGTTTCTTTTTTACATCTCACTATTATTTTGGAGATAAAAACCTTCATTTCTCCATAGTAAGGCATGTTTAAACTTGTTTTCTACATATTGTAAGGCTGGAAGGAGAAATTGCAGGATTCAATCTTTGAATTTAATAGAATTGATAGCAGTAGCTAGCACATATCTTAAACTTTGAAATGGTAACTAGCATTGATTATTACAGCTACTGATAATGGAAAACAACAAATCTGTCTTGGCAAATGCGAATTAAATCCAGTACCATATCCACCTGATTACCCCCTCAAAAAAAAAAGCACAGGGCCCTTGATATAATGTGTGATGATTCACATTTTTTGGTACTCTTTTACTGTGGACATGGACATGCATGCTTTTCAGTACAAATCTTGGCCTTTTATTTCCATTCAATTCAGTACAAATGCCTTTGTGTAGGTATATTTTACTAGCAAAAAATTAGACATGGCCTCCCCTGTAAACGGAAATGAGTGCTGAGCTTCTTCTAGGGCTTTGAGGTACAATAGATTGAGTAATTATCGGAAATCCACGCCTGGCAAATCCCACATGAGTTCCAGTCAATCATGAGAATTGAACGGTGGACGTGGATCCCAGCTCGCCAACTGAGCTACTGCTATTATTGGTGTACCTGAGGCTTTAACATCTACGGCTTGCCTCGTGTAAGCAAGTGGAATAGAACAATAAATGGCTTCTCCTTCTCTGTAATCAATCATACATCGGCTAGCTGGAGTTTTAGTGGCTCTGAGTATTGCCCGTATCGTCCAACCAGTATTTGAGATGCTTCTCTGATGGGACCAATGTGGGCCTCATGTCCACCACTATTAGGACTGTGTCATTAAGGCCCAGTACAAAAGAAATCCATAGCATATTTGCTTCCCCATTTATGGCTTCACGAATTTGCGACCTCAGCTTTTGAGAACAGGCTTTCTAAAAGTAAAAATATTTTACAACGAAAGCACGTCGTTGGGATGATTTTTAAAAAGTACATTTTTTTTTCTTGAAAAAGTATTCAATCAATATTTTTTTTAGTTTGGTCTTTGCTATCTCTGTAATTGTATCACTAGTAAAATTGTGAACCGGATATATCGAAGTTGGTTTATCTACCTGACTATTCATGTTTGAAATTGTAATAAGTCATGTAAACAAATATATATTAAATTAAATTTTAAGGGTGTTATTTAATTAGTTAAGTTATAAGAATGTGTTGGGGAACGCGGTGCAAACCGCGTTCCCAAAAAATTCAAAAAAATAATTATTTTTGCTAAAATTTAATATGGTTTGTACGTTTTGATGTGCTGATATTAAAAATAATTTTTAAAAAATAAAAAATATCATTGGCATGTATTTCGGTATAAAAAATTATTTAAAAAGCAATCGCTACCACACTGCCAAACACATTCTAAATTTGCTTTCTAGAGCTTATCAATTCGAGTTTCACAAACTTTAAAGTCCCTAAAAACTTATATGTTCGTTAACTTTAGGATATTAAAGAATTAATCGAGATACGTATAAATTGATCCAAACACCCATAGTTACAATTAAAAAAAAAATTACATACTAAATCATTACCTATTACAAACTAAGTGAAAAAATATGTTTTTTTGCTAGCATGCTAGCTTCGTGGATACTTTATATGTATCTTTGATCAGGAAAAAAAAACCTATATATGTGCAAGCTAACTTCAAAATAGAAAAATCGGTTGTTTATCACGCTAGGCGTACATTAAAATGCTGGCATCTGTTTTGTCATCAACAGTCTAGTCAAATGAATGAGCAAAAACGATGCGTGTAAAACGTAAAATTTCGTCGTTTTACATAAACCTCGGTCATCCTTTTTGTACGGTAAAAAAAAACCCCGAAATTTAAGACAAGTTTCCATCGATGTGTCCTTTCCTGCTCCATTATTTTTCCAGCCTCAATCACGAAAGACTTCACCTAGAGGCATCGATGGCGACAAATTGAGGTGGTAACGAATCGAAAGCAAACCTCCATATCAAGAGCTCTGCTAATTAAAGACCCTTTTTTCTTGCAAAATCTCATGTTCCCATTGACATGCAGAAAATTTAGTTAGAGATGAAGTTGCTTGATCAGCTATTCAGCTCCTCAAAATCACTGTTAATCTGGTGCCATTTGACGATGACAGCTTAACAGAAATGGATTTTATTCAATTATCAGATATCATAATGAAAGATGAACTGCAATTCAACTTGGTATTGACAATTGGGATTGAAATTAAGGCAATTTCTGGTTAAAGTCAGAGTTATATATACGAGAGGGGATCGTGGATATGTGGAGAACGGACCCGATTGTTCAAGGGAATCGAAGAGAAAAGGACCCTTGAGATGATATTGCTTGAGACAGTTCCAGCTTGACCATACAAAAGAAATGAAAAATCGAAGTGATTCATCATGCCGTGCTATCCTTTTTATCTCTAGCAACTTAGCAAGCTGTATGGCATATTTCTTTTTTATTTCCTGTTAGGTGGAAGGATACTATTTATAGATTTCTTAAACATGTCCTTTGGATTCAGAAACAAGTTAAATGATGTCCCCTCGGCCGGTGGGTTGAGTGCCGTGAGTTAGGGGCCACCCCTCTTTGTACCTCCACGGAATCAGATTTGAATCATGGAAATTTTCTTTCAAAATAATAACAAAGAAAAATAATTGAAGCTCAAAGGAAATTTCTCGGATCAGATTTGAGACTGATGAACGAAGGATTTGCTGTAATATGTGTGTGATTAAGATGATAATGAAGAAATTGTTCTTCCTAAGACCTCAAATTAGATTCGATTCTTAAATCCCGTTGAATTAATATTAACATTTTAAACCGCTAAATCTTACTAATATAAACTTATAAATCTTTTTTTCAAAAAAAATAATGTTCGTTCCGCTTAGAGAAATAATAGGACTATCGATAGTTTGATCACTGATACTAAAAGCAAACGTAAACTCAATTAGTTTCTAATACAGAACCCATGAGGTTAAAAACATGTTAAGTAAGTTATTTGTAAATTATTATTTTTTCTTGAAAATATATTAAAATAATATTTTTTTAATTTATATCAAAATATTAAAACTTGAATTTGAAGCAAGAAAAAAAATAAAAGCATTCTAATATTTTTTTAAAATACTTTTAAAAAATAAAAATAAATATACTCCAGTATTTCTAATCAAGTCTTAGCTTACTCCGGAGCCCAAATCCTGGATTTTATACATCCACTTGAAGTATGGATTGCCCGCCCGGAAGCTGCATCTCAGTGACATCATACTTTCAGATGTATCTCTTTTGATTAATGTCTAAATTTTTTTATTTCTTTCACGTATTTCATTATCTTAATTTTGTTGACGAGATTGTTAAACTGTTTACTGTTTTGGGGAAGAAAAGTCAAAATGAAATTGAAAATAAAAACGAAGGAGAAGTCCCTACTCCCTATCCTACTTGGCTAGACAAACACGTCAACGAAAGCTCAAAGCGTCCCTTGTAGTTATTTAATTCAAATAGGCCTACTCAGGTTCTGTTCTGTTCTGTTCTGGGCTTGAGGCCTATGGTGGGCTGGAAAGGCGAGCACATTCGGGAAAGTAGGCCCAAAGCTGAAGCTGCTTTCCTCTTCACCCTCACGAGGCAATCAGAATTCAGAAACTCAAAACGAGAATATACGGAAAGTTTAAACCCCTCTTGACGAGGTTGAACGAAAAGTCCACGTGGGCTAGAAAAAAATTCATCGCAAAAAAATATATATTTGCTAGTATATGCAACATGTTTTTGATATCATTAAAAAATTAAAATTGTAAATTAAAAATTCTATGAATGTATTTAATTAAAAACATTGTTAGCAATACCTATGGATTAAATTAAAATTTTGAGAGATAGAAGTATATATACAATCTCGCAATACAGGCAACAAACCTGATTATGTAGAATAACTTTATTTCTTTGAATCAATTTTTTATTGAATCAGATAATAAAAAAAAACACTTAAAAGAAAGCGAGTCAGATTATTTTTTTTAATGCAAAAAAATATAAAGGGCATCGTGTTGTAATAATCTAGATAAATTTGGGTTAATTAGCTAAATTTATTATTCAAATCATAAGATCGTGATAATCTCATAAAAAGTAAATTTAAACAAATTATAATATTCAATTCTTTAATCAACTTAATGTTAAAAGATAAAAATTTAAAAAAAAAATATTCAAAAAAAAAACTCAAGTTAACAGATATTAACTTGTCAACTCTCGATTTGAGTCATACAACCTGTTATATTTAATAATTTTTATTTTTAAAATTATTTTTTATTTAATTATATGTCAACCATGAGCACAAGATATTTTTATATCAAACAACATTTTTTTCCAAAAACAAAAAATAAAGGTTCCGTGTAAGACTAAAATAAAAAATACCCCTTTATTTTTAGAAAAGTTGGATAACAAAATGAAGGTATCCTTTAAAGTGAGATAAAAACAAAGACCTTTAAAAACCAAACAAAAGATGAAAAACATATTTTTTTTTATCTAAGTTTAAGGGTTGAATATACATTAAATACAAAACAACTAGGCCAAGTGCGTGCGTCTACCCATGCATTTAGCCTATAAATAGGCTCGGCTTGGGCTCCATGCTCACAAGCTAGGCATTTTTTACCGGTAGTAGAGGGTTGGCGATAACTCATCCATACTTATATGCTTTTTTATAAATTTAAAGAGCAAATAATGCGTTGTCTGTCATTTAATCGTAAAAAAAAATAATTAAAGCGCATGACACTTCATTGTTGACCTAGTTTTGGTGATTAAGGGCCATCGAAAAATCAAGTCTTAGGTTTTTTAGGGTAAAAATTTGATTTTTAACCAGGTTTTTATAAAGATACAAAACATTATAGACACTTGATAAACTCGTATATTGCTTTTTATAATCCAAAAAATGATCCAAAAATCCTAAAAGCTTCTCGATGACAAATCTATATTTTATTAGGTAATTTGAAGTTAAAAAAACATCTAAGTTGAACTCTCTTCATTTAATAGAATATGTTAACAACATGTTAGTGGCTAAAGTTAGTGCCAGCTGACGATTATCTCTCTGCACCAGGATTTAAATTTTTAAAAATAAAAAATAAATAAAGTTTTGTAATAAATTTGACTTCTATAAAAAATTTAAAAACTGGAATGACCTCATATTTATAATTCATAAACTTTGAGGACTACTTAATTATTATTTTTTTTAACTCTTTGTCTTTAAAAGTATTTTTTTCTTAACAAATTAACTTAAATTTACTTTTAATTTGATCCAATTAGAGCTAAAAAAAAAGTTTGAAACAAAAAAAATCGCAATATAACAGTACACCGTGCAATGAGTCCATGTGTATAACGTAAATCACCAGCAAGGAAGCAATCTATCATGTGCCACGTGGAATAGCAGCGAATGTAAGTGTTTGTTAAGCAATATAAAATTATTTTTTAATGTTTTACATTGCTAAGAAATATGTATATAACAAAATTATATTGTTCATATTTTTTATTTAAAAAAATTGTTAAAATTACTGCAGAGAACCTCTGAATATATTTATTAAAAAATAAAAAAGTATTGCATTTAAACCAAAATAATATTTTTTTACTTTAATATCTTTGCTAAAAAATAAAACAGTACTCTATTCCCCAACCCACACCTAAACCTAACAAATGATCACATCTCCAACAAAGGGGTAAAACTACAGCGTCAAGTGGATCTTATTAGTTATTATCCTATGCAAAACCACATTATAGAATTATTTTTGTGAACGATCCCGATAAACCATTTCTTGTTATTTTATTCTTAACGCGTGAATCCTTCAAGCAACTACTTCGATTAGAATATATATATATATATATATATATATATATATATATATATATATATATATACACGTTAATTATATCAGTAATAAAAGATTCAAATTAAAAAATTTATATTTTTTGTAATTTTATCTTGAGCTCTATAATTACTACTATGATAATTATTGAAAGTTTATATGATCATTAACTTTAAACTTGATAGAATTAATTGAGGTACACACAAACTATTTATTTATATATATAACATATCTCAATTAATTTCACGCTATATTCATAAACTATATAAAATGAAACATGAGAAAAGAGCAAACCTAGGCGTTATGAGAGAGGAGGTCGTGTTCAATAAATTCCTTGCCTTTTTTTTTTTATCGGAAGGGATGGCTACTCTTTCCATGGCTTTAGCAAAAAATTCTTAGAAAGATGCTTTGATTCTTTCATGGTTTCAAGCAAACAAAAGTAAATTTTCAGGGATTTTGCCTAACCATCTAGTAGATATTTTGATATTATTTTAATGGTTATTTTAAAATTATTTTTTATTAAAATGTATTAATATAAAATTTTTATTTTTAAAATTAGTATATCAAGTCTATTTGAAAACAATAAAAAAACTAATTAAAAAGTATTTTTTTTAAAAAAAACCCCTTATATAGTACCAAAACAAATTGCTTAAAAATGAAATGAATCTAAAGCATATCACGTCATTTTCATTTTAATTAAAATAATATTTTTTTTATTTTTTAAATTTATTTTTAATATTAACATATCAAATCAAATCGATTTAAAAATATAAAAAAGTTAATATATTTTTAAAAAAATTCTATAATACCAAAACATACCTTTTAAAAATAAAATGCATCTAAAAATATGATGTCATTTTCATTTCATCGAAATAATATTATTTTAAAAAAATTATTAAAAAAATTAAATTTTTTTCTTAAAAGAACTTTTGTAACACTAAAACTAACGGCTTAAAAATGAATCTAAAGCATTGCACGTCACTTTCATAGCAACTGGCCTCAGCTGTAGCTAGTTTCCAAGGACAGGTTGAAAAGGAAACATTTTCTTTCAAAGAAATTAAGCAGACACAAAAACCTGCCTCCAGGACAGGTTATGAAGTCGACATGCTAGGTGGCCCACCAAAAAACAGCCCAAACCAACAAACCTGTGGGCCTCCATCGTTCCACTTGCGTACCAAAACGATCATCAAAGTCTCTCCCGTCTTTATAATGTCCCTATCAATTTCGCCTAAGATACTTGAAGAACTGGTCACCCTCGAAAGGTGCTTCTGTAGAATCATTTGGTTTTGGCTTAAAATCTAAAACCACCCACTAACAAAGAAGCTGGTGAAAAGTCCTCGGAAATCCCAAATTTCTTCGAGGAGCAATTATTTGCTGTTACTCTTGGTCAAGATATGAGCAGCAGTCCTCATGGTTGCCTCAACCTGATTATTGTCCGTCCGTGACTCAAACTTTAAGTTCCATTTTCAATTTTATAACTGTTAGTGATGATGTCTCAAAAACCCAACTAGTCTGGAAATAAAGCCCCTACTTGAAGAGCCCAGCAAATGTCTAGATAGTTCTTCACTCGATTATTACAATTTAGGTGCTACCTCTGAGCTTTCCTTTTAACCCTTACATGGCTAATATTTATCCCTAAGTGCATACAATTAGGCCATGAGATTAGCCGGCCTAATTTTACAGGCGGGTTACATTTGTTAAGCACGCGATTAAAGTTCATGAGGAAAAGGACACGCCACTTTAAAAAAATTCTTGGAATAAAATATGGAGATGGTAACTTCAAAGCACAATTATTTCCAGAGAATCAAATCGTAGTTTTAAAAGTCTATGATCAAAGCATAGGTAGGCGGCACTGTGGTTTTGAAGTACAATTATTTCCAGAGAATCAAATCGCACTTTCAAGACCTGTGAATCCCTAGGTGCTTAAGAAAATCTCTCAATTATATTATATAATGACTGATCTTGGTGCTAGCTTTCACTAACATAAACCCATTATTCGTCCCATGTGAGGGCTGCAGCACAATGAGGGACAATGCATAGCTTATTAATTTGGGAACAGCGCGAGCAGCTAGATTCTATTATTATTTTGCAATGATCCCATGAAACATAAATCTAAATAATATTAGAGGATTACTATTGGCATACCCTAACCGCCCAACTAGCTAAACCTGTGATTAATTCTATTAGAGGTATCAATGTCGTGACTGGTTTTTTCAAATTGGGTTTTAGAGCGTTTTTGTTTTTTAGTTTGTGGTTGCAGTAAACCAAAATAATAGTATTTGGTTAAAAAATAAATAAAGTTTTCACATGTAGGTCCTACCAATAAACTGTGTTCGAAACACAATTATTGGACAACATCTTTTATCAACATTTTAGTTGAGGTTACTCAATATATATTTTAATGCACATCAATTCCAACCTCAGTTTTATTAAACACATATCTAAATCAAACCAACCACAACTAAAAGTGATTTTTCTGAACTTATTTTTTAAAAAATATAACCACAAAACTACCTAAAAAACAAACACTCTCAGATGGTGATGTGCAATCTATGGTATGTCATCGATGGTGATATATTGGAAGTATGGTGAAGGCAGTAAATGCCATGGACCTGAACTTTTGTGATGGCTATGGTAACTTTTATTGATGGTGTTCAATGATGGTAAGGATGTTTGGTGGATGTATTTTTTTATCTTGAAATTGAGTTTCGTAACTTAAATAGAAAAGGAAAAAAAACAGTATACTCAAGTAGAGTCCACTCACTATTTAAATTAAAACTTTGTTGGAATTTAATTCTTAATATAAGTTCTTAAATAAAAAATTATGAGTAAATAAAAAAATTGTTAATCTCAAGGAACCATTTGTTTACATGTTTTGGTGAAATCGAAAACCCTCTTAAAGAACTCTATCTCATATACTAAATAAACGAAGCTTTTTTAGTGTTTATAAAATTTAAAGTTGAAAAGTAAAAATTACACTCAAATGACACCAATCTTTTATAGGGTAAAGGTTTTATACAAAGTGGGTTTTTGAACTTAAACCCACACACGCAAGCTTCAGGTTGGGTTTCGGATAAGGAGTAGGTTTAGACAAAGATTATTTTTTATCAACTAAAATTTAGACTTGGGTCTGGTTCATGAAGAACTATTTTTTAAGCCCATTGTTTGTCCAATCTAATCCAGCTCGCGAATGTTAACCGTCTCTTTCAGAAGCTTTTATTGCAAATCTGAATAAGTTTTTCAACTAAAAAAATTCAGATTTATAATCACTATATTCAGATTTAATTATTGATTTATAGTAGCTAATCAAATATTGATAATAGTGGAAATTAATTTTGATTACTACCACAATAAATTCTTCAACTTTTTACCTTCTAAAATCCATTATAAAAAGAGGGCGAATGAAAAGTTTCCTATAAATTTTTTTCATATTTGTACACACTCTTCCTCACCTCATATTTTAGTGTTTTTTTATATATATTTTTTGGTTTTCCTCCCAAAACTAGAGCTTAGGTTAATCTTATTGAGAGATATTTGAGTTACATAATCTTTGGTTTAAGGACCTTGTTTAGAAGTGCATTACACAATCTTTGGTTCAAATACCTTGTTTAGAAATATATCTAAATTAGGTGGTGGTGTTGGAATTTTGGGAAGCATATTGCAAACACCATATTGCACAAGTGAGGAAGAATAAAACTTTAAGGATAAAATATTCATCTATAACAACAACAGAAGTTTGATTGCTTTAAAGTGCTTCAACAAGTCAGTACATTATTATATTTTAATTTAAACATAGATTTTTTATTATTAGTATGCATGCTAGAACTTTGAATTAGTATCAATGGTAAGTTTTGATATATACTTAGTTTGCGAATTAGAATTATATTATTATATTCGTGTTGAAAACATGTTTACCATGAGTTATTATTTTACATGCTTATAGATTTAAACTTGTATGAACTTTAGGTTTTCCTTGAAAACTTTCTTATGTTTAGCATGTCTTACTATGTTAAACAAAACATATTTGCTTATCAATCTAATACATTTACAGATTTGAAAAACGCTATAAAGACTCGTTAATAACAAGCCTTATAAACACATTATGAGCTCTGGGAACATGATTAAAAATGAGAAAATTAAAGTACCAAGTTCTTAATGGCATGTTATATATTCTCAATAACAACATTTGTGCTTGAATAAAACATATTTGAAGTGTAACTACTCATAATTTCAAATCAGTTTCTTCACAAACAAAATGTTAGTCAAGTGTCAAAGGCGTAAAGCCACTTGCATAACATAAATAGAAACGCATGGTTGTAAACCTGAGAATATATAGTTTGGAAAATATTTGACAAATATCTTGAAAATATATATGAAAATATATTATTCATAAATAATCTGAAAAGTGATGAATAGTCTCATACATGAATACTACTATGCAAATACTAAAACGACGTGGGACAAGGCATTTTAGTCAGACTGAACCAATGAAAAAGAGGAGAGAGAGAGAGAGAGGAACTCGATCTAATCGAGTTTGGGACTCGGGACTATTAATAAACAAGCTTTACATAAGTAAACATTATTTATGAATAGTAAACAAGACTATACCAAGTTAAGGGATGAGAGAGAAAGGGAAGAGAAAGAGAGTAAGGGGTGAAGCTCGATCAATCGAGTCTAGGAACTTGGAACTCATTCTGAATGAGCTTTGTATAGTAAACAATAGTACAAGACTATATCAACCTACGAGATGAGAGAGAAAATAAAAAGAAAGAGAAGAGGGGGTGAAGTTCAGTTTGACCGAGTCTAAGGACTCAAGACTCTTTCTAAACGAGCTTTGTATAATAAATATTATTTATGAATAGTAAATGAGATTATACCAAGCTAAGGGGTGAGAGAGAAAAGGAGGAGAGAGAGGAGATTACTTGGGCCATAGCCCAACCAAGCTTTTTCTTCTTCTTTTTTTGTTGTTGTATTTTCAATATGGTAGATAAATACATTGGCAATAATTTGATTAACTTAGATTGCCTTTTTGTATAGTTTAGAACCAAAGCAATATAAAAAGTCATTGATTTACCATATCATATAAATATAAATGAATGATGTTTATGTTTCTATAACTACTTCCTTTTTGTATAATGAAATTGTATAGTTGTATACATTGTATAACATGATATTCTTAAATTTCTTTCATTTTGAGTCGTTTATCATTTTGTTATCTTATCTGGATCCCCTAACTCATTTTGATTAGTGAAGATCTATGGACAAAAACAATTATATTGTATTTTTATGATACTTAAACTATGTATGAATTTTTACGCGAACCATATATTTTAAGGTGCTTAAACTAGGTATGAAGAAAAAAAATTATTTATGATTTTACAATCCAAGTTTATATTATATTTTGTGTATCATGTTAAAAATGTATTTTTGATAAGCTTGAAAATTAATATTATATTAATGTAGCGATTCCATATGTAAGTGATGGCTCCCTCTCTCTTGTTTTAACTTATTTAATATAGGGATAATTTCTATATTTCATTTAAAAATAATAGAAATGTTGTGTCGATAACCTCTCTCATAATATAAACACTCACAATAAATGAATAATATTTACGCTAACCAGCATAATTATCAGGCTCGAACCGACCTGGCAAGTTGACCCGAGACCCTAATTGAATCTTAATAAAAAATAGTGGTTTTAGTTAATGGAGGGACAAAAAAAATTATTAATGAAAATAAAAGGTCTAGGAAGTATAGGTGTTGTCTCGCATACATGGAAGGTAATAAGAGATTTTTCTCTTGCTCTGCCTAACCTTATGCGCGCGAGTCTACCACCCTTTCCTTGATAATCATACCAAAATTCACTATATAAACACTATAATAATATTTTATTTTTCTATTGTGAAGTTGGAGGCCTAATAGTATATATGTTATATGTTCATAAGGAAAAAAGTTATGTTTTTTTAAAGTATGATAAAAATCTTCTTGGTTTAAATACTTCAACTTATAATGATAAGATAATATTTTTAAATGTGTAATAAAAAATATTTTGAAATAATTTTTAAACTTTATTATTTATATCATGTATAATCTATATTCACTTGGATTATATATTAACTTTTTTTATGCAGGATATTAAAACTTAAAATTAGTTTTTTATTTTTTCAAATTAACTCCAACCTGCCCTTTTGATTCAGGATCCCACTCCTCGGCGAAGTCAACCCGAACCGACCTTAATAAATATGTTAATTAGGCCTACAACATGACCGTGACCTTGCTCTCTACCATTTAGCAGCATGAATTAATGCTGGGAAATTAATGTTCTGGACTCTGGAGAGCTCAGCAAATTTTCAAAGTCAAAACTCAGCTCCAAGCCTCCGACACAACTATATATTGACCTTAGGTGCAGCCTCCTAACATTCATCACGGTTTTGGACATGGATGCCCACATCGATGGTTAATCAGTAACTGGCGAGTTGAAAAGGGAGAGCTTCCCAGCAGGACGCTCTGTCTTGTTTGATTTTATATTACATTAATTTAGACTTTTAACGGGTGATTAATGCAAGGAAAATAAATGATATTTTCAGTGAAAAATCCTTATTATGTTTCTCCCGTCTCATAAAGGCTGTTCCACAACAAGGTTGCAGAGGAGGAAATCACTTCGCTATATACTATATAGTATACACTACACATTAATAGTGCTGTGGTTACGTTGGACCATGCTGTGAGCTTAAATGAATATATTATGTCAACGAATCAGCTAGTCCAGGTCTGGGCGTCAGATTTGTTCCATTAACAGTAGTTTGGAATTTTTAGATTATTTTAATAAATAAATATCAAAAATAATTTTTAAAAAATAATCACAATCTCACTATAAAACATCTCAGAACATATCACATTCAATGCACGAACGCAAACGCCACTCCCTCTATAATAATTTGTTTATTGCTTTTCAGAAAGAAATATAATGAGGTCGTCACATGACTAGACAAACATTTTGATTTTGCCACAGCCAAGAATAAAAATATGGATAAAGAAATGAAGTTCTTTTCTTTTCTTTTCCCATGACTGGTAGACCAACACGTCTCATTATTTTAATCTTGAATTTTTTAATAAATTAAAAATATCAATTTGGACAACCAGGGAGTTCTTTTTCTTTCTTTTTTTTCTGCACGAATTCAGATATTTCAGCTACTACTGTTTCACGCCATAGGTGCAAACAGGGGATGACGGGGGTATGAATTAATTTGTCTTGCTGGGCATCGTTGACTGCTGGAGCAGTAAATTAAACGGCGTGGAATGCTTCCTCTAATAAAGAATCGCTTTCTGGAAATTAAATCAAATAATCATTTGATGTGTAGAGATGAAATGGTCCGATCAATGCATGACACGTGCTTGAAGGGCAGTCAAATGTTAGAGAAGAACAAATCCCTCGCCAGAGAATAGTAGAAGTCAGACGAAGGCAACAGGTAACATCTAGTTAAGATAGTAAATTAAATATATTAAAATAATATTTTTAAAAATAATTTATTTTATACAATGCAATAAAACAAACTAAAATTATCAAAAAATAATTTAAAGTAAAATATTGAAAAAAATTCAAAATTAATTTTTGAACGCAAAAACAAATATCCCCAGATGATATTTAAGAACGCGGTAATAATTAATTTTCATGATTTTTTTTATAACTGTATCAAAATAATATTTTTTATTATTTTTTAAAATTTATTTGTGATATCAGCATATCAAAACAATATAAAATTATTAAAAAATTAATTTTAAGTAAAAAATACAAATTTTTTTAAGGAATACCTTTTCAACACAAAAACAAATATTCTCAAAAATTATTAAAAATATAATATTAGTTGCTTTTTAAAATATATATATATATATATTGCTATATAATACATTTAAATAATATATATTTATTAAAAATAAGAAGAACGGTGCTGCCCCGTTTATAATTGGTACACTGCCGCAGCTGCCATAATTGGTTGGAGCGGTGAGGAAATGTTGGTTGTTGTAGCAGCACCGTTGGACTACTTGATCTGTAACTGAATTAATGGCTACGGTGTAATTAATGGTTGCCGTTTTCTCTCTGACACAATCAACTGCTCCGATTTAAAGAGCTCCTTTAATTTTTTTTAATTTTAAGATGAAAATGCTTATTAAAGAAGGAGAAAAAATGATCGTGGTTTTGAAGGTTGAAGTAGCGAATGCCGTTGAAATTATTATTTTATTTGGAAGAATCCATTTTATTATTCTGGAATGGAAAAAATAATGATTGAAATAAAAAAAATGATTATTTATTTATCAAAGTTTGATTTCAGAATGTTTGATTTCTATATGGAAGTCCTTAGAAAATGAATTTCAGGATAGTATAATAAAAATATGTATAATGAAATATTATCATGATATTATCTAAGTAATCCATTTGAAAAAAAACATTCAATAAAAACATTTATTCTTTTTACTTCACACGATAATCAAATCTGAATTTCTAATTTTTTTCATGAATAAAACATGAACCAATATTTGAGTTCAAATTAAAATCTTAATTCAATTAAAAAGAAAATTTATTTTTTCTGATTCCAAAACATATAATTCTATTGGTCAACTTGTTTTTTTTTCTAAATTATCTTTTATTATTAAGAAAGGATAATAAAAAAGATAAAATACAAGTTTGTTTTGTCATAATTGATCATTGTTGTTTTGAAGTTAATCTATTCAACTATTTAGACAACATATTTTTTTGTTAACTAATAAATCACTAATTAAAATCATGTTTCTATAACTAATTTGATTCCCGATCCAATTAGGGGAACGAAGAGATCACTTAGGCTTAAGAAAATGTAGCTTGGATTTATTAATGGCTTAATTATTTTATTTTTATTCTTGAGGATCTTATTTCCTTCAATAAAAAAAAAAAAACTAATGATTTAGAATTAAGAAATAAGATTTTTCTTATTTCTATCTGTATATGTTAACATACGACATGCTAATATATGATATGTTAATATGTCGTTTTTTATATTCCTTGTAAAAGTAACACATAGTTGATCTATTTCTTTTTTTTTTAGTTTAACATGGGTGTTCGGGTCAACTTGCACGCACCTCAACTAATCCCACGGGCTCTGAAGTTAACGACCATGTAAGCCTCCAGTGGCTATTATATGAGCAATCACAGGGTTCGAACTTGAGACTATAGAGAGAGCAAACCTCTTGATCCCAAACTCCTACCACTGGGCCACCACCTAGATGGTTTGATCTATTTCTTTATCTCCTCGTGAACTGATGTGTGTCACAACAACGACAAGATTTTACTAAATACTATATGATATAATACTTTGTCTATTATATCTTTGTCTATTATGTGGATTCTCTTAAATAATATATCTAGAAATGCCAATATATATAATTTCTTATTAACATTATTTCGAATCACAAGTACTGGTACATTCTAGATGCACCTTATTCAAACAACTTTACCATAGGGCATGAACCTTCTTTTGGTTTTATCCACACAACTTTTCTAATTTTCTATCCACAGCAAGCAAAGAAGAAAAGAATGAAAAGACACAAGTTGCTAAGTCAAAATTAAATTATAAAAAGTTTTATTGCAGCGATATAGTAATAGTAAAAATAAGTAACAAATGATTTTAAATTCTATTTGGTCTTCTTTCACGCGTTCTAAGCATTGAAAATTAACTTAGTTTCGTAAGGTTTGCCTTGGATTGTTTTGAGTTTTTTTAATCAGTTTTTAAGCTAATATTTTTACCATCTCATCCTTTAATATTTATTTAATTAGAAATTTTTTTTTTCATGTTTTATATGACATTGGTTTTATCATTAATTTTTTATTTAATTGGATTACCTCAAATATTTTTTATTCGTTGTTTTTTATTAAATTTATTTTTTTATAAATTTTTTTATTAAATTAAATAAATTAATTTATTGAATATAAATAAATACTCACTTCATTTTATTTTGTTCAGTTTGCTTTTATAGAATATTAATTTAGCAACCCATGTTGCTTCTTCTGATGTGGTCGTCATGGCTTTTGCAATTGAGTTTGAACCGTCTCAAAAAACTCCTTCTAGCATGGACAATGTTTACAATAGTGTCACAATGAGTTTCTAATTATCTATTTTTTAATTATTATTTTCATTTATCTTATTTGATTGTTGTCAAGTGTTTTTTACTATTCAAATGTTATTGCTATATATAGTTTAAATTATATTATTAAATTACTCAATTTTATTAGATCTAGTCAAATTAATAACCAAAGTATTAGAATATTGAGAGGTATCTCAATTGGTCAGGTTTTGAGTTTGTTTCTCAATAGTTATGAGTTTGAGTTCTCTTATAGCCACTGGATGCTTACATGATCGTTAATTTTAGGACTCGTGATTTTAGTCGAGATATACACAAGTTGGTCCGGATAACTACATTAATTAAAAAAAAATACAAAATAACCCAAGTATTACATTATTCTTACTTTTTATTAATAACTTGGTTATGAAATTATTCTTACTTTTATTTTAAATACCATTATCATCTAAACATGTTTTTTGTGTGCTAAAAGTTTTTTTTGAATGCCCACGATATAGGGCGATTCACCCGAGGAGAAATCACCGCCTTGGTCATTAATTACGTGGTGCGGTCACTTTGTTTGTCGTTTATTGTATCACGTGGCATCAGGACATGCACCTAGGGGCTGCGGTGGTGCCAAGCACCACACCACACGTGTACAGTTTATAGCTATTCACCGAAGTACGGGCAGATGGAGCAGAGCGGGCACTAGTTTCTGGTTGGCCTTGATGCACGGGCAGAGCCCATGGCTGGGGAAACAAAAACATCGGAACACGAGCCGTTTGCGTTGATATATTGGTTAAAAAACCACGTGTAATGGCCTCTAATACTTGATCTGAGCTCTTGTTTACTCAGTCCGTTTGTTGCTTAGCGTTGAAATTTTAAAAAAAAAAAAAAGGCACCTTCGTTCCATTAATTATGTTGCCCAACACAATAATATTTGTCGAGGTCGTATATTCGAAATATAATCAATTGTATTTGTTCGATATGCAAGGATCTCGATCATCCACGTGGTCAAGTTCCATACAAAGATAAAAAAATGCATGTGATTAGTATAATTGGTGCTCTAAGATGGCAACATTGATGCAAATTGCTTTCCGGCAACTATTATTTAAATGCACCCTCCAAATAAATAAATAAATAAATAAATAAATAGTTTGGTGTGTGGAACAAGGTTTGAGTACCTCAACAACGTTGGCCGAGGGAAATTCCTTTCAAGAATGAATCAAATCACCATTTCCAAAAAGAACAACGAAGGATTTTGTCTCTTTTATTTTTGTTTGAAGAAATAAAAATGCCCGTTTCAGATTTTGTCACTCACAAGAATTTGAGTTGAGAAGAGTATAGGCATAATTAGGAACTAGATATTTTTTTTCCCAATGAATGCCCATTTCAGCTATGATGTCTTTAACACAAAAGCCAGAAAGCGATGTCTCTCTAGCCATCGCTATACGCAGCCCACACCATCGTGGTAGAAAAGCATGGTTGTGTGTGGGGGTCCATCGTTAATGGCTCACGCAGGTGGGTCCTCTGTGGGTCCCAGGGTTTGTGATGAAAAAGGACAAAAGAATAATGGGGAAAAAGAGAGGGCAGGTGATGTCATATGGAGGGGTTGAGTGAAAGGGAAGGTGAGAGTAAAGTGAAACCGTGGGTCTTGGAGAAGGTGATGCCAGGACAACACAAGTGTACAGCGTCTTATTTCTGGCACTTGACCGTCGTTACACTTGCTTGCACTGTGTGGCGCGTGGCGCGCCACTAGGAAAAGAAAAATATCTAGCGAGTTACATTTTTAAACGAGGGCGGCCAAACAGATATTTGTGTTTTTTTTTTTTAAGGTTAATTTTTTTTTGGCTTTGAATTATTTTAATGTGTTTTATTTTAAAAATAATTTTTAATATATTTTCAAATAAAAAATTACTGTATTCACATTCTTAAAACCCCACTAAAAATAAACCATCTTGTATGGTAAATAACTTATTTATGTTTTGAACTCTTGTGTAATAAATGTTATGGGAAGCAATTTATAATTAAATTATTATTATTTTATTTAAGATTAAAATTTTTTAATTTTTTTAATGTGTTAATTTTAAAAATATATTTTTAAATAAAAATACTGAGAAAAAAATAACTACAATCAAACTTTTAAAAACCTATTAGCTTATTTACTTTTTAAACTCCCGTGAAATAAATGTTTTGGGAAGCAATTTATAATCCTCATGGGTGGGTTTTTAATTAAAAGTACTTTATAAACTCTCATCCCAATGTAATTCTACATTTAATTGTTTTTAATTTTCTCGTGTTATGAACTCTTGGATCCAAGCCTTTCCCTTACTATATATATATATAAAACGAAAAAAACCAGAGAAAACAAACGGTCAACTTTTTACATATTCTTGATATTCGTATTTATTATTGTGTGTAAAATACTTTTTTTCCACAAAAATGTTGATATTTATTAAACATTGATTAGGCTAGCTAGGTCCCCTTGCTTTTATGAGTTTTTTTATTTCTTAATTATCTTTATATAAAGCATGAGATCTTGTGCAAGAACAGAGAGGTTTGGAAGATTAAAAACATGTCACGCCTCGAAAACATAACTTAAAAGGTTTTAAAAGAGATTTCTTTATACAAAATATGATTATGTCGTGAATACAAGGGCTGGAAAACGAAGAATATCTCTCTAAAATTGTTGATCTTGCATTTTCTATCTCGAGGGGGGAGAAGGAAAAACAAAATTGCCTTGGCAGGACGAGAGCTATGATGTTTGTGTTGTCAAGAATATATGAAGTTCAAATTTCTCACTACCATAGCATGAGCTTCTCATTAAGCGAGGTGAAATGATGTAAATCTATATTTTTTAATGTTTAATTTGCTTATATATAATATCACCTTCAAATTTATGTTTTCATAACCCCATGATATTAATATTTTTTCAATCACCGAGTTTTTTTAGGTTCTATTTGTTTTCACGTTTTAAAAACGCTTTTTAAATTTATTTTTTTATTTTAAATTAATATTTTTTAGTGTTTTTATATCATTTTGATGCGCTGATATAAAACATAATTTTTTTAAAAATAAAAAAATATCATTTTATATATTTTTAAATAAAAAATACTTTAAAAAAACAACCGCAACCACAACCACACTTTAAATGAGCAAATAACAATCTCCATATTGTTAAAAAAATCGTATAAAACATCAATGATGGCTGAAGATTAAAACTAAACCTTTCGTCTTCTTCTCCTTCTTCTTTTAATTAATGATAACATCTCGAGGATTTTCTTTGATTTTTTTTTATAATTAAGAACTAATGAAATTAAAATAAACTATTTTTTTTTAAATATGTTTTTATTTTATCCTCCAATAATATTATTTTTCTGGTTGAAGAATTCATTACATGCTAAATAATATTACAATCGCTATATACGTTTTGGAGAATTCATTATTTACATAAATAAAATATTGCAATAACAAGCTATATATGTTACATGAATTCCTTTCTTAACCCCCAAGCAATAGAGAATTGAGATATTAGATTTGAAAATTAATTATTTAAAGCAATATAGAAGTATTTTCCCATCAACTTGTTTGACTTTAACAATATAAAAATCCAAGATTAATAATTTAAAATACGAGTTTTTTTGACTTGTATTCATAAAAAGATCACAAGTGCTTCATTTGACGTTACCTTTCATTTGCTCATTCATCGTTCAAAACACAAATAAAAAAGATAAACTCAAATAATTAAAACTTCATGGTTACAAAAAGTTAACCATCGCATGCACATAATATCATATAATAAAAAGTAATCATGAAAAATATAGCTCAACTATTTAGATTTTAAATTTATTTTTTAAAAATTATTAATTTAAATATATAAATTTTAGAGTTATTGAATGCTAAGTTTTAAAAAATTAATGAGCTCAATCAAATACCCTTAATTTTGTTTTAAAAAGAAAAATGCAATGTTTTCAGTCAAAATTCCATCTTTCCTCTGTTCTATTATGAAAGCCTGTACAGAGAACAAGCCCTTGACCGTGGAGGGGTGTAAACGTAACGCGAACGCGCAATCCACGCGCGTGGCTTTCTCAAATATTGACGTTGCAACGTTGGTCGCTGGCGGGTGGTCGTGGAAGGTGAGGTCCAAATCAAGAATTGTGTGAATTCTTCCCCTTCATTTTGACGGGAATTACAAAAACAACTTTCCTAAATAGCCGAGTCAGTTTGAGAACAATGACATATGTGTAATTAAGTGAGAAAATAGGGGCAATCAGCTTATAATCTCTTGTAACTAAAAAAATCAAATCAACTGTAACTTGGAGATGCGGGTACTTTTGAGCCAATAGATTCATCTACACGGATTCTTGAAGCCTGCCGTTGTTTATACCTCTCCCCTTCTCTCTCTTTCTTTAAAAACTTGCCACTCCCCATCACCCACTCATTCTTCCACAAAGCCATCTCCTTTCCTTCTTTACTAAACCTCCTCATCTCTCTCTCTCTCTCGAAGGAAAACTTGAAGAAGACAATAGAAAAACTCAAAGCAGCAAATTACCTCAAAACATTAGTATTGCTTCAATACCAATACTATTCATGGAGTTCTCATCTTCAAGAAGGCCTTGTTTCATAGATGAAGATGATGGGTTAGCTTCTCTTGCAGATATGGAAGCTGGGTCTTCAGGGAATCATCACCCATTCTTCTCTAGGTCACTCTGTTATGCGAGAAGAGGTAGTTTTAGAAACCTTTCATCTCTGGTGTCTTCTCCAAGATCGGCAAGGTATTGTGACTCTAGATATGAAGATCACCAACCTCATTTCTTGGAAGCTTGTTTTCTTTGCAAGAAACCACTCGGTGATAACAGAGACATCTTCATGTACAGGTTAGATATTTCTCCTCCTTTTTTCAGTTGTAGTTGCTGCTGATTTTCTTTTATTTTCTCACTTCCAATTTGATTGGAACGGAGTTCTTTATCAACCAAATGAAACTTACAAGATCAATCTGTCAATTGTTGTGTAAGAACAGCTTTCTTTATTGGGGTCCAAGAATATTTCAGACCTTATATTAATAGTAATATCTTCCGTAAAACTTTTGAAAAAAAAAAACCTAAGTGAGCCAAAGGAATGGAAGTAACTTTTATTTTTATCTGTGAGATCGTTTAGGAAATTAGAATTCGCTAGTTTTGATCTTGGTTTTTCTTTTTAATCTGTGGTGCTAGAACGTATGGGTTGGATTCTGATGTAAAACTTGTTTTTGCAGAGGGGACACGCCATTCTGCAGTGAAGAGTGCAGACAAGAGCAAATAGATATAGACGAAGCCAATGAAAAGAACTGGAATCTCTCTTCATCTATGAAAGCATTAAGGAAAAAAGACCAGAAGAAATCCACATCTCCTACTAAAGCTCAAGACTACCCTTCTCGTACAGGCACCGTGGCCGCAGCATAAAAATGAGATGGAAAAAAGAAAAGGAGTTTACTTTAAAGAAGAAAAAAAAAACAGAGAGAGCCTATAGATTTCCTCTACAAAATAAAAGAAAAGGAAAGAGAAAATACTACTACTATGATATGATGGTGGTTTTTGTCCATATATGAAGAGCTCTCAAAGAGAAAGATCTTGTATGTATGGTATGGTTTGATTATATATGGCCTTGTGTCCAGCGAGGAGAAACGGAAACAATTTTGAGGATTTTTTTTCCCAGTTGTTATCTCTAACTATAGCTGTGAATTACTACGTGAGAAAGAGTGTAATGGGCTGTTAGATCCTGATCTGGCCTTGTGTAGTGCGTTTTCTCTTGTCTTTTTTTGTAAGGGAGTGGGGAGGTTTTTGATGCTAATGGAGTCACGCTTGAACAGCGAAGGCTGATGATGACAAGTAAATGTCTTTTTTAGTTCCTCTCTGTCAGTCTGTGCCTCTTTTAGATCTTTTTGTGTGATTACTTTGTAGCTTTTATTGGAGTTGGTTCGTGTCTTTTAATGGTCATCGCAGTTTGACAGAGAGAGAGAGAGAGGAGATGCTTTCCTGGTAAGTCGGAGCTGTAAGTGGCCCAGTGGAATTTCAAAAACGAAAAGGTGGCTTTCTAAGGAATAAAGTAGTATTTGTTATTTTTTAATTTTTATTTTATTTTTTAAAAATTAATTTTGATATTAAATCTGAAAATATAAAAAAATAATTTTAATAAAAAATTATTATCAATAGTTGTTGGAATGCAATTTTAGACTTTAGAGTGTTCTATTCCTTCTATTTTTTAGTTACTTGTCAACATTTGTTATATTTGTTAGTGTTGAGGTTTTTAAAGATTATTTTTTTTAACCAATCTGATTTGGGATAAATTGGGTAATCAGCATCTAAAATAAAAATAAATGGTAAAAATAAAAATAAATGGTAAAAATAAAAATAAATGGTAAAATAGTATAGGATGAAAAGGTTTCGGTGAAATATTACGGTTTGAGGAGAGACATAACTTTTTAATAATTCTAGGGTTCAAAACCATGACATTTGATATAGGTTATGGTTGTGAGCCGTGATTTTGATCTCAAAGTGACCGTTTTCTTTATATTTTAAGCTTGAAAAAATTTATAAAATTATAATTTTTATTATTCTGAAAATTTATTTACTATATGATTTTGAAGAGTTAGATTATTTTTATAATTTTATCAAATTTTTGGTATAGTTTCCTCTATATATGAACCATACCTAAAATTTTATCTTATTTATAAAAAAACATGTAAAAAACCACTAACTTTAATCAATAAATTCTAACTAAAGTTAATGTATTTTTATATTTTATAATCACAAGTAAACTCAGGAATGCAAAACAATAAAAACACACACACACACACACACACACACACACACAAAAGTAATCACAAAATATATAAACATAACTCATCTATTTATCTATATCTATGTTGCTTTTGGATGATCCGGATTTATCAGTAGCACGACTGGATGTTACCCCTTTCAATTCAGAAGGAGGGGGTGCTAATCCAAATAATCGCTCGCATAACACAATCATAATACAAACACCAATAAATGCGACTGCCCATCTATCAATAAGCAATCCAAGCAAAACTGCCATGTCTTGTAATGTTGGTGTCATCTCTCCATGCCTAAGATGGAACGTATGTGTCTCACATCTCATCGCTTAATTAATGCATGGATCAAGCCTTGATCAAGCTTGAAGTCGTCAAGACAACTGATATACAAAAACCCTTCCTGGACCACATATGGTTGGACTCGCTCATGTAGTCGCATCCACCTCTATATATGACAGTAAATAATGGTTTTCTTTTGCATAGCAACTTAAATTATAATTATTGAAAATAAAAAATTTAATGCTAATCAAATAAAACACAAATTTAAAATATATTAAAATCAAATATTCTTACAATACTAGCAAATACATCATCCGATTGAAGTCGATCATGTAACCGCAGGATAGAAGTGTCAACGGGTCCAGTAGGCATATAATGTGACTAATACTCAGCAGGCTCATGCTCATGCTCTACATGAATATCATAAGCATTCTCTCCATGCCCAATACGAGTAGACGATCTACCACTGCAAGTGTGTAGCATCCTGTGTAATAGTATCTATGATTAGTGTGAAATTATATAAGTTTAATATGCTTAAAAAAATATCATAACATAACCTAACAAATTGTTATACATACGTTGTCGATTATGATATGTTTTTCTATTTTGTCCTGTGTCATTGTATATACCACACCTATAATGTGCATGACTTTCTTTTGCATCCATCTCGTTATGAAAATAAGTTGACATCCGTCGACCATGTCCTAATTTTCATCTATATGAATCTACTTCAGCTCGAGATCCAGTGTAATCAGTCCATTATAACTCTTCCAGTAATGGACAAATGACATTCCATATACTAACATATAGTTTTGAACCGTGTAATAATTATCAACAAACTGTGTGAAGTTCAAGTGATGCTCGGTATAACATACAAGAATATGTGAACATGGATGATAAAATGTCTGTCGTTTATCATATATATATACATGTTCTATCATTCAATTTGACTACTTGCCTAACTTCTTTCACAACACCCGATTTAATAGGGGTGTTGACTTGGAAAACTTGTTACTCGGAGTCAAAATAAAATTGTAGTATGATCTCCTGGTCTGTCCATGCTCATTATCAATTCAATCTAAATTGTTGGGGGCTAAATTACTCCATTTTGAAAGACATCACTAGATTCACATCTCTACTTGACCAAATAACTATTACATTTATAAAATATTAATTGCATTGGATCAAAAATAGGCATTGCACGGCATTTTTTAAAACATGATTAAATAATTCTGAAAGATTAGTTGTCATATTACCATATCAGTAACCACCATCATAACATAAAGCCTATTTTTCTTTTGGCTCCCTTTCAACCTATTCTTTATATGTTGGGTTCATGTTACATATTTTTTCATACCACAAATCAAATTTGTGCGTAAAAAGTTCATAACACATCCTCATTAAATATTTTTATAATGTATCTTTGTAAGCAAAGCAAAAACCATCTCCAATTGTCATTATTTTCTTCATTAACAATTGCAAAAGTTGGTGGGAATGTCTTATTATTTGCATCAAAAGTAACTACAATCAATAACTTCTCATTATATCGCCCAGACAAATATGTCTCATCAACACTAATAAGTGGTTTATAGCACTTGAAACCTTCAATACAATGTCCAAATAATAAAAAAAATCTCGCAATAATTATTGTTTATCATCAAGATATCATTTGTGTGTCCAATCAACACTTGTTCCAGGATTTGATTCCTTTATTGCCAATAACAACCTAGATAATTTTTTAAAGAACTCCTTATGTGAACCAAGAAGATGTTCTATCACCTTCTGTTTTGCAACCCATGTTTTATCATATGATATTTTATACTTGTAATGCAATTTTATTTCATCTCATATGCCTGCATCCATTATTAAAAGATTATTCATTACTAGGGTTGATATAGCTATAGCAATAAAAGTTGCATCAAGTTGTTGGTGGTCTTTTTGGACAAAAGTCAAACACATGTGTGTGGCTCTTTTAACTTTGTTATCTCAAATGAATCCAATCTTATATAATATCCCTCACGTAAATACCATTTGCATTTTGATACTTACATACATTGTAATTGAACAAATGTTAACTTCGATTATTGGACTTGGTATTCAACCGAGTGTGCAATGTGCCATCGTTAAACAATATTAACCAATTTATTTTTACTACTATATGTTTGACTAACATCTAAATCAGACTCTCCTGGCACAAGTCTATGACTAAGTGCCCAATCATGTGAAACGAAAAAACTAGACCTGAAAGCATCTCTAAATTGAGGATCATGAGGAATAATTTTATCATAAACATCATCCTCATTGTTACTAGGTTCAGAATAATTAAATCTATGTTGATCAGCAAAATGATTATCAAACATAGTATCATTTATCCTTTGCAATAAATCATCCGATAATAAACTATTTTTATCTTTACCAACTGAATTT
Organism: Populus simonii; assembly: GCA_007827005.2. Lineage (NCBI taxonomy): Eukaryota > Viridiplantae > Streptophyta > Magnoliopsida > Malpighiales > Salicaceae > Populus > Populus simonii. The sequence goes on from CM017464.2 coordinate 13,921,421, forward strand.
GAAGGACCAATAGAGGGACACACATAGATTTTGGTCTATTACTCACATACAAAATCATCATGTTCAAACAACTTTGAATGAAAGAATCAATTTGACACCTCCAACTTATTTCAACATCAATATGATTATAATTTCACCTAAATCCATGAAAAATTGTTTCTTTTATTTCTACATATGACAAGCTTAAATTACCAGTTAACAACAAATTGCTCTAGCCATTGTATGTGATGTTACTATTCACTTTAGGAACAATATTGCCACCGTAATAACATAATATAAATATGTTATAAGACATTCTATAAAAATAATCAAATTCTAGTTGATTAAACATAATTTTAACTAAATTGCATTACCTCAACACTAGTTGGCAAAATTCATAAAAATTCAATCAAATTCCCAAAATTGAACATTAAAACAAACTTAATAAAATTTTTAACATAATTTATGATACATTAGCAATTGTTATTTGCATGCTCAGTTGTGTTAAATTAAACACAAATTCTTAGCAAATTAATATAATTCTAATAAAATACTAAATTCATCAACTTATCAACAATTCAATGGAACATGTAATTCATCATAATTCAACTGCAGTTTTGCTCTATTTTATAAACGCGTGTGTATTTAACTACATTATTAGCCGATTCCAACAATATACACAAAATTCTTAAATCGGCAATTTAACTTAAATTAAACGCAACACATAATTAATTGAAATGATTAATTCATAATTAATTGAACTTATTTTAATATTTAACTATATCAAATAAACTCTAATTGATTGTATTCTTAACTAATTTATCATTGATTTAACAAACCCTAAATTCATCATAAACCTTAAATTCAACCTAAATAATTATTTGATTTTAACCAAACCAGATACAAATTAATAACAATGTAGAATGTTTACCTTGTTTGTAAAACTACAAGAAGGCCTAGGGCACTGGCGGCAACAACAAAGAAAATTATAATTTTTCAACAGAAAAACATCAAAGGATGCTTGTATACTAGGATGGGTTCAATTCTTGGCTCTTTTAAGGGAAAAATCTAAGTGATTAAATAGTTTTTAAAGAGAGAAGTGAGGGTGTCGATGATTTTTTCCGGGAGAGAAAGAAAATGTCTGTGTGTTTTGTTGGTGTTCAAATATTTAAATTTTACTTGTTATCATGCTTAAGAAAGGCGACATTTAGTAAATATCACATTTCAAAAAAACGACATGTAATTGTTGTCTTTCTAATGAATGTCACTCATCCACAGCGTGATGATATCAAATTATACCTTTTTGCTTTTTTTCTTCAATGGTGCATACCTTTTTAAGTTGACTGTGCTAATTTTTTTTATATAAAAAAAACCTCTTATTAAGGCCACTATGATTGTTGATGGTTAGTATTAATCAGGGATCAGGATGTCTAAAGAAAATTAGATACAAAAAGTACTATTACAAGTCTTCTTCTTCTTCTTTTAATTCATTCTCTTTTGTTTTCTTTCTTATTTTTATCTCTTTCATAGAATTACTTACCATGCCTTATGCCTTATAAATGTAGAACCTGATACTCAGTTGTCCGCAACAGAAACTTTAAGGTAGTATTTTGTATTGTGATAGTGGTTGTTTTTTTAAAAAAATATATATTAAAATAATATTTTTTATTATTTATTTTTATTATCAGTATATCAAAACGATTTTAAAAAATAAATTTAAAGCAAAAAAATAAAAATAAATTCTAAAACTATGGTTTGACCGGAAAAAAAAAAAAACAGCAGCTAAATAGAGGTATAACTATTATGATTTACCTCATTTTTATTCTGTCAGACAAGCTGTTTGCACATTTGGATCAAGAATTGCTGAACGGGAAGCCCACGTAATGTAGACCGATTGTACAGTTACATAAATCTATCATTGTCGTTAATATCACCATCACGTTGCAAGTTATTGATATTTCTATTGGTAAGTAATTCTCAGGATTATATTGCAAATAAAAAAAAATGATCCTGAGAGAAAGTCAACGAAGTTGCGTCATGCTGCTCTTTGACGTAGTAATTTGGTCGCCTTCAACGACCTTTTCTCTTTAATCCGGACATTGTTAGGATATTATAGAATCAATTCCTTGACAAGAAGTTGGTGCTTACTTGCCTAGAATCTAGGACAGTGCCCGAATCATCAACTTCTCGAAAGAAGCTTCAAAATTATAGTTATTACATCCAGTTTGAAAATTAACTCGATTAAAGAACCGGATCTTAAGTTTTATGGATTAACCCGGATCAATCTATAAAATCTAGGTTATTTTATAGAACCCGATGTGAAGAGCGTGGGAGAGGGATGAACATAATGTGTTGTGGTTGTTTTGTGCAGAGAGAGAAAGGACTTTTAATCTCATCACCTTCACCTCACAAAGTTCATCTACCCTCTCTGCTCCTTCACTTTCCCATGCTTTAAAACTTAAAAACATCACACAAACTCTCTCTTTTACATCTTTCCCCTGCAAATTCCGGTGGTTCATCTACCCTCTCTCTTTTACATCTTTCCCATCGCAAAGTTAAAGACTTGTTGACGGTAATAAAGCCTGTGGTGCTGGTACTGCTACAATGCTACATGTTGCCTCTCTCTCAGTGTTAATAAAAGCCTACTAGATGCTAAACATGGATTCTAGAAAGTGGAGCCGACTTAGGATCCAAAGACGTTCAAATCCAGTTCCAATTTGGATAAAAGAAAGAAGAGGATGAGAATCATGGCGGAGGGCTACTACCACTGGGAAGAAGAAAGCTTTTAGTACCTGATTCCCAGCTCTTAGTCATCGCTTTGTGAAGGAGTGGGTGAATAAACATCCCGCAAAGGCTCGTCGGTTTTGTTTTGGAAGACAATAATGCTTGTCTTTAAACAAACCAAAAAAAGGAGGGTCGATCCACCACAAAGGGACGTATTCGACCCTGTTTTGAAGCAAAGTAAGGAAAGGCCTCAAGATCTTCAAACCCAGATCGACTTGCAAATTGCAATCATCTCAAGCGGATCCAACTTCAAAACGCCGGGTCTCGTTTGGGTTCGCCCGGGTCATGGGTCGACCAGGTTTTGCCGGGTCATTGCACCGGCTGATCTTTTAAGAAACCCGAACCGGTCCAGCTACCGGGTCAACCCGCCGGGCCGGTCCAAGTTTAATAACTGGGTTCAAAATATCAATCATTTAGGATAGGAGGTGATTTAATAATAAAAACTTGAAATTAAAAAGTGTATTTTTCTTGTGGTTTTAGATTCAAATCCTGTGATTGCTAATATAATAATCACTGGAAGCTTGTATAATCGTTAACTTTAGGGCTCGTGGAATTAGTTAAGCTATATTCAAACTGGTCCAGACACGCACGTTAATAATAATAATTAAAAAAACCTTCAAAATGTCTCCACAAATGTTGTCCTTAAGGGAAGAGTTGTGGACTAAAGACGAGCCAAATTATTATGACAGATTGCGGTATGCCTTCTTTAGGGTTCCTGGGCTCAGTGCCGTCAAATTTTATTTCTTTTTTGTTAAAATTATTATATATATATATTTTCAGATATATTAAAAATAATTTTTAAAAAATAAAAAAAATATTATTTTAATATATTTCTAAATAAAAAAACATTTCAAATTATAATCACTGTAACAATTCTAAACAGTCCTCACAGCTTGTTTCTAGCAAAGCTGGCATAATTAATGTTGTGCGTGATTTGTCATACAAGTCTTTATAAAACCAGACTTGCCTGCCACTTTTTATGGCTGCGATGATGGTAATAATGCATGAGTGTCAAATATGAAGACGATCCGGAACTCCATAGTGCTGCCACAAGATGAAAAAGGTCATTTTAATATAGAAATATGATGTATTTTTGGATCTGGTATATTAGTTCTCTGAATATACACAGTCTCTTGTTAAGTAACGAGTGATGGAAATATTGTTCTCCTCTATTGATGCTGTTCGGAAGGAAAGGGATAACGAAGTCCGTCAGGGTGACTGTTCCTCTTGCTATGATTGGCTCAATTATTTTCTTGGTGCTTACCGTTTGTTTTTAGTTTTTCAAGCTTTGTAGCAGCAGTGCCTTTCTTATCTCACATCTTGCAAAGTAGCGATGTTTCTTTCACTGTTTCACACCAAGAGGGAGGCAAACTGGCTAGGCAATTGCTTGTTGCAAAGCAAAGCTTATTTTCTAGGTCAGAGGATATCATTGTTTGGTTGATTTTCTTTTGCCTCTGAAAGTTTAATTGCAATTTCTAACACCCCTCCCCTCCCCTCTACTCCCATTTCTTATTCCCCGCCCATTTTCCTTGGCAATTTTGCAGGTTCACTACTCTTCTTGTGAAGCTCTGCCTTTAATTATACCTCGCGGCGTTGATGGTGATGCTTTATCCAGCAGGCATTAGGTTTAGGTTTTGTTTGCATCAACTACGATTTGGAACTGTCTAGTTGTCCCCAACTTTTTGGCCATGCTGCAACGAGGTTCTAGCTACATTACTTCATTCTACTGCTTTAGCATTATATATGTTATTATGTTCTCTGCAATTGTATTATATTTCTGCTTCCATTTTACTGCTGCTGTTCGTCACTCATGTGATATGCCTGTTCGTGCTACTGCTTCTTCTGTCTTTACTGCTAATATGATGATTTCTGTTATTATTTGCAAGTTCACTTGGTTCTTCAAAGTTCTTGACGGTATGGTTGGAATCTACAATCTTGCTTGGTGTTCGGTGTTCCGCTGGCTTGACATTGCCTGCTTTGACTCCCGGTCTGATTCTGAATGCTTTGTTGCTCATGAATTTGTTGCTTCGGCCTTTAACTCTAGTATCATTGATCTGCCTTTTGCTACACTGTGCAGAGAACCCCTGGATAAGGGCAATTTGCATATCACGACGCCATGTTTAGAGAGGTTGTTACGACGAAGAATCTCATTTTGTGGGGATTTGTTTGAAGTTTGAACCATTCCTCTTTTCATTTTAGGCGAGTATCTTAAATTTACCCATATATTTATGTCAGCTATTCAATTTTATTTTATTTTTATTTTTAGTTTGATCAATTAACTCTTATGTCGATTGAATTCGTTTAATTAAGCCTCGTGCTAACTTCTATCAAGTCTTTTATATTAGATATGCATGGTAATTATGTGATAATTACATCAACTACATACTAAAAGAGCTTCTTCTTTTACTGTGTATAATCTCATAGATTAATTCACTTTCCACTGTTCACGCAAAAAAGTGGAGCAGCCGGGGACGATGAAGAAGAAGAAGAGGAAAGGGAAGGGAAGGGGAGGAAGGCTGACCAGCGGTTGCTCACGGTGTTACTGGTGGCGATGGCGGTGGCGTTATGGTTGCTGACCGATGGTTCTTCTTTCTTTCTCTATGTTTTCTGTATTTCTTCTTCTCCCTGCTTGTGTTCTCTTGCTTCTCTGTTTCTTCTTCTAATTCCGACGATGATGGTACTGTTGTTGATGGTGGCTCGAGGTGGCGGTGTTGCTTCCAACGGCAGAGAGAGAGACCAAAAGAGAGGAAGGTTATTGTTCTCCTTTGTTTTCTTGTTTTTCTGTTCTTTTGCTCTGCTCAAATCTTCCCTTCTCTGTTCTTCTTCGTTTTCAGCTCCTCTAGTTGTCAAACAGACATCCCCTTCTATTTTTCCAAACTGTGAAAATGTCCTTCGGTTCCCCCTGTTTTTTTTTTTCTCAACCTTCCCCCTGTTTTTTGTCTGTTTTTTTTTTGTTTCTGTTTTCCGCTCTTTTCTCTCTTCTTTTCCTCTATTCCCCTCCTCCTGCTCTCTCTCTCTCTCTCTCTCTCTCTCTCTCTCTCTCTCTCTCTCTCTCTCTTAGTATTTATAAGGAGGAAAAGGGGGAGAAAGGGCTACTACCCGTGTCCAGTCATGGCACAGGGGTAGAAGGGTGGCCGGACGGCCACTTGGCAGCCGCCTGCAGGACTTGTCCCCTCTGCATTTTTGTCCGGTGGCAGGTGAGGGGCGTGGGTTTTGTAAGGGTTTGGTCAAGTGGGGAGAAAGAGAGAAAACAGGAAAAATACAGGGGAGCAAAACTTTTCCTTCCCCTGCCTCTGCGTGTGCAGGGGAAGAAGGAGAACAATGTCGTTCAAAACAACACTGTTTCAGGTTTTTTTTTTTTTGAATAACCTAAAAATGGGTTATGACAATATATATTCTATACAAAATAAATTTGTTTTTAAATATAAAAATATTTTTTTTATAATATTTTTAATATAAGCAGTCTTACATATTTTTTTTGTTCCTTTTATTCTATTCAATAAACTTTATGTGTAAGTCAATTTTTAATAGAAATTAATTTTAATAAACAAATTAGTTAAATACAACCGGGTAAATAATCCGTGTTGCGATATTAAATATAATAATCTACCTTTTTTTCTCACATTTTCCAATTTTATTTTTATTTATTGTCAATTTTTTTCTATTGAATTATCTTAAACTCATGACTTTGGACGCATGATAGACATGAAATATGGGCAGATCTCATGTCTAGGTCACGAGTTTCATATGTTAGCCTAGCTTTGCCATGAGCAATAATTTGTTTTATATGTTGTTGTTACTTTATTTTTTTTATTGTATTATTAAATTAATCAAGATTTAACATGGTTATCTTATTTTTATTTTGATGAAACAATATTTTTTTTATTAACAACATATTTATTTGAACAAAAACTTAAAGAAATTACATTAAATATATGTCAAAAATCAAATAATTTAAATTAAGTGAAAAAAAGTACTTTTTTAACTAAAACTTCATTTTCCTTAGTCATTAGTTTCTTTCTAATTTTGGAGAGGACATGTTTTTGTTATCCGGAACATGATTATTCAAATAAAAACTTATTATGACATATAAAACAATTACAAAGATAAAAAATAATGATAGTTTGATTATTTTCATGTGACTATATATAGATATAAAAGAATAATTATCCGGAGGAAATAATATAAAATTTGATAGTAATAAAAATAATATATATATATATATATATATATATATATATATATATATGAAAATGAGGAAAAAAGAAAAGTGATAAACCCAAATTTAACAAGCTTAAACCCCGAAAGGCCCAAAACTCATGGTCTCAAGCAACGTATTCGAGCCCTATCTTAATGGTCCCATTCTTGGAGAAGAGCCAAATCTTCTTAGGTTCAACCTAAGGAAAAAGCCTGGCACTTATGGGCTCAACCCTGGTGAAGAATCAAATGTCATGGGCTCAGCTTAGGAAAGGAGCCTAGTTCTTATAGGCTTAGCCATGAGAAAGAGTGCAATGTCATGGGCTCAGTTTCGGAGAAGAACCCAATGTCATAGACTCAGTCTAAAAAAAAATCCAACCCTCATAGGCTCAACCTAGGGGAAAAGCTCGGCCTCAATGAGCTCGACTATATTTTTGGATCCTATTATCCATACACCTTTAGGTGTGTAAAAGTTCTCTGAAAGTTTACCATATTTGCACTAATATTAATGTTGTGTAAGCCATATTATATAAAAGTTTTTTAAGGACCTATCATATTTCCTTCAACGTCAAAGTTGTGTAAGGAATGATGTATTAAAGTTCTCAAAGGGCCTACTATATTTCTATCAACATTAATGTTTGTGTAAGTGATATTTATTCTTTATTAATACATATGTTAAAGATATTTTCATTCATTAAAATTATTATGATGAAATTACACTTTAGCTCTTTATCTCCATAAAGAAACAAGACTCATAAGATATAGATATATCATAAATCCTTCAAACTCTAGGTTCTCAATCTTTGTTTTTTACTGCATATTTGTTCTCAAAGTCTCTCTCTAAAATAACATTACCTTTTTTTTCTTGAAAAAATATTTACTCGAGCATTGTGAAGTCTCTAGATTCATTAAAAGAAATCTTTTACACGTACCGGTTACCTTAGCTCACCAACCAACTTGAGTTGAGAGAATGAATAAAATTGTCGTAACTGATTATCCAAGATATAAGCCTTGTCCCCAAGCTACCTGAATTTTTGGGACATCATAAAAAAGCACACAAATATTTGAATTTCTTGTTTTTAAAATTGGATTTTATTGATGTAGCACACGTTATTTATGGTCATGTAAAGACTAGATTTTTTTTATTTTAACCGTATTAGGAACAAATTTTTGATAAAATCATAAAAAAAATGGCAATCCAGTAATCATGGTAATTTTATTATTTTAATATTATAATAGGTTATTTAGTCAATAAATAAAATAATCTCGCAAATAATTCAATATTTTTTTGTTGATTTTTTTTTGACAAATTAGAGTGAAGATTTAAAGTGTTATGAAAATATAATTTTTTGGATGGAAAATGTAATTTTCCAAACAACACAGATAGAGTGGAAAAAAGATCAAACAAGATTCGATCTGATTTTCTTATATTTATTTTTTCAACTCTTTGATATAGATTATTCATTTTTAAAAAGAATAAATATTTAGGTCCTATTTGTTTAATGAAAAGTACTTTTTTATATCTTGTATTTGTTTACCTTTAGAAAAGTTAGTAAATAAAAAATACTTTTAAATGAAATAAAAATTTAGTTTGGTTTTCAGAAAAATGTTTTCATTTTATTTTTGGTGAAAACATGTTCTAGAAATTAAATTACAAAAAAATAAAACATGTGATGTTATTTGTGAATTATATCATCCTTAATCCTCAATTTTTTTTATTGTTATATATTTTATATAAAAGTTTTTTTTTCTATTTCGTCTATTAGAATTTGATTTAATTTTATTTTTATACCAACTCTAATACTTAGTTTTATTATTGTTATTTATTATTATCTTATCTTTCTCTTAATTGAAGTTTTTTTTTTATCAATCATATCTATCCTCATTATTTTTGTTGTTATTTATTTGATTTTAAATAATTTATAAAATTGATTTTTTTTCAATTTTATCCACAATTTGGTTTGATTTTTAGGAAACTGTTTTTCTTTTATTTTAGAAAGAAACCACTTTTCAGACATTTTTAAAAAATTAAAAATATTTTTTTATTTATATTAAATTTAATTCTCAATCTTTTGATTGCTATATGTTTTGTTTTGATTTTTTTTTAAATTTTGACCCCTAAAATTTCATATAATTTGATTTTTATACCAACTTTAGTCCTCATTCTCTTAGTTTTTTTTTATCTCTTTTTAATTGATTTTTTTTATATCATATTTAGTCTCCATGTTTTTAATTTTTATTTATTTTATTTGAAATAATTTGTATTTTTTTCAATTTCATCCTATTAAATTTTTTTTATAGATTTGTTCTTCACTTTTTTTATTGTTATTATTTTCATTTGAATTAATTTATGAAATTGGATTTCTTAACTCAATACTCCTTTAATTTTTTTTATTTGTCATATTCGGTCCATATTTTTTAATAAATTTATAAAATATATTAATAAATTATTTTTCAGTTTATTTTTTATGATATAATTAAATATTATAAAATATTTTTTATGATTCTATTAAATATTTAAAAATAATTCACTTTTTAAAAATTTATTTTATATAAAAACAACTTTTAAAAAAACAAACTACAGTGACTTAGGCCGTGTTTGATTGCAGGAAAGTGAATTCCTGGAATTCACTTTCCTTATTTTCCCATGTTTGGCAGCAATATAAGAAAATAGTCAAAGGAAACTTAATTCCAGTCAAATTAAAAAAAGTAACGTTAGGAAAGGAAAGTGTTTTCCTTTTGTTAAGTAAAGGAAAACACTTTCCTTCGGGCCTTTTCTTCCGTTCATTTTCTTATACAGCTGTGTATCAGCTCTCAACTGGAACTTTTTCTTCAAAATCACAGTGGAAACCGAGCAGGAACAAGAGAGCAGGAACAAGAGTATTTTTCTAGACCAATTAATTTTAGATAATTTTTTTCTCTTTATTTCCTTTATGTTTTTATCTTATTCTGCATAGATCTGTAAAAATAATGGCATAAATCTTTGATATTCTTGATAAATCTGCTACTGCTACTGTCATATTTTTTCCATAACATTTCCAACTTTTCATCTTCATAAATCTACTACTGCTACTGTCAACAACTATTAATCTCGTCACATTCAATTAATCAAGCAACCCAAACAAACACAACCCAAAAAAACACATTCTGTTGACAGAGAGACAAAACCGGCCGGGGGGGATAACTGTGACAGAGAGAGGCAAAACGGTGGGGGGGGATGCGATTTCTGTTAACATGGAAAGGCAACGCAATGGGGGGGGATTGATTTATGTGAACAGAGAGAGGCCAAAACCGGGGGGGGAAGGGACGATCGATTTCTGTTGACAGAGAGGCCAAAACCGGGGGGGGAGGGACCGGGGGGGGAGGGGTGATCGATTTCTGTTGACAGAGAGGCCAAAACGGGGGGGAGGGGCGATCGATTGCTGTGAGGCGGCCGATTTCTGTTGTGGGGGCGATCCATCTGTTAGCAAAGAGAGACAAATCGGGGGGGATTTCTGTTTCTGTTAGTGAATCCTTGGGGGGGGAATGGGAGCAGGGGAATTAGGGGACTGGGACCGAGAGGAGAGGGAATTGGGAGGGGAATGAGAACAGTGAAATTGTTGGGGGGGATGGGAGCAGGGGAATTGGGGGAACTGGGACCGAGAGGGGAGGGGAATGGGAACAGTGAAATTGTTGAATGGAGGGGGGGAGATTTCTGTTAGTGAATCCTTATGGGGGAATAGGAGCAGGGGAATTAGGGGACTGGGACCGAGTTGAGAGGGAATTGGGAGGGGAATGAGAACAGTGAAATTGTTGGGGGGGAATAGGAGCAGGGGAATTGGGGGACTGGACCGAGAGGAGAGGGAATTGGGGAGTAGGGGAATTGGGGGACTGGACCGAGAGGAGAGGGAATTGGGAGGGGAATGGGAGGAGATTTGTGAATGGGAACAGTGAAATTGTTGGGAGATTTGTGAACCGGAACAGTGAAATTGTTGAATGCTAATGGGAAATTATACAATTCGGTTATAATGAAATTATAGGGAAAATGTGGAATGAATAACAGGGGGAATGGGAGGGTAATGGAACAGTGCAATTGAAGAATTATACAAACCGGTTATAACAGGGGAAATGGGGAATGAATATAACAGGAAAAATAGGGAATTATTGTCCGCTTCTTTCAGCATAATTTTTTGTATTAATTGTGTAAGTATTTTATATGCTTTTTTTAATATTTATTTCCCTAAATTTTTAGGTTTTTTTATCAGAAAACTTCACTTTCATGATATGGATAGTAAGATAATTCATGCAACATGTATGGGAGCAGCTGTAACTGTGATAGCTACAGGGGTAGCTATTATTGAACAAGAAAGAAATACAATTTATATACCAAGAGAACCACGTATAAATGCAATTGCTCAACGAGAATTTTATATTGACAGCATTTTGAATCGAGGTGATAGGCATTGCGTTGAACAAATTCGTATGAAACCTGTTGTCTTATATAGATTGTGTGATGTTCTCACAAGTCATGACCTATTACGATCAACTCAAAATGTGTCGATTATGGAGCAAGTAATTGTGTTGTTACAAATTCTAGGCCAAAACCAAAGATTTCGTTTTATTAGTGGTATATACTATAGGTCTGTTGAAACTATCCATCGTTACTTTAGAATTGTTTTAAAAGCAATTCTTAAGTTATACAAGCACCTTATTAAAGATCCAGAGGATACAGTTCCAGCTGAGATAATGAATAATTGAAGATTCTATCCTTATTTTAAGGTATGAGAACAATACCAATATTTTTATATATTAATTAATTACATCTAGAAGTAAAGTTTATAAATTATTTTTTCATGTTTATATAGGATTGTGTGGGAGCAATAGATGGTACCCATGTTCCTGCAAATGTTCCTGTTGAGATTCAAGGAAAGTTTCGAGGTCGAAAAGAAGGAACAACACAAAATGTTTTAGCAGATATAACTTTTGATTTGAATTTTATATATGTTTTAGCTGGCTGGGAAGGAAGTGCACATGATTCACGGGTTTTAGGTGATGCATTATCAAGACCTAATGGTCTAAAAATTCCAGAAGGTATATAATAAAGTATTGTATTATATGCAATAAACATATAAAATGTTTTATCAGATAAAGATAGTAATAGGTTTTATTTTTTTTAATTTGTAGGGAAATATTATCTTGGTGATGCTGGTTACGGTATTCGAAAAGGAATCATTTCTCCTTTTCGTGGAGTTCGATATCACTTGAATGAGTTTACAGAACGTGCACCCAAAAATGAAAAGGAGCTATTTAATCTTCGACATTCTTTATTGAGAACCGCTATTGAGCGAGGGTTCGGTATTTTGAAGAGTCGTTTTAGATCAATTGATGGAAAATCTTTTTGGTCTTATGAAACACAAGTAGTTGTTATGCTTGCATGTTGTATTATTCATAATCACATAATGGGGGTTGATCCTTATGACTTTATTATGGAAGAAATATGTTCGGATAGTGAACCAATTAGACGAACAATCAACTTAAATTAACGGGAGGAAAGAGAAGAGAATAGGGAGTGGATAACAAAAAGAGAAATGATTGCATCAACCATGTGGAATGACTATAACACTCAAAGAAACTAGTAATTGAGTGTTAATTATATGTGTTTGTTTTTATTATGTCTTACTTGAGTTTGTATTATCTTTGTTATGTATTTGGTGTAGATGTTGACTTTATTATATTTTCTCTTTTAATTATTAATTGTAGTTTTTATATGAAATTTATTAAATCTAAATATTGTATGATTTTATTTTGTATAAATTTGTAATTTTTTTTTTGTAGAAATGAGTTCCACGCAGAATGAAAAATGCAAGGGCAAGCACTTTACATGGTCTAAGCCCATGTCTAACATGTTGCTTGAGATATTAGCTGAGGAGGCACTTAAAGGAAGCAAACCTTATTTGACCTTTAAAACAGAATGTTTTGTTAAGGTGGCTACAGAAATAAGTCAAAAGTTCAACGTCCAATGCGAGCCTAAGCATGTGGATAATCATCTCAAGACGGTGAAAAAAGAATGGGGAATAATAACCAAAATTAAAAATAAAAGTGGCTTTGGCTGGGATGATTGTTTAAAGATTATTACAGTTTCGAAAGATGTATATGATGAAGAAGTAAAGGTATGATAAATATTATACTCTTTGTAATTTTTATATTTACTTTTGTTTCTAAAATGTTATACAATGAACTAAAAAATTGCATATTCTAAACTTTATGAACAAGCACATCCCAATCATGATAAGTTTCTCAACAAAAAACTTGATATGTACGAGGCAATGGCAATTGTTTTTGGAAAAGACATGGCAACCGGAAATTATGCCAAATCATATGCTGATGTCAACTTAGAAGAAAACAATGAATAGCAATCAATTCGAATTGAAAATGAAGGTGAATATGAAGAAAGTTATAAGGGAAAAGAAACATCTTCCTCTAGTACACAAAAGAGGCAACATAGGAAGAGAAATCGCATGTATGAAGATGATGGTCTTGAAAAGTTATCTAAACAGATTGGAGATGTAGCATTTGCAATTCAAAGCCTCAGCAAAAATCAACTTGATGTTAATGCTCTGTATACGGAAGTGATGAAAATTGAAGGCTTTGATGAGATCATTCTTGGGGATGCATTTGATCATTTGGTCCAAAATGAAATGTTGGCAAAAGCATTTATGGCAAAAAATGCTAATCTGAGGAAAATTTGGGTTCAGAATTTTGTAAACCACCACTACTACAGGCCTGCTAGCTAAGATGGTTTGACTATGTTCAAAATTTGGGTTCAGACTATATTTGTTATTGAATGAGTATGTTTACTTGTTTAATTCGGTCTATCATGTTTATGTTTGTAATTTGAACTAATATGTATGTATATGACATTGAAACTTAATATTTATGTATGATTATGTTTGATGTTAGATATTTATATTTATATCTTGATGTTTATTTGATATATATTAAAGGGATATTAAAGAGATAATTGCCTTTACCCGTATAAAAAAATATTTATCCAAAAAACCCATAAAAATATTTTTGTATGTATTGATCTTATAAAAAATTCTTCATACAAAAAAAAAACTCAAATATATAACTCTTACCATAAACTAATTTGGCTTTCTTTATATATATAAAAAAAAAACTTATTTTAAGCTTTTAAAATTGAAAAAAATATATTAATAGGCTTTTTGTAGAAATATTTCATAAGCTTATGTATGAATATAGGATATAATAAAAAAATCATCATTATACTTTTTAGATTTTATTTTTTTTATTGTAAGTGATTAAATATTTTATATTAAATATTTTATATATATTAGATAAACTTGAAAAAAAAATTAATTCATTATTAAATTATTTTTCAGTTCATTTTTCATAATATAACCAAACACTAGAAAGTGTTTTCCAGTTCATTTTCCATAACCCTACCAAATATCAGAAAATACTTTCTCGAAATTCACTTTACAAAAATTCACTTTCCCAAAAGGATTCACTTTCCTGCAAACAAACGGGCTTATAATTCATTCCGATTACGAAGCGCGAACAATAATGGCGAAGGCTCCACGAGCTGACACGTGCTCGACTTGCGGCGCAGGCACCGCTGCATCGTATTTATAGCATCCATGTTGCGATAGGAATGAGGGACCGCTTGCAATCGAGAAAAAGATCTCGTGAAGCTATTTGTTCCACCCGCCATCTTAGGCACGTGACCCACAATCGACTCCGAATGATGGTAAATCTGCAAATTTGCAGCAAAGCAGTTGACGTGGCCTTATGAGTGACCATGCAACCTGCTGTCTTGAAAAAAAAGAGAGGAAATTATTGATAATTAGTTACTTAATTATGAACACAACCCTATTAATTTGGATATAAATTCTGAAACAAATTAGCTAGTATATTTATAAAAAAAATTCCAATATAAAAAATTCTATACCATTTTATGTCAACCTGGCTCTATTATATTTGAAATTCTTAGGAGTTGATAATAGGAAAGGTTTTTCGTTATTGTTATTGTTATTGTGTTATTATTATTATTTGGATTCCAACATTGAAATTAGCGTTTTAAATAAATTTATTCATTTCAATGCAATATATAATCAAGTGGATAATGCACCGTTAAAAAAAAAAAATCCAAAAAGGCATAAGTAAAACACGGGAGCACACATTTCGTTGTTCGTTTAAAAAATAAAATAACATTTATACCCTTAAATTAAAACCTTGGAAGCTTGTAATTAGGGGTATAATTGTTTTTCCCAGGGATCCATTAATCATTGCAAAATTCATCAAGGATAAATAAGTAATGACACCTTTTTTATCATAGTAAAATAACTATTTTACCTTAAAAATAAAAAAAAATATTAAGCTTTCGGCCATGAGTTCCTTTGTCTTTTACAAAAAAAAATGCACAGTAAATTTATGGTCATACCATTAAGATAAAAAAAATAATTAAACATGTGCAGAGGGGCTTTTTTTTCTTTTTCATTTTTTAAACATTTAAATTACAAAATTACCTTTAAATTAACAAAAACAAGGTTCGTTTCAAGGGCATTCTAGTCTCTTTTTTATTTTATTTTTTGCATGTTTTGGATCTAGTTAGGGGCTGTTTGGTATTTTTAAGTAGTTAAATATTGTTAAAAAAAAGTTGCACGCGTCACCGTGTGACAACCCCTGAGCCTTTTGAGCAGTGCGTGCGGGGCCATATGGTTACCAAAATCCTTCATACATGGCGGCGTTGGGAGCAGTCAGTCATCCTCTTTCTAGCAATGTGGCGCATGATTACGATAGAAGTCCGTTGGGCTGCGATGAAACTTTTTTCCATTCCTTTCTCTTTTCTCTCTCATGCCTTTGAAATTTACATCAGCCCTTCTAAAAAACAATCATGTCCTCTAGTTTGTAATTTTATTGATTTTGGCTTCCATTCTTTTAACTACTATTTATCTTTTCTTTTGATGGTTTTTGAAGTTTAACTTTTTTTCGATTTCGCCCCTGGGTATTTTATTCAATTTTGATTTTTACATTCAAATTGGTCCTTCCTTCAACTTTTGATTGCTCTTTTTCTGTTTTTATATACTTTTCTTTATTTTTTTTCCAATTTTGTCCCTTGCAATTTTATTGCATTTGTTTTTTTAATCCAATTTTGGTCCTCGTTATTATTATTTCTATTTTCTTATCATTTTCTTGATTTATCTTTTTTTTTTATTTTGCCTCTCAACATTTTATTTCATTTTTTTTAATCAAATCTTGGTCCTCATTCTTTCAAGCATGTTTTTTTTTAATCATCTTCTTGATTTATTTTGTTTTCCAATTTAGCCCTTAATTATTTTGTTTGTTTTGTTTTTTATACCATATTTGGTTCATATTGTTTGAGTTTAAAATTGTTTTACGGTTGGAGGTTTTACTTTGTTATTTTTTCATGATTGTCTTTCTACAGGGTTTTCCCCGTCTCTTGACATGAGGCCAATTATGTTTGGTCTTTTTTGGGGGTCGTTTATTTATTTTTTATCTTCTAAAATTATAATTTGACATTTGATTATTAGGCCCTTGGCTTTATTGTCTATTCCACTTTTTTTTTTATTGAGTTATCATAGTTTTATATCCTATATAACAGGTTCGTCATTAACTCAGGTTGACTCATATATTTTTTCCTATATTTTTTGTTATAACGTTGATTTTTTTTCAATTTCATCATCTGGTATTAAATTATTGACCATTGAGCTTTGTGATTTTTTTCGGGTTTTTTTTGTTGGGTTATCCTAAGTGCGGGTTAGTCAAGGTAGCTTGGGCTAGCTTAAGTATTCTTTTTTTTTAATATTTTTTTATTTAAATATGGTTTTTTTGGCAGGTCTTTCTTTTGAAAGTCTATTTTTTTTTATCATGATTTCATGTCGTGGGTAACAAGTTAATCGAGTTAACCCAGGTTCACTTGAGTTTTTTTATCCCTTAGCTTCTTCCCCATGACATTGATTTTTTTAAAATAAATTATCACTTGACGTTGAAATTTTGGCCATTAACCTTTGTTATTTTTAGCTTTACTTTCTATTAAGTTATTTTGAGAACGGGTAAGTAAATTTAATTAGGATTTGCTCGTTTTTATGTTTTTTTCATCGAACCTGAGTCTTTTTTTTCGGGGCCCTTCTTTTTAAATTCTATTTTTTTTAACTCAGTCTTGTATTGTGAGGCATGGGCTAGTCAAATAGCCTAGATTGACCCGTGTTTTATTATTTGATGTTATATTTTTAAAAAATTCCTTTTCATCTTTTGCCATTTAGTTATTAAGCATTGAGCTTTGCAAATTCTTTTCGCCTTTTCTTTTTGTGAGTTTTTTTTATTTCATATCTTGGATCACGTCTTAGTAGAGTTAACCTGAATTTACTTAAATTGTTGTTGCCTGAGGCTTTTTTTTTTTTTATATTAGGAAATATTTGACTCGGCTCATGGCATAGCGCGGACCACCTATCTACTTAAATTTGTCAGAAACTAATTTTGGTGGATGCATAAACTAGTTTAAAAACACTCTTACTACCTGTTTATTTTTGCGTTTCAAAAACGCTTTTGAAAAAAAAATGAAATTATTTTATTATTTTTCTTTGCTTCAAATTAATATTTTTTTGGTGTTTTCAAATCATTTTGATATGCTGATATCAAAAATAATTTTTTTAAAATAAAATAAAAAATTATTTTGATGTATTTTTTGTGAAAAACACTTTGAAAAACAACTACTACCACACCCTAAAACACCCCATTTAATCATAAAAGGAGCTCAATGATATTTGAAATTTCTAATAAATACACCATTTTTGTTTCTATTATAAGATACTACTCGCGGTTTTGAAAATAAATATTAATTTATGTAATTGTAAATAGAAGTTGACTAGATTGTTGGTATGTATTACGACTGGCCGAATCAATTTTTTTATAACATTAAAAAATATCTTGGCATTGCTAATATTTTTTCAGCATAAAAAAATATAAATCGTGTGTAGGTTAACCTAATGTTACCTAATCAACTTGACGGATTTAAAAGTAATTCGGATGATTAGTAAAAATATAATTTAACTAAAAAGAACTTAAGACAACATAATTTTTTATAAGTATTAAGACGACAACATATGTGATGGATTCGAACTGACTTGCCAAATCCGCAACCTGTGTCATGAGATCATGATAACCCTATAAAAAACAAATTAAAACAAATTTGAAGCCTTATTCCCAATCAACCCAATATTAAATGATGATTTTTTTTAAAAAAATCCATTTAAAAAAGGACAAAAAAAGACTCGAGAGAACCCGGGTTAACCTGCTAAACTCACGACTCGAGTTATAAGACCGAGATAACCCTTTAAAAAGCAAATCAAAACAAATCATGAAATCTAATTCCTAATAAACCTAATGTTAAATGATGAAATTGAAAAAAAAAATCAATGAAAAAAAAAGATAAAAAAATATGACTTGAGTCAACCTGCAAAACCCATAACCCAGATCATGATACCAGAATAATATCATGTAAAACAAACTAAAAAATTGACCTCTTCCCAAGCCCGTGAATTGAATCACGAGACTAAGATAACTCTATAAAAATAAAATCAAAATAAATTATAAAATTTTAATTCTCAATCAATTAATCGTGAAAGGATAAAATTAAAAAAAAGGAACAGTAAAGTGACCCTAGTCATCCTATAAAACCTGTGACTTTGGTCATAAGACTGAGATAACATCATAAAAAACAAATCAAAACAAATTATGAAGTCTAATTTCTAATTAACTCAATGTTAAAGGATGAAATCGAGAAAAAAAACCAATTAAAAAAGAAAAAAAACCTGAGTCAACAAGGTTAATCCACCAAACTTGTGATTCAAGTCATGAGATCAAGATAATTATATAGAAAGTAAACTAAAATAATTTACGAAGTCAAATTTTTAATAATCAAAATGTTGAGGGATTAAAATAAAAAAATATTAATATTTTAAAAATCAAAGTTTTGTAGCTTATGACCGAGAGAAATTGTTTGTGTTTTGTGTTTAAAAAATGCTTTTGAAGATTTTTTAATATTGTTTTTGTTTCAGATTAATTTTCTTATAATTTTTTATTGTTTTGATGTGCTGATGTAAAAATAAAATTTCTTTTAAAAAAATTTATTTTAATTTATTTTTAAGCAAAATATTTCAAACAATCCCTATCACAATTCCAAACTTTATCTAAGTATATTTAAACTTTATCTAAGTATATTTAGAAGTGTGTTTTATTTAAAAAATAAAAATAATATTTCATTTAGTGTTTTATAATAATTTTGATTAACTGATATTAAAAATTATAAAAATTTAAAATAAATTATTTTAATATATTTGTAAATAAAAAATATTTGAAAAAGTCAGCAACATAGTAACAAAAACAATTAAACAGTACCCCCTGGTTGTTTGTCCCTTCCAAAGTCACCTAGCGTTTTCTACTACCGACGAAACTATCTCCAAAAAAAAAGAAAAAAGAAAAGGAAAAAAATATCCCCCAAAATATCCCCCCCAAAAAATAAAAATAAATTAACACCAAATTCTTCTCTCCTCTCAAATTTCGAAATTCTCTCTCCTCTTCTTCCTACCTTTCTATCAATCGACCGATAATGTTACTCCAAATTGGTTGATCCTAAAAGAAATCGGAAGATGTTGGAGGATCAAGTGGCGTCTTTGTTACAGAGGTTACTAGGAAATTATGTGAGAGGATTCAACAAAGAAGCTCTCAAGATCAGCGTTTGGAAAGGTTTCCACTATTAACCCTCTTAGTAATTTTGTCTCGGTTTAGAAAATCGCCTTTCCTTTTTGTTTACTAGTTACCACTGCCGTGTGAAAATGTGAAACAGGCGATGTAGAGCTAACGAATATGCAACTGAAGCCTGAGGCACTCAATGCGTTGAAGTTGCCTGTGAAGGTTAAGGCTGGATTTCTTGGATCAGTCAAACTCAAGGTCGGTTTTTTTTACTATGATCTCAATTTCAACTATTTATATGTCGAGGTGGTGTGATTGGTTTACCCAACATGATTGCTTGATCACTGTGAAACAACTAGGATCCTTTCTAGACTTCTACAACTGGACAACGTGTGGCAGGAAATGTGTATAACGATTCCTCTCTGTTCCATCTACTCTCAAAAGAGAAGTGGAAAGAGTTGAGAGTTTGAAGTTACAAAATGATATCCTGTCTTAACTTCATCTATATAAGATTCTAAGAGGTTGAAAATCCCAAAGAACTTATAAGAACTAGAGATTGGATGGAAACCTTATGCAATCGAGAAGAGTGATGTATAAGCGATAATGTTGAAGTGAATTCAAGTGCGTATTTCAATGGAGAAAATGGCAGAGAGCCCTTGTTCAAAACCAAAAAAGAAAAAAAAGAAGAAGAAATTTCTGTTTTTTCTGGAGGATGTTCTATCCCGCACCCTCTCTCGTTTCTTTACTTTTTGCTGTAGATTAATACGGCAAATGTGAAGTTAATGTCTTAAATTACTTGCTTTATTTTCCATATTTGTTGTTCACCTTAGCAAGCCTACTATGCATGCATTCTGCATATTAGTCCATGGAAAAGAGGCATGAGTGACACTTTTCGATTTCAGGTTCCATGGAGCAGGCTAGGCCAAGATCCGGTTTTAGTTTACTTGGATCGCATATTTTTATTGGCTGAACCTGCAACTCAAGTTGACGGGCTTACTGAGGATGTGGTTCAAGAAGCAAAGAAAAGCCGAGTTCGGGTAGGACATGGTGAACCCAAGTAGATTTTGTTTGCTCTATGGAATGTTTTTCTTATTATGAACTGACTTGTCTGTTCTTTTGGGCTTAGGAAATGGAAATGAAGCTTTTGGAGAAGGCGCAACAGTTGACGTCAGAAATGGTATGGTAGCTCTTTTGCAGTGAAATTTCAGACATTAGAATTGTCTATGATTCCATTATAACTACTACTGTGAGTGTTAGGGCTTACATTATAGGATTTCTGCAATTCTTTTGATTTCAAACCATACGAGATGTTGCTTCACACTTGCCTAGAAGAGTCTCAAGTACACCATTGTAACTGGGCAACATTTTCCAATTGGGATGACTTGGCAGTTGCGGTGGACTAGTATTCCTGTTCCTGTTTTCCTTTTATTTGTTAATGAATAAATCTCTCTCTCTCTCTCTCTCTCTCTTTTGTATGGCTCAGATGTTTCATATTTTCTAAAAAACATGATTTTATATGGGGTTCTGGTATTATATCAATGAGACTGATATTTGGTATAGATATATTAGACATGTTACCTTGTGTCATCTATGAAAATTCCCCCCCAGAAACTGATTGCTCCTATGGACCATCTATTTTTTTCCTTGCTATTTCTAGGTCATGTAGTTCCTCTGTAGTCTGAACTAATTCTGGAATCATCTTGTGGAGAACATTAAGGATGAATAGATGGATTTTTCAGGCTTTAGCATATGAAGTGGGGGATAGTACCAGAATTTTGTGGTGGCATGATATTTGGCTTGGTGAGTTACTATTTTCCATGTGTTTTTGACAGCATGATAAGATGAGACCCAGGCAACTCACATGAATGGGTGGGTGATAGTCGGCATTGAAATACAAATTCTATTTAAAGTTTGCAAGATTTGGAATCATAGTTAGTGAAGGCCTTTGTAATTATCTGTATGGATCTTAAGTAAATGGCTAGGGAGTTTTTGAGGCTAAATCCCTTTGACTTTGGGAAAACATCTGATGAATATAGGAGTATATTTTCTTTATCCCTCTAAGAAATGAAACTATCAGCCCTTCTTATAAATCCTCTCCAACTTAATTGTAAATCATGTATGGATATAGGCACAACCAAATGCATGCTATTAATAACACTGTAATCATAAATCATGTATGAATATAGGCACAATCAAATGAATGCTATTAATAACACCGTCAACTTAATTTTCCATGCAAGAAAATAATGTTTTAGAGGATGATCCACCTTTTAATTTGCTTTGTGGAGTCTTAATGCTTTTTCTTCTTCTTCTTCTTCTTCTTCTTTTCTGAACTCACCAAGATACCCTCCATATTTTTGTTCGTGACTTTAATTCATCCATCATTAGCAGCTATTCATTTTTAGGTTAGGTGTCGGCTTTAAGTTTTTGGGTGCCTTTTCTTCTGGATATCTAGCGTTTTAGGATTACAATGCCTTTCCTCTGGGTACATTTTAATAATAGAGATACATTCCTGATGTAAGCTGTGAAGCTTCATATTGAAATGTGAGCAGCAACCTTGTGTTTTTGGTAGGTAATAATTGTGGATTGTTTTTTTTTTTTTTAAGCAAACTGCTTGAGATGCCTCTGTAAGATGCACCAGTACTTTTGAACCTTCAAAAGTAACTATTAAATTGTGTAAGCTGGAAAGGAAGGTTAAGAACTTTGCAAGTTTTATGTGGGTAGAGAGGATAAGCACTAATTTCATGTTCTTCTTCTTCTTGTATAAAGTACTAATTGCTTACCTACTAGTTGTGAGCATATTATAACTGATTAGTAACATTCTTCAACAATGCCATGCTTATGGTCAAAACTTGATTGAAAGAGAGTATGTGGACGTGCCTTGATTTTCTCATCATCTTGTGGTTTAGCATAAGTTCCCTGCGAGCCTTGTTCTCTTTTCTGTCAATTGCATTTTGATCTAATCAACTCTGCTTATTCACAGAATTCGTTCTTCATTACTTAAGAAGATCCTGGCTTGTACTTGATTAAAAAAAAGAAGAAGATTCTGGCTTGTATTGTTTCTTGTTCTTTCTTTCTCAGACACTTCTCTTTTATACCTTATTTTGCTTTGTGATCGTTCCCCTTCGTGGTTTCTTAAACTGCATTAGTACTTGGAAGAAAAATGCAAGGGAAAAATGCTTTCCTCTGGTCTGGTGCTAAGATCACCTGGTGGTTGCCTACACTGTATCCTATTTTTTGTAGTTATTGTCTATCTGACATGATATTTCTGAGGTAAGTGTGTGTCCATGTGAAGTGATGTGTTGATGCGTGTCTTTCTTCTGAACCTATTTTAGTCGTTCACGAATATGTTCTTTTCCGCTGTCTTAAGAATTAAAAAATAATGAAAAAAAAAATTTCATGTTGCCTTCTGCATCTTTATCATTCTCTAACTGAATATTATACCAGCCTTGCTGGCTGTGTTCTTGCAACTAGTTTTGTAATTCATGCACTGTTACTATTAAATAAACAATCTGTTTCTGGAAAATTGGCTGATTATAATTGTTGGAACTCCTTTCTTTCCTTTTAAAAAGTTTATTACTTTAAATTCTCTTATATTTTTTGGTAGTTTCACTCTTGGAAATCCTATACTTTGAATCTGGTATAATCTAACGTGCCCTCAACATTTATTTTCCTTGTATATGAAGAATACATCATGGCTTGGATCTCTGATCAACACGATAATTGGGAACCTGAAGCTTTCAATTTCAAATATCCATATCAGATATGAGGATCTTGAGAGGTATAGTTCTCTTCCGAGTGTTCATTTTTCTAGCTATCAATTAACTTCAATCGAAACTTTCTTCTATTTTGTAGCAATCCCGAGCACCCATTTGCAGCTGGGGTAACCTTGGGCAAACTCTCTGCTGTGACAGTTGATGATAATGGGATGGAAACCTTTGTTTCTGGGGGTGCACTAGACCGTATTCAGAAGGTTATAATTTTCATGCCATATATAGATAGATACAGATACATTGATAGATTCCTGATTAGCGGTGAAGCTGTGGAACAATTTTTAGTGGTTTAATTTTAAACGCATCAAAGTATTTAGTTTGCTCCTTATAACAGAGCACTGGATTCGAGCATACTCTTGGAGACAGTTTTAGAAGGAAAAATGTGGCTTAATATGGTCTTGATACTTTGAAGGGCTAATTGATCTTTCCATTCATGTGAGATTCCTTACACTAGCACAGAGGAAGGCTGGTTAAGCAAACAATGAACAAGAAAGGATTTTTATTAATTTATAATTTTTCCTGGGTAGTTTTCAGGTTTATGATTCTGTCATTCTTCCTTTATTTTGCAATTCATGTTTCTATTCTTCATTGCCTTGCAGTCTGTTGAACTTGATCAACTTGCAATTTATCTGGATTCTGATATATCACCATGGAATATTGACAAGTCATGGGAGGACTTGCTACCTTCAGAGTGGCTTCAGGTGCTGTCTTCTTAGTCATCTTTGATATAGTAATCAGCATCATCTATTTGGTCTTGTTTTTTCATTGATCTTATGAAAACTTTCCCCTGGTGAGCTTTAGGTTTTTAGATTTGGTACAAAGGATGGAAAACCAGCAGATCATATGATGGTAAAGCACTCGTACATTCTGCAACCAGTGACGGGGGATGCAACTTACTCAAAGCTGCGGCGAAAAGAATCTGCTAATAGTGACCAACCTTTACAGAAGGCTGTGGTGAACTTGAATGATGTGACATTGAGTTTGTCAAAGGTATTCCCTGGTATCAAGTCCAGCTTGATTTTCTTTTGAGAGACAGGTTCAGTTGCTCGCCACTAAGTCATATCTTTGTGTTTGCAGGACGGTTACAGAGATATTTTAAAATTAGCTGATAATTTTGCAGCCTTTAACCAACGCTTAAAATTTGCTCATTATCGTCCGCTTTTGCCAGTGAAATCTAATCCAAGGTCCTGGTGGAGATATGCTTACAAAGCTGTTTCTGACCAGACGAAGAAAGCAAGGTATTTTAGTAACTACTTTATTTTCTATGTAAGTTGCTAACAAGCAAAAACCAGAAAGTTCTCCCAGAATTTAGGTAATTATGCATTCAAGCATTAATCACCTTAGAACATAGCTGGTTTAATTATGGTCTTAGAAAACTCAGCCCTAGCATAATGTGTGCTTCCCATTTGTGTATTACTACTATTGCTTTCTCTATTTCACTCACCTTATGTTAGACTTGAGTAATGTTCACTTTAACTTTCCCTTATAGATGTAGTCTAGGTATTAAAATGGTCCTTTACTCCATCCAAACTAACACCTCATCCTTTCCTGGCATCAACATGGTTGTATGCAAATTGAACTCTTGGTTTTGTTTGTTCTGATCTTTGGCAAATAGCATGTACCACAAGATGCCATCTTGAACATGACTGGTCAGTTTGTCCATGGCTTGCACAAAAAGATACAGTGATGGAAAAACCTTGGTGTAAGCCAAAACTTAATTGGGAGTTCATTGATATCATTGGTGTAACATTGCATGTGTTTTTATCACTGCTTTTGCTAAGGACATAATCTTTCTGGCAGTGGGAACTTATCCTGGGAGCAAGTACTGAGATATGCAGGCTTACGCAAGAGATACATCTCTCTATATGCTTCTCTGCTTAAATCTGATCCCAGTCATGAAATTGTTGATGACAACGAAGAAATCGAGGAACTTGATCGCGAACTTGATATTGAACTCATTTTGCAGTGGAGGTATGAGAATTATGGTGTTATATGACAGTTACCCTTTAGCTGTGCTTTCTAAGCAAAATAAGTTTTGGTTTTTATTGAGAACTGGCTTAATATCATCCTTGCATGTTGTTGCTGCATTTTTATTCTGTTTTTTCATTTTCCATATTAAAATACATATACTTCCATCAAAGCAAGCGCTTTTCCTTCCCTTTCAAATCATTCTCATCCGAAGCTATCTGGTCTAATACCTCTAGCACGAGTACTATGTCATCTACCAGAACCAGAACTCGAACCCGTGCAGATTGAACTCGAACCCGTGCAGATTGAACTCGAACCCGTGCAGATTATTTTAACTTTTATGATTGCAGTTCTAGTTGCATGCAAGTACAGATGTATCCATGATGTTTGAATTCCAATTGTTGCTTTCAGGTTCACAAGGCTACATTGTCTTTTCTATTATGAGAGCATGACTTATTTTGTGCAGCTTTAGTAAGTGTCAAGTGAATTTTATACTCAATGTCTTATGACAGGAGAGAAGATTGTATAAAAAATGAGATAGAAATACAAGTATATACATTCTTATTTGCAAATATTTCTATGCAGCTTCTCTTTTCCATTCCTTGTCCATACATGGTAGCTGCATGGATACATACATGCACGACCTTACAGCTTTATAGTTGCTTATAATCATACTAAAAATATTTTTACAATCTGTGGTATATTCCTGGGTGCTGATCTAGCAAGCTCTCATCTTGAATTATTTTGATGTTGTGCAGGATGTTGGCTCACAAATATGTGAAGCAGTCGATGGAGTCAGATCGTTACTCAAGGAAACAGAAACCCAAGACATCATGGTGGTCATTTGGATGGTAAACTGTTTTTGAGAATAGATCTCATGATATTTGTTTCCATTTTTTGTATGTGGCAACGCCATACATCTAATGTTATCTGTCTGCAATCTGCATATGCATTTTCAGGAACAATAAATCTGACAAAGATGAGAGTGAACAATTTCATTTCAGCGAGGAGGACTGGGAACAATTAAACAAATTGATAGGTTACAGGGAAGGCGAAAATGAGCAGTCTGTGATAATTAATGAGAAGGCAGATACTCTTAATATGTCTTTGGAAGTGCACATGAAACATAATGCTTCAAAGCTTGTTGATGGGGCCCGGGAATATATTGCTGAATTATCATGTGAGGATCTTGATTGCTCCATAAAGCTTTATCCAGAGACAAAAGTTTTTGACTTGAAATTGGGGTCATATCAATTATCATCGCCAAATGGTCTCCTTGCTGAGGTTGGATTTTATCTTTATGTGATTGAAGCTAGAATCCTCACTTTTGTTCCTTGGCATGAGTAGGACTATATTTTTTTTTTGTTGCATTCCTCCATGCAGAGTGCAACTGCTTCTGGTTCTCTAATTGGTGTCTTCTACTACAAGCCTTTTGATGCCAAGGTGGATTGGAGCATGGCTGTGAAAGCTGCTCCATGCTACATGACTGTATGCTGCTATTCTCTAATTCCCTAAGATTATCCTTAAGACTTGTGCTTGTTTACTGATTTTTTTTTTTCCAGTATCTGAAGGATTCCATTGATGGGATTATCAATTTTTTTGAAAGTAGTAATGCTGTCAGTCAGACTATTGCATTAGAAACAGCAGCTGCTGTGCAGGTACCTTCTATTTAGGCATGTTCTTTGACTTTTGTTTGAAAAGCTAGCTTTAAGTGTTTGCCAAGTTTATTAGAATACTATAACGTAAGATAATCATGTTCAGTTATTGACTGGGAAGGTGCATAAACTGGCTGATAGTTGGAAGTGGTAAATTTAGCTGATTCTCTCGGGAGTAAGCAGTGCAAGAAATTCAAGAAAGAACTTCAATTGCTTAGAAGGTTCAGATTATAAATTAAATAAGCACGCATGCTTTACAAGATGTAATGTGATTTATTGCATGATTGTTCTCATAGAGTGGGACATATGGTGACCTGGATGATATTGCATCACCATGCACTTGATTAAATAAATTCAGCACCATGTGCTCCTAGTTTCGTGTACTTGTCTTATCTGGCACAATAAAACTTTCCAAATAGAATCAATAATTAAAGATGAATTTTACCATTGTGTTCATTCACTGCACCACCACCCTTGTCACTTTTGCATCTGTCATAGCTGCAGTCAGAGTTTGTAGCTATCATGTATTCTGCTTTCCCTATTATGGCTTCACATAATTCTTGTGATTAGAGGTACTGGCCATTTTAGTACCAGGGTGGTCAACATCCATTTCACAACAGAGTTGTCTAAAGCTCAAAAGTTGATGATAGTAAAATTACATATAAACAAGAAAATCACATAATTCTTTCCTTTCCTTCGATAACTAGATGACATTTGATGGGGTTAAGCGCAGTGCTCAACAGCAAGTGAACAGGGCGTTGAAGGATCATGCGAGGTTCGATACTCTTCATTTCCTAAGTTCTTATAGTTGCCTTGCTCACCACTTTGAGCAAAGCATTATATTTAGCTGTGAAACATGTGATGTTATCTTGCATGCAATATGTGTCATGTGTCAAATATCTCCACCCGTGGTTGGTTTTTATAACTGTGGCTAGATAAATAATTGTCCCTCCACTTTGCTTCTCAAGTTGCCTGTTACACAATTGATGGATGTTCAGTAGCTTCTCATTGTAATAACGTGGTGAAGTAGAACATATATATCGCCATGAGAAGCTGATGGATTATTTTGGAGAGTTCTATCTGTACTGACTATCTACAATTATTAAGAGGGTGTTTGGTATCATTGTGTTTTCTTTTTTCAGAAGGAAAACTCACAGCACGTTTGACATCAGTTTTCTTTTCTAAATTTGACTCAAGGAGCAAAACACTGATCCTGTTTAAGATAAAGTGGTTTTTAACTTTTATTTTAATGTTTCCCCCTCCAATCTGTCTCCTTTGCTGACCCAAGTCTAAAAATTATCAAAATTCTATATCCATCCACAAAGTCACACCACCACAGATCCACCACCACCACCATTGCCATATCAAAGGCCACTTCCATACCTGCAAAACAGCCAGCACCACCAACAGCTGATCATTGAAACTAAAATCCCCCATTAAAAAACACCTGCACTGAGATCCTGAATCAAAAACTCATCTCCTTAACAAAATCTTTCGGAAGCTACCCACCCACCAAATCCGGTCTCCAGCACTGCCATATTGTAAACCCTGTGCCCTTGAAATAGCAGGCTGCTTCTAATCTAAAAGATGAAGTTCTTTTCTTTTCTTGGTCTTTTTTTTTTCTGTTCTTTTTTAAGTTAAAAGGAGATGGTGTTGTTGTTCACCAGTGTTATTGATTGTGGTGTCAGATTGAGAAGGGATGCTGTGGTTTGTTCAACAAGTAGAATATTGTTAGGGAGGCTATGGTAGGGATGGGTTCTCATCTTGGCAAGTTGTGGGTGGTTTAAGTCACAAGTGCGTCAATACAATTTGAAATTAGGGGTGGAACTAGAATTTTACATGGAGATATGAATGATAGAATATAAGAGTAAGCTTGAAAGAAAAACCAAGAGGGGGCCATATAGAAAATAAGTCACTTTCAGAGGCATACTAAACACCTTAAATGAAATAAACTTTAAATCTAAGGGTGAAATTAGGCTTCTCTGAACTATAGCATAGGCCTGCTCTAATTTTACTTGCACACTGCTAGATACCTAGAGTGTAATGTTTCAATCATATTTAACTGATACAAAGATGACATCTAGCATTTAAATGATGATAGGTTTCTGTTGGACCTGGATATTGCTGCTCCAAAGATTACAATTCCTACTGAGTTTTACCCCGACAACATCCATTCAACAAAACTTTTGCTAGACTTGGGAAATTTGGTCATTCGCTCAGAGGTGAAATCACAAACTTAACCTTAACTTTTTGGATGACCAGCTAAACTTTACATGGAGTTGCCCCATGTTTGCAGGATGACTATGAAAGGAGATTATCCGAGGACCAGAATATGTATTTGCAATTTGATTTGGTTTTAAGTGATGTTTGTGCTTTTTTGGTTGATGGTGACTACCGCTGGAGCCAAACAGCATCACAAGGTTCTGCTAGTTCTGTCCGCTCAGAAGGTGTTAGTTTCTTGCCTGTTATTGATAGGTGCGGGGTAATCTTAACATTCCAACAGGTAAAAAAATCTGCACATTTCACCTTAAATTGGACATCCTATGTGTATGCATGAGAAAGAGATTCCATGGAACTTCAAATTGGAACTAATAACTTTTGGTATCTAGATTCGATTAGAGAACCCATCATATCCTTCTACAAGACTTTCTGTACGGGTGCCATCATTAGGGTTCCACTTTTCTCCTGCACGGTATCATCGATTGATGCGAGTGGCAAAGATCTTTCAGGAGGAAGGTAGTGAGAATTCTGATCTTCTTCGTCCTTGGAATCAATCAGACTTTGAGGGGTGGTTGTCTCTTCTTATTCGAAAGGTTTTTCTCTCTCCCACCTCATGGTTTTGTCTCATGGATATGCGGGGCCTCTTATCATATATGCATGCATGCATTCATGCATGCATACATACATAGAGAGAGAGTTAGTTTTCTTTTCTTTTGTGACAGGGCATGGGAAATAGGGAAGCTGTATGGCAGCGGCGATATATTTGCTTAGTTGGTCCTTTTCTGTATGTACTAGAAAACCTGGACTCAAAATCTTACAAGCACTATCTCAGGTTCGAACACCATTCATGTCCATTTATGCTATAATTTCTTAAGACCAATATTTACCCATTTATTTTCTGAGATAAAGTGTTTCTGTTTTGGCATGCTCATGGTACTTTGTCATTGTTTGTGTTATTTTGGACTGATGCCTCTTTTTTTTCACAGTTTTATTAATATGAACTTTTTATGTTGAAAGATTTATTTCTCTTCAGTTGCTGCTCAAGAGTACAAAGCATTTATTCTATTAGAAAACTGATATGGAAAAATGAACATCGGTATGAGTATGAAGTTGACTGAAATATGTGCTTGATCATTTTGGCAACAGTGCGGGATAGTACGGTTGTAAGAAATTGTATCAATGTGAAATCACATAGGCAAATTGTGTGCTTGGGTGTAGATATTTTCATTTTTAGCAATAGAGGGTATTGGCAATTTTAGTCGATCAAATTATCCTGGATTCTTCAAACTTCTAGTCCAAAGGCAGCAGAGTACTTGAATCAAAATTCTGATGCATGGGCTATCTTTTGGCTCAAATTTAGAGCAATTTAGGGTATCTCGATGTTGAAAACTAGCATAAACCCAAATTGCACATTGAGAAAGTGTACATGGCTACTCTTTGTTTTCCTTGTTTCTTAAGAGGAAAAAAGTGTGCAACGGTGAAATTCAATGCTAGAATGTTATATAATTTGATAATAATCGTCAAAGAACTATCCTAAACCAAAAGCTTAAGATGTTAGGTGAAGGCTCCAGGAAGAAAATTAACTCACTAACATAATTTCTCAAGTGAAAGCCATTTGAGTTAGAAACTTGCACGTCCACACTATTTTTGTTGATTTATTTTATTTTGAAGAGAATGAGGGTGATAACATCTAAATCCAAAATCATAAGCTGTTAGATGAAGCCAAGGAATGATTTTATATTAACTCACTAACAATAATGATGAATAGAAAATAAGTATTATGTGGCACACAACTTTAGTTTGGGATTATGTGATTGTTTCTTCTTAAGAGGAAAAAAGTATTAAAAGTTTATTATTTATTTTAAATTTATTTATTTGGAATGTGTTCTCTCTTTATTAATTTTAGATATTATGACTGTTGTAGCTTACGAGGAAAACAGGTATATCATCTTCCAGCAGAGTTGCTTGGTGGTGTGGAGCATGTCTTGACTATTTGTGATGCTGCACGCCCCCTGAGCAAGGTTGTTGTTATGTCTTCATAATTTAATGACCTTACAATTAATCTGCATTACCTCTTTGCGCTCGGAAGTAATTCTTGATGACATTTTATTCTTGTCATCACTTGTCTGTAGGTTGTGGAAGATGCGAATGCACTGATATTACTATGTGATTCTGATGATTCACAGAGAAATTGGCAAAGTCGCTTGCAGGGGGCTATATATTCTGCTTCAGTAAATCCTTAATTTAGCTCAATCCATCACATTTGATCTTGTCCTTTTCTTTTTCTGTCTTAAAAATTTTATATCTAAGAATTACTTTTGAGCTTAAAACTTTGCATACTCAATATTCTTTAGCGGTGGGATGATCAGAAGGCTGGGCAGTTTATGGGTTTTTGCTGACTCCTACCCCCCCTCTTGGGGGGGTTGGAGAGAAGATTAATTGATTTTTGTTTTGTTAAAGAATTATGATTCTTAAATTGTTAAGAAGTGATTGGTTTTTAATTTTGGTAAAGGTAGTTGATTTTCTATTCCATGCTGCTCTTCCCTTAACAAGCACCCATTTGGTTTAAGTTATTTCTGCTGATGTTTTGATTCATGTAAAAAACTAGCAGATTATTAATGATTGCAAAATATTTTTAGCAAAAAGAAATCATGTGTCAAACCAAATCATTTTTATTTTAAGAAAATGATACAAAGAACATTGATTTATTTCACCCTTGAGGCTTGCTCTAAACTGGACAAGTGTCCAGTTTTCTCAAAGAGGTGCTTATATTGTTCGCATGTACCCAGTATCTATTCATATTTAGCATTGATTTTTGGTCTCTTTAATTTTTTGTATCCAGTTTGTTATTAATGTTTTAGTTTTCCAATTTTGTGATTTGGACAGTATAAAGTAATCTAATCACAATGGGTTTTTGTATAGTTTCATCTAAACTAATACGCATAAAAATAGTATGTTGGCGATAATTAAACTCTAATTATTGAAGATCATAGGGAGGACTTTGATGTTGATTAGAACATTTACAATCTTTATTTGGGGGAATGTATCAATGCCATGGTGAACTTCAAACCTGAACCTTTTGAATTCCCCCAAAATATTTACCAGAAATAAAATCTGTTGCATAACTGAAAGTATAGTTTAATACCATCAAACTCTTCTGAAACTGCAAGGATGATTGCTAAATTGATTTAGATGTCTTGTGTGTGTATTTAAGAAGCTTAAATGTCTCCTTCCTGTTCTTTATAAGCTCCAATAGGTCGTTTCACTTACCTTTCGTGGCTATTTTTGGCCTTAGAGTTTCATCTGTCTCAGTTTTCTTTTGTCTACCGCACTGAAGATTTTGCTTATTAGATATATGCTTACATGGAACAGTGAGGGATTCTTACCAATGGATTTATTCACAGGGTTCTGCACCTATTACTACTCTTTCTGAAACTTCGTCAGATCCAGAGGACTCAGAAACTGAACTTAATGACAGTGGTGAAGCAAGTAATATATTGAAGATGGAGCGTATATTTATAACAGGTGCTCTTGATGAGCTAAAGATCTGCTTCAATTACAATCGTCAGGTAAGCCTGGATTAGTTATGTCATGGGATTCCTTGTCAATGGAACCGCTGAGAAATCTGATACATGTGCTATTTTTCTAGCGTGACCTGAGTTTTGTTAATGTGCTTCTTGCTGAAGAGAATCACTTGTTTGAATTTCGAGCAATAGGTGGCCAGGTACAAATAATGCTGTGATGATTATATTTATGGATGTTTTATGCTTCTCTCTTTTGAGGGTTTATATTTTTGAACACAGGTTGAACTTTCAATTAGAGAGAATGATATGTTCATTGGCACTGTTCTTAAATCTTTAGAGATTGAAGATTTAGTTTGCTGTAATGGTGTTTCTCAGCCTTGTTTCCTTGCAAGATCATTTGTTCAAAGTTCAGATGTGCACTTATCCTTTGATGATACTGGGAACCAGACTTTTGACCACAATAATTCAACTCCAAGTGAAGGAGAAGACAAGTTCTATGAGGCACCAGAAAATTTGGTCAACTCTGATTATCCAAGTCCCCAAAATTCGCTTTCATCTGAATACTCATCATTCAAGCCTCCTAGTTTTAGTCGTGTTGCTGGCTTACTCCCTGGTGATGTTGTTCAAGCTAGGATGGACGATATCGAAATAATGAATACCATGGATAGTTTTGTGAAAGCTCAAATAGTCATCTATGATCAGAACTCTTCTTTATACAAAAACATCGACACGCAGGTGGCCAATTTTCTTTCAGTTGTCTGTTCTCATTACCTCTAGTTTATAGTGAATTGACTGACTGTCCTATAAATTATTGTTTCAGGTCACAGTGAGCCTGGCTACATTGTCATTTTTCTGCCGTAGACCCACAATTCTTGCAATCATGGAATTTGTCAATGCCATTAATGTTGAGGATGAAAAATGTGAAACTTTTAGTGACAATTCACGATCAGCAATGGTAAAACATGACAGTTCTGGAGATGACATTGTCGATGATCAAGATTTAACAACAATTGAGGAGCCTGCTGTTAAGGGTTTGCTAGGGAAGGGAAAATCCCGGATCATTTTCAATTTGATATTAAAAATGGACCGTGCTCAGATTTTGTTAATGCATGAAAATGAAACTAAGTTTGCTACTTTGTCACAAGATAATCTGCTCACTGATATCAAGGTTGTTCTCCCCTTCTCTGTGTTATTCATGTTTCTTTTTCTAAGATTTAAATTCTGTTCTCTAATTTCTTTTACGTTTCTTTTGTGATAAGGTTTTCCCAAGCTCTTTCAGTATAAAGGCAGCCCTGGGAAATCTAAGAATTAGTGATGATAGTCTTCCCGGTGGTCATGCATATTTCTGGATCTGTGATATGAGAAATTACGGGGGCAGTTCATTTGTTGAGGTACTTAGCACTCTTTTCTGTTTTTCTTCTCCTCTTCGCAAAAGACCTTTTCTTATTTTTTTAATTTCGAGGTTATAAATTGCATACAATGTAAAAAAACCTTAAAATATTCTGAGAAAGGGCTGTATAAAACGAATTTTGGTGGGCTTCTTTACTACTTCTATATTAATCTTTCAATCTAATGCCATTTTGTACTGCATTTTTTTATGTTTTCTACAATCTGGTATCCTCTCTGCTGCATTTTGTTTATGTTGCGCTTTTTAAAATCCCTCACATGTAATTGTGCAGTTAGTTTTTACATCATTCAGTGCTGATGATGAAGACTATGAAGGTTATGAATATAGCCTTTTTGGGCAGCTTTCAGAAGTGCGCATTGTTTATTTGAATCGCTTTATTCAGGAGGTAAATTGATTCCAAGTAATATCTCAACCATTATTCTGTCTTATTCTGTTTCTCACGCATCTCCAAAACCATATCTAGGTTGTGAGTTACTTTATGGGTCTCATTCCCAACAATTCAAAAAATTTTGTCAAATTAAAAGATCAAGTAACAAATTCTGAGAAGTGGTTCACAACCAGTGAGATTGAAGGATCACCAGCTCTGAAGTTGGATCTTTCACTCAGGAAACCTATAATATTGATGCCTCGAAGAACAGATAGTCCTGAGTAAGTTTGCAGTTAGGCTTAGTGAATAATTATATTTTACTTTGATTGCTGACATATCCTATTAATCTTTTGAAATTTCTCGGGGCAGTTACTTGAAACTTGATGTGGTTCACATAACCATTCAGAACACTTTTCAATGGCTTGGTGGCAGCAAAGGGGAGTTGCATGCTGTTCATTTAGAAATATTAACAATTAAGGTGAGCATTATAGCAGGACAAGATTTGATGAGTAGGCTTCTTTAACTAGTGATCCAAGTGAAAAAGTTTATGCTTAGCTCTTTCCTTTTGACCTATTGTAGTATAAATTAATCAAAAGGTTTGTTGTGACTATCAAATTTTCCCATGCCCATAAGTTTTCTTGTGATTTGAGTTATTGATTTCTGTCAAGTACCAGAACCATATGGTATTCTATCTTGTGGACCAGTTTATTCATTTTGTTCTTATGACTTCTAGGTGGAGGACATCAATTTAAATGTTGGCAGTGGAACAGAATTAGGTGAAAGCATAATCCAAGATGTAAATGGGGTTTCTATTCTCATTCGTAGGTCACTTCGAGACCTGTTGCATCAAATACCAATTACAGAAGCTGCAATCAAGGTATTGAATTGTGTTCTGTGGGGTTGGTATCTCCACTTTTATTTTCTTAATTACTATTAATCTGTTACTTTCTCTGTGATATCCTTTTTGTTTCCATTGTTTAATTTATGCGCGGACACTGAAGTGCATACTTGTATCTATTATTGTTTTTAAGATGGAGGAGTTAAAAGCAGCTCTGACAAGCAGGGATTACCAGATTATCACTGAATGTGCAACGTCAAATATTTCTGAGACTCCACACACTGTGCCCCCACTGAACCATGACTCTGTAGCATCTTCTGCTGATGTTGTAAAACCTATTGCTCTTCAGGATCCAAGTGGTGTTGAAGCTGAGACACGGAATGGGGAAGCCTGGATTTCTTTGAAAGTTTCTGTTGCGATCAATCTAGTTGAATTGTGCTTATATGCTGGGGTTGCCAGAGATGCATCGCTGGCCACCATAAAGGTAATGTTTCATTTAATTACATATGCTCCCTCACAAATTTCTTCATAAAGTTATCTCCCTTTTGATCTTGACTAGTAGCTCATGGATTGTCTCTGCTTAAAATCATCATGGTGCATGCAACTCTTTTTCCAATCTCCTTTTTTGTACCCATCATGGAATCAAATGACTTTTGTATCATGTGTTATGGTTGCAATTTAAAAATTATATCTGCAAGAGCCTTTAAGTTACAATAGTGGGCAGCAGCTGTGGTCATGTTTGTTGCAGCCTTGGATGATCTTTCAATTGCTTAGTCTTTTTTTCTTAAGAGTCTTTTAGCTTATGCATATATTATGGCCACTTGCTAAAGTTTGTTTGCATCAAAATTAACATTACACTTAATTTAATTACAGAATGTGTTTTTCATTTCCAGTGAAGTTGTCTAAAATTCGTATACTAAAGAGAATATGGTATTTGTTGACGATTATGCCCATGATGGCTGCAACTTTTATGGGATGCCTTGATATCTTGGGACACCAGTTTAAATCCTCGTGCCCATGTACCCTATCATCTTATTCAGCAATTATTATTTGCCTTAAAAATTACCATGATCTCTCTCTCCTCTCTCTCCCTCTCTCCCTCTCGCATGCCCACTAATATCAATCTAGCAACATCATTATTAATTGCAGCAATTCAACCTAAGATGAAGTAAAACTACTGCCTTAATTTTCATCTTTGTTTTGACAGTCTCAGGTGACAGTTTCATGGTCCAACATTCCTCATCCTGCTTATTTTCATTTCTTGCAGTGTTATGTAGTGTTCTATAGTTAATTTTCTAGCCTGGTTCCATGCAGGTTAGTGGTGCTTGGCTCCTCTACAAGTCTAATAACGCAGGGGAAGGTTTTCTCTCAGCAACACTTAAGGGCTTCACTGTGATTGATGATCGTGAGGGAACCGAAGAAGAGTTTAGGCTGGCGGTAGGAATGCCTGAGAAGATTGGTTATAGTCTCCTTCACTTGTCATCTGATGATGAAAACCAGCATATATCTGATTTAAATGTGACGAAACAAGATGAGATCAAACCAGTCCCTACAATGCTCATATTTGATGCAAAATTTGGTCAATACTCAACATTTATTTCTCTCTGTGTCCAACGCCCACAACTGCTCGTTGCACTTGATTTTCTTCTGGCTGTTGCTGAGTTTTTTGTTCCAACAGTAGGTGATATGCTGTCAAATGAGGAAAGTAGAACCCCCATGCACGAGGTTGATGCAATTGTTCTGGATCAGCCAATTTATCAGCAATCCTCTGCTGAAATCTCTCTCTCTCCATTGAGACCTTTAATTGTTGATGATGAAAGATTTGATCATTTCACTTATGATGGTAAAGGTGGAATATTGCATTTAAAAGATAGACAGGGAGTTAATGTCTCTGCACCCAGCAAGGAGGCTATTATATATGTTGGAAGTGGGAAAAAGTTGCAGTTTAAAAATGTTGTGATCAAGGTTCCACCTTCTTCTCTCATGTTTATGTTCATGCGTAATGTGAGTTTCTGAACAAGTGTACCTTCCCAGGTGGTGACCTTTTTTGTATATTTGTTGATGCAGAATGGGAAATATTTGGATTCTTGTATTTTTTTGGGAAGTGATAGTGGCTATTCTGTCTCAAGGAATGATCAGGTCCAATTGGAGGGACAGGATGATGGTCCTCTCACTGAATCTTCAAGAAGTATTAATGATCAACCATCTGAAGACACTCTGGTTGACAGATCCACTGAGTTTATTATTGAGTTACAGGTTAAATTTGTTTTTATTTTCTCTTTTCAATTTTTTTTTTTGTACTGAGATTAAAGATTGAATATAAAAACAACTAACTACAAACTATTTTAAGGAGGCTAACAAATGGATGCCAAGCAAATGGCATTAAAACTCAACTCAACTCATCTAAGCTTGAATTCCGAACTAGGGGCTCAATGGATTAGCTGCTTCTATTTAGTTCTGTTATGGGTTAACATCTATCAAAGGTTGTTATAACATTACATCATTGTTTATCACTTGAGCGCATGTTGTTTTGGCTTACTTTCCACCTCCTCTGTCTTAATCCTTCAATTTAATCCTTCAATTTGATCACTCTTTCTCATTGGTTCACTTATAGGCTGATGTCAGATATGGCCAGACCATCTTACTTGACCATCCCTTAAAATATTCAATTAGTGCCACCTCCACCTTCTTATAGCTTTAAGTATATGATCCTAGATATTCTCCCTCTAGTTTGAGTCTTGGATTTGAAGATAGGTTTGATTTCATTTTTTGCTTTGTTATTGGGTGTTTCATATATCCTCTAAGATCAAAGCTCCACTTACCTTCTTTAAGTAAACTTCTTATTAACCAAAGTTCAATAAATTATGAAGATGGTCACTGATTCTGGGGGACAGCCTGACAGAAGATAATCGCATGCGCACACACACACCTGACTGGGTTAAAAGGCAGCTGGGGTGGCTGCTTCCATTGCAAACTCCAAAGCTTTATTGTTCTCAACTTAAATTTATTTCAGAGCTCATGCAAACAAACCTTATAAAAAAATTTGCACTAGTCTTTAAAACCCCTCAAAGAACCTTTGTCACTCTGCTTAGATCAGTTTTTTTTTTTTGAGTTTATTTAATCTCTTAATGCTGTTGTAACCAGCATGGTACCTCAATGCCAGCTGGAGGCAGATGTGTCATATAGCACTGTTGTGCACATTATAGTGATATTTTGTATCTAATGCTTCTTTGCAGGCCATTAGCCCGGAGCTTACCTTTTATAATACATCAAAAGATGTAGGGGTGCCATCAAATCTCTCCAACAAACTTTTGCATGCACAATTAGATGCATTTGCAAGGTGTGTTGAACATGAGCTGATTATTACCTTTTCATTTGTTGATTGCTACAAAATCTTTCAAGGTCTTCATAAAATTAATGTAGCAGAAACTCTGTATATTTTGGTTATGATGCTTATTCAGTATGTTCAGGCCTAAAAGGATAGGCAGGCCCCCAGTGTGGGCTTACAATCGAAGAAAGTATGTTCAAGCAATATTCAGTATTTTTATTATGATTCTTATTATTGTATGTGATGGTAGTAAGTCTCTGCTGCTTTGCCATGTACTGTATTTCATTAACTTCTATATATATTTATTCGTCATTTTCAAGAATTTGTTGGTCTTTATGTATTTCTCATGCTATTGTTGTGTGATTGTTTTTGAATCATTCTCTTGCTCTATGTTATGAGTTGTTTCATTTATTCATGGAATGAAGAAAATGGAACCACTATCGACCCTTTTCTATAGCTACAGTTTCCTTTTGTATTGAAGTATGGAAGGTAACTTTGTAGTGTTGGTGAAAATACATATGAACTGATAGAATGATAACATTCGTGGTACTTTGGCTTCTATCAGGCTTGTTTTGAAGGGCAATACGATTGAAATGACGGCAAATGTACTTGGTTTGATGATGGAGAGTAATGGAATTACAATCCTGGAACCTTTTGACACCTCAGTTAAATATTCAAATGCTTCTGGGAAGACCGATATACATCTATCTGTTTCAGATATATTCATGAACTTTACATTCAGCATCTTGAGACTGTTTTTAGCTGTTGAAGAGGACATTTTATCATTTCTGAGGATGACGTCAAAGAAAACAATACCCTGTTCTCAGTTCGACAAAGTTGGAACAATTACAAGTACATGCTAAACTAGTCTATGTCTGGAAAGATATGAAATTTTTTGAGCCATTGAATTATGACCTGATTATTATTGTACTGTGTAGATCCATATACTGATCAGATATATGCCTTCTGGAGACCTTGCGCACCACCTGGTTATGCAATTCTTGGTGACTATTTGACACCATTGTCAGTGGAACCTCTTTTTAACATTTTCATTTTCTGAGATCACTCTTTTAGTTCTTTGCCTTGAATATTGTACGACTGGTTTCCACATGACAGGGACAAGCCGCCTACAAAAGGAGTTGTCGCTGTGAATACTAACTTTGCAAGAGTCAAAAGACCCATATCTTTCAAACTAATCTGGCCACCTTTAGCTTCTGAAGAAATTTCTGGTCAAGATGTGGCCAATTCTAGCTTCTTACTAGATAGTTTCCTTACCAAGGAAGGCAACTACTGTTCTATTTGGTTTCCTGAAGCACCCAAAGGTTATGTTGCGTTGGGTTGTGTAGTGTCCCCTGGAAGAACACAACCCCCTCTATCTGCTGCTTTCTGCATCTCGGCTTCTCTAGTTTCTTCTTGTTCCCTCAGGGATTGTATTACCATCAATTCTGTCAATTCGTAAGTGTGATTTTTTGTAATTAACTTGTGACATAATTTACATTCAGATCAATGCATGTAGAAACCAACATGCCCATAGATAGATGACTGCACACATACACATAAATACATAAACGGGCAGGAAACTTAAGTCTTTGATGTCCAACTCCTTGGATCATATTATGTTATAATGACCATATATACTAACATTTCACTTCCTGATAGGACAGTTGGAAGGACACACACAATTACACATGCAATACTTTGTTAGTTGGTTTAATTGTCTTGCCCCATGTTTGGTATAATAACCTCATGTTCATGATTGGTGGTTGTTATTTCTTAATAAAATTTATTCTGTGATTAATTTCTTAATGGGTTGAGTTCTAATTTTGTGATTAAATTTCAGATACCAGTCAACTTTAGCCTTTTGGCGTGTGGACAATTCTGTTGGTACTTTCTTGCCAGCAGATCCTGTGACTCTCAGTTTAATAGGTAGAGCATATGAGTTGCGTGATGTAAAATTTGGGTTTCTAGAATCTTCTTCAGCATCCAGTGGCTCAGATGTACAAGCTTCTCCTTCCGGCAACGTTGACATACAACCTGAAAATTCGACAACTGTAAACTCTGGCCGGTGTTTTGAAGTTGTTGCCAGTTTTCAGTTGATATGGTGGAACCAGGGTTCGAGCTCAAGGAATAAACTATCTATATGGCGTCCAGTAGTCCCCCATGGCATGGTATATTTTGGTGATATTGCTGTTACAGGGTATGTGCTCTAACTGTGGTTCTCTTACAGATGTGTGCTTGGTAATGTGATGTAGACTGTTTTTCAAAAGTATTTTTCAATTGAAAATGTATCAAAATGATTTTTTTTACACAAGCACATGAAAACAATCGAAAAGCACCTAGAAAAGCACAAATTAATTTTTTCAGATAAAAAACAATTAGAAAAGCAGGACCAGCCACAAAAACAAACACTAACCTTTTGTTAAAGGTAAAAATGTTAAACCTCCTTGCTCATTTGGAAATTAGGTATGAGCCTCCAAATACCTGCGTTGTCCTTCATGATACTGAGGATGGAGTGCTTTTCAAAGCTCCTCTGAGTTTCCAGCCTGTTGGACAGATTAAGAAACAGAGGGGAATGGACAGTATTTCTTTCTGGATGCCTCAAGCTCCCCCGGGCTTTGTTTCCTTAGGTTCTATTGCATGTAAAGGCCCACCAAAGCAATTTGATTTCAGTAAATTAAGATGCATGCGGAGCGATATGGTTACTCAGGATCGGTTCTTGGAGGAAAGCCTATGGGATACTTCTGATGCCAGGTATACAAAAGAATCATTTAGCATATGGTCAGTTGGTAACGAATTGGGTACCTTTCTTGTCCGCAGTGGTTTTAAAAAACCACCACGAAGGCTTGCTCTGAAGTTGGCAGATCCCAATTTACCAAGTGGTTCAGATGATACTGTCATAGATGCTGAAGTTAGAACGTTTTCTGCAGCCATTTTTGACGACTATGGTGGTTTGGTGAGAAATATCCTTTATATAGCTTCCTTTGAATTATCAATAAGTCAAAGCCTATTTGAAATATTTGTCAGTTAAAAGTAGTTTACTGAACTTAATGATGTGAATCATGACTCTGAATTTGTTTCCGGTAGAAACAAGTCTCATTTAGGATATTTTCCTATTAGTTCTGACTAATTTTGGCATTCTTCCATTCATTTGTCAAGCTTTTGAACTCATAAAGTGGCTCTCTTTAAAATTAATGAAACAAGTATCCAAACCAAAAATAAAAGGATCATTTTATATTTGCTTACCATAGCCATTATGCCTTTTATTGGCCTTGAAGATTTGCTTGGTTGCTTGGATTTGCTTGCTTGGCTTAAATGTTGTCAACTGTGGAAGTACCACTATTGGAACCCTAAATCTTATTTTAAGAAAGTTTATGGAAAATGATCTATTGTACTCTGTTCCTCTAGTGACCAAAAATCTCCAAAAATCGAATAGATAAAAATATAAATATTTGAAAATTTTGCATAAAAGAAGTTTCATGTCTAACTTCTTCCTTTAGGACTCCAGATGATTCTTGGAAAGAATGGGGGATGCAGGTGATTGAATATCAATTCTCTTTTAATTAGCATGACAGCTTTTGAGTATTGTCCTTTTCCTTTGCACTCCTGATGATTAGAATGGAGGACCTTATTTCTTCGATAGTGTATATGCAAATAACAGATTCTCCAAAATGCTAGTGCCTTTATTGTTCTGTTTTACTCTGTTCATCCCATGAGGGTTTCAATACCAATAGAAAATGTTATTTATAAACCTCATGTCTTGAGGCCCATTACTCAGCAAGTGTGGTCGCTATGCAATCATCTATAAAAGTGGCCGTCTTGTCAAGTGTTAAATCTATTCTAGTCTATTCTTTTCTAAACCTGTTGATTTGATTCCTCTGGAATATATATTGTGAAGCTTCAGCAAAATGGTCTTACTGATTCTATTGTGGAATTCACAGATGGTTCCATTGTTCAATGCACATTTAACTGGAATAGGTTTCAGCTTGCATGGAAGAGCTGACTACTTGAATTCTACTGCCAGTTTCTCTCTGGTTGCCAGATCATATAATGATAAGTATGAATCGTGGGAGCCCCTTGTCGAGTCAGTAGATGGATATCTTAGGTAATTCTAATATCTGAATTGAATTAAAATTTGATTTTTTTTATCTTGTGTGGACAGATATCGTAACTTGATACCAAGCATTGCTAGTTCAAAGGGACTTTATGTTCCTGTGAGTCACTACAAACCATGTTTTTGCTTCACAAATGTGCAATGCTATCAGATGGCATTCAGTTCTTTTTCTTGGGATAAGCTAAATGCTCTTATTTCTTTCTGAACAACATTGGTCATGTTGTGGAAGATGCTAAGCTGTTTAGTACTATTTAGGGAGCAGTTATCATATAATGTCTGGGAAATAGCAACCTCCTTGCTTGCATGGTTTAATATTTGAACTATGGTGGGACATTAAAATAGACTCTAATATGGCACTTTTCAGTGTAGTTCTTAATAACTGTTGTTTGGATAGCATTCACGACAAACAATTTTACTGTGGTATTTTAGTAAAATGATCCATTGACATGCCTTAAACATTCATTGTAGGTAGAAATTTCCAGAAAATATATGAAAGTCTTGGGGGAGGCTCACTTACCTTAGCTTGCTTCTGAAATGAAAACCTACTTTTGGTGATGGTGGAAGCATTGACTTTTTATTTTCATCATGCTTTAAAAGTTTGGAAGTTAGTTGTCCTGATATTTTTTATAAAAAAATTTTGTGATCTTAAAGGTCCTATTAAGACAGTTACTTCTCTAGAAGAGTGGTGCCTGAAACATTTTCCTCAGTAATCTGAACTGGCTAATGTACTTCTTTACATGTTATGAGAGCATATCAATGTAACAGATTAGTTTGGTCATCCCAACCTATTGTTTTTGGAGACAAAAAACCTAATATAATTTTGCACTGAGTGTATGTTATATATTTGTTTGGTTTTTGCTAGTTCCTTTGATTCTTTGTTTGGCTTTTGATCTTAATGCAGTAATTTTATTTCCAATTGATGGCTGATTTGTAGTTACTTTCAGGTACCAATATGATCTTAATGCCCCAGGGGCAGCATCTCAGCTACGCTTGACATCATCCAGGGATCTAAACATAAACGTTTCAGTATCTAATGCTAATATGATTATCCAAGCTTATGCGAGCTGGAGCAACCTTAGCCATGCCCATGAATATCATAAAAAAAGAGTAACTTCTTCCTCTTCTCTCTCTTGTGTCTGCTAGCTTTTACTGTATAAATTAACACATCACCTAATGAATTCTCTTGTTAAATAGGAAGCAGTTTCTCCAACACATGGTCTGAGATCTGTCATTGATGTCCATCAAAGGAGAAACTATTATATAATTCCACAAAATACACTTGGTCAAGACATTTTTATTCGAGCAGCTGAAAATGCGGGCTTCTCGAATGTGTTAAGAATGCCATCTGGGGACATGACGCCTGTGAAAGTTCCTGTTTCAAAAAATATGATGGAATCTCACTTGAAAGGAAAACTTAGCACAAAAGATAGAACAATGGTGACAGTTGCTATAGTGGATGCAGAGGTACAATTATTTTCTTTCATATCATAGAGGAAAAATCAATCTTGTTCCCAGTGACATGGTCTGATTTTCGGAGACTACTTGACTTCATTTCATGTGAAACT
Source organism: Populus simonii (assembly GCA_007827005.2). Taxonomy (NCBI): domain Eukaryota; kingdom Viridiplantae; phylum Streptophyta; class Magnoliopsida; order Malpighiales; family Salicaceae; genus Populus; species Populus simonii. The sequence goes on from CM017464.2 coordinate 13,965,852, forward strand.
GTTTTAACTAATGGTGATGCTATGGAGTAAATTAACGTTCTTGATTTTCATGTGATTTTCTATTTTGATTATCCATTCTCCTTGATAAGATTGCTAGCTTGGTTTATAATAGGGTAGCATTTAATAGGACTGCTTCTAAAGATCCAACTTGTAGTTTACGGACTTTGCACATTGTGTGATTTGTGCATGCTGGATTTGACCATCACATAGTTTTCCTTTTATGCTCTCTAGGAAACAAGTAAATTGCCATATTTACTCAAAGGATAAGATGAGAGGGCATATACGGTTCAAATTGTTTTCGTAGAGCTCTAGCATCCTCGATTGGGTTATGGAAGTTCTAGGAAATCTGCATTCATAAGTACAGAATCTATTTAGCTGGTGACAATCATTATACTAAACAAACCATGTCAAAACATTTCTTTAAGGAATTGATTGAAATGCTGGTTAATATTGGCTTTGATTACCTGGAGTCTGTATTTAAATGTTTTGTGAATGAATCTGTTTATTCCGTTCATTTAACACCTCCCTGTGTAGAGGTGACTATGATCCTTTTGTTATACTGTGATTAATATTCTAAGTGTTTTCATGTATTTTAACCATCCAATTGTTTTAATGTTCTGATGTAGTTGCCAAGAGTTAGGGGGTTGACTTCTAATCTATACGTTGTAGCACTCCGTCTTACACCAAACCAAAACCTTGGTAGTGAATCATTGCCTCATCAACAAAGTGCACGTACAAGTGGAAGCATTTCAAACTTCTTGTCTGATGAGCAGCAATTGGTCAACTGGAGTGAAATATTTTTCTTTAAAGTTGATTCCCCGGTATGGAATATTACTTGTTTTCTTATTGAATTCCAGTTTGTAAATCTCTTTCCTGTCAACTATTGAAATTTGATGGATTCAGTGGAATATTTCTGTATCTTGGTTTAAACTCTTTTCAAAGACGATAATTCTGCCTTTCCTACCTCATGCAATTTTCCCGAGGAAGAAAAGATAATTGAACTCATTTTCTTTTTTCCTTTTTTGTTTTGTCGTATTCTTCAACATGTACCGCTCTATTCTTGTTGATCTTTTGAGGACATCTTATAAAATTGGATAGTCATTCTTTGTAGTCTAACAACCATGTTAATGCACACCTTTAAATGAGGACATGTTAATTATATTACCATACAGGTCAATCAAACTCGACAGGGTTTACAGCACCACATGTTTTACCTTTTGTTATTTCCTCTACTAGTCACTAGTTTTTTTTGGTCTTGCAAATTCTCATCACTGTAATTTGAAAAACTTGAATCAACGCACCATTTATGTAATTCATGGTCAGGTGTTTGGAGTTTTGTTTTACAGGGCCATCTTAGCTTATAATTTTCGCTGTGTTGAGTTTTATTTTCTCATTGGTGGTGGTGGGGGTGGAGGTTTGGGGGGCAGTTCAATTGCATTAATTTCCTTTGTTCCTGTACCGCCACATATATGTTCATATTTCCATTTAATCCATTTTCATAATTGAACAACTTACCATTGATTGACATGGGTACACCATAGCCTTTACTTCTCTATTCAATTTGTATTGTTGTGTCCTGAATGTTATTGTGCTAATGGTCAATTGTTGGTCAAATCACCCATTTTCATGTGTGCTTTCTTCTCCTTGTTGTATTATTGTTTACTAAGTTACTCCTGGTAAGATAACCTCTGATTGGTTTATCAATTGCAACAGCTAATTCTTTCAGTTGGCATTCATAATATGGTTGTTGATGCACGCATTTACATCTGAATTTGTTTCTATGTTCTCTTTGTAATGGATGTTGATGAAAGTCCTGAAAACTTCACGTGGTTGCAGATATTCTTTTTTTTTTTTGAGAGGTTACATCTGAATCTGTTTCTATGTTCTCTTTGTAATGGATGTTGATGAAAGTCCTGAAAACTTCACATGGTTGCAGATATTCTTTTTTTTTTTTTTTTGGGGAGGTGTTTTTCTGACATGATGTTTAAATGTCCAGTTGATGTCCTTTTGGTGACAATTGCATTTATTCTGTATATTGTTCTTTTTCCCTTCTAGAAAGATGATATAATATATTCTCATTTCAAAACATGAACAGGACAAGTACTTGCTGGAGCTAATTGTGACTGATTTGGGAAAAGGTACATCTGTGTATTTTCGAATAATATTTATTCATCTTGTCTATTTCCCCATAGCTTTAAGGTCACTGTTCTGTTGGGAAAAATATCAATTCCAATAATAGCATTTGCAGGTGACGGACTAAATAGATCTTGTAGCTGAATACACACTAGGCCTCTTCATTATTAACTTGCTCTGATTTCACAGGTGATACTGTTGGATTCTTTTCAGCTCCCTTGAATCAGATAGCAGGAAACATCAATGAAAGCTCTTATCAGTTTGATTATCTGAATTACTTAACCTGGATTGATTTATCTTCATCCAATTCTATGGTGAATGCCGCCTTTCATATCTTAATATTTTCATTTCTTTTGTTGGTCTTGTGGAAATTATCGTAGGATCCTTAGTTAATTCTGATGCTAGTGATATTGAAACAGACAATGACTCAAGGAGATGAACACACGAAGTCATCTGGGAGAATAAGATGTGCTGTACTCTTGTCGCCCAGGTCTGAAGCCATGGACAAAGATGAAGTTTTTATTGGCAAAAGAAAATCTGGATTTATTCAGATTAGTCCTAGCATGGAAGGGCCTTGGACTACTGTGAGGCTACACTATGCTGCACCTGCTGCTTGTTGGCGGTTAGGAAATGACGTAATTGCCAGTGAAGTAAGTGTAAGGGATGGCAATATATATGTGAACATGAGGTCTCTTGTTTCGGTGCGTAACAACACAGATTTTATACTTGAGTTATGCCTTGTGCCCAAAACTTCAAAGGAAAACATCAGGAACATCAGGTCACTGAGTATTGCAAGCAAACCTGAAGGTTTACAGATTGATGGTAGCACAGTGCAGACAGATGAGATTTTTGAAACCGAAAACTACAACCCATCTCTTGGCTGGGTTGGCTACTCAAATTATTCAGATGGTGGAGATCACAATCAAGTGAGTGATGATGAATATTTGTTTGTTTTCTGTGTGCCTCCTACATGTTTGTTTATGTATTTGATAAGTAGTAGTGAATATATATGTACCAACAAAGGGACCAAGGACTTGCCATTAAGGATATGGTAACAATTGCAGAATTGACTTTTCATTTTGTGCGTGAAAAATAAATGATTCACAAAATCAGAAAATCGTTGTTGTTGACAAAAGATTACCAAGTATACCAATAATGTTAGGGCTTGAAAGAATACCTCAAACAATGTAAGCATAACTCTCTTCCAGGCACCATCAAGACATAACTTCAGTTACCTTGTAAAATATTGCGAAACAAATTGAATAATAGCTGAACTGAACTTTTATGTAATTTGGAAGTTTGAAAGCTTAAAACCCTTTCTGTTCTTGGACCTTCTGATTTTGTCATATTTAGCAAAGTTTGAATTACTGTCTTGATGCCATTATCTTACTTCTAATACCTGTTAATCACACAGGAAATCTCTAGAGTTGGATTACCATCAGGCTGGGAATGGATTGAGGATTGGCATTTGGATACCTTGTCCGTCAATGATGCTGATGGTTGGGTATATTCTCCAGATGTTGAGAACCTTAAGTGGCCTGAGTCATCTAATCCTTTAGAATTTGCGAACCATGCAAGGCAAAGGAGATGGATTAGGACCAGGAAACAAATTTTGTATGATGTAAAGCAGGAAGTATCCGTTGGATCACTGAAGCCTGGAGATTCTATGCCTCTTCCTTTACCAGCCTTGACACAATCTGGTGTGTATATATTGCAATTAAAGCCTTCAAATGTTAGTACTCATGATGAATATTCATGGAGTTATATGGTGGATAAGCCTGGACAACCTGAGGGTTTTGGCGAGCCAAAAGATTCTGGAATATGTATATCATCTCTCACAGAGTCTGAAGAACTATTGTACTGCAGCCAGATAAGTGGTACCTCTTCAAAGGGTTCCCATAAATTGTGGTTTTGCGTAAGCATACAAGCCACAGAGATTGCAAAAGACATTCGTTGTGATCCTATCGAGGATTGGTGTCTTGTGGTCAAATCTCCATTAACTTTTAGCAATTGCCTTCCCTTGGCAGCTGAATACTCTGTACTCAATATGCAACCACGTGGTCATTTTGTAGCATGTGCTAGGGGAGTATTTTCTCCTGGAGAAACAGTGAAGGTTCACACTGCTGACATAAGAAAGCCTTTATTCCTTTCACTACTTCCACAAAAAGGATGGGTTCCGATGCATGTAAGATTTCCTACAAGCATATTAGTCTCGTTGACTTGTTGCTTTATCACTGTCTTTGTTAGCATTGAATACTAATCACCTTTGATTTATTTTATTTATGTTTTTTCTGAAGTTTTCACCAATGTCTTGTACAGGAAGCTGTTCTTATATCTCATCCTAGTGGACTTCCATCAAAAACAATAAGCTTAAGAAGTTCAATTTCTGGAAGGTTCTGAAACATGCTGCATAATTTGTTTTACTAGAATGTCTTTGAAAAATATGTGCTTACAAATCAGGTAATATGCAGGATTGTCCAACTCGTTCTTGATCACAATTATGACAAGGAACAACCACTGCTAGCAAAGATCATTAGAGTCTATGCTCCTTATTGGTTTTCAATCACCAGATGTCCTCCACTTAGATTTAGGCTTGTAGATCTAGCGGAGGAAAAAAATCCACGAAAAATTGCTCTTCCATTTAGGTCCAAAAGGAGAGATCAAGAAATTCTCGGGGAAATAACTGAAGAGGAAATATTTGAAGGACATACAATTGCTTCGGCATTGAACTTTAATTTGCTGGGCCTATCAGCGTCTATCACTCGATCTGACCAGGAGCAGCACTTTGGCCCTGTTAAAGATCTTTCTCCCCTTGGTGATATGGTAATCAATTTGTTTTATCTATCAAGCTATCAATTTCTAATATCCTTGTTATGATCTCACCTTTTTTGGGTTGTTAGGATGGCTCTCTGGATTTCTATGCTTACGATGCTGATGGTAACTGCATGTGGCTTTTTGTTTCTACAAAACCATGTCCTTACCAATCTGTCCCTACTAAGGTAATGCATATACACAGAATTTCAGAAATCTTCCCAACTATTTGTGTTAACTCATCGTTTTATTCTTTAGGTAATTTATGTTCGGCCATTCATGACCTTTACAAATAGAATTGGTCAAGACATGTTTATTAAGCTAAACAGTGAAGATGAACCAAAGGTTCTACGGGCATCTGATTCAAGAATTGCCTTTGCATACCGCAAAACCACTGAAACTGATAAAATCCAGGTTAGTGGATTGCCTTTAGAATTCTAACAGTTAATATTTATTGATTTCTGTGGAGATAAGGAATTTTACTTGTGGAGGAAATAGATATGATATCTCGTAGTTGATAATTTTTCTACATGCACTGTTCTTTTCTTCATTTTATTTTTATTATGAAATGGTGTGCTTCAGAAGTTGAGAATGTCTCCTGAAAGGGTATTTAGTGTACGACTCTTCTAGATTCAACTAAACCAAAACCATTGAACCATTCAACTCAGTTTTTTTAGCGACTGAAAACAATGATCAAACTTTCTTTATCATATTCACCCAAGGAGAAAATAGAATTTTTCTTGAATTGAGAAATATCATGCCTATTATCAGGTGTTCCTCAATTTCATAAGAGTAAAGCAACTTTATCTGCAAGTCATTTCTTGAGTAAGTTCAAAAGGCTAATCTTGAACCATCAGAATTATGAGAAGGGTAGAATCAAAATTTGGGATGCATTATTGTTCCACTACTTGTCTCTAATCTTGGCATACTTCTTTAATGCAAATTTCATATTTAGTTTCTAATAACATGTTCTGAGGATCTATATATGTTGACATTGGTTGTTTATGGAGCTTAACCAGAAGCATGATTTTTCCATGTTTGTATGATTGTAGTATGTTTATCATTTATCATTTGATTTAATCGCAATTGTGGTGCATGTACTTTGTCAAAATTTCTATTTGAATTCCTATAGTTTTTCTAGCTGAGTTTCTTAATTTATGAAAAATGATCAATCAAGTGCATTGCCAAATCAGTGATCAATATTTTGTAAACAAATGCACATAATTTATTGTTATTTTAAATGTACAAGAATTCAAATAGAAAATAAAATGCAAGTAGGGATACCTAGAAGAAATTTTGATAAGTATGTAGTTTTTGTAGAAATTTTTTTATTCTACCCTTCTCATTCCATGGATTTATTGTTGCTGAATTAGTGAAAAATTGGCCTAACTGTACTGTTAATAATATTATATTGCAGCACCATATCATTTTAAATTATTCAGTTAGATTTTTTATATTTAAATTGGTAAATCCCTTTCATTGATTTGATTGGTATTTTTTGTATATACATCAGTATCCAGTAAACCATGTAACTAATAACTAATATGATGGACGATCTAGGTAGACTAATTTTTAAACTAAATGATCTGTCAAGCAACATATAAGAATACTTAGATTTTCAAATATCCCTTCCAATCATTTTTGTCAAAATATCAGTGATGTTTTTCTTTATTTCTTCTGTTAAATTTGTCTATATACCTGCTATATACAGTAGTCCTTGAACTTCGATAAATTTTCAATTTAGTCCTTATGTGTTTTTCATTTATGTCATTTAGCTGTTTTATTATTTTTATAATCTTCAAATTAAAGCTTCCACAATCAAAGAAAAACACTGATATGGAAAATTGTAAAGAAACTGCTTGTTTACAATTAATGCACGCCATATCTTCATTTTTTGTTAATCGCAAATGATGTTGTAACTTTGAGGGACAGAATAGATAAAAAGAAGTTTTATAACTATTCGATTGCTTCACAAGTTTGGGGGTGGTTTTAGAATTTTACTGCTAAAAAAGACGGTATATTTAGGGGATAGGGAGAACCTCAACAGTGGTTTTGTGTTATCTATCATAAAACCAGTGAATGTTATCTTGTGTTTCCTAAAAATCAATTATATTTCGTGGTTTCTTATCCCTATATTCAAGACAGCAGTTTTGTACATGAAATGTTGCATGGAAAAACAGCACCTTTAGGATCTTTTGAAGGTCTAGCAACAGGCGAACTGGACACTTATGATTTTGTGTTCCTCACAAAAGGGAGTGCATAATTTTCAAACCAGCACATATGAAATTAAAACTTAATTAAATAGTGTGGTGAGCTATATTTATTTTCTGGTCAAGTTACATATTTTGCGATTCCTAGGTTCGGCTGCAAGATACAGAATGGTCGTTTCCAGTTCAAATTTCAAAAGAGGACACTATCTTTCTGGTTTTGAGGGGTCAAAATCATAGTTGGAGATTTTTTAGGACAGAAATACGAGGATATGAAGAAGGATCACGTTTTATAGTTGTATTCCGCCCTGGATCATCAGATGGTCCCATCAGGTAGTTATGTTGCATTTCTCAAAGCACCTGCACATGTCACCTATCCATGCTGTGGCTGACTTGCAACTTTCATTTAACAGAATTGAGAACAGAACTGACAAGATGATAAGCATTCGGCAATCTGGGTTTGGAGACAATGCCTGGATTAAGTTGGAACCTCTTTCAACAAAGAAATTTGCTTGGGAAGATCCATATGGTCAAAAAATTGTTGATGCCATGGTTGATAGTGACAGTAGAAATAGTATTTGGAAACTTGATATGGAAGGGACTGGGATATCTTCTGCAGAAGATGCTGAATTAGGATTGCAGTTTCATGTTGTGGAAATGGGAGATGTCAAGGTTGGGAGGTTCACTAATTATCAAGGTTCAACTTCACGTGAAGCAAGCATGTCTCTGACACCTGCTGGAAACTGGGGAACCTCACATGTGCAGAGCGCGATGCCAAATTCTGCAGCGCCTATAGAGCTTATAGTCGAGCTGGGAGTGGTTGGGATTTCTGTTGTGGATCATAGACCAAAAGAGCTCTCTTACATGTACTTGGAGAGAGTATTTGTATCATATTCAACTGGCTATGATGGTGGGTCTACAAGCAGGTATTTCTCATGATGTTCAAAAATTGTTGTTTTTTCCATGTGCAATTATTGAATATCACTTTCTGTATTTATGAGAATCATTTTAATAAATTAAATTGATTTTTTGAATCTGGGGCGAGACTAGAGAGGGGGCAAAATTGCTTTCAATTTTTGTGTTTCTGTAGATCTTCATGATTATACATCTGTTTATTAATTAGCATAACCTCAGAAACCTTTAAATATCTTCCAACTTTACACCCCTTGAATCTCCTCATATTGAAATTGGTGCTTGAACTAAAGGATCTGAATATGTGCATTTGTGGCAGGTTCAAGCTCATACTAGGTAATTTGCAGATTGATAATCAACTCCCTCTAACATTGATGCCAGTGCTGTTGGCACCCGAGCAGACCACTGATACCCATCATCCTGTATTTAAGATAACTTTTACAATACGCAATGAGAGCACTGATGGCATCCAGGTCTACCCACATTTATATATACGGGTAATGCTTCGTGAAAGTGATACTTGAAATGTATATGATACTGTGCTTAGGAGAACAGTATGATCTAATTTAATATCTGCATGGACATGCCAGGTTACTGATAAGGTTTGGAGGCTTAATATTCATGAACCAATTATCTGGGCATTGGTGGATTTCTATAACAATCTTCAGCTAGATCGTGTACCCCAAAGTTCTAATGTCACAGAAGTTGATCCAGAGATACATATAGGGTGAGATTTTCATTTCCCATCATAGCTGCAAGTGGGAGAGTGCATTGTTACTGCAATGCTGAATGAAAGATTGATTTACATTTTCTACTCTAAAAGTCTTGGCTTAGTTTTGCCTAGGAGTCTATGTTGCCTGGAATTTCTAGTTTCTTCACCTGTATCTTCTGATATCTGATAGTGCATTTTTTATTTTGATGTCTGAAGTGTTGGCCATCTTAATAACATTGATGTGTATTAAATTTAGGGGTGTGAAACTCTTTGTTGGGAAAAGATGATGAAGCAATGGTTTTGCTGATATTTTCCTGATTTTGGCCTCTTTCCAACGTTAACACGTGCGCGTGCGCACATTCAAATATGTTTTTTTTTCCTTAACTGAACTCGTTAAAAATTACTAGTCATTTATCTACCCTTCACATTCTCTTTTGTTCAAGAAACCAAGCATATTGGACTCTGGCTTCAAAGCATTGGTGTCTGTTTATTCATGTTTGGTGTGGTTTTTGTAGAACTCATGGTTCCTATTACTTCAATTGGGATCATCACTTCATATGTTTGATAATCTTCCCTAATATTTGCACTTATCATAAATCCTTTACTGTAATTGAATTGATGAGTTTGTGTAGCTATTGAAAATTCTTGTGAGGAATGCTGGCTGCTTTTGATTTAGTAGAGCAAATTTGACTCCATTCACAAATGTCATGATGTGATAAGCCAGTGCAACTGTAGTTACCATTCATATATTAGCACAATCATGCAAGGTATTCACAAGCATACATGTTTATTTTTGTAGAGTGAAAAGGTTTTCGTTCTTCTCCATGGAATCTTCTATACTTTGAATGTTCTTTGGACTTGATTCAAAGCTATAAATTTTCTCCCTTTATGGTCTTTACAGGTTAATTGATGTTTCAGAAATAAGGCTGAAGGTTTCCCTGGAGACAGAACCATCTCAGAGACCTCATGGGGTTCTAGGTGTATGGAGCCCAATACTGTCTGCTGTTGGAAATGCACTCAAAATTCAGGTTGGATGATTGACTTTTAATTAAAAGTAGTGGTAACTTCCAAGTCAACTGTTTCTCATTGTAAGCTGCAAGATTTTCTGTCTTCAAATAACATGAAGATAAACTGCAGCACTTTTTTGGAAATAAGATGTAACATTTTGATATCTTCAATTCAGGTGCATCTAAGGAGAGTGATGCATAGGGACAGGTTCATGCGAAAGAGTTCCATTGCTCCTGCCATTCAAAATCGTATTTGGAGAGATCTGATACATAATCCTTTACATCTGATATTTTCTGTAGATGTACTTGGTATGACAAGTTCCACATTGTCTTCTCTTAGTAAAGGGTTTGCCGAGCTTTCAACTGATGGACAGTTTCTTCAATTACGCTCGAAGCAGGTGTGTGTTTACTTTGTTTAATCAAGAAACTTTATTTGTGTATTCTGGAATTGTAAACAAGGTCTTGGCACTCAAACAGGTTGGGTCACGAAGAATCACTGGGGTAGGTGATGGAATTATTCAAGGAACAGAAGCTTTTGCACAAGGTGTTGCCTTTGGGGTATCTGGAGTTCTGACAAAGCCTGTGGAGAGTGCCAGACAGAATGGATTCTTAGGACTGGCTCATGGACTGGGGCGTGCCTTCATAGGATTTATTGTGCAACCTGTTAGTGGGGCACTAGATTTTTTCTCCTTGACTGTTGATGGAATAGGTGCTAGTTGCTCAAAATGTTTAGGGGCTCTTAATAACAAGACCACTCCCCAGAGGTTCAGAAACCCACGGGCTATTCGTGCTGATGGTATTCTGAGAGAGTATTCTGAGAAAGAGGCTTCTGGTCAGGTACAGTTTCTATTGCTTATATTTAAAGCTGTTTTGAGAGAGTTTGTTATCTTTAGCCAAGTAGAATGGAAGGTTATAGATCAAGGAAAATATTTATCAGACGTTATAAATTTTAAAATTGCTAGGTTTCACTTTCATAAGCCTTTGACAAGTTTAAAGTGATTTAAAATATTTGACACGGTTTGGAATATTTGATAAGGTGATGATTCTTGTGTATGCTAGAATGAAATGGGTGGATGGGTGGATTCAATATTACTTGGTATTACTTATCAATGAAAACATGTTAGAATGAAAAGAAAAGGGGTGGTGGAGGATTTTGTTATTCACCATTTAAGTAAATTGATAACCTCTGCATGATGATATTGGCTAGGTGTCTCGGATTAAAAAAAATAAATTTGAATCTTTCAAAGATATAAAATTTATTATGCTTTTAGTAAATTTTACCTTTTGCATTAGCTATGGAACATGACTTGAAAACTATCATATTCTTATGCTTACTATCAATACAATTAAAAACTTGGGGTGGAAACACTGTTCATATGAACAATGAATAGCCCCAACTCTTCTTTTTTTCATTCCAAGTTTTTTTTTTAATTGGGTCCTTTTGCTTCCCATTTAATAAACCTCAAATATTTTTTTTCACCTGCATCTTTTTTTTTCTTTATCTTTTGGGTCCTATTGCTATTCATTTAATAATTGTTATACAGTTTCACAAAATTAATGTTTGGTAGACCATGAAATGGTGTTTAAAATAATAAACATGCGAGGCAATACGAGATGGAAGAAATATTTTTTGATGAAAATACAACAAAGAAGAATGACAATCCACTATCGGTTGCAATAGTTACCCACATTAAGTCAGACTTTTTTTTTTATTTAATTTTTTGTTGCTTGACTTTTTTTTTATTCCCAATTTAATCTTTCAATATTAAGTTGACTTGAAATTGAGTTTGATGTTTTTTTTTTTTGGTTAGCTTGCTCTGTGGTTGCCAGGCCTTTGAGATCATGAGCACTTTTGATGTTTATATAATGCTCAATTTAGCAAAATAAAATTTAATTTTATTGATTCAAACTAATAAAACTTTTGAGACCCATTACAAACTGAAAGAAATATTCTGTCTTTTTTTTCTTTCAAGAAATAACATTTTTATCTTAGCTTATTGTGAGTCGAGGCTTTTAGGTCGATAATCAACAAATTTGTTATCATTTATTAGCATATATAATTCTCGATTTATTTTATTGAATGCACGTACAAACTTAGTTTGCAGTAAAAATTTTCTTAATGGTAAAAAACTTTAATGCCAACACTCTTTTTGCATTGAGAAAAAATGCTCTATCCCACAGCGTAGCACAGGGAATCAAACTGGTCTTTTTTATTGCAAAGTTAAGTGGTAACCTATATGTAAATGTTTTTGGAATTTGTCGTTGTACTCGATCTTCCTTTCCTTTTTCTATGTTTGCGCATTGTCTGACTATCTTTGTACTGAAAAACAGATTATTTTACGCAAATATAATGAAGAGATGGAGTGAAAAAGTATCATCTTTACTGTTACTTCAATGATCAACACTCACAAGATAAAACATTTTAGCACAAAATTAGATTTCCACTTGGAGACCGCATATCATTCTAATTTAGCCCGCCTGTTCATTATAGTAGAAATGTTACACATGTTGTGCATATTTCTGTATGCAGTTCACATGATCTACCAGTCTAGAATTTGAATATAGTAAACATGAGCGCGTCTCAACAAGGTCACAATTGTCATGGCCACCATAAATTACTGTTCACTGGGCGGACCGTCTGTTGAAAGAATTGAGAGGAATTTAATGGTGGCCAGGAACATGCATGTTCATGTGTGAGCGAGGGAGATCCAAAATATAACCTTTTCTCCCATTGCCAGATTGAAAAAATAGGAGGTAGAACTTTTCATCCAATTGATGGAATTAAAGTCCTGCATGAAGCTTATTGAGAGGATGGTCAGAACTCGTAATTAAATGTCTATAAATTAAATCTGAAGTGTCCTAGTCCTAGTTCTTAGATTATCTAATGAGGAAAACTTGCTAACACAATTCTTGATGATATGTTTGTTAACTTTCTTATTTTGGTTCCCAGATGATACTTTACCTTGCTGAAGCAAGTCGACATTTTGGCTGTACTGAAATATTCAAGGAGCCCTCAAAATTTGCATGGTCTGATTACTATAAAGACCATTTTTTCGTTCCTTATCAAAAGATTGTTCTAGTGACGAACAAACGAGTCATGCTGCTGCGGGTTTGTCTCGTGAATCTTAATTCATTGCTTGCTAGTCATCTTAATAGCTAACGTCCTTCCTAGTTATCATGCTAATCTGACACACTTCTGTTTCTCTCCTCTTGTGTATAGTGCTTTGATCTAGACAAGATAGATAAGAAACCTTCCAAAATCATGTGGGATGTGGCATGGGAAGAGCTTATGGCCCTGGAGTTGGCAAAAGCAGGCTGTCACCAACCTTCTCACTTGCTCCTTCATCTTAAGAGTTTTAAGAGATCGGAAAATTTTGTCCGGGTCATAAAGTGCAATGTTGGAGAAGAATCAGAAGACACAGAAGCCCAAGCTACTAAGATCTGTTCAGTTGTACGTAGAGTGTGGAAAGCATACAAGTTTGACATGAAAACCCTTGTTCTAAAGGTGGTTTTGTGTAAATCATTAATTTTGTTAAAAAATCATTGAAATTGAAAAGTAATGTTAGACTGCATATACATAATTCTGATTGTGTTTTGCCTGTTTAGGTTCCTTCAAGCCAGAGACATGTCTATTTTGCTTGGAGTGAAGCTGATGGTAGAGAACCACATAATCCAAATAAAGCTATTATCAAATCAAGAGAGCTATCTTCATCAAATTATGCATCTGATGAAGGGAGATTTGTTAAACATGCAATCAACTTTTTGAAGATTTGGAGCAGTGAACAAGAATCTAAAGGCCGGTGCAAACTATATAGGAAGCAGGTGCTTCTAAATTATCAAGCTATGCCTGATTGTTGATTTAAATTTGTCCATGTTGCATATAAATGCAAAACTTCACCTGGTTTTTCAGGTTACAGAAGACGGTGGAATATGTAGCATTTGGAGACCCATTTGTCCAGACGGGTAATTCTGGTTTTTACTTTATATTCTTGGAAATCCCATATTGCCACTAATAGCTGTTTTCTTCAACTTGCTACTTCAGCATGTCACACTTCAACATCTTACAATGTGGGTTACATCAAACTATTAGGTGTTTGCTTAATAATTATTTCAACCCTCTGTTTAGGAATAGAGAACATTGTTCTGTTGAAATGGGTAACTAAGATTTCGTGCTCCATAATTCATTGTGGATGAGAAATGCAAGGTATAATAAACTCCCTTTTGAGATATCATATACCCAGTAAATGAAAAATTGATAAGCAACGTGTGGTTGCAGTTTCTTTTTATTCTTATTCAAGAGTTTATTTTTGTTGTTAATGGTGAGCTTCCATGCAAGGACATTGGAAGGGGCTGGGGTGTCTTGGTATTGATTTCCCTGGAACCATATTTTCTTGAGTAATGCTTTGTTAAAGTGAAAGGTTTTAACAAATTTTATCACAAAACCGAAACATGAAATAAATGACCAGGAAGTTGAATTAAATTAACACTGCTTTTTATTGTCTGTTTCAGGATGTTCCATATAAAATTGTTGTTTTCAGGAGGCCGCCTTTTCTTACCCTTGTTCATGTTTTACAGTTTTTGCCTTCAGATAATTTTTTCAGTCTATTTTGAACCAGAAATGTCACTTTCCTTGCAGGTATATCTCCATTGGGGACATAGCTCATGTTGGCGGCCATCCTCCAAACGTGGGTGCTGTTTATCGGAACACTGACAGACTGTTTGCACTTCCGCTGGGTTATGACCTGGTAAGAAGCTTCCATCCATTTCATTAACAAAAATTATCAACCAAGTGTGAGCCCTATTTTATAGAATCTTACAACTGGCTTGGTCAGATTCTAGTGAAGGTATTGTTTGCTAAAGAAGGTGAAGAGTACATTTAAGGGGACAAAACCCATATGGCATGAGTTGGTTCGTTTAAAGAGTGTATTTTTTCTGCGAAGTAATATCTTGCATGTAGTTTTTCCTGCTTCCTACTCATTGTTAAGTCAAATATCACAACCTTAATTGTGGTTTGATTGATCCAAGAGCGTTAGGGGGGTTCAATTTTTGTTCAAAGTGCAAACCCATTCAGGTAGGTGGCAGTTTTCTTGTTATTGGTTAACAAAGGGGTTTGGCTAAAGAATTTGAAGAATGGCTAATAATTTTGTGTTTGTTATGGTATTCCATGCATTTCAAGTTTATAGCAACCAATTCTGATGTCTATGAGTAGAACATGAGCAATCATTTGCCATAAAATATGCATAACCTGGAGATGTGCAGGTGTGGAGGAATTGTCAGGATGACTACAAAGCTCCAGTATCTGTTTGGCATCCACGGGCTCCAGAAGGATATGCATCTCCTGGATGTGTTGCTGTTTCCAACTTTGAGGAGCCAGAACCTTGTTCGGTGTACTGTGTAGCGGAGTCACTAGTGGAGGAAACAGAATTTGAAGAGCAGAAAGTTTGGTCTGCTCCAGATTCATACCCATGGGCTTGTCATATTTATCAGGTCAGGAGCGATGCTCTTCACTTTGTTGCTCTTAGACAGACAAAGGAAGAATCTGATTGGAAGCCAATGAGGGTGGCTGATAACCTTCCGACTCGGTTACAATTATCAGAACCTCAGTGAACCACTTCTTCTTCTGGCAGTAAATACAATTGCAATAGAGACTGTTCGATACAAGGACATTTTTTAAGTTTTCCAAAATAGTGACTCTTGCTCCCAACAGGAATTGCACGACGAGAGAGTGAATTTACATGAACATCCAAGCGGCCACTTTTTTTCTTATCTGCTTCGTCTTTGGATATTGTTTTGGATTATGATCCCTTAGGCTCGCATAGTGTTGTAGCCTTGAATATTCTGAAGGTCTAAAATACGTGGTTTTGGCCAAAAATAAAACACAAATCTGTTAAGATTGTTACAAATAAGGAGGGAAAGCAAGCAATTGTGATAAAATCAAAACAATAACAAAAAGCATTGAATAAAAGAATACATATGAATATTTTTAGAATGCTGTCTGTTAACCTGTTTGTAGATGTATGCAGATTGGAAATAAAATCCAAATAAAATATTAGGACTTGAAAAAGTTTTTGAAGGACACTCCAATTTCATGTTAATTTTTATTTTATTTTAGTTTAGTTTATTTTATTTTTAAAAAAAAAGAGATTATTGTTATTAATTATAATAAGGATTGTTAATTACCCGTCATTTTGCTTTTTGACTTTATTCAACTGCCTCGAGCTCTTCTGATAATAAAAATATCATGTCAAGAATGCGAGTTTTAAGTTGATTATCAAGTGCTACAAGCTCAATCATGAAGAAGTGCTTATTAAAAGTGAATAGAATCCTAGCATGCAATACAAAGAAGTAACTTTGTGTTTACCTCGGTAAATGATTATTAAGCTCTTGAAATTGCATGCTAATTTTTGTATAACACAACTCAGTTTAGTAATGATGCAAGTTTGTTAATTGTTAAGTATTATGTCTTGATCAATCATGAAAAACAAAAATATTATTCATTTTTGGAATATCAATGCTATGTCTCTAACAAAAGGAAGAATTCTCGTCAACTAAAGATTCACATCCGTCATCCCTTATCATTTCAACTTGTTTCGAAACTTTAACTTTATTTCGCCAAAACTTTTTGCTTCTATGTTAATTTGCCAATTGTTTTGATTTTATGTGCTAATTTTTCAATTTGTCATCGCATGTAGATACTTATTTTTCACTACTACTTTTTTTCCTTTGAAATTCGCATGGAAAGGAAATCTTCTTGTTATTGAAAGATTCTCTTCATGTTTCCTTTTTTATCCTTTAATAATTTCTTTGATAGATTTTATTTTTAATAGCATATTTTACTATGAACTGATTTTTTTCCTTGTTCATATTTTTCTGACAATTCAAGATTGAGTTGGTTAAATGGCTTACAGAAACTTTTTGAAGTTGGAAATGATGTTTGAAAAGGACAGATATATAAGCTATGAAAGAGGACTTTGTTACAAAATATCAACAATTAGAATTCAGAAACCTCCATGATAAAAGTTCCAAAGCATCCATGAAATATCTTGTAGGAGTTCCTTCAAGATGACTTTTTTACTTCTGGTGATGCAACCCACCGTCTACTAGGCAATGCTACTAAAATTATGTATTATGTACTGTAGCAAAATTAGGCTTGACACAAACTTGATATATTGAGTCGTTAGCAGCAGAATAAAAACACAGAATGACAGACATTCAAATCCATGACCCTCATAAAAAATGTAAGACTAATAAATTAGTGTGGTATCTAGGCAATGCCCTAACACGGGAAATGGATGGATCTCTCTTGTTTTCCCTCCCTTATCTTTTCATATTTTCTTTTTTTAGGATTGCAAGACGATACCGTCTTTAACCTATTTAGACAGATAGGTTAGACTTCCTACAAATAGATATGAACAAAAGGTTTCAACTATGCATTTATGGTTATTGTCCTGGGATACAAGAGACAGATACAATAAGAATAAAAGAAACAAGATGGAATAAGAAACCAAGATAGAATTGTGTTTTATAGTGAAGTACAAGGAAAAACAAGGGTAAAAGTATCATATTTGGTTAATGATGAATAAGATTGGGGAGGAGGGATTGTTTTACCATTAATATGTATTACTGTCAAATTTTTATGTTATTTTTTTAATATATTTTACATCGAGTGATGAAATTAATAAAGTATAATAACCTTAGTTGTAAAACCTGGGTTGGCTTGGCAAGTTGACTTGAGACATTGCCAACTTATGGCTTAGACCGAGTTTAAGAAAAAATAGAGGGATGATTAGCCCAATCTAATCCAATAAAAAAACTAGGGTCGACTAGCAAATTGGGGTAACATCTGATAAAAACTCGGATAAAAAACCCATCGACATTTTTTTTACCGATATATCGACTTGAGACTTGGTCAACCTATGCTCTAGATCAAGTTTAACAAAAAATAGAGGAAGAAAATTGACTCGACCTAACCCGATAAAAAACCAGGGTCGACCAGCAACCCAGGGTAAAATCTGATCATAACTCGGGTAAAAAAAAACCATTGATTTTTTTGAAAAAAATGGTCAAAACAACGTCGTTTTAATCATTTAAAAATTATCAATTTAAGTTGACCTTCTCGACCCGTGATTCAGATCAAATTTTAAAATTATGATAATAATAATTTTTATTCTTACATATCTTAGATAATTTTGAAATTAAAATTTTTTTACAAGGATAATTAAGCAATAAAAACAATAAATATTGTCTCTGAACTATACCTTTTAAAAATATAAAAATTCACTTCAAATTAATTTTAAAAACAAATTTATTTTTATACCTATATCTTTTCAACCAAATAAACTACTATCGAGGCCAAAAGTCGTGTGTGCTCTACAAACTAACAACCTAACCACGACTCCCCTGTATTTGTGCTTGAAGGGGAGTTCGACTGTGTAAATGAAGAAGATACGGGACCAGATCCCAAAACCAAGTTATAGCCTCCACCACAGAAATATCTGTGTTTTCTGGACACAACTTTAAACGCGGCTCAAGTCATTGTCTACCAGCCCAGTTTTGGAGGACTTATTATTAGTTAGAAAAGGTCCCCATTTTTGCTATATTCACACTTGGTCATGCTTTGACGTGCCGTAGCAGTCAGCAACTGCTCTTTTCATTGCTCCCGAAAACAAATTAAAAGGGTGAATTAAGTCTCTTAAAACAGGCTGATATATTGCTTGCACTGCAAGGCATTGCCACTTAACAAGGCTGCCAGGCGTTTTCAATGGTAACGTTCAAGCAATGGAGATTTGAGAACCACGTCAAGCAAAGAAAGAAGAGCGTGTGAGCTTTTGAACTTCTGCGGGGGGCCCTTGAACCGATTGGCAGGCAAGACGACAATAGTACCTTCAATGCGCCAGCGTGAAAAAGTGTTAGCAAATGGGGTCTTTTCCTCCCGTCCAAATTCAGTCTCAATCCATCTCCAAAGAAGAATATAAGAAGATCCTGTTATTCTGTAGATGATGTTTGAAACTTGATTCTCCATGAGATAAAAGTGAGGTACCGACACTGCCAATTAAAGTTAATCCCACCTATCTCACGGAGCTGTGGACTTTGATGTGAAATCAAATTTACCCTGAAGTAAAGCAAGGAGTTGCCCGGGACCGGAGTTTCTGCCCGGAAAATAAATTCCCACCGTTTTTTTTATAGCAAAATTCAACGGATGTGAATTAGAGCCTCGTGGTGACGACAGGCATATCATTGGGAGGGACTGCAGCTGAAGTTATGCTTAACCCAGAAGCAGAATTGAGCTAATTCCCTTAGATGATTGTCACAAAATTACGAACTTCAGGGTGCAATGTTTTCTCAGTAGTCAAGACCCGGAACCTCTATATAATGTGAAACTTCGCTGGTATTATCAATTTGTGCCCTAAAACTGCAAATATGTTTTGTACTGGAGGCCCACGTCTTCATGTTTGACTTTCACCACATGGTGAACTCCTGCTTACACAAGTTCCTGTTCCACCTCTTTCTTTCTCCCTTCCCCTTCCAATTTTTTTCTCCAGTTCTGTTAAGTCTTCTCATTCACAAGTCCCGTTGGTGTGTGACGCGTGAGAAAGTGAGTCAGAGATATAGGGGAAGAGATAAGACCTCCCTTCCTCCACGAAATTGTAATGATGGCTAACCACTCAGGCAGCATACAGCTAAGCTCAAAAGACCTTGCTTCAATAAATACCAAAATATCTACATCGAGTGTGAGAGATTCGTGATTATCTTTTCTATTAACGAGGACCCACTGGGTTAACTATCTATCACAAATTGTACGCTTCTTCTACGCCAATACTTTATTCTCGTTTCAGAATTTGCTCCAGTGACTAATGCTAAACTGGAAAATTACATAACATATATTCTGTTGTATATGTGCAGGCATCATCATCATCATCATCAAATGGGAAGAAAAGTTGTAAAACTTTGAAAAAAAAGAGCAAAGGAAATTATGAATGGTTTAGTATGCGTGTGCTTGTGTAATTTCATAAATACACTTCTCTTCAGAAATGCAACACAGGCATTGGTTGCTCTGCAAAGCTATCACATGACACCAGTACTCACAACGGTCAAGACAGACAAAGCAAGCAATCACTATATACATAATGAGAGAGAGCTTGCGATTCATAATTTTTATAGCGATAAATGCAGCAGCAAACTTATGACTACCATAAACTGCAAGATTATGTAGTGAAGAGATCACTGGAAAAAGGTAAACCTGTACAGAAAAATAAGACAGATACAATCAATACATTAAATCTAGATAAAACCTTCCATCACGAATGAAATATGTATGTCTTTATACTTTATAGATCACAGATTAAGTTGTATAAAGTACAGGTATTGCTAGTATTAAATTTTAAATCTTGATTTATTTCTCTATGCTGTGTATAGAACTCCATCCAATACCAAGCATTGATAATTTGATACCAAAATGCACATGAAGAGAGGAAAACACCCTAGGTATTCTCCATGAATATTGCATCTAAAGGTGTTCATATTTCTCAACACACTAGCAAAAATGTGGAATAACGTTATGCAAGATAAAGGCAAGTTCAATCTAATTGATGAAGACTTGCATGGCAGTGGAGGTTCACAATTCTAATGGAGAATAGTTAATTCAAAGAAGCAGCCAAGCTTTGAAAAGTTGAAGCATGCAGATAGAGAATTCTAAGAATAATGAAAAAGGAGACTTATTACAGCCACATGTTTTCCTAATCAAAAGGAACCTCCAGTCTCTTATCTGAATCTGTGCAAAACTAAAAAGGAAAAAAAAATCAAGATTTTACCTGCCACAGAAAATCATATTAAGTAGGAATGAAGATAAAGCCAAATGGATGCATACTTACTTTATGGGGTAAGCTAGATAGTGGCAAAAGAAACCCACCTATTGTTCACCACTCCCAGAGATTTGATATGATAAGCATGATAATAGCCAAACTGAAAAGGGAAAATAAAACCCCTCTATCAGTAATAGTGGCTAATGCCTGCTCATATAGTGCAATCTTCGCTAGCATGTCTAATATCATAAAAAGTTTTTGTAGTCCATGAACTTGTTACCATGTGCATCCGTTAGAAATTGGAAGGCAAGTGCTGAACAAGAAAAAACAATAAACCCAATAGTTTCAAAATAGAGTTTAGAGCAATCTTCTGCAATTTACAGCCATTTGACTTAACAAACCATGGATAATTAACTGATTAAACCTTCAAGTAGGTAGGTAATAAAAAAGACAATAGTCAAAATATTAGATGCATCCTTCAAGATATTCCAATTGCCTGTTATCAAGCAAACGAGAGTAAAGAGCTAATATTTACCTCACAGCTCCCATGTGGGAAAGATCATGCATAAAAATAAGTTTTGAACAATAAGATGCCAATTATACCCTTGAGTCAGCATCCGACAATCAAGATTAATTCAATGGATGGAAAATAAAAACTGGAACTTTTTTTTCCTAGCATAACATAAAGGAAAAAGGTGCAACCACATATGGTGAAAATGACATTGAAAAGGTGGCAGAGTAGTTTTCATTGTTTGCACTTTTTCTCTTTAGAGTAGTGCCCACCAAAATTTTATCCTTGAAAAACCTAAACCTGAGTTTCTCTAATAAATGAACACACGGCACATTCATTCATTCATTCCTACATTTCTTCTCTCCCTCTTCTGTTCTTAAGACACCAAAAAGAAAAATGACTTTAGCACTGCAATCTTCAACTTCTTTTATCAGTCTAAAAGACACCAGAAGCCCTAAAACTCCTGATGATTTTTCTGGCACAATTTGCTTTGCGCATATCAAGCCATCATGCCGTCTTCAAGCAAAGAATTCAATGCAAGAAGCACAGCTTTCACACGATGAAATCTTGATGACAGAAGGAAGGAAAAGCAAGAAGGGGGGAGAACTACATGCAATATCAGGTCCTCGTAGTAGCAATGACTCTAAAGTGCCTGTGTTTGTGATGCTGCCACTTGACACAATAACAATTGGGGGGAACTTGAACAAGCCAAGAGCAATGAATGCTAGCTTGATGGCCTTGAGAAGTGCAGGAATCGAAGGAGTAATGGTGGATGCTTGGTGGGGATTGGTGGAGAAAGATGGGCCTTTAAAATACAACTGGGAAGGGTATGCAGAGCTTGTGCAGATGGTGCAAAAGCATGGCCTGAAGCTTCAAGTAGTCATGTCCTTTCATCAGTGTGGAGGAAATGTTGGAGATTCTTGCAGGTACTATAAAGCCTAAACTATAAGTCACAAATAAGCAATGAATTTTAGTTTTGATATATTTTTCTCTTTTAAGATTTAAGATTAAGAGATGAATTCGTCAAATAACAATATTATTCAGATTCCTTAAGAGCCTATTAAAGACCTTTTCAGACTTGGCCACTTAAAGTGCCATGCAGTGATTTTTTCTTCTGTTAAGTACTAATTTCTTTTGATAAGCCTGACTAATATTCTTTGCATGTTGCGGGTGATTAACTCTATTTTAAACTAGGCAAAAGACAAGTTAAATAATGACTAATCTCTTCTTTCTCTTCAAATTTTAGCATTCCCCTGCCTCCATGGGTGCTTGAAGAGATGAGCAAAAACCCTGATCTTGTCTACACAGACAGATCAGGAAGGAGGAATCCAGAGTACATTTCCTTGGGCTGTGACTCGTTACCAATACTAAGAGGAAGGACACCCATACAGGTCTACAGTGATTACATGAGGAGCTTCCGCAAGAGATTCAAAGATTACCTAGGAGATGTTATTATGGTGAGCTTCTAGACATCACACCTTTTGGTGCTATTTTTTGGGCGTAGAGATGAAATTTGGGTAAATTGGACGCATAGATAATCATCAATTTACTTCACAAAATGACAACATGTAACAAACTTCAAGTATTATTCAAACTCATGTAGACACATCATAGAACATGCCCATACCAATCAAATCACTGTTATTAGTTTATGGCGATAAGAATTTTGAAAAGTGCATCCACAGAATGCTAACATGGAAATCCTTCATGGATCACACACATACATGCATAAATACAAACATTTAAAAAGAAAAAGGGATGTCACATAGTTTTGTACAGCAAGTCCATCAATCACCACCATTTCATATGGATTGGAAATAAAGGAAATAACAATAAATCATTCTGAATGTCTAGTTCATGTCATATCAAGGTAGTAGATCAGAGAGATCTCGATAAGTGTGCATAGTTTTAACTATAAGGGAAGCAACCAAATAACAGAAATGAAAAATATAAAGTGAGAGTTAACGTTGGTCATTAGAAATCAAATATCTATGGAAGAGGAAGAAAATAAGGTATTTTATTGTCTTATGTAAGCATTTTGAGCAACCAAAAAAAATTTAGAAACAAAAGGAAAATAATTAAATGACTACTCAATCTAAACATTTAAATTATTAGGTGAAGTTAAAAATAATTTTTTCTATTTTTGCATAATCTCTCAATTAAAAGCCTACTGAGCTTGAAACACGGTTTAAGCACAAGTCCATCACTAATTAGTTTGCAAGCATCAATTCCTTTGAGCTCATCATTCGTACTAAATCTAAGCTTAGGGAACAAACTTTTTTATGTTTTTCACTTTTCACTGAATTAAAGTTGCAGCAATATATATATTCCAGTGGTAGAACCATCATCATCCATGCAAGATTATAGGTTCCACTTGGTTCTATTTGACCAAGACTGTCGGAGGGAAACTGAAATAAAAAGGATCCACAAGATGAGAGAGAGAAGAACATAAATAACTCAGTTGTATGCTATAAAAAATTAGAGCCTCACAGGATAGAAGGGAACACACAACCATTTCGAGAGAAAAAAAATCATGAGTAACCCCCTTGTTATCTACAAGTAGAGATATTACAGCCTGAAGATTTAGAAACTGATTCAGCTTTTATTGCAGGAAATTCAAGTGGGGATGGGTCCATGTGGAGAGCTGAGATACCCAGCTTATCCAGAAACCAATGGCACATGGAGGTTTCCCGGAATTGGAGAATTCCAATGCTATGACAAGGTAAATTTGGTTGCATCCTAAACTGCAATTTTTTTAGCATGCTAGTCAGCCAATTTGAGCAATCCACAGATTTGAGTGCCCCATCAGTTGATAACACGATGTATCTTATGGAATCAAATTATCAGAATAAACTAGATAGCGTGTCATTTATTAAGTATGGAAAGTTTAGCTCCTATAAACAACTTTTATGTTGAACAGTACATGAGAGCTTCACTGGAAGCATCAGCTGAAGCACTTGGAAAGCAAGACTGGGGACGAGGAGGACCCCATGATTCCGGCCAGTATAATCATTTTCCTGAAGAAACTGGATTTTTCCGCAGGGATGGAACATGGAATACTGAATATGGACAGTTCTTCTTAGAATGGTACTCGGGGAAGCTACTAGAGCATGGCGAAAAAATCCTAGCAGCTGCAGAAGGAATATTTCAAGGAACTGGAGCACAACTTTCGGGAAAGGTAGCAGGAATTCATTGGCATTACAGAACGAGGTCTCATGCAGCTGAACTAACTGCAGGATACTATAATACTAGACACCATGATGGGTACCTACCAATAGCACGGATGTTCAGTAAACATGGGGTTGTATTCAATTTCACCTGCATGGAAATGCGAGATGGAGAACAGCCAGAACATGCAAATTGTTCTCCACAAGGATTAGTGCGGCAAGTGAAGATGGCTACGAGGACTGCTGGAACTGAACTTGCTGGGGAGAATGCATTGGAGAGGTATGATGCAGGTGCATACACACAAGTTTTGGCAACAAGTAGATCAGAATCTGGCAATGGATTGACTGCATTTACATATCTAAGAATGAATAAGAAGTTGTTTGAAGGGGACAACTGGCGGCAATTAGTGGAGTTTGTTAAAAGCATGTCAGAAGGTGGTCGGAACGAAAAACTATCGGAGTGTGACTCCCACGGAACTAACCTTTACATTTGCTTTATCAAAGACAAGAGTGTTCAGAAAACTAAGGAAGCTGCTCTGGCATAAAACAAAGACAAGTGCACGTTCATGTAAGACACTGAATAGCTCATTGAATCATAGGTAGAAAAGAAAGGAGTAGAGAAAAAGTATCTTACATGTGCACCATACTTTTGGCATGACCTGCCAAACTCTTAAGATGGTTATATAAAAGAATCAAAATCTGTATTTAGATCTCCATGCCACTAATGGAGAATAATTCTTTTAAGCTAATGTTTTGCCAGCCAAGATTATGGACAGCTAAAAGATGACTCATCATTTAGGGTGTGTTAGGGTGACCCGTACTTTCTAAGATCAGTCAATCTCATTCATCACACCATCAAGTCAACAGATTTCTTTCTCTTGACATTTGCTTAAATAAATACATTTTAAAATTCAATTGTGATCTTATTCATCTCCCGAAGCAGTGCAATCCTTTCAGGTTCCATGAAAAATATGCTTCAAATTATTTAGAAGAGTGATTCATAAAGCTTGGCTTTTCAATTCCTGCAATTTTCAAGAACACATGCAGTGCCTGACACCAAGATGGAACTCATCTCAAGCAGTTGCTGAGACCTTGAACATTATAAAATAACTCATAGAGGAGAGTGTCAGGCTATTAGTTACTATGTGTCCATTGTATTACAGGGAAAAAGAATTGCTGCTGAACAGCAACCTTTTTCTATAATCATATGGGAAGAATTGTCTTGTATTAAAAACTAGGTAAGTTTGTTGAATTTCCCATGCTACCATATCAAATAATTTATAAAGACTAGATGAAACCATACTTCCTAAGAGATCAACATTGCAGAGATTAATCATAAGCTCCCAGGTCTCAGTTTTGTTAAACTACTGTGTACATTAAACTTGTTCCTAACTTTATATACTATAATGTTCCATATCGTTACTCGTATCTACCTTTCTTCTCTTTTCTTTTGTTGAAAAAGAAACCTATTCTAAAGCTAGCAAGGGGGTGCCATCCCATTTACAGAGAACAAAACTTAGATAAAAATAATTAGTTAATAAACTCTCTAGCATAAATTACACTTCCAAAGAGTTTCCCCGTGTGCCAGAATTTAAATTTGTAACTGAATTATCTATAAGAAGGCGAAGACTCTTTTCCATTGCACACCCAGTTTTGTCGCATTCCTTGGTAACAAAATTATAGCTAGCGGACTACAAGTTCATAACTTCCATTTTCCTCCTACAGACACCTCCACCAAGCCAAGCATTCAACTCAATATCCCCAAAGCCTGAAGTGCTCCAATTTCCAAACAGCGGCAACAGTGAAACAACAAGTGATTGAGAGATTCAGATGCACCCTCAGAGAAATAGTACCACTTCACCACCACCTTTTCCGTTTTCTGTAGGATTACTAACAGTCAGAATCGTATGCAAGCCACCTCCCACACAAAAAGAAAAGAAAGACAGAAGACAGTGTAAAGAAAGGCCTTTGATCTTCCAAATAGATCCTGAAGGAAATCACTCGTCTCTCAATACAAGATTCTTCCACAAAGCTGTGTGAAGAGATTTTTAGTCAGAGTTATCATTCCAAGATAGTCCCCATGTCATCTCATCCTCATCTTCCACCTTCAACTCGCATCATAAGTAAGTTTGAAAAAAAAATGGAGAATTAGGACTCTAGAAGGATATTCTGACGCCAAGTTTCATCCCAAAAAAGATAGAACCCTCTATACATGACAAATTCACAACAACAGCAGCAGCAGCAACAATAATAATAATAATAAGCAGCAATATTTACTCACATTTCGATCAAAAAAAATAAAAAGCAGCAATATTACACAACGTACAATTAAAGAAAGAAAGAAAACAACAAATTAGCTAAGACGGGAAACAATTTAACTCACAATAACACAGAAGATGAGGAAGCAAGTCAAATCCCAACGTTGTAGCAGTACCGATTAGGATTTCCACAGAGAAGATCTTCAATTAAGTCTCCGGGCACTTTCCGAGCTGATAAATTTTAAAAAAGAAAAAAAAAGTGAGGAGAAATTGTTTAGAAATTAGAATTGATTACCAGAAGGAAACGGCAGAGAAAACTCCTGTTGTGGGCTACTGTTTGAATTAAAGTGAACTATTTTCCCCTTTTCCTTCTCCAGTTATGCTTTGAGATTTTCCTTTTTTCTTAAAAAAAAAACAAATAAATAAATTCACGAATAATATTGAGCACGCCTGAAGTAATTAAGAACATAATGTGGGCTGGAGGGGGGCTCCAATGACCAAAGCCGGAGCTCAAAACACTTGATTTATCAGGCCAGACCCGGCTTAGACCAGCCTGTAATGTAATGCTTCTCACTTGAATAATGAATTCATGTAGCCGAAGGCTATCGTATCTTCATGAGTTTTTCTTCGGAGAAACCTCAGTTTAGGCCTTAATGGTTTACCCTATTATTATCAATTAAATCCCACACTTTTTTTTTTAAATTTTATAGATTTTCCGAGAAGAATACCTCTCGACAATAACATGATATTTTCTCTCAAAAAATATTTATTTAAATATTAAAAAGTATAAAAGCTCATAAAAAAAATCTTTTACAAATATCAACCATTCAACACATACTACTTTGACAGGAAAAAAAGAATTAGGTTATTAAAATTAAAAAATTAACTAATTATCTAAAATATAAATCTTATTCTCAATAATGTTTTTGAAACATCATTTTTAAATAAGTAACTATTAATAGTTACTTTTTAATTACTCTAAGACTCTAAATCTAAAACCCAATTTACATATGAAAAAAAGTATTTGTGCAATTAAGAATCATAGCAATATGTCGAACTCAGGCCAGTTGCAGAGTAAGACCCCATTGAGTATTGTGTTATAAACAGAGATCGGGTAAATTTTAAATTATTTTTTATATATTTTAAATTATTTTAATATGTTGGTATTAAAAATAATTTTTTAAAAAATAAAAAATATATATTATTTAAATATATTTTAAAAAATTATTATTTTCACACTTTCAAAACATTCATTAAAATGTGTTTATTTATAAGGTACGCAGCATAGAATTTCATGCTTTCCAAGAACGGTGCACCTCTTAAATAACTCGTCATTGACAGTATATGCTGACACCTTATAATAATATTCTGACGCACCTACTCTAACACGTTATCCATGTCGCATGTTGACATGTATACCACAATCAGGCCTATTGTTCTCCATTTCAAAAATATTTTTAAAAAAATTTAAAATTTTTTTATTTTTTAATTAACTTCAAATTAATATGTTTTTAAAGTTTTCAAATTATTTTGATGGGTTGATATCAAAAATAATTTTTAAAAAATAAAAAAAATCATTAACATATATTTTAACATAAAAAATTATTTAAAAAACAACTAAAACTACACACATAACATTTGGTTTTAACGTGAACCCCGATTAGTTGCCATGTTTTCTAATAAACCATTAAAATAAATAAATCACACAAAGATGTCATCATCCAAGACTCCAAGGAAGTCAATCTTGGCATACATACGACTCGGCCATTAAGAAATATCTTTTGTACGAGGATAACTTTCACATCGATCTTATTTGTATGCGAGCGATTTTTGGCTCAAAGATAAATAATTAAAAATACGGTTTGCTTGTGTATTTAGATTTTATTTTAGCTGATAGTCGTTTCCCGACAAAACGTTAGGCATGAGTTCGTGATGAATTATGTTTTGAGCGCGAAGAGAATACACTCTTGTAGGAACATACCATGTAAGAGTTGAACAGCAGCAATAATCATCATTATATAATCTGTTTGGTCAAATTATATTTTATATATATTGAAAGTTAGGTGTAGGATCACTTGAGTGGTGCGTGCGGCTTCCACCAGCAAATCAAATTATATTTTATATAATCTTTGATTTTCCATCTTCTGCTTGGTAAGAGCACAGCCAAGGATGCAAACCATAGCAGCGTATCATGGCTCCTTTTGAGCAGGATCCAAGCAAATATACTGCAAATATCACTCTGCAAAACCCTTGATCCTCGTATATTCATATGCTACAAGAGTGGTGAGGGGAAAAGTTCTACCGAGAGCTGCTGGCTGGGGCAAGAGGGGTAATTCAATTTCCATTTCCTGGGGCAAGAGGGGAAAAGCAACTGTAGGCGTTGTTCAAAACTTGAGAAATAATGGAAATCGTATTGCTTCAATCATTATGATTACATCAGGCACAGATTTGGCATCAAGATTCAAAACCACTCTATTTACTATGTGCCTTTATCTTATTGCCTCGCAACATTCATGATCTTAACAGAGGAAAAATGATAACTAGTAAAACAAGAAAAGAATGCTATAGCTAAGTCGAATTGAGATTGATTCGGATCAACTCATATACAAAATTTCGTAACTCCAGGGTATTGTTTTTCAATGGATTTCAGGCGCATTGATAATATGGCCATTCAATTGTGCTCAACATCCAAGCATTTATACCTGCCAGAATCACAAAAGATTGTTTAGCCGGTGAAGTATGGTGATGTGCGGGCTCTAGCCAAACCATTAAGATAATACACATGGACAAACCTTGTTCTGTTTGCGCCTTGACAAGCTAGATTGAGACGACTCAGCATTCCTATTTGTAGAGGTGCTCTCCCCTTCTAAATCTTGTATTATTTGCTTCAACCTCTCTACCACTTGAGTCATTGTCGGTCGCTCTTTTGCGTTCTTGTTAAGGCAGCTATCTGCCAACTTAGCAATTTGCTTTGCTGCATTGAAAGAGTACTCATTTATGAGTCGTGGATCAATTATCATGCTAAATTTTTTGCTGTCAACTGGAAATTGTTTCACCCAATCTAGAAGCTTCTGCTCTATTACAGGGCGATTTCTTTCCAGCGTTCGCCTGCCAGTAAGGATTTCATAGAGAACCACGCCGAAGCTCCATACATCACTGTGAATGGTGAGATGGCCTGTTTCAACATATTCGGGAGCAGCATATCCATATGTACCAACCACCTGACACCAGAAGACACATCAACACAAAAACAAGCAAGGCTAAAAACCAATCTTGAAATATAACCATGAAGCTTTGTCTCAATCATCGATGGTTAGGGCAAGGCATCCTGCAGAACCACATTTATCCAGATCTAATAGTGTGGGACTTTGCTAGTAAAAATCCATTAATGATTTGATAGATATGACTAAAGAAGGAAAGGAAAAAAATAAAAGGAAAGAGAAGAGATTAATTTGGTTTCTCCTAGTAATGACAGACTACTATTTTTCAGTGTCCCAGACATCATTTCAATAATCAGAGCACCATCCTTCTACTGTGGCAGTTCATGGGTGATTGCATTAACCAGCTACAATGTTTGGTTCAGCAACATAATGAAGAACACAAATTAGGGATGGTTTCATTTATAAATGTCTTAAAGTTACTCACCGCAGTGGATACATGAGTTCGATCACCCGTTGGTCCTTCTCTAGCAAGCCCGAAATCAGAGAGCTTCGGTTTAAAGTCCTCATCCAAAAGAACATTCGAGGATTTAAAATCTCGATAAATAACCTGTACAATTGTGGCAGAAAAAGATTAAAATTTTATAATTGAAAAGAGGCTGCTTTCAAATGTACCAAAACTTTCAATGTAAAGCCAAGAAAGTTAAGGTCTTTCATAAACAAAATAAGATACACAATGCCCGCTTGTACAATTCACAGCTTCTCCAAATCACACAAAAAAAAAAAAGATACCCTTAGGAAAAGAAGTTACAATAAATTGGATGCAGAAAATGAATTCTGCCAAGGTTTTATCCATGGGAGTTTTTCACAATAATATCCTGCGGTGTAAAACCAGGCAATGGTGAGACTTGTCATCTATGCAATGAGAGATCTGAACAGTAGATTCAGAAATGCCTTTCGGAAGCTAGGGGCATTTTTAACAAGTCAATCAAATCCCCTGCCAGAAAAGAATGAGGACAGTGGCCAAGTTATATCATCTTCCAGGGCTGGAGACTTGTCAATTCACAGCGAGAAGGGAAACAATGTTCTCACATGAAGCAACAACCTATCCAAACCAGGAGCTCAAATTCTGGATGACTCAACCAGTTTGATGGCCCAGAAAGGGTCATTTTATCTTATATAAATTTGACACGATTTTGAATTTAAGACCTTGACTTGAAATTTCCTCCTTTAGCCAATACCTAAAGGTACACACGCCAATAGCCACAACTTGAAAGCATGAAAGTGCAAGAAGGCTCCACTTTCATAGATCACTACAGATTTTGATTTTGCACAGTTACAGGTAAAGGGGACATTAATTCAGTTCATCTAGGTCATTCTAAACAGTACCTGGACTTCCATTCCTACATGCAAATAAGCCAATCCTTCAGCAGCACCAAGGATTATCTCTAATCTTTTCCTCCATGACAGAGTAGGTGGACCTCTTTTGAAAAGATGATCTTCTAAGCTTCTGTTGGGCATATATTCATAAACCAGAAGCCGTTGGATCCCTCTTTCACTATCAACAGAGCAGTAACCTAGAAGTTTCACTAGGTTCGGGTGACTAACAACTCCAAGAAATTGAACTTCTGCAAGCCATTGTTTATGACCCTAGATCAGAAAAGAGAGTGACAAATGAAAAATCATTTCATTGTAGTTGATGAAATGAAATGAAGAAATATATATAAACAATAAAGAAAAGAAAACGCATAACACTCAATGAAGGCCAATATTCATCAAAATTACCAAAAAAAACAAAAACTTCAGCTTGAACCGTGTACCGTTGGAAGAAATAATATATGCCCTAAAAGAATCTTCAAGAATTTACGATTTTAGAACTAGATAGAAGATTCCAAGATCTGAAGGCTTCGTTTTGGATCCAATTAACTTAACTCCAAGAAAAACATTCCATTTTCCTAATCATAATCTAATTCTCTTCATAAAGTTCAAGTTTAAGACATGCGAAGACGTTGGCTTATTGCAGATTGTTGTCTACTGGACATTTGAACTTAGCTTCTTTTCTCTTGCTAATATATTTTGGGATAATACCAACTTAATTCTGCTCATTCACAATACTCTCTCCCTTGTATCCTATACAACTGGCAATCACCGAATGAGAAACAAAATCTAATTTATCACTACCAACATTATTAAGAATGGAACTCAAGACTCCTGCATATCCAAACGGAATCGTCTTGCTACCTAGGCCAAAGACATTGTTGACAGAAAAATGACATGATTTGTGTCTCGTGTAAGCATAGACAGCCAAAAAATTTCTTCACATGATCATGTCAGGTTTTGATTTCAACATCAACTCCCCCAACCAATTCGAATTTAGTATCTATAAGGTCATTCGAAGACTCGAAACTGGAGCGCATTACAGTTTTGTGATCGTTACAGGAACGGGTATGCCAGTACATCAGTCAATCACCAAAAAAGGCATCCTTTTTCAGTTCTTTATTTTTACAGCAATCTTTTTCATCTTGATCATGAGTGAAAGCGAAAGCAAAACATGATATTTTTTTCAATTTATAGCATGATGCTCATACATATAGTCTCTCCACCAAAATACAACGCTGAATGCAAAAGGCAATTGAAAAGAGTAAAAACTAGAAATATAAACAGAAGGAATTTAAAAAAAAATTAAGGACAAAAATTACAGAGAAAAAATGAGATTGGAATTCTCAACGGAAAAAAAAAAAAAAAAAACAGAGAGAGATTGTACCTGCAAGCCATGATTGTTGAGCTTTTTAATGGCAACCACTATAGGATCGCCTTGACCACTGGCAGGTCTGACTGTTCCCTTATACACACTCCCAAAGCCACCTTCTCCAATCTTAAGCAATCTGTTAAAACCATTTGTTGCCTCTTTAAGCTCTTGAAAACTGAAAACTCGCAAATTGTGCTCCTTCTCTTTGTACAATTCAGGTATGCTTCTTGGAGATGGTAAGGATTTCGCTGTACGACTCAGAGGTGAACTATTTGATTTGCTTTGGTCTCCCGGTTCTGGGGATGAATTTGCTCGTCCTTTCTTGTTCTTAAATTTATCCTTGAAAATATAGAAACACTTCATGGTTTTTCCTTCAGCTTTCAATCCTCAAAAAGGAACCGCGGGATGAAAAAAAATGAAAACTGGAGGAAATGAAGGAAAAGCAAGAGAACAAAGAAACCCAGTTGAGGATTGAATACAAAGTGTAAACACAGCAAAGAAAGAACTGAACTTTGTTCTTAAATTATATCGCAGAGAAGTGATGATAGCAGAGAACCAACCAATAATTCGATGGCATGCAGACCATGGATTTAAAAGAAAATGAACTATGATTCAAAACCAAAACCTAAAACAGAAGCAATGACGGTGGGGAACAAGATGGGAAAGAAAAGTGAAACAGTTTAAAAGTGGAAAATACTGAGACAATCACGTACACACACAGGAATAGAGGAGAGAGAGGGAGAGAATGGCGTGTGGGAACGAAAGAAGTGAAGTGAAAAGGGGCGGAAGTGGATGAGATTTATAACCAAGAAGACGTTTCCTTCCTGGTTCGTTATCTTTCAATGGGTTCTCTCTTCTTTTATGGAAGTGTAGGTGATCGTGGTGGAATTTATTTTTTATAAAAAATATATTAAAATAATATTTTTTAAAATTTTATTCTAACATTGCATATTAAAAAAATATATATATTAGCTTACGGCACAAACAAACAGTTCCTTCGTTGCGCGTTCAGACGTTTGGCTTGGTCTTTAATTACTAATTAAATCCTGACTTTCGCTTAGACCAGTTGCGCTGCGGTCAAAACGACCAATGCTTTGCAACTAAGAAATGACAATTGAAATTACGAGAGGTTTAGTTGCATTAGTTAAATTTTGGGTTTGTTTTTAAAAGATTATTAGTATGAATTTTATAAATTTTAGAGTTATTATAGACTTATATAATTATTAATTATTTTAGAATGTGTAATTAGTAAAGATACATACAAGCTAACTCAAACACTAATATTAATTTAAAAAACAAAAATAATAATAGTTAAAGATAAATGGTTTGATAAATTT
Organism: Populus simonii; assembly: GCA_007827005.2. Lineage (NCBI taxonomy): Eukaryota > Viridiplantae > Streptophyta > Magnoliopsida > Malpighiales > Salicaceae > Populus > Populus simonii. The sequence continues at coordinate 13,999,616 of CM017464.2, forward strand.
ATATTTACATATCATTTTTAACCACGGTAATAAATATAAAATGTATAGATAAAATCATGTAAAAAGCATGTATTATCATAGGAAAGCTATTATATTTTATCTGGTTCAGTTCATGGATGACTGTCAAGACAGAGACTTCATTATAATTTTTCACTTAAAATTGTGGTTGCGTATGTACATACATCCACATACACACACACACACACACACACACATATATATATATATAGAGAGAGAGAGAGAGAGAGAGAATACAATAGAAGAGTAATACAAAACAAATCTAAATAATTTATAATTAGAAATTTTTCTATTTTTCTTAATATGCTCTAATTAGGATCTTTAATCCGTTTTTTTTATTGATTTTATCCTCTAAAAATATCTGCATCGCAGGAAAATTTTATAATGTTTAAAAAATAACTAATTACCCTCGTCTTAGGGATTTAACATTAATCACTAGGATATTTAAGTTAAATTAATGACAAAACAACAAATTGGGGCCACGCCTCTTTCAGTAAAATGAACGTTTTAGATTAATAAGCTTGAGCTATACATGAAGATTACTGGAAAAACACGTTGATAATGAAAAACAACAATACTAATATCTCAAATGCTAATAAAATGAAGTAGAAATTATTTGAAAAAAGAAATGAGGAACAAAATGATCGCTAAAAAAAAAAAAAAGAAAGGATGACTGAACGGGTGGCAAATTAAAAATACAATATTCATATGAGGAATTCCAAGGAAAATATGAATTTATCAATGGATAACAGGTTTTAGTATTAGCCTTTTCCAAGTAAAGATCTCACTATACTTATTTTATTCTATCAATGATTAGTTTTAAAAGCAAAATAGTTAAAACTCTTAATTTAATTTATTTTCATAGATATTTTAAATAATATAACTGAATTTAATATTTTATTAACTATAATAAATTATCATTTGAATTCAAATTATATGTAAAATTAAATTTAAAATTACATGTGATTTAATTTAAAACAAATTATTTGTTTTTTATAATAGATCACACACACGTAACTATGTTTCAATCAAGTATTTCTTTTTGTGAAAGCTAAAATAATTTATTTTATATGTAAAAAATTATCTTATAATAATTTTAACAAAATATATATTTTTTAAAATTATAATAAAAAATATTTATTAAAAATCTATTTAAAAAAAATATAACGGTAAAAGTACGAACACACGAAGAAAAGTAAGAAAGACAGCCATGCACGATGTCACTCATGGCAAGGAGATATGATCACCCCAACGGCCAACTACTGTAACTGACGTCATCCTATATTCGATGCTGTCCTGTGTGGTGACTTAAGCATCACCTCATCACTGATCCGGTGAGTCCTTGTACGCCTTTACTTTTTTAAAAAAAAATTATATTTTCCCCCGCTCTTCTCTTATGATCCTTTCTTAATTTATATTTTCACTATTTTATTAAAAAGTAGGCACGACAATACCTATTTTATTACAGTCAGTGACGTCATTGTCTTTGCACGCCATTGATATCACCATGAGTTGACAAATTGTCTATCTTCTCTTTCTGTTTTTCTTCTTCAATTCCCTGAGGGATGATTAAAATTCAAATCTCACTGCTTTTCTCTTATCTCAGATGCCTGATCATCATGCTTCAGGTTAATTCAAAAAAAAAAAAAAAAGGTTTTTTTTTATATAAAGAAATTCAGCTTAAAAGAATCAGTATAAGCTTTAGACGGTGGGACGATGGACCAGTCGATTACCTATTTGATTCTTGTTTGCCGCGAGTCACATTTAAAAAAAATTATATATACAGAATTTTTTTAATATGTTTTTTTAGATAAGGAAATTCTAAATAAAAATAAAACATTTTATGCATTCATGTAATTAAATAAATCGAGAATTATATATGTAAATAAATAAAAAAATAAAATTATAAACATTAATTAAAAATAAAACTGTAAAAATTAAAAGATATATGTAGATCAAGATATTTAATCTTGCAAAACCGGATATTTACCTCATTGTGTTTTATAAATTTATTTATTAATTTTTTTATTTATTTAATCAAAACGATGATGAAAATAAGCACATATTAAACTGACTGGATAAAATAAAAGGGCAAAAAAAACTATGCAATGCTATATATATTATAAATATTATTTGAAAATAAATAGATTTTTTTTTGGAAAATTGAAAGGATTTTCTTTAATGTTTATCAATAGATTCTTTTTGTTATTATTAACGTGAGTATCCGGGTCAGCTTGCGTGTACCTCGATTAATTCTATAAGTTCTAAAGTTAATAACCATATAAGCTTTCAATGACCATTATATTAACAATCATAAAACTCAAACTTAAAATTATAAAAAATAAAAACTCTTTAATTTCAAACTCTTATCACAGTAATTATAAATAGATTCTTTATTTATGCTGTGGAGCCGTTGTACCACAACGCAAGCGGAAAATGCCAAAAATTTGCTGTAACGTTTTTGGATTTAAAGGACGTTTTTTTTTTGCCCTGGCAGCTCGAGAGGGGAACCTCCCCTGACCCCCTTAAATTCATCCATGCTCGCAACGATGTCTACATAAATCCTTTTTAAAATTATCGGTTATACATCACTGATCTTGACAGCAGTTTAATTTCCAAAAAAAAAAAATATTTAGACGCGTGAAAGTTTTAGTTAAATATTAATTTGTTTTTTCTTCTTAGAAAAAAGTTAAAACAAATTAATTGCAAAATAAAGAATGAAAGTAAAATATACGGAAGGGGGACTCTGACTGAGTTCTCACCTCGTTTTTGATAGTAGTATAGTCCCCACTGGTTCCCCATATTGAAAAACCACCAGCGAGACATAGATCACGCCATTGAGGAGACATGTGTCTCGGGAAGCTTATCTAGGTAATACTCGGAAATGTGGTTGAAATTTAACTTTTTATTTAAAAATATATTTTTTATATTTTTAAATGTTTTAATGTGCTGATATCAAAAATAATTTTTTTAATATATATATATATATATATATATATTATTTTAATATATTTTTAAATAAAAAATATTTTAAAAAACAACTGCTACCATATTTGCACATACCCTACTCTTAAGAGGGTGTTTGAGAGTATCGTAGCAGTTTCTTTTCAAAGCGCTTTTCATTCTAAAACAAATTAAAATAATGCATTTTTAATTTTTTTAAAAATTATTTTTGATATCAGCACATTGAAAACATCAAAAACATATTAATTTAAAACAAAATAAATTCAAATTTTTTTATAAATACTTTCCAACTATAGTTAAAAACACTGCCCAGTACTCGATTGAGCATAAAATCTTATAATATGAGACCAGCAACTAATAATAGATATTACTAGATACATGACCCGCGTGATGCCGCTGGTCATTTTTTTATATAAAAAATATTTTTAAAAAATAAAAATTTAAAAATCTTGGGTTTTTCTGCAAAGTCATACCCAAGAATCTTGAGTTTGACTGCAACGCCTGACCTAAGAATAATATTAATAATAAAATTAAATTTACATGACCCAAGTTTAAGTGAGTCTGGCTGCAACACCAGACTCAAGAATATTGGATGTGGGTTTGGCTATAAAGTCATGTCATAAAAATATGATAATTAAATATATTAATTAAAAAAACAAAGAAAAAAATCAACATGAAGGAAAAAACTAATGAAGAAAAAGAAATTTTTTTTAATTAATTAGGTTAACCTTTTAAACCAGGCTATAGCAATCTAGTGTTTTAAAGAAAAAAAATTAAAAAACTAAATTCTCAACCAGCTTAATAGTAAAAAAATAAAATCAACAAAAATAATTATATATAAAAAAGGAAATATAAAGAAGAAAGACAATTTTGGAAAAAATTAATTAAAAAAAAAACATGGGGAAAGCTAAAACTAAAGCTAAATTCAAATTCTCAACAAACTCAATATTGAAAAAATAAATTCGACAAAGATAATTTTAAAAAAAATATGTGGAGGAAACATTGCAGCCAAACAAAAACCATGTAAACATTGTAGTAATCCATAGTGTTTTTTTTTTTTTGAAAGAAGCTACAAAGCTCAGTTTTCAACCAGCTTAATATATATAAAAAACCGACAAAGACTATTTTTTTAAAAAAAGAAGTCAATTTTGGGTAAAAGAAATGAAAAAAAAACATGTAACAAAAAAGGAAACAAAAGCGGAAAAAAAACGCGTGGGGAAAGCTATAATGTTTTAAAGAAAAAAAACTAAAAAATTAAATTTTCAACCAGCTCAATAGTAAAAAAATAAAATCAACAAAAATAATTTTGAAAAAACAAAAAAAAATGAAAAAAATGACAATTTTGGAAAAAAAGAAAAACAAATAAAAAAAATAAAAAAACATGTGGGGAAAGCTAAAGTTAGATTCTCGGCCAGCTCAATATTGAAAAAATAGATTCAATAAAGATAATTTTTTAAAAAAATATGTGGGGAAACACTGCAACAAAACAAAAACTATGTAGGGGAAACACTGTAGCAATTCATATTATTTTTTTTAAAAAAAAAACTATAAAGCTAAATTCTCAACCAACTTAATATAAAAAAATAAAATCTACAAAGACCATTTTGAAAAACAAAAAAGAATAAAAAAATCATAAAAAAAATAATGTATGAGAATATTATAGCAATCTACAATGTTTTAAAGAAAAAACAACATAATTAAATTTTCAACCAGCTCAATATTTAAAAACAATTTGAAAAAAAAAAAAGAAAGAAGAAAAAGTCAATTTTGGGTAAAAAAAAGAGAAAAAAACACATGTAAAAAAAAAGAAGAAACAAAAGCCAAAAAAAAATGCTACAGGAAAAAAAAGTAAAAAAAAAATGCTGCTACAGTGAAAAACTTACACGTTTTAGAGTTCTTACTAGTTATATGACTCGCGCGATGCCGTGGGTTAATTTTTTTGCATAAAAAATATTAAAAAATAATAAGATCTAAATATGTAAGGTATTTTTGCAAAGCTATACCCAAGAGTCTCGGATTTGGCTGCAACGTCTGATCTAAGAGTGATATTTATAATATTAATAATAACATTAAACTTGCATGACCCAAGTTTAAATGGGTCTAGCTGCAATACCAGACCCAATAGTCTTGGATGTGAGTCTGGCTGCAAGGTCGTGTCATAAAAGTGTGACAATTAAATAGATTAATTAAAAAAAAAACAAAGAAAAAAATCAACATGAAGAAAAAAACTAATGAAGAAAAAAAAATCTAAATTAACTGGGTTAACCCGTCAAACCTGAGATCCGTGTCATGAAAGTCTGATAATTAAATAGAAAAAAATCTAATATCAACAAACTAAATAAAAAAAATTAATTAAAAAGAAAAAAAAGCAAAAATAAATAAAAATAAAGGTATCAGCCTTTTCACCGTGGACTGCATACAATATAAAAAGATGAAATCGGAAGAACAAAAATTATAAGGAAAAAGAAAAACAATCTGAATCAACTGGGTTAACCCACCAAATCAGGTTAACCCGTCACACCTGAGATTCGTGTCATGAAAGTGTGATAGCTAAATAGAAAAAGATTTAAATAAAAACAGGAAAAAAAAATTAAAAACAAAAAAACAGTTCAGAGTTTCACTATGCAGTGCACAGTGAAACACTGAGCACTTTTATTATATGTCATAGTTATAATAATAATAATAATAATAATAATAATAATTATTATTATTATTATTATTATTATTATTATATATAAGTAAAAAAAAATTATTTAAAAAGGACAAAGCAAAGAGAAAAAACATCAAGGAAGAAAAAAACTAATGAAGAAAAATAAAAATAAATCTGAATCAACTGGGTTAACCCGTCAAACCTGGGATTCATGTTATGAAAGTCTGATAATTAAACAGAAAAAATTTAATATTAAAAAACTACATTAAAAAATAATTAAAAAAGACAAAAAAAACACTAAAGACATCAGCTTTTTCACTGTGGGCTGCACTATGGAGTCCACGGTAAAAGGTTTAAAAAGGAAAAGAAAAAAAAAACAAAGGCATACGCCACGGGTTATTTTTTTTTCTTGCATAAAAAACATAAAAAAATGCTAAGATCTAAGAGTGTTAGGTCTTTCAGCAAAAATATACCTAAGAGTCTTTGGTTTAGCTGCAACGCTTGACCCAAGAGTAATATCTATAATATTAATAATAATATTAAACTTACATGACTCAAGTTTAATTGAGTCTAGTTGCAACAGTTGACCCAAGAGCCTTGGATGTGGGTCTGGCTGCAAGGTCGTGTCATAAAAGTGTAATAATTAAATAGATTAATTAAAAAGAAAAAAACAAAGAAAAAAAACCAACAGGAAAAAAAAACTAATGAAGAAAAAGAAAGAAAAATTTAAATTAACTGGGTTAATCCTTCAAACCAGGTTAACTTGTCAAACCTGATATTCGCGTCATGAAAGTTTGATAAATAAATAGAAAAAAAATTACGGGTTAACCCAGAATTAACTGGGTTAACCTGTCAAGCTCGGGAGACGTGTCATGAAAGTCTGATAATTAAATAGAAAGAAATTTAACATTAACAAATTAAACTAAACAAAAAAATTAATTAAAAAGAGAAAAAAAAAATTCGGGTTAACTCGTGAAACCAAGTTAACCCGTCAAACTCGGGATCCGTATTATGAAAGTCTAATAACTAAATAAAATAAAATTTAACATTAACAAACTAAATTAAACAAAAAAAATTCATTAAAAGAAAAAACACAAAGAAAAAAGCAAAAAAAAGAAAAGCCATAAAGGCATATAAAAAAAGGAAAAAGAACGAAAAAAAATGAGCAGTTTATAATTATAATATAATATAATATAATAATTATAATTATAATAATATTATTATTATATTATTATTATTATAGCGTGGGGAATGGGGAAATAATGGGGAAAGTTAAAAGGCGTGGGAAAGCTACAGTGTTTTCCCACGCCTTTTAGAGTATTCCTTAATTAATATTACATGGGGGAAAAAGATACAAGATGGAGAGAAAAAATCATTTTTTATTAAAAAATGATAAAACTTTCTCATTTATTAAAAAAAATAAATTAATCTCACTACTATACAAGTTTGAATATCGTAAAGGTTCTCTCGAAATGCGTAATTGACCAAGAGAAAGACAAACATGAATTTCAGGGCACGACTTGAACAGTAAAAAACTCAAGACTTGATGTTTTCTTTTCTTTCTTTTTTTCTTTTAATTGGAGTCACGGATAATGCAACCGATATTGGAGAGACGTTAACGTGAGAGATTTGATGAGAGAGGCATAGAAAATAGCACCCCCTTCTTCTCCTTGCATCGCCGCCGCCACCACCCACAATACGCAAGGGGGAAAGTTCCGATCAAATTCTCAGAAAGGAGAAGCAAGCAAATTTCTCCTCTTTGCAGTGCATGACTTGGTCTTCTCTACTGTTCGTGACCGTTTTCTCACGGCTCTGTCAATTCGATATATAGATGTTTAAAGGGCTCACGTTAAAAGGACTTGTAATTAATACATGAGAGCTTAATAAATGAGGACACGTATTTCGTTGGAATAAATCCGAAGGGTTTGCTTGGTTATTAACGAAGTATCCTTCTTTCTTTTTCTAAATTTATACCTTAAGACTATACTAAAAAAATATTAAATTTATTTAAATATATTAGACTCTAAAGTTTTAAATCCATTTCTTTCTTAAAAAAAGAATTTAATTTCAAATAATTTGTATTATTAAACGATATGATAGTATTCTTTGCAATAAAATAGAAAAAAAAATATTCAATTTAGCATATGAATTTAATAATTCACGGGGAGTGCATTTCCAAATTCCAAGTAATATATATTTAGTATAATTGCTTGATTCTTCAAACAAAAACAAACTAAATAAACTAAATATAGATATTTTTTATTTTTAAAAAAATTATACATGCAGATTTTTTATGAATTTTTGTGCATAAAATTTTTTTAAGTATAAATTGAAAAACTCATGCACGTATATAGTTAAATAAATCGAGAACTACGTATTAATAAACAAAAAAATATTTATTAACAATAACTAAAAATAAAACTAGAAAAATTAAGAGACAGTTATAGATTAAAATATTTTATTTTGTTAAATGAGATATTTACCGGTTGTATTTACTGAATTGATTATTAAAATTAATTTTTTTATTCAATCAAACAATATTAAAAATAGACACATATTAAATTCATTAATAAAATAAAAGTGAAAAAATATTATGCAAAGCTGCACATATTAGAAATATTATCTTAAAATAAAAATTTTTATTTTGGAAAACAAGTTCTTGTATATGATAGATAAAAAAAAAATATAGATGAATAAGAATATTTTTTTAAAAAATTAAATACTCACAACACCATAAAAAAATAATTTCTATCTAAAAAAATTAAATAAGCGCAAAAAAAATTATATATGAGAAATGTTAATTGAAACATAAATTTAAAAGTTACTTTTATATATATATATATATATATATATTAAAAAAATACTAGATAAAAAAAGTAATATAAAAATAATAATAACTCAAATATTATAACTAAACTAATCAAACCTATAGTTTGGATGATGAACTCACTCTATCCATATTATATAAGATAATATATTCAAACATTAACACTAAAAATATCTCGACATGCACATTCTGCGTTAGCAGCCTCCTAACTTGATCAAGGGTTTGCTTGAAGCCGCGAAGTTCTATGGTAAATAGCAGGAAGGATCGCCGTTGCTGCTTCTCGACATAGCCATGACTTCTCTTTTCTTAACACCATTCTCTTTTTTTATTTCTCATTCTAACTGCTAAATTCTTGTGTTCATCAATTTCTTCAGAGTACACTTTCACCTCTGGAGTGGGGGGGAAAAAAAACTGGTATTTTCGCTGCCATTCCTTGGGAGGTGCTCCACTGTACAGTTCCAGATAGAAGTTGTCAAATGGGGGTACCTACCCCCACCTAGAAACTATCTTTATCACGGAGCCGGTTCCTTTATTGCTTGCCAGCCAAACATTTATGCTCCACCGTTAAAGAAATTTTTGTCAAAGTGTTAGTCAATGCTTAGTGTGGTATGGTGTTAATGGTATAATTTATGAAACAAAGGGAGGAATAATTATATCCTGTCCGTCAGCTAGTGTGTCCGTTAAATTCTAAATTTAAAATCCCCATTCACACCGGTCCAATGGGAAAAGCACTTCGATCTTACTAATTATTATTATTTTTTTTTAGTTTAAGGTGGATGTTCGGGTCAGCTTGCGTGCACCTCGACTAATCCCACGGGCCCTGAATTTAACGACCATGTAAGCCTCCAGTGGTCATCATATGAGCAACCACAGGGCTCGAACCTGAGACCACAGAGAGAGCAAACCTCTTGGTCCCAAGCTTTTACCACTGGGCCACCACCTAGATAATTTACTAATTATTATCTTTACTTCATGGATAAGAGGAAACTCTAGGATGCTTTTATTTTGTAATGCCATATTTTTTAAATCACTAAAATAGCAAAATCAATGACCTTGAAAGGTATAAATTGTGTCCGGGACTCGTTCGGCAATGTGGTTCGACTCATTTTTTAAAATGCTTCATTTAAAAGATATATTTTTTTATATGCTTTTCAATTGTTTTGATGTTAAAACTTAAAAAAAATATAAAAATATATATTATTTTGATATATTTTCAATTAAAAAATATTTTTTAAAAACACCATGTATTGCATTATCTGACACATTAAAACATAAGCAAGGATGTCACAGTAATCCCTTCACCAAACACACAATTAGACATAAGCAATATCATATCAATCCGTCCAATTAGTTTCATCACATATTACCTCAATGCAATACATCCACGCATAATCTACAATACAAAGAAGAAATTGCAACTTTGATTTCACATCTCTCAAGGTGTAAATTCCGAGTGCATTTAGGAATTCCTAGTAGACACATTCTTCCTAAAAAATCACTTAACTTCTACATGACATTGATGAATCCAGGATTTACACCTCTAATCACTAGACTCATGATACAAAATACAAGATAAAACCCAAAAAAACACAAATTCAAAAACCTAATGGGCCATGAAGTATCCAGGGGTGCAAAGCTCGAGTATAAATTACACATTTTTAGACCTAAACATGTTGTATGACTCATTGCTCTATTAGATCTAGAAAGGGTGTCCCATAATACATTAGTCTTTAAACTAAGTCCAAGATATGGCCACACACTCAGATAGAGAGGCAAACATACATGAAGGCACAAGCCTGGTATAAACTCCTCAAATGAATAAGTCTAAACAACCATTAAATGCTAGTATCAAGCATTAAATGCTCCAACATTCTCCTATCATATCTAGGCCCACAAAACAATGTTGAGGATGTATATATCTAATGGATGGCATGCATGACATCATTCTTTTCACTCATCAATGAAATATATATCATATTATTTTTCTCACTCTACCTTTATCTTTATGCAAGTTGGTGTTGTTAATGAATATAAACTTTCATGAACCATAAGTAAAGTAAGCTTCAATTCTAGAATTCTTAATGCATATTATTTTTCTTAAGTTCTGATCATTATATCTTCTTTAATTTCTTTCTAAGCCTAATAAAGGACTTATTTTTGAGGTGGGTGTTCATGATTTTCAAGCCCGATAGTCTACTTTCAACCCATTTGTCAACCTTAGAAAAACCATTTATGAGATGTCAAAGAACTATTTCAACCCACAAGGTTAAGTTATTAAATAAGATCTCGAGATATGATTTATATATTCTCTAACACAACACCCAAGTGAAAACTCTTTAGGTTTAAAACTTGTATAGACCTACACTATATTGTGCTAATAATTAATTCTAATTAGAAGAGAGAATAAGGATGGTGAGATTCAAATTCATAATTGTTTGGTCATATCAAAGAATAATCTAAAAAAAAACTTAAGTTGTTAGGTGAGGTTCCAATAGATGATTTATATTATTATTTAAGATGAAAAACTTTGAAAAAAAATAGCTTTACTCCTTTTTTTTCAATTTTTTTCATGGTTGACAATCTAAAACTCCAGGATATAGAGAGGTTATAGATCTTCCTAACATAAATATTCTAGAAACATCATTAGATCTCTAGCAATTGCTTATAAAAGCTTTTTAGGCACATAATTTTTTTAAGTTTGTCTTTTATGAAATAATTTCAGCCTCAGGACCCGGGTCACGGGTTTGAAAGGCTAGCTTAAGTTGATTTAAGTCTTTTATTCTTTTGGGATTTTTTTCTATAAATTTTGATTTTTATTCTTTTGATCGCTATTTTTTTTTTGTTCTTAATAATTTTCTTAATTGATTTTTTTTTAATTGCATCCATCAACATTTTATTTCATTTTATTCTCATGTCAAATTTGGTATTTATTCTTTTAATTTCTATTTGTTTTGTTTTAGATTTTTTTATTTAATTTTTTTTTTCAAATTTATCATTTGACATTTTGTTATTTTTTTAATCATGAATCTGACTTCATGATTTTTTTTTGGGTTTGCTTTTTTATGGGATAATTTTAGCTTCAGGACATAGGTCACGGGTTTGGAAGGTTAGCCCGAGTTGATTTATGTTTTTTTTAGGTCCTTTTTTACAATTAGTTTTTTTCAATTTCATCATTTTATAGGATTATCCCAACTCATGTGTCGGGTCGGATGTTTCACGAGTTAACCCAAATTAATTCAGGTTAATTTTTTTTTTGATTTATTTGTTGTTATTGTCGTTTATTTTTTTTTATCATATTATTAAATTAACCAAACTCATTAAATTTAATATATTCAATGACCCAACTCTTAAAATTCTCCCACTTCTTTAATCCTAAACATCTTTTTTTCACCTTTGAAAAAAGTTTGGTCCAATCTAGTATTACTACAAGGAAACCACATCCAGGAATTTTGACCTGAAATGTCATAGCACAGAACGATAAGGTAGCGTCAAGATTCTGATGTCATTTATGGGTGGGGACAATAATCATATGTATAAAGTTGTTCAGGGGTAAAGGGGATTTAAGGTTGATTATTGGAGTTTCGTCTACGCAGGCAGCTTCAGTTCTCCAGGGTGTTCTCATTCGAGCCGAGTGGGAGATGATTTTTGCCCCACAAGGCCTTTCAAATCTTCAATAATTGTAGTGTGTGAGTAAAAGGAGGTCCTGCGTTTCCTTAAAGTGCCCGAGATCTCCTAAATGTTTCAAAAAGATTTCTTTGCCCCTCCCGGTTCTTTTTCTCTGTCTTGTTGTGTTCACGTACATGGCACGCTGTATCTGTGGACTCCACCTATTTAACCTAGTTTCAACTTTCAAGCTTTGCCGTGTATTAGTTTAGTCTCTGTTCATTGTTCCTACCACCTTAAACTTCTTTTTTTGTATGGTTCTCTTGTAACGCCAGCTGTGGGTGGTGGTGTGCTCTTGATCACGTAGGATTAACAGGCATGTCGGGCTGCTAATCCTGTAGTTCCAGTGTGAAATGGAAGAATCTTCTGCAAACCCTATCCTCCAGCATCAGAGGGAGCCCTCCACATTCCCCGAGCCAGATTTAGTCAAACACCCTACAGAGAAGGCAGTGGATTTTGGTTTCTCAGTTGACAGCAGAAGGAAAGCAGAAGTCAATAAGCAGGCATGGAAAAGAAAAACAGCCAGAAGGGAATCCACCCGTTCGATTTTCAATTTTCCATGTGTCCCCCTTTCCAGGGAAAATAGCGGTACTGTATTCTAGAGAGATTACGACCAAGTAATCCCTTTCCTAAGTAAACCATTTCCCATTCACATCAAAGCTTAGACACCTTTTTCCTAATTTTGATTTAATAGTTCAAACTCACAGGGAGACAGATGGCATGCTTAGTTCAGTGAAACCCAATTAAAATATATATATATATATATTGAACAATTTATGAAACTACAATCATACGAGGGTGATTATACAGATCTGTGAACCATTACAATCTCAAATATAAATAGGTTCCTCTCTCGCGTAAAGATAATTTTTCCTTCACTCAGTGAACAAAGATACCGGTTGAAGCTATTCAATAGATTACTCTCCGGAGATTGCTATTTAAGGATGTGAACTCCTCTGGGAAACACACTGGGTACACTCCTCTGGATCAATTCTGTTGCACTGGCTGCTGCCACCATCAACAAAAGCTAGGCAGTATCCAGATTGATTGGATTGCAATTGATCCTGACAATCCCAATTCCTAACTTGTTTCTTAATTAGGATTCCAAAGCAATCTGCGTGACTGTGCGGGTGGAGCTAAACCTGGAATATCCCGAATGTCCTTGTTGTTTGGGTTCACCAGCTGAAAAATCAAGGGCAACTATAAATAAGGAACATTTTACAGAAATTACATATAGACGAACAAATAATGCAAGCAAGCAAGTCAACTTGACAAATAGTATTTTGAAGAGTAATAACTTCAGGAAAACACGAGATTTGTTGTGTAATAAGCATTCATGTGGTGAAACAGTAGCGGGTTCTCACAAAAAGGACACTTTCACGGTTTCACCATGAAATCAATCTTCAATGAAGTCGAACTCTAATGTAACTTGGGACATTCTTCCACAATAACTTGAATGCATTTACTGATCCAACTAAAATATTTGAAAATAAATTATTAGAGTGCTTAAACCAATCAAAAAACCCAACTTCATAGTGTTTGTCAATGAGAGTTTAATTTGATCATGTAGAAGTTCTTGTATCTGCCCAGTTGTTGCTGCACTAATGGAGGTTGAAAGACAATAATAGGATCTTGGATTCAGGGTCTTAATTGTAAGGTGTTAATATTTTCTTAAGTGATGGCTGAAAATGAAACCTCTGCAGCTTCCATAATCCATGAGATTTCTCACGCAAATAAGTGAGATAACTGAACTTCGAGCAATGGTGAAAATTACTTAACAAATGAACTCCTTAAATGCAATTTATGCAAGCTCTAGCTGAAGCGCTGAACTAAGGTTAGGGGTTAGATTTTTCTTGTTCAAGCAGACCTCAACTGCTCATGAACATGTTTCAACCCTAAATAGAAAATGCAAATTTCCATCATGAATTGCCGATATGATACTGTCAGCAATCTCAAAGTGCTACCTAGCTTATAAGGGCCATTACCCAGTAAAGATCCCAACATTTTAGGGTCCGCAGGGCTGAGCTAGTATGCATGGGGGATTTCATCAATTTGAAAGGTGGACTACTTATACGCAAAAACTCTTTGAGATTTCTTTCAGCTCTTACAGATCTGTGAATATGAGAGGGTCAACGGAAGCTTAATTTATTACCAGGAGGTTCAATTTCAAAAGATGTTATGCGGGAAAGATACCTCCCCACACCAAACAACAAACAATTAGAGCATGTCCATGAAGCTTTTTCTGAATTAGAAAATAAATCGGAGATTTAACGTAATTTACAAACAGGCAACAAAAGTAAGATTTCATTGATTAGGAAATACGATTCAATTAAAAGAAAACAAGTGTATGATATACCTTCACTATAATGATTGCTATGACTCCAATAACAACAAGGAAGAGTAATGCCATAATGCACTTGTCAGTTGCAACCTGGTGGAAAAACTTTCAAGTAAGTAAACCCAATTACAACTAGGCCTGGTAAATGAAAGAAAACAAAGTGGATATTTTGGAAAATGACCTGCCTACCAATTTCCTTCACCATTTTAGAAGCTTTCTTGATCGAGAAATGGATAGAGTCGAGCTCATTAACAATCCTACTCATTTGTTCAGTCTGGACAGAAAAAATGTTCTTAGTTTACAGGCCATTGAAAGATAAAAAGATTTTACTTGTTCCTTTTCTTTTGAAAGGAAAAGCAACTGTCAACTCTAGGATATTACAAACTGAAATTATGTTAATTTTTCAAATGCTGTCAAAGTATGTACCTGAGCCTTAAGAGCCTCTGCAGTTTCCCTTCCAACATTGACAGTGTCTTGAACAACCTAGCATAAAATAGAAAAGAAATACAAAGGTCAAATGTCAGACTCGGAAACAGGAGATACCATTCTACAATTTCCTTATTTTTTCCGGGGTTGGGGTGTGTGGTAATCAATATTTTTTGGCCTTTTACAAAGATCCAATCAAGGAAAATTAGGTATTGAGCTTTCATTTTACCAAAAAGTTAAGAGGAAAGCTTATGAATGTCCGAGTATTATACTGCAAAACTATCAAATTCTGCACTGGCTTCTCATGTCTCTATAGATGGTGGTGCTCATAGTAGGTAGAGTATAAACGCTGCAAAGAATCTTTAGCCAACTTCATCATAAGGGAAGCAGTCCATCACAGATCCTGAGAGGTGAATGACTAGAATATACCTTATTCAAGAGCAATAGTAAGTTTGGAGCTTCTAAGTTAAAAGAAGTCTAGGTTAGAGCCTCAGAGGTGCTTGGAAAAACTTTAGATTCTGATAAGTGGGCAAGGAGTTAGGTGTTGCAGGTAAATTGGAATATCTATTAAACGGTGCGTGCCACTCTAATCTTATAAATATTGCTCCAAGTAGGAAACATTGAATGGGTATATGATTTGCAAGCATTTTCAGTACCATTTCTTCTATGCAATGGTACATCAATGAGTTTGAGTGTAAGAAGAATTCAACAAGTTTCAGGACAGCATGCACTTCCGAAATAAAATTTGAGCTTCTAAGCAACTAACTTCTTTTTTTTTCCTCCTTTTGATTTCAGTAACTGAATCACTTAGCTCCCTTTCAGATCATCCATATTTATAAGACCTATATGACATACTATCCTTGATCAATTGAGTCACACTTTCACCTGCCATTCCAAATCAAGTTTGAGGATTTAAGCAACAAAGCTTTTTGTTCCTTTCACTGTTATTTCACTAACGGGATCGCATTATCTTGACTGTCCATATGAAGAAGACCTATATTTTTACCACCAAGTTACTGATTGTTAATTAGCCCTTTTTTCTTTTAGGGCTACTCCTTAACCATTCTCATTTTGAAGTCTACGCCAATGGATACATGACCCGAATGTGATGCAGCAACTCTGCACTGCCTTGGATGACTACCAGTTTATGACTTTATGGGAATCAGGCTGCTTTAACTGAACACTTGTGTGTTAAGCATATTGATAATGGAAGGAAACTCCCACGTGTTTATCAATCAGTTCTCCCTGAATTTTCTCTTCTATAGGTTCCCCTATTACTATTGGAAGAAGAAGAGAGAACGGATCTATCTTTGAGTTTGAGACTTTTTCTTTTTTCTTTCAATCCTCATTAAAAGGTAGGACTGTCATCCAAGCTTTGAGGCCGGATGCTGATTATGTAGTAAACCTTGAAAGTAAAATAAAAGAAACACAGTACTCTCGGAGAATTGGTTATAATTTTCCAGTCGAAGAAAAATTATATGGCATGCCATTAAAACCTCTTGTTAGCAATCTAACTATGAAAAACAGGAAATGTAAAGAGGAGAGGTATCTTGGAGATGATTTTGAAATTGTAGCATCTAAACTGGTAAGTTAGCTTCACCAAAAAAGGCTAGAATTGAAAAGTGCATAGATTGCAAAAGGAAAAAAAAATAGCATGTCACAGAAAATGGATACAAACCAACCTTTTTCCCCCTCTCAATTGCCTGATCAGTCTCATCCATCATCTGATTTCCATGATCCATTATTTGTTGGTTTGTCATAGCTGCAAATATAATATAGATTTTATCTTACAGACAGTTCAAAAAAAATCAAATTATACTGTCTGTTATCCCATTCATTTAAACACACCAATAGTTAACTGTATCAAATGCAAAACAAGATCAAGAAACAGAAGGAATTGGTATATTGGAGCACCACAGAGAGAAGAAGAATTTTTATTTGTGAAACAAGTAGTAAGAAACACTATAGATAGTGAATTCCAAGCTCATTTTTTAACCATGCCATTAGAAGTTTCTTTCCTTTACCATCTATCCCTCAAGTACAAAAAAACTTCACTGCCAAATCCTGAAGCAAATCAGAAATTCAAACTGTCAAATTCAATTAGTTTGCACATCTCCAAGAAGAGCACCAAATTTATTCACAACCTTCTGCTAAATCATCAATCACATTTTACCTGGGACTCTCCCATCAAAAACTAGTCACCATTTTTATGATACACATTCTTCAGGTAAAATAGATTTTCTAAGATCCTTTTCAAAAAGGATCCAATGATTTATTGATAAATATTTAGGGCAAGTCATCAATTAATAGAAAATCTCACGCTTGGAGTGGACAAACTTAGGATGACATGCTTAAAACATGTGAAACTCGGGGACATCCAATCCAGTTCAACATTATACCCGCAAAAGGCTAGAACCAAATGAATGATAGTTAACGCATTTCTATCGCAATGGAGAGTGGATGGATGCACTACAAAAGGTTAATGTAGGAAGCACAACCGTTATCATGGTACCAGCAAAGATGGATCCAACTTGACCCTGCTTTACATTGGGAAAAAAAAAACAAAGGAAAACTTAACCCTACTCTCACTAATTAAAGACAAGGTGAGAGTTAATATTCATCTACTCAATATGATAACATGTGCGGTGTATGTCTCCACTTTTATCAGGCATTGCAGTGAATGCACTGCACCTTCAAATACTGAAACAAGAACTGCCCCTTGGTGAACGGCATGCTAGGTTTCACTGTTGAATATGACACCCTTGGTTTTGACATATGGCATCTCTTAGAAAGAGAAGAAATAAAGAGAGTGGGGAAAGAGAGCACGGGACACTTATCCCTCCATGGATCCTCTTAGTGGTCCATTTCCACCTTCTTAGCTCACCTATGACTTCACATTCTACCCATGTAAATAATAAGACATCGACACTACAACATCTAACTCAAAGTAAAAGGAACCAGGATTGCTAGATGAAGTGGTAACAATTTGGAGGCTGTAGATACATGAATATTTTTAAATATTGGACATCTGACCCAGATCCATTACAGGCTAATAACAGGCCCAATTGATGGATTTGTGGCAGGATCTTTTGATTGGGCCTAGGATTTTTGGGATGTTTTAGGGAGTACTGGATTGGTGCCATTGGTGGGCTACGACCAAGGCTCATTAGCCCACTGATAATCTTGCTTAAGGAAGCCCAAAACTCAACCATATGTCATCGATAACATGTGATCTTTGTAAACCCCTTTATTAAAAACCAAGGCGATTGTCATCTTATCATTGATTCACCTTTCATTATCAACGATCTACCAATTTCTGCTATAAATAGGAGCTTATTTTCATGATTAGGGGAAGCTTGTACATAGCGTTGCTCTCATTATCTCTCCCAAATTCTATCTTCCAAACCTTCCACGCTTCCATACTTCGAAACACCTCCAAATAGGGTTGGTTACTTGTATGCAACACTGCCTCTCTCTCTCTCCATACAAAGAACTCGCACCCTTGTCTACAGAGGCTTATATAAGCAGTTCTAGTGACGGATCAAGAGCACATGTACATTTTGACTTGCTTCCACGGAACAAGTTGACCAAAAATAAGTGGTGGTATTTCTGTACCTAAGATTGTTTCGGTTGAATAGCTGAGTGAGCATGTGTGTTTGTGCATACTTGCATATTTACTGCCAGAGCTTCACGATAATATTAACATAAAAATTTATGCTAATCACACAATTTCTAAAACCTAAATTCAAAACTTAATTTTTTAGCAATTAAAACCTTTGTATATCAATGAACAGATTCATATACAACAGAAAAGGTCATAACTTACACGAAGCTAGCAGCACATTGTTGTCATGTAACTCTTCATTAGGCCCGTCAAAGAGATCAACTCTCTTGTTGTTTTCAAGATTTGTAGCGTATCTGTATCACCACACAACAATGTTGAAACGGGGAACACAAAGGATAAGAAGCATGGCGACAGATTATTAAACAGTTGTTAATCATTATAGGCAACATGTAAAATAATTAACTACATGTGATAAAAAGAAATATGATATGTTATGGAAACAGAAGCATCCTTGCATAGATAACAAAATCATTAACAGGACAAATTACCAACATATTTTATTCAGAAAAATGCAAAGCATTATGTATGGGTTCTATCCTTCCAAGAACCCTTCAACATTCTGATACAAAATCACATGATTTTCCATTTTGTGGATAGTTATTAAGTGAATTCACCAAGAATGTGAAGCTACCAGAAAAACAAACCGTCAACATACCATGGAGAACACTTGTGGACCAAAACTGAACTTGTTGAAATGAACTCACAATCAGATTTGAAGATTGTAAAAGAAATGTGCAAGGAAAAAACACAAATACGCACTCACACCAACAAAGAGAAGGCATTATTTATTATGGCAAATGATGATGCCAAATTACCACAAGCATCAACATATTTCAACTTTTTCATTTTTCTTTTCCGGATTAAGGGGGTGTCAAGTATGATAGAAATGTTAACCAAACAGATAAATTCCTGGTAAAGTTTTTTTTTTAAAAAAAATACAGATTTTTCTGATGACTGAAAATGAAAATATGAACTCCAGAAAGTGAAATTGAGCTAGTGATGAAACTTGGAAAAAAATCATAATCCTATAACTGAAGAAATGACATGTCATTGCCTACTTCACCTCAAGGAGAAAAGAAGACATCAGTTCATCCAATTAGATCCTCTTAACAGTAAGAACAAAAGTTCATTTTTTGTTCATGGCACTACCTCTTGGTGCCACAAACATAGATGGAAACTTCTAAAAAGATAATCAACTTACTGCTTTTTAAGAGCAACATATGAATTCAACTCTTTTACCTGCATAGTAATGACAACGAAACTCAGAAAACATTAGACATGCAAAGGGACACAAAAAAAAATTAAGCAATAACATAGAGCATCAAGCTCTTGATAAATCAAAAGCCCACCATTGATTGCTTTTTCTCATTCAACATTTTGTTGGTGTCTGGATCATTTCTACTCTCCATATCCTTCACTTCTCTGTCAAACTCTTTGATAAGCCTGGAAAACAGGAGGACATTATTATGATTCTAATTCTAATTGAATATGAATGAAAGAGAACAGATAAAAAAAAGTAAAATTACAGTGTCAGCAGTATATCTCCTATTAACCTGACTGTATTGTATGAGATGTCCAGATTGTAGATACTTGCTCTACAGACTTTAAGATTCTCAAACATATCAAAGTCTTAGAAACTCAGTCCATAGGGTTTACAATCATTGCTTTATCTATGAGCTTAATATTCATCCTATAATGTGAAACTATGATAGCAGAAATGGAGTTGACTGTAAAAGAATTCGAGTTTCAGCATAGAAAAAGGTTGAAGATATATGGATAGGAACCCTGAGAAAAGGAATACCAGTAAATAAAATTCTATAGTTGGTCAGAGAGACTCCCAGACCCCTTAAATTTACCATCTTATTCTCACAGAATCCAGGAAAACATATAGTACAACTGATGTAATAACAGCCCTGTGTAAAACATTGTTTTCTTTTTCCAAGAAACAGAGCGTGAATGTTACATAATAAACAAAGAAAATAAAATATACTTTTCACGATTGGTCATCCATAAAGTAAATGTTTTGCACTTAGGTAAGTGTTTTTTTCCCAGCCACATACTGTATTCATTCAATATTGAATTTGAAAGTGTATTCAGCCAATGCTGAACTGTTAAATGCACACTAATAACATGCATTTGAAAAGAGAGAGGAGGTTCAATTTCTGAATACCTCTTACACTCCCGCATCTTCCCCGTAAGTTCTTCCAACTGCCTACTCTGTCTATTGGCATCCTTAATCTTCTCCAAATTCTGGAATCCCTTTCTGCAACAACAACACAAACACGCATTGCATTTAACTATCCAATTCATGCTAGCCCACCAATAACGACCCATGGCTTGCCGATTTTCTATAAAATCAACATCAATAAACCAACAAAATTAACTCATAAACAAATCAAATAAATCTACAGCTTCGAATGCCAAATAACTCATTGACGAACATGCAAATCTTATATTTCAGCGTTCATTAACTTGATAATTTCAAAAACTAAAGCTAGATGATCAAGAAATGGCAATGTAAATAGAACCTAAAACTTTAATCAAATAAACAATCTTCCACAAATCCAATTACATTAAAATGGATGATACTGTAACGAAACAAAGAAAGAGAAGTAAAGAGAAAATCTTACGATAAAGCTCGAAAAATATCGGCGACTTGCCCATTGATCTCTGCTAGCTCTTCACTGATGGAAGATAAAGGATCCATCTCTGCCTATAATTCAATAATTCCCAATAGACATGAAAAAAATGATTCAAGAATCAAGCTCGAATGAAGAAAATGAGCTCGAAATCTAATCAAATCCGATAGTATTTACAAATGCAGAATAATCTCTCTGAAACAATACAATGCCGCACTAAAAAACTGAATTGAATCTCGAATCTATTTACACAAATGCCTACGATTGCAATTGGTAGCTAAATTTTGTGCGCTACGAATCTTGAATTGAATTAAAAAAAAGGATAAAAATTCAAATTCGTGGAATTTGGAATCCTTGTCAGAATGTAGATAGTGAAATCGATCAAGGAGACCGAGATCGAAGGTTTCACAGTTTCTCTCAAAAACCTCAACACAGACAGTTTCTGTATTTCTTTTTTATATTTCGTCTTTGTGCCGTTACTTATTTCGTTGTTGTTTTAAGGTTTTTTTTATACTATTATAATTACTTCGTTTTCTGGTCTATGGCAAATGCTAATGGGTTTGCCTCTAACGTTGACTTTGAGAGAAAGAAATGGCATGGGCTGGCCTAACCCACTCGTTACTTGGACCTGACGAACGTAACGTTTTTATTGGCTTTTTGGTGATTGGCCATTTTAGGTTTCCCATTAAAATTAAAATCAAAATTATAAAGAAATGAGGTGTGCTGATTTTATTAAGCAATCCATTATCCACCGAGACTTACTGTATTATGGATTCCAACAACGCCTTTTTAAAATCATTTTAATAGTTTTTCAATCTGATCACTGAATTTATTTTTTCAAATTCATCATTTTGATATTAAATTTCTTTCAAATTTAATTTTAGGGTTTGTTATGATTTACTTCTTATAATATTATTATGATGTAAAAAAAAACATTATGGTAACGGGATGGTTCTTGATTTAAAAAAAAAACAAACAATGAACACAAAAGCTTTATATCCCATGATATATTTAACATTAGGTCCTGTGTGCTTATGTATTTTTAAAGTACTTTTAAATAAATTTAATTTTTTTTTGTTTCAGATTAATATTTTTTGATATTTTTAAATTATTTTAATTATTTTAATAAGTTGATGTCAAAAATAATTTTTAAAAAATAAAAAAAATATATTATTTTAATATATTTTTAAATAAAAAACAATTTAAAAAATAATTACAACCACCTTCCTAAAAATATCTAAAAAGCAAAATGTTGAACAGCAGAAGATTAAGCAGGATCGGTGTTATCAGTTTGACACTGCATCCCCAGTTATCCAGTGGACCGACGAGGCTGCACTGCAGCAGCAGCTGCCACCCAATCATAATATGGAATTGCTGATGATATAAAAACTGAACCTTTCGTGCCACATCCTGACAAATAAATGCTCCCAAGTCACAAATAAATGCCCATTTTTTTCCAGGACTGAGAAGCATCAGCATCAGCATCATCAAAGACTGATGGGCCTCATAATAGGTTAAAAGTAGGCCTCGCATTGGGTTAATGGGCCAACATTTAGCTGGTCCACGTTAAATCCAAGAGAAGGCCTGCTTTTCGGTGTCTATTATTTGAATGCCTTATAGGAAAAAATACTGTAACTTTTTTCATATTTATATATTATAATTATAATTATAATAATATAACTTATATATTATAATTATACTTATAATAATAATATAATAATAATATATACTAAAATATACTGTATTTTATTTCTTTTTGTTTCTTTTTTGTTTCTTTTTTTATTTAATTTTTTTTTGCTTTTTTCTTTGTGTTTTTTTTCTTTTAATAATTTTTTTTAATTTAATTTGTTAATTTTTTTTATTTAGTTATCAGATTTTCATGACACAAATCCCAAGTTTGACGGATTAACCCGAAATTTTTCTTTGACTTTTTTCTTTTTAATTAATTTTTTTCATTTAATTTAGTTTATTAATGTTTAATTTTTTTCTATTTAATTATCAGACTTTCATAACTTATACCTCGGGCTTGACGGTTTAACCTGGTTTGATGGTTTAACCCAGTTAATCCGTCAATTTTTTTATCTATTTAGTTATCAAACTTTTATGACGCGAATCCCAGGTTTGACGGGTTAACCCAGTTAATTCAGATTTTTTTGCCTTTTCTTCATTAGTTTTTTTTCTTCATGTTGGTTTTTTTTTCATTAGTCTATTTAATTATCAAATTTTTATAACATGACCTTACAATCAAACCCACATCCAAGGCTATTAGGTCTGGTGTTGCAGCCAAATTCACTTAAATTTAGATCATGCAAGTTTAATGTTATTATTAATATTATAAATATTATTTTTGGATCAGACATTGCAGTCAAACTCAAAACTCTTGGATATAGTTTTACAAAAATATATAATATTTTTAATTTTTTAATATTTTTTATACCAAAAAAAAAAAAAAACCAGCATCACAACTTACTTTACAAGTGTTGTGTAACAGCATGTCTGATGGTAAGCCTATCGGCTACTAAAGGACATGGCAATTTTGGGTGAAAGCAAGGAGACACGGCTTTCAATTTATTTCTTGTTTGTATTTTAAAATATTTTTTTAATATTAATATATTAAAATAATAATAAAAAATTAAAAATTAAAATTTCAAATGAAAAAATTAAAATTTTAAAAATACAGTTATATCACAAAAACAAACATGAATATATGTTTAGTAATACTGTTTTTTAAAAGTATTTTTTAAATTAAAAATATATTAAAATAATTTTTAATTTATTTTCAACATCAACACATTAAAATTATTTTTAAAAATTTTAAAATCATAAACATAATATTTATTAAATAAATTTAAAAAAAAACACTTAGTTTTTCTTAAAAAAAAAACATATTTACCTCAAATTCAAGTATTTGTGTCCCGACTCATCCTTCCAAAATTGAAGGTAGGAAAAAAAAAAAAACCACCACGCAAACGGATGTGAGCCCAAATGGGATTTTAATTCTCAGCCCATTCGGTAACTTGAAGGTTATAAATCGGAAGAAAAGAAACCCTCCTGGTGCTGCTGCTGCTTCTTTCCAGTCCACAACCCAGAGATCCTTCAAGGCGACCACCATGGTACTCTGCCTCTCTCGATCTGCATGTGTAGTTTTCTTATGCATTACGTTGTTTCCATGGAATCGGTTTCTAAAATTAAACAGGTTTTTTCTTTTGTCTTTGTAAAGATTGTTTTATGGTTGGGATTTGAGGACTGTAATTAATTTTCTTGATCTAGTAAGTTTAAACATTCAGAAATTTTTGGGATGATTGAATTTTATGATTTTTTTTATGTGCTTGTGATTGTAGTTTTTCTGATCTTACAAGTGATTTTTAATTACCATATATTTTTGGGATCTTGGTTGGTGCTTAGAAGTTTCTGATTCTACGATTTTGAATCACTTGTAAAGATTAATGCATTTTGCATTTGATACTTCGATTTTCAGAGATAAATGTTTCAAATTGTGCTTCTTTTTATTTTGGTTGCAGACTAAGAGAACTAAGAAGGCCGGGATTGTTGGAAAATATGGTCTGTGTCTATCCATCACTTCAAACAATCTATTACTCGTCCAAATATACTTGTATTCAACAAACTGCATGTTTGAGCTTGTAATTATAGTCAAGAAGCTTTAACTTGTACACTCGCGTGGTATTGCTTTCATAATGCCATACTACATAGGAAGAATCTGATTCCTAGCATTGTATCTTATGTTTGATTCAAAGTTTAGGTTCTTAGACTGAAAATTTCTAATTTTTAAACTTGTTTCTTGATGCAGGTACCCGTTATGGTGCCAGTCTGCGTAAGCAGATAAAAAAGATGGAGGTTAGTCAGCACAGCAAGTTTTTCTGTGAATTTTGTGGGAAGGTAAGCTGTTTATAACCATGTCAATCCTGTTTAATACGCAGGCTGACAGGTTTTGTGTTTGTGTGTGTGAATCTGTGAATATTGTTCCTTCTGTCGTGTGTTACGTGATGGTTGTCTTATAATCTCATCCACATCTGCAGTATGCTGTGAAGAGGAAGGCTGTTGGAATTTGGGGATGCAAGGACTGTGGGAAAGTCAAAGCAGGTGGTGCCTACACATTGAACACTGCCAGTGCTGTGACAGTGAGGAGCACAATTCGCAGGCTGAGGGAGCAAACTGAGAGCTGAGCTGCTGTCAAGAATCCACTCTATTGTCTTTAGGCTATCTGCATTGTTGTCTTAGATACAGACTGCTTGGAAAATGTTTTTGAGGATTTTCTAACCATTTGCACCCTTCCCATTATGGACTGGTACTGTTTGCTGGTTAGGCACTGGAATATATCCCGTGAAGATTTTGTTTAAGATTTTTGCGTTCTGATTAATCTGTCCGTATCCATTTTTCCCTTGCCCTCATACTTGGCTGCTTAGCTCCTTTACAATTTTGCGTTGGGATGTTTCTTTTAAGCATTTCACTGCTATTTACGCTGGTAGTGCAACCAGAGAATATTGTTTGAGTTGCTAGTTTTATTTGGTCCTTTCTGTTTAGAGTGCCTGCCGGCTGCCACTCACCTGCAGCTTGTAACGGTGCAGGTCAAAACCGCTAGGACGCTTTGTTGCAAGATAAACATATGGTTTGCTTCTTTGCTGTGTTCTTAAAGGTGATTGGATATATGAAATCCTTCTCGAGATAAATGAGACACCGAATAGCTTGTGGGAAAATGAAATCATTTCCCAGGGAACTAGTAGAAATCTCCAATGATTTTCTGGGAAAAATCTGGATGAAATATCAACCCTCAAAAGCAGAATTCAGCCAGCAAAGCACCTCGGTTCCCCGTACTTAACTTTTGATACGCAAATATACTGGTATAAAATAAAATATAACAGAAATTATGGATCAAATTCTCCAGAGAAGGTGGGTGCTTCAACTTCTCGTATAAACCACTCATAATACTGCTGCATCATTCCGTGCAGGAAGTACAGATACAACCAATTACATTTACAAGTTAAAAGGTTTAGGCACACCCTGTGATCAATGGTATTGCCATCCTTGACTTGTAAGCCTATTACACAACCATCAATCTTAAACATCCCACTCAACCTATGTACATAGTATCGAGGCCAATAGGAAAAGGTAGAATCCATCTTGCTCCTCAATCAGTCATAGCCTCTACTTGCTGAATGTTGTTCCACGTAGGTACCAAATACTTTTTATCATAACAGGAAATTAAATGATAAACAACAACAACAACATTCATAAGACTCTACCAACGTAGATACAAAGTATCGAGACCATTAGGAAGTGGGGGTCCCCGTCTTGCTCCTCAATCAGCCATCTCTTCCGGTGACTAAAATGTGGTTCCAAGCAGGTACCAACCACCTGTATCATACATTAAAACATGATTGGAAATATTCCCCCTCAAAATTTGACGCAACTGCAAAAGTAGCAGCAAAAATGTCGTTGCAGCATTTCCTTGTTCCTTTTCAGTTCTCATCAGAACGTTATGCTGTGGTATTCAACCGATAGCAGATGCATGATTCTGAAGAAGCCCCAAAACCCTTTAAGATTAAACAAAAGGAGTTGGTACATCATCACTGTTCTGGTGGTGCATTTGTCTTTGGACGGCCTTAACTGCTGCAACCCTTGCAGCATTGGCTGCTTTGTTAGCATATGCAATAGTTTTGTTCACCCTCTCCTCTATCCTTGCCGCATCACATGCTTTCTCAGCAGCTCGCTTTGCTTCCTGTATTTACCACAGTAAAAGTAAGAAAGATAATAGTAATTCGTTCAAAGATACAGGTAGTATATAGTTTATCAATATGTAACTAAATTGTTCAGTATTCGGCAGACTTCAGAGAAGAGCACCATCATCCAAGACGAAAATGTCAGGTAGAATGAGATCAAAAGCCACAAGGAACTCTAAATATGCGAGAGATTATTAAGTACTCCTGATGCAATGCTCCTCAACTCAAATAAAAGTGGAACCTGTTAGCAGTAATCATTGCATGTCCCATTTTTATGCAAGTGTGGGAGCAATACCCCAGGAGTATCTAATTTCTTATAGTATTCTTCTCAGGTTATGGCTCGTGACTCACAGAGTGCTTGCAGCTGGTGCAAATGCACTATCCTTAGACACTTCCAACAAGTAAAATCATGCAACAAACTTTGGAAGTTACTTTCTAAAGAAAAACCAAAGCAATCTGCTACCCTAAAAAAGCCATAAAAGGGAACTAGTTAAGGTTCATCAAAAGCAGAACTTGCACACAGGGTTCAAGTCTTGGAGAATTCCATAATTTACATGTTTTGTGCAATACACAAACACCATATCATATGACCTGCAATCTATCGGTCCCATGGATCACATTGACCAAATTAACAGCTGACTGTTGATGGCCAATCCTATTATAACTTGCATAGATGTCAAGACTTAAATACAGCTTATTGTATCCAGTATTTTATTCTACATGCCAACTCAAGTTACAAACGCTACATTCTCTAAACTGAATATTTTTGGTTAATATGGTTTTTGTTTCATCTAGAGAATCTTAATGAAGCATCCTTGACCAAAAGGCAAAACATGTGTTTACCTGGACAGCATTAACAACTTTAGGATGACTAATAGCATTTGGAGACTCAGGTTTGCCATTCTCTACAGTGGATACATCAAGAATCCCATTTTGCCAGTGACCAGATTGTGTTTCTCCATTTCTGAAAGTGTACATGCCAAGCCCTTGCCTCCTTCCCTCATGCCATGCTCCTTCATACCGATGTCCATTTCCAAACTGATAGACTCCAAAACCATGCATCTTATCTGCAAAATATTCCCCAGAATATGTGTCCCCATTTCTGTGTAATAAAAGAGCAGAGAAACCAGGTTATTATATTTCTTAAATGTAAACCAGTGATTGCTCTCATGCAATACAACAATGGTGGCTGTAGGTTCAATTGTAAACAATAGGAAAAAGTTACACATCAAGGCATTACACTACTAACTAAATTATTTTTCATTTTAGAATTTCAAAATCATTTTCGTGGAAAGTATAGGATTCAAGAAAAAGGAATCGTTTGACCGTGAAATGGAAATTAAATTGAATCGCATATTCTAGTTTTTAGCCTCTGAAAACTTTATTGTTTGAATTGAACTCTTTAACATCCTACTTCTGCAGCTCTGAACAAAACAAGTTCTTTCAACCTCAATTATCCTTCAGTCCATCCATGGATTTTGAGAATGGAATCATCTAAATTGAGATACATCCTCTTAATTAGCCCCTATAGTCCCACCTATACATGTAGCAAGCTAATTGTTAGTGCCTAAGGATTCCGCATCTAAGAAAACCAAAAGCAGAGATACAGCAGCCCCAAAGAAGAGCAAAAGGAGAGTTTAGGACCAGATTCAAAACTCTATAACAGCAAAATAAAAAACGGCCAAAAACTCCATAATTGAACAACTCAATGATCAAACAAAAAAATAACCTAGAGCAAAAACACAACAGTCCGATAACATGTGCTTGCTCAAGTTAAATTCCACATAAACACCCATCATGTATGCAATTTAAATCAGCTAAATTCAATCATAGACGAGTGACAACATACCAAAGGGAATAAAACTAAAAAATCCAACGTTAGCTATCAAATCAAGATATCCAAAGATTCAAAGATCAAAATTTACCTGAAATGGTAATGACCAAGACCATGCTTGACACCCCACTTGAACTCCCCAATATACTTGCTGCCATCCTCGCAAGTATGAATACCACACCCATGACACTGCCCATTACACCACTCACCAGCATAAACATCACCTGTATAAAACCTATAAACCCCAATTCCATGCCTTAAACCCTGCCTATACTGCCCTCTATATCTGCTCCCTTTAGCCCATGTTTCAACTCCATAGCCATCATACTTCTCATCTACCCAATCACCCTCATATCTCCCACTCATATAATAGTAGTAAACCCCACTCCCTGAACACTTCCCTTTATGAAATTCACCCTCATAAACATCACCATTACTATAACCCTGAACCCATGACCCTGAATATGGCTTGTTTTGTATTTTTGGCTTAGACCCAATTGACCAAACCACAGGTTTCGTAGCCTTTGTAGGTAAAGGTGTTGGCTTGAATTTATTTGGCAATGAACGAGCTACAAGTAAACGAAGAGAAGGCAAGCGAGGAAGCACAAGATTGAGACATGCTAAAAGGGTAATTGAGAAAGCAAGAATGAAAAGCAAATTTATGATAAACAAGCGGCGATGATTTGATAGAAAGAAGTAAAAAGAAGGCAAAACAATAAGAATCAAAACCGTCAAATGTACACAAAGCAGACGAGCATGGCTGAAGTGGAAAAGGACTTTGTGAGCTAGAGTCTTGATAGATAATTTAGTAGTCAGTGGGATGGTAATAGTGTTCCAGATTGCTTTTTTATGAGAATTTGACTGGCTAGGGTTGCCATGGAGAGAGGAGAGTGTAGGGGAGTGAGAGGTAGAAGAAGGTGGTGATTGAGCCATAATTGTTAGCCTCTTGTGGGGTGTTGAAATAAGGGGTTGTTGTGTTGCTGAAGGATTACTGAACAGGGTTTGTGCTTGTTCATGGTAAGATTGAAAGTAAGGTTGGTGGGTCAATAGTGGTGGGTTTGGTGATGTTGGTGGTGGGATTTGGATTTGGATTTGAAGAAGAGGTTGGTTTTGTGGGTTTGATTGAGATTGCGTTTTCCTTTGGATTTGTCGTTGTTTTTTATGGATTGAAGGATCAAAGAGAGGTGTGAAACCAGAAGAGATAATATGTCTTCTTCCTTCGTCTCCTCTGTCTCCTCTGCTTCTTCTGCTTTGTTTCGTAACGAGTGTCTCTTGATGCATTTATAGGTCTGAATGAGAGAGTGTTGCCATTTGAGAGGTCAAATTTTGTTTGTAACGCCGGTTGCTTCTAATTGTTCAAAAACTTCAAATTCAAGTCTGTATTGCCATTACTGGTTCTGGTACACGACTGAATGATAATGTAGGAAAATGGTTGGAAAAAAAACTATCTATTTCGTGTTGACGTTTGCTCTTCAATACAAGACCCTCATCATTTCTTTGATTTACATAAATACCACTCTATCATATCAGTCTTCTCTCATAATTACGGTCTACATTTCTTTACCTAAGAAAAATAATATAATGTACAAAGATATGACTTGTAATCTTTTTATTTCCTTTTCATTAAAGTGATTTTACTCCTATCTTGTAAAATAATGTAAATATAGTATGATTGGTTTAATGGTTAAAAAGGTTTTTTATTTTTATTTTTTAAATTTAGAATTTAAAAAGTCCATTCATGAGAATATATTAAATTTATTTGAATACAAAGGCTTAAGTCTTTTAACACTCAAGTTGTTTAAATATCCATTTTATCCTCAAATTAAACAAAAAAAACTCTAGTGCATGAATAATGAAAGTTTTAAATACAACTCTTTACCAAATTATAATTAATTTTAGTTATGCATAAACCGAACCATAAAAGAAATTATTAAGTGTATTTTGTGAGAATATAAAACTCAATGTGAAAATAATTTATAAATTTAAATATTTTTTTTTAAAAAAATAAAAATTCTAGTGTTGTTTTTCAAAGTGTTTTTCTTTGAAAATATATTAAAATAATATATATTTTTATTTTTTAAAATTTATTTTTGATATTAGTATATTAAAATGATCTAAAAATATTAAAATAAAAAAATTATATATATATATATATATATATATTTAAAAAAAAAACGGATTTAACTTTAATTCCAAACGGTGTATTAGATATTGTTCGGACAACAAATTAAGAAAGGATGAGATGGTATTAATTGCTGGTCGTGCAACAGACGGACCCTTTCGAACGGCGTTATGGAATTCCATAAATTAGAAACTGAAAGAGATAAAGATAAAATGTTTTTTGTTTTTTTTAAGGATAGAAGGGATTTATCTACTCGCAATTATTTAGTACACGTATAGTATATGTATCCACGATATGATATAGAGTGGATGTATAGATAACGTATACACATACAGTTGTGCTGAAATTGCCAAATATCTGTACCTTTAAACAATTAATATCATTTTAATTAGCTTACTTTTAATAAATATCCAAAAACAGTACTTCCTTTGTGTTTTCTTCATGCGACACCGTTTCTTTAAATGTTAGGATTGGATTGAGTGGATAAATGCAAATTGTGCCTTCAAATCCTTCTTAAAACAAAAATACACATATTGTTCATTTCTAAATGGCATCCAATTTTTTTTATTTTTTTGTTAGCTGTGATCATAGTTTTGAAACCCGGCTCGGTCCAAGACCCGAGTTCCGCGTTTTAACCGGGTCACCTGGTCAGCCAAGTCAAAAAAAAATTTAAATCAAAACGACATCATTTTAGTAAAAACAAAAAAAAATAAATTTAACGGGTTGCAATCGGGTTTTTGGCTGGGTCGCTGGGTTAGCCGAGCCACCTTGGATTTTATCTTTTTCTATTTTTTCTTAAACCCGGCTTGGATCTCAAGTCAACCTACCGAGCTGGATTTCATAAACTACGGCTACGATTATCAACACCGAAAGAATTCATGATAAATCTTTTGTTTATAAATGCATCACATATCAAACTTTTTTAATTTATTTAGTGAAAAGTTAGAAATTCAAAATTATCTCAACAATACTTTTTTCGTTGAGAAGAATTTAATAACACCAAGATTGATTTTCTGGGTGGTCATGAAAGTTAAGGGATTAAAACATAAAATAAATAAAGTTTGATACTTAAATGAGAAATTAAAAAGCAGGGACTAAAAATGAAAAACAAAAATTGTAGAGACCAAACTATAGTTTTTCATACCAAGATGAAAACATGGTTGTATTTTGTTTCATGTGTCAATGTTGGCTCATTTTATTTTAGTTTTCTCATTTTGCTAAAATCAAATTTTATTTTGTAAAATTTAGTAGCAGTTCAATGCAGGAGAATTGTTTTTTTTATTTTTTTAAATCGTTTTGATGTGTTAATATCAAAAATAATTTTTTAAAAATAAAAAAAAACTTTATTTTATTGTATTTCTAAACGAAAAACACTTTAAATCGTCACCACTATCATACCCCCTGAATACAATGTTGCACACAAGTTAAAACAAATTATCAATATTAAAATATATTAAAACATTATAAATACAAACATAAAATGAAAAAAAAAAGAAGAATGGACAAACCCAAATCCAAACCCAACGTCAATTTTTTTAGTCCACAAGGACACTGAATCTAACATCACAGTAATTGAAACAGTTTTATCATTCTATTTAATTTTTTTCACTCTAGACTTTAATTTCAGTGCTCAATGCAGAATTTGTACCACTGCCAAAGTAGAAAAGAGACAAGCACAAAAGAAAAAACAAAAGGAGAAGGAAGAAGTAGAAAAGGTGGATTTCATGGGAAGACTCGAACACAAGCAGAACCCATGCTGTCTCGAGTTTCTTGCGCCGTCCATTAAGTTATGTCTATCCGAAAACTGAGATGTGGATTGGATTAAACAAGTGTGCTCAGCTCATGAATCAGCTGACTCACTGTTGCGAGGTAGTTAGTACCTGTCTGTCTATACTAGACCAGTGGATACAATTCAAATAATTTTTTATTTCACTGTTTTAGCAGAAACCCTAAACAATTGGCTGTTCTTATCCAACTTTGCTTCTTCTCTTGATGGCCCAGCACAGCACAAATCATCACTCTCCTCCGATGCCTCCAAATCCCTTGACAGGACACTACAACATGTATCAAACTGCTTGTCTTATCGCTCTGTTCCATATCTGGTCGTGTATGGGACCAAACGCTTGCCTTTTTCTTTTGTGTATTTTCGACAGCGAGCGAGAGAGATAAGGGAGAAGAAATACGAGCATGAGAAAAGGACGCAAATGGGATCTGTCCATTGATGCTTGGAATGAAAACAACCTTTTACTTGGTCTCACTTTCAAATGGATTGTTAAGGTAAACTCTTCTCTAATGGCTAGCTAGCTAGCTACTCTCGAAGGCCTAGCCTTGTTTGTTAGCAGTTGAATCTGCTCCCTTCATTATGATTTAAGTGAATCGTTTTTCAAAGATTTGATGGGCAAAGACTTAGTTTTAATTAATCCGTAAAAATTAATCTTAAGCGAGGGATTATGGATGATGTTAATCGGGTATTGTGCTTATATCTAAAAATTAATTAATCTTAAGGAGGAAAGATTATGCGGGCGATGCTGATGAGATTGGAAGGCTGGGATTATCTTGCCAAAAAGGATTATGTAGATGTTGCGTAGACAATGACATGGTTTGGTCAAATTTTATACAATTAATTATAAATCATGCAATGTCTACATCAAGCAAGGGCCAACAAGTCACGAGCCACAGTTCATGTATGTTTTGAATTCCAAAATGGATGCTAGTAAACTTGATTACTAGATTTTTAAGATCTTAGATTAAAGATCGAGATCCAAGTGTTTCTATAACAAGCTTTTTTTCAAGATATATACTTATCATGTTCCATGATGACAAGATAGGATGTTGACGATAGCAAAATTACGATAATGATAATTTATTTGTTTTTGTGTTTAAAAAATATTTTTAATTTTTTTTAAGTTAATTTTTAATGATTTTGAATGGCGTGGTGATGTTAAAAATAAATTTTAAAAAATTAAAAAGATATTATTATATATTTATAAATAAAATATTTTAAAAAATAATGTAAATTAAAAAACAACTTTAGTAATCGTGAGAAGAAAGCAAACCTAACTATGACCCGGTATCATCCGCTAAGTTTGAACTTTTAATCTTCATCAAATTTGCCCTGGTGGTTCCACAGCTTTGCACTTTTTGCCCTACCTCTAATGAATTTGACGGCCCACCCTATCGACAGGGAGGGCCATGCAGTCAGCAAAAGCAGCCTTGTTCTTCATCCAATAAAACAAGAAAAGGTTGCCCAGTAAAAAACGTTCAGTGTATTAGTCAGACGCCCAAAATTCTATGCAATGATTATTCAGACTTCAGCATTTATGCTTGTATAAACGTTGAAATTTAAAAGAATATTATCTTAACCTATGGTTTTTCTAAGCACACCCAGATATGAAGGCAGCTTTATAACCTACAGTTGGTTCTTGAGATTGCATGGAGCGAGGAGGGATGGCTCCACCTACCTTCAAGCTATGCTTTTCCTTTTCTGTAGCTTAGTCTCCTAATTATAAAACTAATTTACCAATTCCTAGAATAATATTATATATATAACAGGTAGTTCATTGACTAGCTTTGATCATCCTGTAGTGTTTTTTTGTTTTTTTTTCAAAAATAAGTTCACTCCTGATCAAATTTTCTACTTGCTTTCTCCTTCCCCCTGTCTTTCGAAGACAAAATAAATAGGAGAAGAATATGGGCTTGATGGAGAGAGTAATTAAAACATATACAGATTTTAAGAAATAGAAATTAAATGCTTCTTATTGAGTTATAAGAATTACGTTATAATTAACTTTTTTCTTGCCTTTTAATTACTGTTTGATTGGGATAAAAAAAGATAAAAACAGCTTTGACAAAAAAAAAAAGGGAACAAGAGATCAAGATGGAGTTGTGTTTTAGATTGGAATATATGCGTGTGTTTGGCTTGGAGGTGTGATGATTTTTCTTTAAATGTATAATTTTTTTAAAGCACAAATCACAGTTTTAAAAGCTAAAAATACATGTTTTTTGTGCGGGCTTCACAAAAAAAACTCAAAACCATCTCCAATCCAAACACTCTAATAATACGTTTTCATAGTTTAAATTTGAAATGTTTGGAATAATGAATAGATTATGGTTTCTACTTTAGTTTATAATGACTATTAATCTTTTAATCGAATTAAAATAATAATTTATTCGCTTATTAAATTCATTTAAAAAATATTTGTAATTATCAAATATATATAATTCATTTATAAGCTAAAATAATTAAATTATAGTTTACTCAATCAATAAATTATTTCTTCAGATATATAAATAATTAAACCAATCACATGTCTAATAAAATATTTACAAAAACACAAAGTTAATATCCAACATAGTTAGAAGTGCATCATAATAATTTCATCGCAAATACACATTGTTTGTTATCATTCAATCCTCTCATCTTCATCATTAAATCCAATTTCCTTGAAAACATGGCGAATTTTTATTTCTTTGCATTATGCATACTTTAATTATTATATTAATCTTTTACATTGATATTCATTTTCTTTCATAATATTAAAAAAATCACTCATTCATAGAAATTTCTTACTTTTTAATTAAAAAAACACTATTTGGTTAATTAATCTTATTCAATTCATAAAAAATATTTACTCTAATTCATTTATTTCTTAATTTTTATAAATTATTAAATTGTATAAAATGATTTATTATTTAACTTGTACAATTTATTTTTCCATATTGTTTTGATGAAATGGAAGAAAAAAAAACTTGTATGTACACACACACACAATAAAGAAATATTCAAAAGAATATTCGTGAAAAAAATTAACTCAATTATGTCTTTTTCTTTATCCTTCAAATTCTTTATGTTCAAGGGATGAAAAAATGGCTAAAAGTTGTTCTTAAAACAAAGACAATAACCTGATTGATTACATTTAATTTAAGGCATAACTGGAAAAATAAAGGATAAAGGCGACCTTGAAACATGGATCTAACGGGCCAAGCTAGAATCCAACGACGGATGGGTGCCTTGTCACTGAAATGGACATTAGATAAATATTTTCAACATTACACTATTATCAAGTAAAAAACTAAATAGCATGGGTCATTACTATTAAGGCTCGTTTCCTTAAATTTTGATTCATTTTTTTATTTAAAATGATTTTTTTAATGTTTCGATCGTTTTGATGTATTAAAATTAAATTAAATTTTTTAAAAATAAATAAACTTTATTTTGATACATTTCTAAATAGAAACACTTTGAAGTTTGAATCACCATCATTACTATAATTTCAAACACACGATATTGTTTATTATTTTACATTTTATTGTAGATTTATTGTTTATAATTTTTTTGAATTGAACCTTTTTTTAGTGTGTTTGCATACTTTCTAGGCCAAATGCAAGTGCACAAGAGGATTTATTAAGGTTTGTAGTTTGTTTCTCAAATATTTTGAGGTGAGAATTTGGTTGAAAAATGAATTGTTTTGGTGCAAAATCACAAATTCGATTTTTTGTTCTTTCTGGCCACTAATGCTGCTGAAAACTAGGTAAGCAAATAACCCCATTAATAAAACAAAAAACAAAAAAGCAAGGCTAGGCATCCAGGTCTAGGCCATGGACTGGACCCCTTCTTCTTCTTCTATTTAAAAAAGCCTTTTTCTTTATTTTTTTTTACTAAAAAAGTTATTTTAACATGGTTTTTAAATAATATTATAATTTTATAATTGAATTTTAACGATTTATATTGTTGAATTATTATGTTTATGATATGATAATAATAAATTGATAGTGAAAACTCAATTAAAACCGCTCTTTTTCAATTTATTTCTTATCATATATCTTAAAACAATGTATCACGGGTTCGTTGGTGGTCATCTTGAATATTCTTTTAATTCAAATCCAAATTATTACTACGCATCCAGGTGTCATTTGGATCTACATGATTAATTTTTTTTTTCCTTTGATTTTATTATTTGCATTAAAAAAAATTGATTCAACCTCCAGCTTAAACCTAAGAACAAACTTATCTACCACGGATGAGAGTTTTTAGGTGTAACTTCAACTATCCAAACAACGAAAAGTACAGAACAAAGGTTAAAAATAGTTATTTTTCATTATGCACATCGGCCCAGTAGTACAGTAAAATGAACCACTCTAAAGAATTTCTGGCTGGTGAAGCCCAGAGAAACTGAAGAATTGGAGGTAAATGGAGCTTAGAGCACACACATCGAAAACAAAATGAATTCCTTGTAGCCACTAGCCAATCAAGTTGAAGAAAGGGTGCGAGCCTGTGATTTGTGAGGGAGAGGGACAGAGATGGTCTCCAACCCAGAAGTGATACACTTCCATGCATTGTCTTGCCCAAATCTAAACAAGAGTTGGCTCATGGCATTGCATTGCTTGATCGGGCATTACATAAACAAACCAGAGTTTGCTATGTTGCTCGTGACAGGAATCATGAGGGTTCAACTGATCGGCTCTTGAATTTGCTTCTCAATGATTACGAGTTGGAGTTTTCTTATGACCGCTAGAGGCTAGACTTATATAATCGTTAACTTCAAAGCTCGTGAAATTAATTGAGTTAATAATAATAATAAAAAAAAAATAGATAGTCGAACAACAATATATCTACCCCCTCAAAAAAAGGGAAATACAGGGACATGGAATATACTTTCCTAATATTCCTTCTCTTTGAACATTTTCACTCAAACTAATGCAGAGGGCACCACTCAAAATTTCCATCTGCTCAACCGGGAGAGACAACCCCTATAATTGTCCAAAGCTTGACAAATCATTCCCAGAAGATTAGATGCAATAACAAATTGTAGCTCACAATCCTCTTAAAGTCGAGCATAAGAATTTCACATCAAACACCAGTGGAAAAGGAACTGAAATATACATCCCAAAGCTTTCAAGTTTAAAAAACTAACTTTGAATACCCGCCAATAATTCTCTCTGATGCTTGATCGATTAAGTATACAGAATATATTGCAAGGCTATTTATGTGATTACCTTAACGATAAAGGAAGTTGCAAATTTGCAACACTGGAAACTAGGGGAGGAGGGAGGGAGCGAGCGAGCCTAATTGAATCGGCAGCTAAAACTGAAGATTACTAGTTTACTACTAAATCGATACTAGCAGATTTGCTTAATGATACATCATCAGACGTATAAGAAGGGTTTTTTTCCTTTACCCTCCGTTTTTGGGAGGGTGAGCTTATCTTGTTATATTTGGAGAACTCCAGCAGCCTATGGGAACTGCGAAATTATGTCCAAATAAAGTATGCCTTCTTGGCCCACATAAGCTTCAACTTCCATTATTATGGTTTGTGTAGCTTGAACCCAAATACTCTAGGAACATAGGTCTGCACTACCTTTTGCGGCTTGAGATGCCCGTTAGTCATTAAAAACAGGTGAGGAAATGTCGTTCCAAAATAAGCTCCATCAATGTCTAAACAGAGTAAAGGAAACTTGCGAAAAAATGTTGATCAAAAGACAAGAGTTTACAGAGTGGGTTATTAACAAGGAGCCTGAAACACGCAATAATATCAGCACACAAAAATTATAGAACACAACAGGCATCCCGGCAATCCACCAAACATAATGACCTCAAAATCACAATCTATAGCCTTTAGTGGATTTTTTGTGTGTGTTTCACCAGTGAGGCTGAATAGGAGTAGGTCTAGAGAGTGGGTAGCCCTCCCCCAACCCCAAATCCCCAACACACCCCCCCACCCCTCCCAAGGTTTGAAACTGCAACATCCAAGTGGAAATCCC
This sequence comes from Populus simonii, assembly GCA_007827005.2. Classification (NCBI taxonomy): domain Eukaryota; kingdom Viridiplantae; phylum Streptophyta; class Magnoliopsida; order Malpighiales; family Salicaceae; genus Populus; species Populus simonii. The sequence goes on from CM017464.2 coordinate 14,038,221, forward strand.
CGTGTCTTAACTGCAGGGACCTCTACTTGATGGCTGGGAAAAGATATATGGACAAGTAAAAACGAGCATGAATCAATGAATGAAACGATCTTAAAACGAACCCCTTAGACCTATAAATACACACCATAGCTCATATCAAATTGGAAAGTTCAATCTCTAGGCCAAAAGAACCACTAATGTTGCCCAAGAACAGCCATATAAACAAGGAGCAAATGCTAGTTCCCCATTAGGGCATATGCAGTAAAAGAATATTGAGTGCAATTAAGGATACTGCCTTGATACTTGGAACGTGGGTAGTATATATCATCACATCTGGGGCAGCATATTTTAACAGTGCTTGACCGAGGAATGTCTGATTGACCAACTGGAAGGCAAGGTTGTCCACAGCAGCAAACTCTGGGGCATCTTCCAAAGTCATAGTTTTTGTACTTCTCCAGCTGTTAAAATTGCAGCAGCATTATTGTTAGCCATTGCCCAAACATTAAAATCAAGAAAAGCATGGGAATGTCCATGTCAAATAGCAAAACCTCACCATAGCTGCCATCCCTTTGCTGGTCAATATATATCGAGCATGAATCAATCCATAAAGCATCTCTGCTGCAGATTCAACCAATTCATTCTGTTCCTCTGTGAACATATCACCTATCCATCCGAATCAATTGCTAGAAATAATCAAGTGATTGAGACTACAAGAAGTCCCTTTATCTACCAATACTTAATTGTCAGGTTATAACACGGCTAGTGTAAACTTTATCGTCTGTTAAGGGTGTCTCAAAACAGCACACAAGTAGCAATAAAGGATTCATAAACATAGCAAGATGAACAATACAATTCAGCAGAAGGAAAGAAATCACACCATGAGAGGATTCAATATCCAAAATCAAATCAAGGGCATAATCGTAGTATGGAACTTGACTGCTTAACCCACAGAGGTTAAAATCATCTTGTATGTAATCATCATCAACTTCACAAAAGAATTCATTCCCTCTTAGACTGCAAAACCATGAGATCCACGACGTCTCATCTCCATCGGAACCACTAACATCAGACTCTTCGCTGTCCGTGTCAGATTCCACTGCATTCAAAAAACAGCTATTTCACACATTAAAACTAATTGAAAAAAAAAAACAGTTACACTGACATTCAGATATACAGAAAAAAGAAAACCTATACATTCCAACCTCAATATCAGCGTCCGGTTATACTGTTGATTCTAAGAACACTTAACTAATGTCTTAAATCACACGAAAATACCCACAATTAGTTAGAATAACACAAAATTAATTCTAAGAAAAAAATACAAATACGCGGAATAAACAAGTGGATGAATTACCAACGGAGGCGTTGTTGTCTTTAGAGAGGAGATGGTCAATGTTGTTGTGATCAGGCGGTTGCTGCTTGTTCATGAAAAGAAACAAATCCTTGCCGTTGGTGGGTCTGGAACTGGACGGAGAGGATCGGTCGAGATGCTTATCGAGGACATCGCTAATCCGCTGCTTTCGATGATCGACGTCCGTCTTGGACACACCAATCCCTCGCTCTCTGTACATCACGATTCTTTTTTCTTTTGATTGATTTCCTTGGACGGACGATGGATAAGCGATCGATTGAATTTCAGTTCACTAGTGGGAAAGATATTAACAATGCGTTTCGTGAAATTACTGACATGACCCTCGAGTTCCAAAATATCCAGCAGAGGTTTCGATTTTAAAGCATATTTTTAGAGTTTGATTGGTTTGGTGTTTTTTTTAAAAAAATATTTTTTTATATTTTTAGATAGTTTTGACGTGTTGATATTAAAAATAAATTTTAAAAAATAAAAAAATTATTTTGATATATTTTTATATAAAAAAACTTTTTGAAAAGCAATCGTTACCATAATCATAAAAACTTTATTTTTTTGTTTTAAATTATATTTTTAGATAGTTTTGATGTGCTAATATTAAAAAAATTTAAAATTTAAAAATTATTTTAATGTATTTTCAAATAAAAAACTTATTACCACAATCTTAAACAATACCTTAATTTTTGGGAGCAACACACACCACTAATCCGTTTTTAGATTTTCATAATTTAAAAAATGTGTTTATTATGTCTCTATAAGCTTGATAGATGAATATATTTTTGATATATTTACTTAAAAGTTCATAATTAAAAGGGTCAAATGCAAGATAATAACTTGTATTTAGGCGCAGGATGTCAAGCCCAAGTGACATGGGTTTGGATTTGCTTCCAGGCTTAATATCCTTAGGTTTAGCTAAGTAATGAATCCAAGTGCAAATGAGTCTAGTAAGATATCAGACTCAATTGTTTTGGGTACATCTACGTGCTGAACCCAAATACATGCAGGTTTGGTAAGATATTTGACCCAACAACCTTAGATTTAGCTACATGCTGGATCTAAGTTGTACCACCCCACCTCACTAGCAAGATATTCTCTGCTTTGGCCTATAGACCTCACGAATTTATTCTTGGCAGCCACGCATAGCACCAAAACTCGTCTTACTAGTGAAGGTAAGCATGCTCATATAAGGCCTTCCTCCAAGTTCTCACCCGCCAATGTGAAATATTACAATCCACCCCTCTTAAGGAGCCCGACGACCCCGTCGGCACTATCAGACAGCCAATAAGCTGGGCACTGATACCAACTGTAACACCCCATACTTTCATATGCATTTATAATTATTTTTCTACGATTTAGTACTTAAAAATATAAGTGAATTTTTTTGTGCATATAAGGTTAATGAAACGCTAGAATCAATTTTCTTGGGTTCAACTACACGCTAAACCCAAGTGCATATGGGTATGCAAGATGCTAGACCCTTACGCATTGAACCCAAGTGTATATAGGTCTAATATGGTGTCAGAGCCATCATCCTTGGGTTTAGAATCTTTCCAAACCTAATACATATAGAGTTGATAATCTTTTAAGTCTCATATTAAGTCATGTAGATTTGTTTATTTATTCTTATGTCTTTTAATATGAAATGTTAAAAGTCAAGAATGATCATTTCCTTATATTCTTAAATGCATAAAAGTCTCTGAAAAGGTCTATCATGTTTTCATTAACATTAATGTTGTGTAAGAGATATTTATCCCTCATTAATGTTGTGTAATGAATATTTATCTCTCTTTAATGTTATTAGAAAGAAATGACGCTCTAACTCATCAATTTAAGTAACATGATAAAGTTTAAAGAGTATATATACCATCTGAACTACCCAAGTAAAAAAATAGAATTTTTTGATTCTCTATTCATAGTCTTATTTTACATAGAATCTATTATACGTTCTTAATAAAAAAGACTAAGTTTTTAATAATTAAAAGTTTATTCTCTTATTTATTGCAATCTCTTATTAAAAGTAACCGATTTTATTATTAGAGGGTTCCTAAATCCTATAAAATGATTGCTTTGCAGGTGTTAAAGTCTTCTATCACTAATTATCAACTTCTTAAACTCTGGAGAAGAGAATATTAATGTGACATACTATCTATCCAAACACTAAAAAAATCATCATTCCTGGGTATATTGGATTTTAGAACATCATCAGAGTTGTTGTTGTTGTTGTTATTGGAAAAGATTAGTAATTATAAATGTTATATAAATCTTTTTTCAATAAATGTTATAAAAGTAAAATGATGGATTAAAAGTAAGAAACTGAAGAAAAATCATGGCATAAAAAAAAATCTAAAGCAATAAATAAAAAACAATAACAAAGAGAGAGAAGTTTGATTTACCTCTAGATAGATTGAAGCTATTGTTGATGTAGTGGGTGATGATGGAGAGAGACTGTTCACGTAAGGGATTTTGTTGTGAAAATAAAAAATCAAGATAAAAAGAGAAAGAACGAGAGATGAGGTGAGAAAAAAGAGGGGTGGCTGTGTTTTGAGAGGAAGGGGACGTGTTTGTGAGGACTGTATAATAGTTTACTTTTAGGATCTCTTTTTATACCTATTAGCATTTTATAATAGTATTTAATGCTGGTTGAACTAATTTAGTTCGGTTCAGTTTAATTTTTTTTTTTTAAAATAAAAAACAAACTAGACTGATTTTATTTAGATTTTTTAATTGATTAATTCAATTTTTTCCAATTAATTAATTAATTTTGCAGTTTTTTTACTCAATACTAATTAGCAGTAGACTTCGGCCGCATCCGTCTAGCCCACGAGATGTAATTTGGGCTTGCACCTTGGAGTGGAACCGAAAGCGATCGGAGCAGGTGACCAATCTCGCCGCTTTATGGCATAAATTAAAAGAACAACAGATAAAAAAATAATAAAAAACCAACAGTGCCCCGGAAAAACCTTACTAACAAGATTACAAGAATTTTTATTAATATCTTGTTGCTTTGTCAGGATACCATCCATTGGCTACAACATGGGAGTGGTTAGGTATACAAGACAAAGCAACAACTATCAATGAAATATGTTTCTGATTCAATCCTTTTGTCTGAAATAAATTACTATTTCTTTTCTACATTTCATCACAAAAATTTATTTAAAACCACAACATAAATATAATATAAAAATATAAAAAGGAATCTTAAAATATATATACAGAGGTTTATGCACTATATTCATATGTCAAAGCACAAAGCTCACACTCACATTTTATTATTTGTTTTTGCCTTCTTTACATTTGGATCCTTGATCTTAGCATGGTTTTATAATTCGGTCTGAATTTTTTTTTTTAATTTCATCCTCTAAAATTATGTTTTCATAGGTTTTGTTTTATATGTTGAAATTTGTTTTCTCTCGCTTATGTATCGTTAAGTATCTTAACATTATAGTAATGATCTATTTTATGATAAAATAACATGATTTTTTTATTATTCACGCATTCAAATTTTGCCATTCATTCACTGTGCATTTTTATGTTTATATTTTGGTTCTTATAATTTTTATAGTTTACAATTTGGTCGATGGACTTTTTTTTTCCCATCCTTTAAAGTAATGTTTTCGTGATTTTATGCACTAAAATCTATTTTTTCTTGTTTATTTGGTTTGTCATTACATTTTTTTTAAATTAAATTAATGATTAATTTGATGAAATTGAGTTTTAATTTTTTGTCTAAAAACAAATAAGAAATGAAGGACCAAGTATCATTGCCAGCCTAAGTATCATTGATCATTTTTTCAAGTCTAACAGTGCCTTTGATTTATTCTCTAGGCCCTCATTTTTTTTTAAATACTTTTCTTACATCTTATAATAAAATTACATTTAGATAATTAATTATAATTGTATTTAAAAAATTATTCAATTAATTCATGTTTTTTAAATAATATTCTAACCTTTTCTTATAATATTTTTTTTCATGATTATATACTAACTCTTGCGCACAAGTTTTATGAAAATTTTGCACACAAATATTTAATGAAAATAGGAGATTTTATTATTATTATTAATATTATTTATATATTTTCTCCATATAATTATTTTTTTATTTTTGTATATAGTTGTATAAAATAATTAAAACATTAATTTTTTTTTACTCTTTATAAATTATGATGAGTTTTTTTATTTGATTATCCATGCATTTAATAAAAAAAGCGCTCCCTTGGAAATCACAAAATGATAAAAGTGAAGTTTTGTCTTAAAAAAATGTATTATTTTTATTATTTAATTTAAATCATTTGAGTTTTAATAAAATTTATTTTAATTGCTTTTAGTTTTTATTTAAATAACCATGTTATTAATAACAAATATTTTTTCTATTAAAATAAAAAAAAATCATAAATAAAAAAAACAACTTTAACAAAAAAAAAACAAAAACTTTGTTTTCCTCAAAATTTAAATCATTAGAGTTTTTACATGGTCACGCTCTTGTTTTCCTGTCTCCAGGTTTATCCATGGTTACTCGCTCAGTCATATAACAGGTGGTGGTACTGGTACCATTGCCAAAATCATGGTTTCTGCCACAGATGATGTTCTGGAAAAGTATATCTAAAAAGATACTCTTGCTCGAAATCTTGCAGCAATTATTTTCAGAGCAACTTCTGTTGTTTTTTAGCACGCAACTTAGAAGATGATGATGATGTTGAAGATGGACTGGTGACTCATCTGGATTGTTTTTAAAACCTAGCGTTTGGGTTTTGCTAAATTGATTTGGGAATAAACTGAGAAGAAAAGGAGATACACGGGAAAGCAAGACGGGTTGGTTGGGGTTTCTTTAATTGGGTGGATTGATTTTCTTTAGCGAGTGGCTGGATTTGCCATAGATTGAAAGGGTAATGAACGGGCAAGAAAAGGCCAGACACATGGTGGTTGTCATGGCAAAGACGGCTACTCAAGTCTGGACCAGAGATGAGAGAAAGCCAAAGGCTGGATGCGGATTTAAATCCGAGGAGAGATTTTACAGGTAAGCGAGCTAAGATTTCGATCAAGAGGCCATTATTATGGGATGTGCACTGTGGGTGCAGGATTGAAGGCCTTTTGCATATTGCTGCTTATGGCATTGATTATGTTTTTGTGTATATATGTATGGAAAGAATTATATGGACATTTTCCACCTAGCAAGCTATGAGCATTGTAGGCTTATTAATGTCCAGGGGAACATCTAGGATAGCTTCAGTTTTTAAAATCCTGCTCCGCTTTGAGTGCTCATATTTTTATCATCTAGTTTAGAAATCACCATCCAACCATGTCCATAGAGGCTAGAGCTAAGAACTACTCAAATAAACAAATAAAAAAAAAAGGGTGGCGAAGAGTAAATGCCCTTGCACTAAGTTCATATATAGTATAAAATGTATTCCAATGTTGATCAAGAACTAGCAACTTGAAACGCTGCCAATGCCATCATTCCTTGCTGGCTTCATATGATCCGTACAGATGGGTTGAATATTTCGGGGAGTCTGGAGGCCACTTGCATCTTGTTCCCAGATTAAGAACTGGTACAAATCATCAAGCGGATGTGTATGGGATGCGGAGAGACTACTCTGGATGGCTTGTCAAGTGCCAGGTTGACCTTCATGTAGCTGTTAGAACATTATTTGATGGATCTCTCAACTCTATGCCTGTTCCCAATCTCAGACTAGTTTGTGTTATTAGGAGGGAAGTTATGATCAGGATTCCTTGATAGTGCTGCAAGCACATGGACCAATTATACGTTTCAACACCAAAGACGAGAGCTTTAATTAAAGCATCACATGTTTTGGGGTTCTTTAGCAGTGCTCATCGGTGGTATATTGAGAGTCTTGCTGGTGATTCTTGGAGAATGGATGATCAAATTCAGTTGTATTTTCACCTTTTCTCCTTCTCTTTCGTGTTTGATTTTGGTTTTTCAATTAGAATAACATCAGCATGGAGCCAATGTCGATGGTGAGAAGGCCTTTGGCAAAGCACAACATAGCATATTTGCATTGCTAGACCACCATATAGGTTTATTTGTTCAACGCATCATGCTTTTGGTTTTTCGGAGATGTGATGTCTGGCTGTATCCAAGCTATTTCCTTAATTAGCTTGTAAACTTTGTTTTTAATTTAACCATGATGGTCATAATTCAGTCATGAACAAGAGTTTCCGTGTAAATTTTCATCTCCAATTCTGAATACACTGACGATTCAAAGCTATCACGTTGGAAATGCATATATTGGTTTCTGATGGTATTGCAATTTTATACGTACTTCGATCACTTGATGTTTGATTACAACATAATCTGGAACAACAAGCCTTTGGCATGCAGTTTTCAAAATATAGAGCTTTAACCCTGTGATAGAACTATTCATTAGCGACTGAGTCCGCTCCATTGAAATGTATACTTCAATTGTTCACTTTCTCGCTACTGCCTCTCCTAAAATATTAGTAGAAAACAGCATCTCAGACAAAATGGGCATCAGACCCCAGAAGGAAATATTGAGTATATATGTACAAAAGTAAATTCAGCAAACAAAGGCTATTAACTATATATACAAAAAAAAAGAAAGCAGCAGCGATGGAGTTATTGCGGTTCCACAAAATCATCGTAGCCATCCTCTTCATCTTCAGCAAAATACTTATCCTCAGCATCATGGTTCGCTTCCCTCAGCCAGTGATCATCCAAGGTCACGTCATCATCTATTTTTGAGTAATCTAAATGCTGGTGATCTTCCCCAGCAAGGAACTTCTGGTGCATGATATAGGTAAACTGGCCCATCATATCTCCCATCTCTTCTGCCGATAAAGTTGCTGCCTCATCATGCTCTGCTTTACTAGATTGAGCAAGCTTGCTGTCCTCGGACATCTGAAGATGATGGAAAACAAAAATTATTGACATGCATTCTATCGGCTGTCTAAGTACTCTTAACAGTGAATTTAAATTTTGAAGTTATATAATAGTGTTACATCAGCGAAATATGTTAGGACTCAAATTCAAATGGCACCTTTCATCAAATGTCTACACATTATATGACTACCCAGGAGGAAAATTAAGAAATGAGCATAGACCATATAAATCACATTATGAAGAATCAGCATGTGTAACATCAATGAGATAAGCATTAGTTGGGATTGAGAGGGTGCTTTGCAGTGTGCTGCCATGCACTACAATCCCAAAATAAGAACCGTCTCCTTATATCTGCCCCTATTAGGTCTCATGATAACATTACTAGGCCTGCGATATAATGCAGGTAAAATGCTATCTTAGCCTTCTATTTCATACCAGCAGCATATCATCTCATTATCATGGTTCATGAATGGCTGACCAAGTTCTTATATTCATTCTTTGGTCATGGTGATTATATATATAATAATAATAATAATAATAATAATAATAGCCCAATGTTAACTCGTTTGATATTCAATGCGCAGACTGGGAGACTACTGTCTCTCTAATAAAGACAGGTGTAATACAACAACTTGGGTGGCCACATTGAAAGTTTCGCCAACAAAATGGAAAAATGAAAAGTCAGGCACGAAAATGGAAATAAAGCTGAAAAGCAGAATTACAGGGAGCTCCTGTCAAAGAAATGAAAGCAAATTACAGCTCAAGAAAACCCATAGCTTAGTGCCCTTGTCATAAAGATTCTAAATTCAGAAAAAGAAACTGGAACAATCCAATTATCATAGTTGAGTGCGAAAAATGCCAAATACAAGAACAGTGTACTAATGCTTCTCAGTCCTTCACTAGCATTTGAATAATCAAAACAATTATAAATCAGACGGAACAGAAGAAATAACCATGACATACAAACAGCAAGAAGCAATAACAATCAAATTTTGAAATGTTGACAATGCACAAAAGATTAATAATGTGCACTGGGAAGAATCATAATAATGCACCCTAAAAAGAAAAAGGTAATTAAAATTAGACATCAAAGAACAAGCTCAAATACGTACCTCAGTGGAACTCACACCGCCGTTAACTTTCTTTGCTTCTTCATTCCCCTCTTCAACATCCTGTTCCTCCTCCTCCTCCTCCTCCTCCTTCTTGTTGCTGTTGATTCCTCTCATTACCCACCCATTCCATCTCATCCACGCCCAACCTCTGCTGCTCCTCCCTAATCTTGGAAACCAAAATGGCTTCCTCACACCTCCTCATCAAAGTCTCCGACCACCTCTCTCCGGGCCTGGCCATTCCCCTAGCGCTTGGATCCTGAAACTTGCCAACAAACTCATGATGCAAATACGGCTCTCTCTCCCTCATGGCATCCTCTGAGAAATATTTCCCATCAAGCACGAGTTTATCCAAGTAAGCCAATCTGCGGTTCTTCACGGTCACAGACCTGGACTTCAATTCCTCCGAAGTAGGACTCATCTTGGTTCTAATATTTTTAAGGTGCCAGTTTATCTCATAGTCATAATTTAGGATATCAAATTCCCGTAGCTCCTCAGAGTTCAATTGCGCTCCGTATCTCTCTGCATTCCACATAAATACACAAACAAACAAATAAATAATTTTATTTAACAGAGAAATCTAGGAAACTAATGTTCAGTTGATTGGCTCGAATCAGCTAATTTTATTACATAAGGCTTATAATTCATTCCTTTCATTCAAAAATTAATTAATTTTTTGGTTAGGGTTTTATTTTTAAGAGAGACAACAGTTAAAGAAGAGAAGATTAAAATGATTAGAAAAGGGACCTAAGAAAACGGCGGCGTCGCGAGAGAGGAGGTCGAGGAGGAGAGACTTGCGTTGAGAGGGATTAGTGGCGTGAGATTGTAAAGCGCGAGGGAAATAGAGGTTCTCCAATGAAGAGAGCCTCTCTGTCATGCTCTCCATTGCTTCTTTCCTCACTTCTTTTCCTCGCTCTCCCTCTCCCTCTACCTCTACCTCTCGCTGCTGCATTTTTTCCTTTCTGATAAGTTGGTGAATTTCTTTTTTGATCTCGTCTCTCTCGTTTTCTCTTTTATAAGCAGCGTCTGTCTAGTTCGCCTGCTTGCTGTAGTCGGTGTTTTGTTGTCGGACAGAAGACCACCGACATGTCACCTGATGTGATATGAACAGTCTAGGTGTATTTTTTTTTATTCACAGTCAACGTGTATTTATTGGTAATATAGTTGCTGTTATTTTTACAAATATTTTTTATTTTAAAATATATTTTTGATATTAATATATCAAAATATAAAAAAAATTCAAAATCTTACTAAAAAAAAAACACTCTCAAATTACAAAAATAAACATAACTAAGATGCATTAATCTTTCCATTGATAAAAATTATGAAAGCTAGTATGGTGGTTAAAAGTTAAAACGCAATCTTAGCCCCTTAACTTTTTTTCTTCGCATGATTCTATGGTATGCCTTTTCTTTTTAAAAAATCTTAATAATTTTTCTTAAATACTAGTTTTAAGGTTTCAATCCAATAAGCTAAATGATAATAGAGCTCTCAACTTGTTGATATAAATTAAATTTAAAAGGTAAAAATAAAAATTATTCCGAAAATCTCATCTTATAATTAAAGTTTCTAAATTTATTTATTGAATTTTTTTTCTTTCTTTCTTTTCCTCTCCCCCCCTCCCCTTTTTTTTTTTTTTTAAAAAAACAAAGCATAATCAACTGCTTTCGTGTTAGAGAGTTGCATTTCTCCATATATTTTGGATAAATCATAGAACGTTCACTGAATTTGGGGCTGGCCACATCCCCCAAATCATAAATTTGATTCTAACCCCCATTTTTTCAATCTATTTATGTTTTACGTGGTTTCATATTACTTGTAAAAGGTCTTGGAACAATCTATAGACTTCTCCAGTATCCCTTTTAGCAGCTTCCTGTAATTTTTCTCTTCGACAAAACCCTCATGGCTGAAGCTGTCCCTGTCTTTTCTCCTTTTAACTTCCCCTACCACATGCTTTAAATTTGGAAGTTTTCAAATAAACCAGTCGCGGACAAGACGATCAACTCTTTCATGGTTATCCTAGGTATATATATAAGATCTCATGGCAACAACTAACGAGGGGGGATGCAATGTTTAAGAGAGGATCCACGGGTTAATCTTCTCTCTTCATCAATGCATTGAATTTACAAAGGTCTAACTTTTTTATGGAGAAGCCCACTTCACTGAAAAAAAAGCCAATTCACTTTAGGATGGGCACAAGATTTCAGCTGAGACTATGCATTGTAGATTACAACAACAATGGGGAGGGGAAAAAAACCCAAGTCAATATCATAAACCCATTTAAATCCGTGTTTAAATCATTTGATCAGGGAGTATCCAGCTGTTCTACATTTGCTCAACATGGCTGGTGATCGCTTCAGGGCAAGATTGGGCTTGCAGAAGCTCTAAACGTGTGAAAGGCGGAGCAAACTGCAATATGTAATCTTCGTCTGAAGCCGCAAAACCAAAAATAAGCATATTAATTATCAGAAATAGGGGGTGGGGGTGGAAGCTAACCCCGGCATGTAACCGATGCCGGCTTTTTCAGTAAAGAGAAACAGAAAGGTACGAACTCACTTTCTTTGACTGTTCCATAAAGCCAGCATAATACCTCATCAGCGAATGCTAGGCACACACCTCCCTGCCAAGCAATTTTGTAAAAGTCAGGATATTAGGAAAGTGATACTGAACATGAATTTCACAGTAATATCTAAACAATGTTTTTGATTGCAGACATCAGCATCTTTCATCTTTTAACAATCCTTGAAAATTTTCTTTACTTTGGTCCCTTTGTATGATCCTCAGGGAAGCCCCCACCCCACCCAAAATACATTCTAGCTTGCAACATCCCCATTCTACACTGGGGGCTGCACAAGCACAACTCTTGACAAGACCCATGGGAAATTGGATCTCAAAATAGCAGAGTTGGTGGTGTGTGTTCTTGTGAAGCTCACTGCCTTCCTGTGAAAGGTTAAAAAGAACTACTGAACACAAACCCTTTCTTCAGATATAAGACGAGGGAACCAAAAGATGGGGTGGCGGAACGGCTTGCTAACTAACACAAATTGCAATGCTTTAAATGAAAATTTTCTTTAGTGAGAAAAGAACCATCCAGTTTGACGAGCTACAAGAAGAAGTCGAATAAAAGTAGCTATTAGAATCATGAAGCAATTTAAAGGACAACAGCATTAACCTGCCAGTAGTTTTTCATTTTTACTCTCTGTGTTATATCCTTGGTTGTTAATCTCTCCGTGCGGACAAGTCGGCCTGCATCATCCCTGCAAAAGAGTCAAAATGACTTCACAGATTTTTCTCAAAATAATAGAAGACCCCCCACGACTCATTAAGCAATATCACTCTGCACAAAGCATGTTTGAGTGGGTTTGCACAGGACATTAAATGGCAATAATTCCTTCTGAAATGTCCCCAAAACTGATGTGCTTCCACGGAAAGTGGATTTTTCTACAATCTATATTAAAAGAGAGTATTTGCTGGATAGGCCAGAAAAGCAAAAGAAGAAAAAAAGGCCAAACATCAAATATACCACCAAAGTATTGTGGTATTATCAATTTTTCACCCATACTATTTTTGGTATCAATTTTACCACTAAACTATTTTGATTTCTCAATTAAGGGCTTTTGTTAGAATACTTAAACAGAAAACATTAAGTTCCATATAAAATGGCATCGTTTGAAAAAAAAATTGTACAATTTGGACGGAAACATGGACAGAAAGCCATAAAAATGGATGGAAGTCTTAATTGAGAATTTTTGAAAGTTTGATAGTAAAATTGATAAAACATAAAAACTGTTTGATACAAAAAATTGGATGGTATTTTTGAGGTTTGCCCAAAAAATTAATAACTTTCTCAGACACAAAATGCATGTGATGTAAAATGTCCCATAAGAAACCTCAAGATTTTATGCAACAGAACTAGAAATTACCTATATCCAATAACAATATAAGGAACACCAGCTAAAAAAGCTTGAATCTGCAAAAGAAAATCAATCCAAGTCATTTCCTTCACGCGCAATACAGGCCAAAAGTAAATGCCTACATACTCCATTTCATAATATAATCACATAATGAAACTCCACAAAAGGCAAGCATAAATCTTGCGTCAACAAACAAAATGTTTTGACCAAATTATCAAAAAGACAACTTAGACATGGGCAATGAAAATTGTGAACTTACAGGAATGTTAGAAAAAAATATAAAAGGTGGTATTTGTTCAACACATACATTGCCAGAATTAAATGAAAATCTCATTCGTATGAACAAGTATTTTCACAGAAATGGGTCACCATCTAGGTTTGCCAAGCAGCTAAGAAACAGACTCATCAATTACATAAAAAACAGGTTTTGGGAAAAACCACAGCGTAAATATCTAATGATGACACCCATTCATGATCATCAACAAATTGAATTTGCATTATGTAGTAGTTATCATTCTACTTCTTTTGCATTTTTGCCTCCTTTGGATCTCTATGATGTGGTAAGCTATAATATTTATCCAGGAATTAATGACTGCTACCCATAACCAGAGCCACAACATGAAAGCATCTCTGGGATTGAGAGTTTCAAGCTTTTAAAAGAGCTTCATTCAAATGCCTTGTTTAGGCTTTCTATGCCCAGTGTCTGCATAGGGTTGGTTTCAATAAAATTTCAGCTCAAAAACTCAAGAGGAATAGAAAATCAGTTCCTTTTGTTTCAAAGAATCAAAAGCAAAGGGAATATACCTTTGATGTCAGAATATCATGTCTGGATGTACTACAATGACAAAAAAATATAGAAATGAATGACACAATTTGGCATTCCAAGAAAACCATTTACAGATGAATGACACTATTTGGCATCCCAAGAAAAACACACAAAAGTACACGTGTCCATCCATAAATATGGAAATAACATAGAGCCAGTAAACATAAGGAAAAAGGGAAATATGTGATGGAGCCTAAATATACCCAACACTTCAGCAGTTTCTCTTTCTCGAATCTTTCCTCTTGATGATAATTATCTATCTGCATAATAAAGAGACAAGATAACAGATCATCCAAGTATAAATAAGGTTAAACTGATGAACAGTAAACAAAAGATGAAATGAAAAATATTAAACATGCATGCCAACCTCGCGGTTAGTCTTCAACTCCACATAAAACCTCCTCCCACTATCAGTTGAATCACAGCAATCCATTTCAGCACCCATCAGAATACGATGAGCCCCTAATTTAGTTTTAATCACAGAACAATATTCAACATTGGAATCAACATGATGTATCGCTTCTCCATTAGCTCTCCTTGGATCTTCAGTGGCAAGGCTCTCAAAGCAATATCCCCAATAACATCTAAGTTAATAAAGAACTTACACATGTTAAGAAGCAACCCATCTGCATTGACTCTAATTAGATGGCCAACATCATTTAACAGTTCAAAATAAATATGCATAATGAAACTCTAATCAAATAATCAACAAGAACACTTAACAAGACTTTTACAATGAGATAGCATCCAGATGTGTATGTGCAAAGAAAGGAGTTATCCTTCAATCCTAAACACATCATTATGTATGCAGCTTTCTGACCTTAAGAACCTACAGACAGGTCAGCATCATTACAAAATATAGGCAAGTCCAATACCTTCTACGCTCCAACTCGCTTTGCGGTCTTTCTGGTAGTTTATGCACATCAAGATAGACAACTCCATTCCTTTTGTGCACCCCCATTTCCCAATGTTCATGTCGCATATAAGCAGTTGCGAGTATCTGTTTATGAAGAAAAAAAAAAACTGAAAGACCATCAAAAGTTTTAATGGTTTTTTAAAACCATTAAAAACCCATTGAACTTTTAACTTTCATGTTCTTTCCTTTTCCAAGTGTTAAGGTGCATACTGACTCTATTATAATTTCTTTTTCTGCTTGAGTGATAGTTCATTAAGTTGCACACTGAATGAAAGCTGATTTTCCTTGTATTCTTTGAGAAGCGAAAAGATTAACAAGAGAATTGTGTAGCTCAACCATACCAGCTAACTTAGATTTACCACTAGTGTTGGCAGGTGATATTGTGTAGATACCATATAGTAAAAAAAGATTAGAAATTACCTTGTTAAGGTTGTTACGGAAAGTCTGAGAGAAGACGAGGAGAATAAAAGTTTTAGTTGACAGAATTCACTAACATAACACAGGAATAAATAAAATATAGAAACTAAAGAGGCAAAATACATTTCTTACCACAAAATGCATATTTTGAAGGGGAATGTTTTTGTCTCTTATGCATGCAAGAAGGTCACCAAATCCCTGGGAGCCCAAGTCTAGAACAGAGGAGAGAAAAAAAGGCATCTGAATATATTAGCCCTCGGCATAATATATCCCAGACAAATACATGCATAAATGCAAGAGACATTGAATATTTGATGTCCATTGCATCTCTGCTATGGAACCAAAGAACAGTTTCCAGATTGAAGCCATACCCCTTTTCTCAATGAAAGTATCAAAGCCTTCATTCAGATCAGCTCCAACATCTTCCGAAATAAGACGCTTGAAAAGCCTCTAATAATGTGGAATAAAGACTAATATGAATGCGCTAAACGTAGGAACAGAGTATATCATTCATAATTGAAACCTCAGAAAGAATAATAAATTCAAGGATAAAGAGGTGTGGAAAGCTTACCAAGCTGCGATCATCAAAGTAGACTTCTCCACCCTCGATCCGACTATAGCAAGCAAGTTCGCATGGCTATGGATAGAGCAAAAGGAAAACATCAGCATGACAAATAAATGGTTTAAGAAATATTCACCAAGCAACCAAAATAGATTAACACCAGTATAAAGTACATGTGCAAGGTGATCTTGCATTGTAACAGATAGTACACCTGCAGGGTCTAAAAGTCCAAATAAAACTGCCAAATTGTACAAGGACATAAAGTTCAAACCACCCAAATTTACTCTCTTTTTTTTGTCACTTGCCTCCCATCTTATTCACTGGGGATGCTATAGAGAGAAAAGAATACCCAGTATGTAGAACACTTAGATTTGGTAATCTAGGTCAACCATCACATGGTGAGATATAAAATCTAGAAGTTCTGATATACTGGTTGATACTGTTAGCAGATCAAACAGCAAAGTACTTGATTGATTACTGAGGAAAAAACATTACTACAAAGTATAGATAAGTTGTCTACCTCCTGAAAGGCAACACATTTTCTCGATAATGTTTCATCACTCTTGGAAAACTTCAGTTCAGAAACAAATCTTTCATCACGATGACCATTTGCAAATTTAGAACCATAGCCATAGCCCTGTCTGGGTGGAAATCCTGGCCGGGGAAGGAGGCCTGCTCCTCTATTATTGTGCCAACGACCA
The DNA here is from genome assembly GCA_007827005.2 of Populus simonii. Classification (NCBI taxonomy): domain Eukaryota; kingdom Viridiplantae; phylum Streptophyta; class Magnoliopsida; order Malpighiales; family Salicaceae; genus Populus; species Populus simonii. Next base: position 14,054,867 of record CM017464.2, read on the forward strand.
CGTCCAAAGTTCCCCCTACCCGGATTGTGTGGATGGCGCATGGCAGGCAACACTGCCAAACAAATTTTGAGAAAAAAAATCATGAATATATGGAAACGCAGATTGCAAGACAAGAAAGGAACCGAAATGAATAAATACATTTATAAGTTGCTCATTGTGAAGCAGAACTAGGTTAGTCCACCCCACAATCAAAAGCTTCAAATGGTAAACAGGCAATCATGCATCTTATTACTTGAAAGTAAGAGAACCAGACTGCATTTTCCTCTAATGTTGTCAAAATCATCCATGACATAAAAAATTTACATTTTATTTCTCAAAAATCAAGCTCCAACAACACTATAACCCAGTAAAAAAAATTAATGTTCAGTTTTTTTTAAATTAATTATAAACAGTTTGAGCGACTGTAGTGGTAATTATCTTGCATATCAAAATGGGAAATACCTAAAACCCACTAATATCCCATAATAACAGCCAATTCAATCCAAGACAAAACAGAATCACCCAGATAAAAAGTTATACCAGGAATTGGGTGAGGACTGATAACAGTGGTTTTAACATAATCTTCATTATCAGACCCAAAAAGATCTCTCTCTTCTTCTTCTTCTTCGTCTTCTTCTTCATTCACATCAGAGCCCCTCTCATGGTTACTATCATTATAATTACTATAATACTGATTATTAGTTTCCACTTCTCTACCACCCTCCTCTTCCCCTCCACTGCTGCCGCTCTTACTGCCCCCACCTTCGCGTCCTCCATCGCTCTCTTCGCCATCACTGCCATCTGAAGAAGATGAAGCTGCGGCAGACGAAGATGACGACGACGAGCCGGAAGACGACGACGATGATGATTGTGAAGAGGAAGGGGACGATCGGCGAGCCCCATTATTGTCATCCTCCTCTTCCCCAAATAAATCCACTTCCTGTTCTGCGAAATTCATGTTTTGGTCAGAGACAGTAGATTTCGACACTGCGTGGCGTGCTGTTGTGCTTGTGCTGTTTTTGCTGATGGTTCCGTCCAAATACGTGTTTCTGTCTTTTTCTTTGGAACAGAGTCAGTGTTGGGCTGCTGATTTCTTATCATGCGACCGACCCTTTTCTAAGACTTGGACCATGGACACGGGTACGATGTTTAAGAACATGATTTGGGCTTGTCAAGCCCAGTTCTCCATTTTCAGAACAAAAATGTTGGAGTTGGGGAGATGTCTTTCAATTAACAGAGATTTAGTTGAAATTTTAACATCACTGACATGATAATTATCAATAGAATTAAAAAAGTTGATATCGGTTTCACTATTCATATTTGTTAGTTGTGGCGATACATGGTTACTATGTCGCGGGTTTGACTTTCATTCCATAGACAACATATAACCCCACATGCTTTGGCTTTTGTTAACGGGCAATGACTTTTTTTTTATTATTATTCATTTAGTTTTTTTCTTTTATTTTTTATTTTTTTTCAATTTTATATTTAATATTTTATCATTTAATATTAAATTTATTATAAATTATTTTTTATATTTTTTTATTGTATAATTATCAATCAACTAAAAAAATGAGGTCGGTTTAATTCTTTCTATAAACAGTGAATTAAGTTAATATATTATTTTAATCATTCATTAACACAATTGTTTCATAGAATTCTTGGTTAACATGTACAATTCTCATCGCGTGTTCGATTCACAGTGGGAGAAATTTTTTTTTTTTTTATTGAAGATATTATCAAATCTACTGAAGATAATACTAATACTGAAGATAAACATGATCAGGGATTACTATCATGATCAGGGATCACTGATACTGAAGATAATCGTGATCTCTGATTATATCTAGACAAGAGATTATCACTGATACTGAAGATAATGATGATCAGTGATTATTGATACTGAAGATAATATCATATCTACTAAAGATAATACTGATACTGAAGATAATCATGTCAGGGATTGCCATCATAAGGGATCCCTGATACTGAAGAGATCATGATCAGGGATCACTGATACTGAAAATAATCGTGATCTCTAATCATATCTGCACAAAAGATTACTGACACTAAAGATAATGGTAATCATATCTACAACAGATATTCTAGGAATTAAATGTATATCTTATCATTAATTGTATTCTTAATGATAAGATTTTTGAATTAGGGATTGTAATATATATAAGACCATAATGTAACAGTATAGATATTATTGAAGCAAATATATTTCTGTAATACGTCTTCCGCATATCTTTCTCTCTTTATTCTTTTATCTTTCATGGTATCAGAGCCATTGACTCACGTCACACAAATGGCTTTATCTTCACTAAACACCTCAGATGCTGCTACTAATGGCAATCCCCCACTTATTTCTCCTCCAGCTATAAATGTTACAAAACTCTTAAAAGACAACTATCATGTCTAGAAAGCTCAATTAATTCCTTTCTTCTATGGGCAAGGTCTCTTTGGATACCTTGATGGAACCATTCCTATCCCACCCAAAGAAATTTTCATGGCTGAAACCTCCTCTGCTATCTCCAACCCTCTCTATGAACATTGGCAGCGACAAGATACCATAATAGTTATTCTTTTCTCTACAATTTCAGAAAACATTCTTATTCAAGTGGTCTCTCACACCACCTCTGCTGCAATCTGGTGTGCTCTAGCCAAATCCTTCTCCTCTCAATCACGTGCTCGAGTTATTCAACTCTGCACTGAACTCATATACACTCGTAAAGGTGCACAATCAGCTCATGATTTTTTTATGCAGGTTAAACGTATGACAGATGAACTTGCTGTTGCCGACCATGCTCTTCACCGTGATGAAATCATCTCCTATCTCCTATGGGGTATTGGCCATGATTATGACTCTTTTGTTACTACCATCACAGCCCGTACAGATCCTGTCACCTTAGAGGAAGTATATGCTCTCTTACTCACCACAGAGTCACGTTTGCAGCACCACAATTCACCCACTGTCCAGCCCACTGTACATGTTGCTACTCGTCAGTCCTCTTCTTCTTCCTATAGAGGGTGAAATCAATATAGAGGCAAAGGCCGGAATTACAGAGAAGTCTCTTTCTATAATGATTCCAATGGCAGGAACACATTTCATAGAAATACTATGATATGTCAAGTCTGTGATAAACCTGGCCATTTTGCAAAAAAATGCTATCATCGGTTTGATGTTACCTATCGTGACAATGCTATAAAATCCAGCAATCTGCAAAGTCTGATGGCTACAACAAGTTCTGTTTCTGCAACTGATTGGCATCCTAATATAGGTGCTACACACCATCTCACCAATAACATGGCCAACTTAAATCTATGGAGTGACGACTATGCTGGTTCAGATCAAGTTTTTGTTGGCAATGGTGCAAGTTTGCAAATTTCTCAAATTGGTTCCTCTATTTTAACTCCCTCAAAAACACCGTTTGTGCTCAAACAATTATCTCTTGTCCCTGAAATTCAAAAAAATCTAATTTATGTTCAACAGTTTTGCAGTGATAATCTTATGTCTTTTGAATTTCACGATCGTTTTTTCTCATTAAGGACTACTTGGGGAAACTCCTTCATTACGACACCTTTAAAGATGGTCTGTATTCATTCTCCAGCCTGTCAGACACACTCCCTCCTCATGCACTCACTGTTGTACGAGCTTCTTACCAAATATGGCATAACAGGCTTGGTCATGCATCCTTTCCGGTTCTTCAAAAATCTATTTCAGCATTTACGTTACCTGTTGCAAATAAAAGGCTTCCAGTTTGTTCCAATTGTCAACTAGCTAAAAGCAGTCAATTGTCTTTCAAAACCAGCAATCATAAATCCATTAATCCTTTAGACATAATGCATACTGATGTTTGGGGACCAGCACCCATTTTGTCAACCAGTGGTGCTCGGTACTATTTATGTTTTTTAGACGATTGCATTAAATTCATATGGTTGTTTCCCCTTAAACTCAAATCTGATGTTGAGAAAGTCTTTATGCTCTTTAAAACTTCAGTTGAACGACAATTCAATCGTACCATAAAAAACATTCAATCTGATTGGGGAGGCGAATATCGCCGCATATCTACACTTTTAACTCAAATTGGCATTCATCACCGTAGAGCATGCCCATACACTCATTAGCAAATGGGTGCAGTTGAACGTCGTCATAAATAAATTGTTGAAGTTGGTCTTTCCTTACTCTCACATTCTAAACTTCCACAACAATTTTGGGAAGATGTTTTTCTCATGACCACTTAAATTATCAATCGTCTCCCTACTTCTATTTTCAATCAAAAATCTCCATATGAAATTGTTTATCGTCATACTCCTGACTATCATTTCTTTAAAGTTTTTGGTTGTGCATGCTGGCCTTATCTTCGACCATATAACAAACACAAAATTGATTTTAGATCTAAAAACTGTATTTTTATTGGTTATAGCTTGGACCATTATGGATATAAATGCCTTGATCTTACAATAGGTAAAGTTTATGTATTCCGTCATGTCATTTTTTATTAAAATCATTTTTCATATAAAATTCCTGATCACCAACCTTCTATCTGTCCAGACACACCCTCCATTATAGTTCCATTTTCAAATACTGTTTCTTCCTTGTCACTAACACCTGCAGGTACATGTGCAACTTCACCATCACCACACATTGACTCTCCTTTGCCAGCATTGTCTCCAACTCCAGAGCCGGCACCTCAATCCCTAGCAGATACTACCCCTGCCTCCCCTCCCATACCAGTTCCACATCCCACAGACACAATCCCAGCCATTTCAAATACTCACTCAATGGTTACAAGATCAAAAAATCACATTTCCAAACAAAAAAGAACCCCTGATGGACACAACTTATACCCCCTACCCCAAGCACTGCAGGTTTCTGCCTCTCCCTCATGTAAGGAACCTACCTCATTTACTAAAGCCTCCAAATCTTGTCACTGACGATCTGCAATGAATTTTGAATTTGATGCCTTGCTCCGCAATCAAACTTGGGAATTGGTCCCTCCATCACGCCATCTTAATGTCATTAGCTGTCGCTGGATTTTTAAGATTAAAAGGAAAGCTAATGGTTCTATTGAAAGATATAAGGCCCGGCTGGTAGCTAAAGGTTATCATCAGTAGCTAGGGGTGGATTTTAATGAAACTTATAGTCTGGTTGTAAAACCTGCAACTATCCGGCTTGTTTTATCCATTGCAGTCTGCAATAATTGGACAGTTCATCAGTTGGATGCCCAAAATGCATTTCTTCACGGAAATCTGTTAGAAGTGGTTTACATGGATCAACCTCCAGGTTACAAACATCCTCAGTTTCCTGATCATCTTTGTAAGATCAAACGCTCCTCATATGGCCTGAAACAAGCGCCTCGCCAATGGTTTTCACGCCTTGCTGCTGTGTTGATACAATTCGGTTTTGTTGGCAGCAAGGCAGACTTGTCACTCTTTGTACACACTGACACCTCTAACATCATCTACATCCTCATTTATGTTGATGACATTATCATCACTAGTTCTAATGATGTTGTTGTCACAGATATCATTCAGCAGCTGCATAAGGAATTTGCTGTCATTGACCTTGGTCCTCTTAGTTTTTTTAGGCATTGAAGCCATACGTGATGCTACAGGTCTCTATCTCACTCAACGCAGATATATTGCTGATCTTCTTACAAAATCCAAAATGGATGGTGCCAAGCCGTGTTCCACCCCAATATCCACCATTGTGGCATTGACAACAACTGATACTGAAGCATTTGATGATCCTACCCTGTATAGAAGCATTGTTGGTGGCCTTCATTATCTCTCATTCACTCGGCCTGATATTGCTTTCGCTGTTCATCGTGTTAGCAAATTCATGTATCAACCGAAACAGTCCCACTGGATATGTGTAAAGAGAATCCTGCGCTATCTCAAACACTCTATCTCCTACTGTTTATTGTTGTCTTGCAGCAGCTCCTTCACATTTCAAGCGTTCTCTGATGCAGATTGGGCAGGGGACACAGATGATCGTCGCTCTATTGGTGCCTACTGTGTGTTTCTTGGCTCAAATTTAATTTCCTAGCGTAGCAAACAGTAGGATATAGTTGCTCGTAGCAGTATCAAGGCTGAATACAAGACTCTCGCAGACACTGCAGCTAAACTCCAATGGTTACAATTTTTAGCTGTAGAAATTGGTTTGCACCTATCTCAAAGTCCCACTCTTTGGTGTGATAATATTGGTGCCACGTATCTATCCTCCAATCTAGTGTTTCATGCACGCACAAAGCACATCGAATTGATTTTCACTTCGTCAGAGATCTTGTTTCTCAAAAAAATTGACTGTCAATTTTCTATCTAGTCATGATCAGCTAGCCGATCTCTTTACAAAACCACTCTCTGCTGCTTGGTTCAATTTTCTATGCTCCAATCTCAACGTTCGCAACCTCCCGTTCAGATTGTGGGGGCGTGTTGAAGATATTATCAAATCTACTAAAGATAATATTGATACTGAAGATAAACATGATCAGGGATTACTATCATGATCAGGGATCACTGATACTGAAGATAATCGTGATTTTTTATTATATCTGCACAAGAGATTATCACTGATACTAAAGATAATCATGATAAGTGATTATTGATATTGAAGATAATATCATATCTACTGAAGATAATACTGATACTGAAGATAATCATGATCAGGGATTTCATCATAATCAGGGATCCTTGATACTGAAAAGATCATAAGCAGTGAAAAAACTCCAAATGATAACTAAAAACTATCCCAAACCCTATAAATTGATGTGGTTGAATAAATACACTGAGATAATTGTTGACAAGAGTAGTTTTATTTTCTTTTTCAAGCTACATAATATTTTGATATTGCTTGGTGTGATATGATGTTGATGTGTGTCATGTTTAGTTGGGGAGGTCATGATAGTTTGATATAAGCATGGTGCATGATGGAAAAAAATATGTATGCCCTAACCATTAAGATGAACAATTCGTTGTATTTATCATAGTTTATAATGAAAATAAGAGGTGAATAAGTAGTGTATGCCTTAATTCCTAATAGTAGATCATTTAGGGAATAAGATGATGTTAAGGTATATAAAAAGTACAGGATGTGTATAAATAATTTGCAGATTTGATGCTAGAAGAATTACCCCAGGGTTTGCCTTTCATGTGATTTTTCCAGCACCAAATTAACTTGGTTCTGAGTTTTAATCCCCCAAATAGACCAACTTATAAACTTATCACTAAGAAAGCTGAAGAGTTGCAAAGACAGGTGGTGGAGTTGCTAGATAAGAGGTATATTCAAGAAAGTATTAGTCCAAGTACAGTTCCATCTCTTTTAGTTTATAAAAATGATGGTTCATAACATATATGTGTGGATAGTCGAGTCATTAACCAAATCAGAGTAAAGTACAGGTTTTTGATACCATGGCTAAATGACATGTCAAATTAATTGGCGAGTTCCAATGTATTTTTGAAGATTGATCTTAAGAGTAGTTCCTGTTGTTCTAGGATTAAAGCAACAAAAACATCTAAGGGGTGAATTAGGTGTTTCACTAATAATAACAATTATTGTAATTGACTTAATTACACACATTTAACCAACAATATAACTAACGTGGTTAAAGTAAAGAGCATAGGGATAGAGATTAGCAAACTTGGTTTTTAACGTGGTTCGGCAAGCTCACATCCACATCCACACCTCAAACACCAAACTGGCCTTGAGTGTTGTATTCTTTACTAACCCAAACCAAAGACTACAGTGTCTTTTATGAATCCTTACCAAGCCTTTTTTCATCACTTAAAGAAATACTCTCTTCAAGATTTTTCATCTAGGTGATGTACCTCACTAATGACCAAAAATTATTCACTTAAACTCTTGAAGGATTACAATTTGTTTGAAATATAACAATACTTTCTCAAAGAGTAGATAATACAATTGAAGTTTATATCCTTATAGCTCACTTAATAACACTCTTCAAACACCAAACTGATCTTGAGTATTGTATTCTTTACAAATCCAAGCTAAAGATTATAGTGTCCTTTGTGGATCCTCACCAAACCTTTTTTCATCACTTGAATAAGCGATCGACTGATTCAACTTAAAATCTAATTTTTATAGTTTTAAGCCTGGTGAATCTTGAACTAACTAAATAAATATCAATCCTATAATGCATGTAATGTGAAGTGTGTGAATTTATTTTAATTTATACTATCAAGTTAGATATAAAGATGTACATAATTTGCACTAAAATGAATCCTTAATAACTAAGTCTTCATTTGCTTTGCATCTTAGACATGTTCTTCATTTAATTCTCCATGCTTGTTAATGATCTTCATATAAACTTGTTTTAACTTATTCTCAATTAAGCATATTATTAGTTTAATTTCATTTAATTGTTATCATCAAAATACATAAAATATTAATATATAACCCAAAGGTCAAAATTACAACCAGATAAAAATCAAGCTAAGAGATAAGTGAAAGACAACTTTTAAAACACAACATGAGTTATATGAATAAATGGTTATATCATTTTGTCTATCCAATGCTACCAGCACTTTTATGAGGTTCATTCATCAGGTATTGAAGCCATTTATGAGCGAATTCTTTATGGTTTATTTCAATAACATTCCGATTTAGTCTCACTCTATAGTCTTATTTAGAGCATCTATGAGCTATTTTTGATACTTTAAGACAAGAGCAATTGTTTGTGAACCATAAAAAGTCTAAGTTCTTCACCAACACTCTAGCTTTTCTAGGGTTTATTGTATGTGTTGATAGTGTTCAGGCTGATCAATCCAAGATTTCTATAATTATAAAGTGGTCAACTTCAAAGAATGTTCATGATGTCTAACACTTTCATGTACTTGCATCCTTCTATAGGAGATTCATTAGAAACCTCAATTCCTTCATTGCACCTATATAAAGTGTTTCAATGAGTGTATCTTTTAATGGACATATAGAGATGAATCCAATTTTCAAATAGTTAAGCAAAAAATGATTAAAGCTTCTATTTTAGCACTTGTAGACTTTGAAAAACTATTTGAGGTAAACTATGATGCATTTAGGATAGGCATTAGAGGAGTCCTATGCCAAGATTGAAGATTGATGGCTAATTATCTTTTTCATTGAGAAGTTTGTCTATCTCAAAGAAAAACTGCTCACGTATGATCTAGAGTATTATGCTATTGTTTAGAGTCGTAAACATTAACAAAATTACCTTTTACAAAAAGAGTTTATTCTAATCACTAATCATGAAGTTTTAAAGTATATAAATGGGTAATATAAGAGGTTTCATTTCTATAGGATTTGATGCTTTTCAATAACTATATTCGGGTGATTCATCATTCAAATACATTTATGCTGAGTTGATAGATAAAGATAAGTAAGATAACTTTATTCTTGTGAATGATTATCTATTTTGTTTGACTTTTTAAGTTTTTTAAAAAATTAATATAAAAGATAATTAGAAATAAAAGTATAGGATATATGAAAAATTGACAAAAACTCTCCTTATACAATTCATTTATCCTTCACATCTCCCTCAAGCTTTTACTATTGGACACAACTATTACTTCACTTTTTATAATGTATTACTACATTTTCTTTATCATTGTTGATGAGAAGTCCCACAAATTTCAAGGTTTATGAATTGTTATTGAATTTCAAGAACTTGAACAAGTGGATTGTTTAATTACATAAATAACTAAGAAAAATTATGCTTTGATACCAAAGTTGATGCGGGATAAAAGAGATTTAAAAGAAAAAATAAGAAGAAATAAAAAGTTAAGAAATAAAATCTATATAATTAAAATATCTAAATATTAATTATAAGGTTATTATGTTGGAAATTTTGTTTATTTAGATGTTTCAAAATATATGTATTAAAAAGGAAAATAATTGAATACCAAGTTTTACTATGATATTTAATTGAATTCACATATTTTATTCTTCTTAAAAATTGAATTCACATATTTTTATATATATTTAACTACATTAGGTTTTAATTTAAAAGGCAATGTAATAAATATAATAAAAATGTAGGAGTTGATATGATATTTAATGTATTTTCTTAATCTATATAAACAAATCCAATAAAACTCTCTTGATAGGAGAAATGATGGAGTATTATATATGTCTACAGTGATTTTTTCATTTTAGATTTTCCTTTTAAGATTCTTAATTATAAATGGACAAAATCTTGAGAACACATTTTAGATTTTACCTTTAATAGTAGTATTTTAAGCTATTAATTAAGAGCCAAAGCAAATATAATTTAAACTTTCCTAAGACATGATAATTCAATCTAAATTTAATAGATATTAAATCGATGTGATATGAATAGATAAGTATTTTTTAAATAATTATTTAAAATAATAAATAACAATTATGATATAAATATTGTCAAACCTGAATCACAACTAAAATTCGTTCAAATCTAATCTAAGATATATATTATATAAATATATTTGTAAAACATTTACATTTTTTCAATACAATATATATATATATTAAATAATAAATAATAGTAAATAATGAATATATAAATGAATACTCAAAATCTAATAAATAATATATATAAATATCTATTTTTTTTACCCATTAAAGAATGGAAATTTGCATTTGCATCCCTTGCCAATACTACTAGTAGAGGTACATAATAGCAGTAACAAATGCTATTGGTCACCGTTGCTACTGTTTGAGGATATTTCAGAAATAACCTTTAATTTATATTATAGCTAGCAGTGACAGTAACAATGGCACGGCCATTAGCCTCCAATGAAATTATTTAAATAAATACCATCGGTAAAGTAAAACAACCTCTTCTGTATTTTAAGAATATTTTTACTTAAAAATATATTAAAATAATATTTTTTATTTTTTAAAATTTATTTTTAATATTTACTTCAAAACAATTTAAAAATACTTAAAAAAAATTAATTTGAAATAAAAAAAAAACATTTTTTTTCAAAAATATTTTTAAAACAAAAGAAAAAAAACAGGCTATAAGAATTTAAATATTTAAAAAATAACTGATTGGTAAAATTCTCATTGATTAAAAAAAAAAGTATCATTAGTTTGGTAAAAATCAAAGCGGAAGTAAAATCCTCCACCAAGTTAATTAATTGTAGTAAAAAAACACTCATACCAGCTCTAGCTGTCTCCTTAAGAACATAACTAAGTTTGCTTTGCAGGCTGTCAAACAAATCTCTCCAATACATGTCTCTCGTTTTTTTCCCTCTACCTTCGTAACCAACCGAGATCACAGCAGAGAAATATTGACGTTTTCGCTCCATGCAATTCTGTTCTGAATTTCTCCTGTCTTTACTCGCCAACACTGTGTTTTCAGATATTATATTCTCCAATCTCAGTTGCAATTTTATCAGGAATTATTTTATTTTATTTTATTTTTTGTCCACAAGAACTTTTCTTAATCTGTTGCTGTAAAAAGGGGTTTTTTTATATATATATATAAAAAAGAAAAGGGCTTGATTGGTACTAGGATTGTATAATAAGCTTGTCAACACTAAAGGTATATCGGAGGAAACAAAAAGGCAAAGAACTTGGCAGTGCAATGGAGAAAAGGGAGCCTGCTATACAGAATGTTGGTGCTCCAGTAACTCCAGAAAAGCCCCCGCCTATGTCAGCAAGGCCACAACCGGTCTATGTTAAAAGGTTCTCGGAACATGGTTCACAAAGTTTTCTGGGAAGAATCGCAGCAGAAGAGGCTCGAGACCCCATTTGTGCATTTATTACTGCCGCGACTTCCACGAGCAAGAATGAACATCCCAACAATAGCAAGTATTTGGAAACTGTTGCTGGTTTTCAGATAGATTTGAAAGAAAGCATCTATGACTGGAACGACAATTCTACCGCTTCTGTTCATGGTACTCAAATCTTCGGAGACTCAGGAGGTCTTTCCGAAGAGGGTTTTCAATCTGAAAACCATAATCTTTTGTCTATTCCAGACCTGGAGGAGAGTGATAGATACAGAGAAAAATGTCGTGTGCTTCCTTGTAAGTGATGTCAATTTTTTTTCTTTATATTATTATCTTGTCTGTGCACATGGAAGTAATTCTTTTCTTGAATTAGTTATTGTTCCTTTTCTGTTCTTCCTTTTGTTCTAGGAACTAGTGATAGTTTGACTAATAAAATATGTTGGATACAGTAGTAATTACCTCGTAAGAATTCTAAACAATCGGTATTTTCTTACCTGATGAATTGGTATGCAGATGGTAAAGAACAAGATGCAGAACATGGTACAATCTCTCGTATGAATTATGAGAAGCTTGATCATATTGGGTGCTCAAAGCCAGTTGAGCAAGTTGCGATTTCGACTCCATTGCCAAAGAAAAGTGGCAGCACAAGACCAAGAAATGGCATGGATCAGAACAAAAGGCCAGTGAAGAAACCCAAGAGGAAGAAACATAGAACGAAAGTAGCCGTTGAAGGTAAACCAAAACGAACTCCCAAAAACATGCCAAAGCTTGCAACTCCGAAATGTATGCAAGAGACAAAGGAGAAGAGGAAGTGTGTTGAGAAAGATGCAACTCCGAAATGTATGCAAGAGACAAAGGAGAAGAGGAGGTGTGTTGAGAAAGATGCAACTCCGAAATGTATGCAAGACACAAAAGAGAAGAGGAAGTTTGTTAAGAAAGATGCAACTCCGAAATGCATGCAAGAGAAAAAGGAGAAGAGAAAGTATATTAAAAAAGCTCCTCCTCCTCTCAGAAATAGCCAAGAGAGTTCAGTGAGAGAGCATCATAAAGAAGTTGCTGAAATTCCAAAGATGGAAAATCTGCCAGTTGATGACAACAAGATGGCTATGGTTAGTAATGTCAACCGTGATTTGAAAGATGACAATAAAGATTCGACTATGCAGCCTGACATGGATAACAATAGTGGATCAATGGTTTTGTTGAGTGATGATAAATTGGGGTTCAAGTCAAATGAAAATGAACTAAGATGGAACGTTCGTGCAATGAGGTCTGCAGGAAAATTTTGGCCGAAACGTGGTTGTCAATATAATTCATTACAGGCTTATAGAAGGGTATTTAGAGTAGACTCCTGTCTCGGCAATAGCAGAGAGGTTGGGCCTAATGTTCCTAAAAGATGCATGAAAAAAATGATGAAGAGGAGGCGTAAATTGAACCTGTTCAGCTCTTTATGGTCGTCTCACTTTAGTTGCCATGAAAGAAAGAAGAGATCTAAGGTGTTTACTCCAAGAGTCGATCTCACTTCTCTCAATGCAAGATTCGCAGAGAAAGAGAAGGATTTAGTGACAGCTCCTCAGGATCATATACCCATTCCTGGAGAACAAGAGTTTCAAATAACCGACAAATTAAAGGGAGAAAACCGCGAAACTCTAGCAGAGGGATGCATTGAGGAAGGGCTTTCTCTTAAACAAGCTCTAACCAATGAAGTTAATGGAGTTCAAATAGTCTGTGAGGCTAAAGCACCAAGCTGCTCTGAGATGAGACCCTCTGCTGCAAAATCAAAGTTTGAAGATGGCAAAAGCAAACAACAGTCGCGGAAAAAGAAGATCCGAATCACCGACAAATCAATAAAATGTACGTTTGCTTCTCTCTACTAAAATCTCTGTTGCGATGCTAGTGTAAATTGTTTACCTTATTTTCTAGCATTCATTTTAACTTTTTTAAAATCTTTTTTTTTTCTGTGATGTGTGTTGTTTATATCTGATGACAGTTACTATCCCAAATATATTCGAAGTGGATAAGAGCATTGGGGTTTTGGGACATCAAAAGAACTTCTAAAATTCTGTGCCGGTGGAAAATCTGTCATCAACTAGAATTGATTGGAGGTTATGGACAAAGAAAAACAATTTTCTTGTAGAGGGAACTAGCTAAATAATGTGCAAAAAATGCTGAGCATTTCTAGTTGTGAGAGGGAATGGAAGGATAATAAGAGAAACTAGAGTCAAGACATCATGAAACTAGTGTAGAGACTGTCAGTTGATAGTTTTGATTGGTAATTAACTTCTGACCTTTCTTCGCAAGTGTCAAGAGCAATGGTCGGACTCTTAGTTGAAGAAACATACAACGATCTTCTAAATTTAGCTAGAAGATTAAATACGTTTTCTAGCTTCCTTTGCTCAACATCGAATGTAACTAGTATTTATGCATTCACTTTCCATCAAACAAAAACAGAGTAAAAATCTTCTAAATTTTCCAGTGATCACAGTTTCTTCTCAAAATATACGTAGGGTTTATTCATGTGGGTGAATTCGATTCTTTTTTCTTCAATGTATTTCTGTTTTATTTTGTTCAACTGGTGAAAGCAGCACAAATTGGCAGCTCGGAAATACATGCTTCTTCATCCACTCCCATCCCACTAGCAGTACTTTCTCAATTCTGAAAGATTTACAGAAGCTTTACACCATGGCTTTCGCAAGTTCTTTTATTAAACTTTTTCTTCTAGATGTGGAAGTGACGATGGGTAAAAATATTGTGCAGCTGGACCGAAACTTTTCGATGACGAAAGTGGGATTCTTCTTAAGACAGTTAAGCATGCTGTAATGGATAAACTTGGTGGTCTACTACGGAATTCAAGCATCAATGACAATAAGAGTGAAAAAAGGGGTCCTGGCAGACCAAAAAGTAAACCGGAACATGTAGTTGACGGACAGAATGCTTTAATTCCCTATTGGGGTCGTGGAAGAGCAAGACATGAAGTTGATCTAGATCCAGAGTCATTGAGAAGGTGGAACCAACTAATGAAAATAGATAGTGGAGAGGGTGAAGAAGAGGATGGAAAAAGGAAAGAATGGTGGCAAAGAGAAAAAATAACTTTCAATGGACGAATAGATGCGTTTACTTCTCGGTCGCATCAGTTTCTAGGTACTTTCTTGCTGACTACCATTGCTTTACATCTTTTGATTGAGAATTGTTTGAGGCACTTTCTTCTCTGGAAATAACAGTTCAACATGCCATACCTTTACTTTCTTGTTTTTTCTTAGCATAGCCATCCCATTATTTATTTGGGAAATTGAAGAAATTCGTCATCTAATCTGAACATCCGTTGCCTTCTTGGTATGTATATGTCGATAATCTATTGAATTTGGACTAGCTGATCCCTAGCTAATGAATCCTGAATTTGATGAACAATCTGAGAATGTGCCGTCATCTCTATACTTGACAATATTGTTAATTTTCCATCCTAGTTGTCTTTTAAGTTTTTAACATAGACATCAATAACCTAAGTTAATAAATCATTGCTGTTTTTGCAATTTTTAAGAAAAACACTTCGAAAGGAACTTTCAATTGCTTAGTCATAGCTTATATATCTGTATTAAATTTAGAAAGATACATTTAACTAAAGGAGACAATACATGCTTCACAGGTGATAGGAGATTCAGACAGTGGAAAGGTTCTGTTGTGGACTCAGTGGTAGGAGTTTTCCTAACCCAAAATGTGTCAGACCACCTATCAAGGTACAAAATAAAAGTTATCTGGCTTTTTTTTCTCATGGAATGTTGGTCATAGAGAAACAATACACAATTAATGAAGGGAACTTTGTGTAACTTGTTGCTATGGTTGACAGTGCTGCATACATGTCACTTGTTGAAAATTTTCCAGTTCAGTCAACGAGTAATCAACAAGCGTCGATGACCATAGATGGCCAAAAATCAATTGAGAGCAGCATGACATCCATTGGAGCAACTTATGATGCAGATGGAAACCGATATTTTGTCACGGAAGTACCTGAACCAGATATGAATCACGGGTCCAAAGATTTACCAGCCGAAAAGGATACGTGGTTGCTTCAAGAAGAGGAGCAAGGACAGAATGGTGTTGTGAGATCAGAATCTGAACCAGATATGAATCGTGGACCCAAAGATTTACCCGCCGAAAGGGCTATATGCTTGCTCCAGGAAGAGGTGCATAGACAGAATGGTATTGTGAGATCAGAACCTGAACCAGATATGAATCTTGTGTCTCAATATTTACTTCTTGAAAATCCTATGTGCTTGCCTCGTGAAGTGGTGCGAAGACAGCCTCAAAATTTACCAACCGAGCAGCCTATATGTTTGCCTCGAGAAGTGGTGAAAAGACAGAGCGGGAATGAAACTGAAAAGAAAAACAGAAGCCTGAATAGGGAAACAGCTTCTAAGGAGACTAAAAAGACAATTCCGAGAGGGAAGAATAAAATTGTTAAAGATGTGGTACTTAGAAGGAGGAACTGGGAGAGTTTAGGAAAGATCTATTCTAGATCAAGAAGCGAGGATCAGATGGATTCGGTGGATTGGGAGGCAGTAAGACAAGCAGAAACCAGCAAAGTTGCCAGCATCATCGAAGGACGTGGTCAGCAAACTATTATTGCGGGAAGAATCAAGGTTTTGGAATTTGCTACATGTTCTATACTTTCTAGTCAGAATTTATCATCTCTTAACTCGGTTATTTTCTTCTGAATATAACAATAACCCCATCATTTTACAGCAATTTCTGGATCGAGTTGTTGACATGCATAAAAGCATAGATCTCGAATGGTTACGATATGCTCCACCTAATGATGTGAAGTGAGTCCACATATAAGAAACTCATCCAAGACGGATACGACTTGCTTTCTTCTCAAATCTTCCAACTTTCTTCACTACCTTGTCTTCTACTTACAGGGATTACCTGTTGGAGTTCATGGGATTGGGCTTGAAAAGCGTTGAATGTGTACGACTTTTGTCTCTTCAACAGGTTGCCTTTCCGGTAAGTCACAAAATCAATGCAGCAATTACTTGTTTACCAATTAAACTTGCCTATAAACGCAACAATTTCTTTATTTCTTTGACAAGGTTGATGTAAATGTTGCTCGGATAGCGGTTCGCTTAGGATGGGTTCCCCTGAAAGCACTCCCTGGAAGCCTTCAGTTCCACCTTATAGAAGAGTAAGTACCATACACCGATTAGCTTCGCAGCTGATATTTTCGGAGTTCAAATGAAATGAGATATTGTTTTGGTGCAGGTTTCCGATATTGGACACCATTCAGAAATACCTTTGGCCCCGACTATGCGAGCTTGACCATAGAACACTGTAATCCTCAAATTTCCATTTGAACTATTTGTTTCACATCTTTGCATTCCATTCGATTATGAGCTGCTTTTTCGTGGTAACCAAGAAACAATTACTGACTCCATATACTTGCCGAAGCAGCTATGAACTGCACTATCAGATGATAACCTTTGGAAAGGTCTGTCATCACACTATATTTCTAGTTTTGTTTTTAAAATTTTGATTCTAATCTAGAAAAGGTAATGGTAACAATGCGACTTGAAATTTATGCAGGTATTCTGCACAAAGGAAAACCCAAGGTGCCATGCTTGTCCAATGAAAGCAGAATGCAGACATCATGCTAGTGCACAAGCAAGGTTTGAAACGCATCTCTTCAATTGATCGTTATTAAATCTTACAACAGAAAATATTAAAAATCTCGACACCTTTAGATTCTTTTTTACTGATGGTTTGCTATTCGCATAAAATCTTACATAAGAAATTGATTGCAGTGCTGCCAATCTTTCCCTACCAGGACCGTCAAAGAAAAGTGTGGACCAATCAATTGTTACCAGCAAGCCTAGTAGAAATTCTAGTTCACTTAGAAACAATTGTGATATCGAAAATCCAATGTCAGTTACCCTTTTAGATGCCAACAGAACTACAGAATCTGGTCGAGATGTTCACACTTGCAAACCCATAGTTGAAGAGCCAAAATCACCACAACAAGAAGAGGACATTGAAGATTTTTCATGGGATGGATGTATTGAAGATGAAGAGATCCCCACTATCAAACTCAATCGTGAAGAGTTCAACCCAGATGGGAAAAAGTCTCCATACAGCAATTCTATGTCGCAAGCTTTAGTTTCTGTGGGGACCACTCCATTGTCAGCACCTAAAATGAAGCGTGTGACCTCTTTGCGGACTGAACATCAAGTGTAAGTAGAAATTTCTTTTTCATGTCCATAAATTAGTATAATCTCTCTATGAACACAAGTAGATTTAATCTTATATGAATTGATTTTTTACTCTAATGTAGGTATGAACTTCCAGATAATCATGAGATTTTGGCTGGGGTGAGTTATAGTTCCCTGACACTTTCGATGTAATAAATTAATGTACCTGCTTGCTTTAACTCGATTTCTGACTGTACTCTAAATCATACAGCTAGACAAACGGGAAAGGGATGATTCAGTACCTTACCTTCTCGCTATATGGCAATCAGGTACACTATTATGATATAATACTGGAAGGAAGGCTGGTTTAACCAAGTCGTCCAACAATAGCATCACATGCAATATTGCAAAACATTCAGAATATTTTTAAAAGTTGAAGTAAATGATGGATTTACTTGGTAATTTTCTAGTTCTCTTGATTCATTCTTGCTAAATGAGAATATTTAATTAAACCTGAGGCAATGCTTCATGCCAGGTGAAACTCCGAATTCAAGCCAGCAACCTGAGAAATTATGCAGCTCGCAAGGATCACACCTCTGTGATCAGAAAACATGTTTTGCTTGTGAAGGTATTCGAGAACAACAAGCTGGTATAGTTCGTGGAACAATTTTGGTAAGCGAAAACTGTGTTTATGTTCATGTTGTTATTGTCAGAATAATCAAGTCGATTGTGTAATGAACTAATGCAAAATAACACATGCGCAGATACCATGCAGGACAGCTCTGAAGGGAAGCTTTCCACTCAATGGCACATATTTTCAAGTTAACGAGGTGAGTACATTCAAAGGGGAAAAAAAGAGGAAAGAGAGAGTTCCAGTTGTAGGTATTTGAAGCCATAAGCTAGCGTTTAACATCAAGTTATTACTCTGAAAAAAAGTATATTTACCACCACGCAGGTATTTGCTGATCACAAATCTAGTTATGACCCCATTATTGTTCCCAGAGAATTGCTATGGAAGCTCGTAAAGAGGACTTTATATGTTGGGTCGTCAACAAAATCAATATTTAGAGGTAAATGACTCTTCTTTTATTACAAAATGAGAAATAAAATACATAGATCACACAACTGACAGATAACATTTGGTTCTACAACAGATTTGTCATTAAAGGAGATTCACCAAAACTTTTGGACAGGTATGGATTCATATCCCAAATCATTGATAAATTAAACTAGGCACTACGTACTGTCCCAGAAAAAAATATTGCTAGAATTATGTTTTTAAAAAATATATATATATTCTCAGGTTTTACTTGTGTGAAAGCATTCGAGCGAGGAACAGGTGCTCCAAAACCTCTTGCAAGGAGATTCCACTGTTCAGCAAGCAAGATGGAGAAGGAAGGAAGGAAAAAATCAGGTGCTGTAAGAGATGATGCTAAAGCAATCACGCTAAAGAATGCCTTATAGTTTGAACCAATATTTGCATTCGTTCTCTTATTCTAATTGTTGAAACTTGAACATGATCCGTTTGTTTTTCAAAAATATTAGTTTGTCGCAACAAGAGCATGCATGTCTGAAAAAAAACCAGAAAACATACAACTTTAGATTGTAAGCATGACTAAAAACATATAAAGATACTGGTATTAATTATTTATAATCTAAAGCGTTAGGGTGAATACTGTACATCTCGTTATGTTTTATTATAAACACGTTGTTTATATATATATATATATATATATATATATATATATATATATATATATATATATATATATTTTGGTTTTGCTATAAATTTAAAGAAAAATTAGTCGAAATGAATATTGTGCAGCCATATTATTCACCCTTTTATATTTTACCATAAAAAACATTGTTTATTTTTTTTAAGTAGTTTGCTATAAATTTAAAAGGAAAAAAATATTAAACTCGGTTGAATTAATGTTTCAGATTCATTTTAAATAAAATAAAATATGTGGGGTAAATACTTTACAACATAATATTTATCCTTTTATATTTTACTATGAATAATATTGTTCATTATTTTTTTTGTAAGATTTTACTATAAATTTAAAAGAAAATAATGAGATGAATATTGTGCCGCACTCCCCCTCATGTTTTACCTTAAAATTAAAATTTGGATAATTCATTTCATTTAAACACGAGTTCTCTATCTCTCGTCGCTTATCAGCAGAGAACCATGCTACCCTGCAGAGAAAAAATCATTTCACAGCCAGATGACCATCTTATTCAAGCCTCCAAACTTCTATGAATGCCAGTTGGGTTTGTAGGCCGACTTAACAAGTTATTTGAAATCCAAAGAATCTGTAGCAACTAGATGGTGCCGAGTTACATCCAACTAGAAGGGTCTACGAATGGTTTTTTTATAACCTTTTGGATTATGATTGCTATAAAACATCAGGTCCATCTGACCCAGAATTCCCTTACACTGCAACAGTTTATGCCGAGGCATTCACATGCAGCTACTATGGATCAAAACTGTTGCAAGAAAAAGCTTCAGCTTTGTAAGGCCAACCACGGGCATTGGTTTTCAGATGCCCTAAGCACTTGAAAACTTGAGGTAGATATCAATCAATTCCAACCCACTTCCTGAATGCCTTGACACACTCAAGGCTCTTTCTTTGAGCCTCAGTGCTTGCCTCCGATGCTTTTAAACTCCAACATAGATTCTTATGAAGCTTCAAGAAGTCATCTTTATACATCCACTTGTCACGATACATATTACACTCTTCCATATAACCACTGACCTCCATTGCTCTCTCAAAATAAGCTCCTCGGATAAAATCCAGTGGCAAAACCTCATAGAGATCCCTACTCCCCTCTAAGTCCTTGCTACCAGTGTTGCTCTTGATACCCCAGAAGGAATAGCCTTCTCTTCCTCTCTCATTTCTCGAAACTAAAAAGTCGATCAGATCTGATTTACTAGAGGAAGATGATGCATTATTTCCTGCTTCTGAAAGACTAAGCAGTGGCAACAATATCATCAGACAAATTTATAACAAAACCAACCTTCCTCATTTATCATAGCAGTGCCTTGGCTTCTTTGAACATCTCTCTGCTGTAATATGCAGTTAAGAGTGCCATATGTTGGGTAAAGCCTGTGAGATCCCCAGCTGCATCCATGTCGTTCAAGATGTCATGAGCCATTTCCAGCCAACCTAAGTGAATGCAAGAATCAATCAACATCAGAACATAAACTGGACTGGCCGAATGCATGAAAGTCCTGTTGAATGCAAAGTAGAAGCTTTGAAAGCTCAGAAGTTCTCCCATGTCTTCTGTATCCATTGACAAGCTTTGCCAGGGCTCTGTTACTAAGGAGAAGTTCTCCACTCCAAAATATTACAAGCTCTTGTTTATGCATATCTAAAATGAGCTCTGCAGCAGAGTCAATGTCATCAAACTTTAAGTGTAATTCAACAAACTATCATAAAGGAGCACACACTCTATCAACTTTATCCTTCATTTTCTTGATCCCATCCCTCTGCCCATTCATTTCACGGATCTGGGCATCAATAATGGCGAGTGTGCGTTGTCAATAACACCTGTTTGTGACATCAAATCAACTATTTTTTGGCCTTTCAGAGATGATTTGAACCTCACACAAGCATCAAGAACTAGATTGAATGCCATTGCATCAGGTTTTACCACTTTAGCATGAACGCTTCTTTTAGAACTTAAAGGTAGAAAACCATCACACATCTGAACCAAGAAATTTGACGCCAGACATGTCCCAATCTCCATCTTCACCGTATGTGAAACCATTGACCATAATATATGCAACGGGGGCATATTCTCCCTCTCTAGAATCACCCTTAGAATCATAGAGGTAGGAACAGGCATATGAGCTCTAGCTAAGGAGAGTGGGATCTTTGTCAGGACTGGAACTGAATCAAATCCGTTTTTCCTTTCAATGTTAGGAAGACCAGATCACATGCTTCTTATAACCAGTGAGAGTCAGATGAGTAGGAAACTAGAGAAATTAACCTACTGACCTAGGAACCCACAGGAAATTCATATTGATTCTTGAAGTCAATAGAAGTTATCAAAGCTTCATCTACTTGATGATCCTGCAATGCAACTTCAAGCTTTCTCAAAAGAACAACATCAGAGGAACCTCGTTAACATATCCTCTCATCAGGCTGACTATCACTGCCACTGGAAAAACGCTGGAGAGCCACAAGCTGATACTGTTCACAAAATACACCTAATGACCGAAATATTCCAAAGATTTTCTTGGAAGAAAATCCTTTACTGTGATCTGCAATCAAGGTAGTCTTCTGAACAGCTGAAGGCACAAAGACCCCGCGCATAGCTGTTCATGAACCCTGGATGCAATGGAATTTTTCTTGACAATATTAGTGCCATAAATACACCATTAGAGCTGTAACGGAATTTTATGATAGTCGGTGTTGGTTGTCAAATGGATTCATCTAGTGGCATTGCTGTAATCTTAAAAACATTGTGGGGGTTTATGATATGACGCCTTTATCCATTTGTAATAAGGTTTCCTTGTCTATATGAACCTTGAGTTTCACGATACCAGAAAGAAAACAGAGTCATTTGCACCTGTGCACGCATGATAACATGTGGTGTCTGTGGAATAATGTAAGGTTTATTTACCGGCACTTCGAGGTTAAAAGATTGTTTCTTGGCAATGTGCCTGCTTCATGGGATAATTTCCATGTCAAAGTGCACCTTGAGATGTTTTCATTTTTTAATGCGTTAACTATATGCCGAATGACAGTAGAAAGTGCAAGTGCATGGTTTCCACTATGCCGAATGATAATCCTAACGTTCATGTGTATAGAAGAAAAACTTAACAGCTCGAATGAGGCCTTCATTATCGGAAGCTTTGCGAAGGGATCCACTGAGAGCTGCAACTCCACTGTCGCCATTTTTGCCTGCACAAAATCTGTTTCTTTCTTTTTTTTTAACTTGCCAGTAATGAGATCGAAGAATGTAAACGTGCAATGTCATCTCTAAAGGGATTTTTTTTTATTACACTTCGCCACTTCCTGGTATGATTATAGATTGCCTCTTCGGTCAATGGTTCAATAACCTATACGATTCCCTCGAGAATAATAATAATAATCATAATAATAATTTGAGCCTGCAAAATAAAGGGTTAAAATTTCAAAACTTTACGTAATTCAGCCGCTGCATTTAGCTATAGTAAGGTAATAAACTTGGCACAATCACCATTCAACTCTAGTAAAAGCTCTACTAAGGTTGGACAAAATAGAAAAAAACACTTGCTTGAGGCCTCGATCGAGGGTCAGAGTATCAGTCTTCTTACTAGTTAAAGCTTTAATAAAATTCAATTCTATGACTATCTTATTCAAGAAATGAAAAGGTAATTAA
Organism: Populus simonii; assembly: GCA_007827005.2. Taxonomy (NCBI): domain Eukaryota; kingdom Viridiplantae; phylum Streptophyta; class Magnoliopsida; order Malpighiales; family Salicaceae; genus Populus; species Populus simonii. The sequence goes on from CM017464.2 coordinate 14,078,107, forward strand.
TAAATAGTTTTTTTGTTTACGACTATGAAAGTTATTTACGCATTCCTTCAATGTTTTTGCAAGGGACCAATTGGCTAGCCTTATCTACACTTTTCCTCGCCATCCTACTGAATGAATTTCTTATGGTTACATGGACAAAAAAATTTAGTGATAGCCACAATCAAACAAAGGAGAACTGTGATGCAACTCTAATAACTGCTGCAGAGTTTTAACTCGCTACAGCATGGATTAGAGAAATAATGCCTTTGCAGTTGAGATGAGAACCACAAAAACTAATTTCACTCGTCAATGTGGAAAGATTGCAACTCAAACAGACACACTTCTCTTTTTTTTCAAAAATCAAGCGCTTGTGTTTCAATCTAATTGCAGTGACATCCTATGCTACTTCATCTCTTCTCCCTCTATGAAGCAATCTCATCCACCTCGGAATTAAAAACAAAACTTGGGAACGTTGTTGAGATATCCCTGCATTGATTCCAGGCAAGAAAAAAAAAACTGAATAATTGAAAGAAGAATTCGATAACAAACTGCAAATTATAAATATGGGACTAAGAGACGTTTTATTTTATACCTCAAGTAGGGGAGGGTCATTATCTTTAACAAGGATGGATTTCTACAGACAAATGTTTCCCACTCAGACTTGTCTATCTTCCCATCTTTGTCTACATCAGCGTCCAAGAAAGTCTGTCCAATAATAAATAAAAACTCGGTCAAGAGTTTCTTGGAAACTGAAAAATAAAAGAAATACTCGAATATTGAGACAAACAGAAAAAACCATGCCATCATGCACTGAACATCCGCCTGATGGCTCAATAGTTCAACGAGGCATAAAAACCATTTTGCTTTATGGTAGGTCTAACAAGTGTGGACCACCCAGAACAAACCATTCCCTAGAGAGATTATTATCAGGGTCTAAGTTTTCCAGTTTCTTGGTCTATCATAATTTGTCTGCAGCTTAAACTTTTCAATTGCTCCTGGATGATTAAATGAGAAAATCAAATCATAAATGTTATATACTATTTCGCTACTACATGGCAGTGCTGGATCTCAACCTATACAGATGAACAGGTGGTTGATCCTGAATTGGTGTAGTGCTAAAAGAAAAGAAATCAGTTCACTTAAAAGAGACATGTAAAATCCAAAGTATTTCTGATGGATAAAATAATTCACCTTATCGAGAATTATCTCAACCGTCTCATCAGCTAACTTCATTTCCGATTCACAGAGAAGTGCAATCAACATTTGCTTAACCTGTCAAACAATTACAAACAATCAGCAGGCCAGCAGATAGTTTCGACAAAAGGATAATCAAATGAAAGAAATGAGTCTGGAAGATGTGTTGCGCTTTCTCTTCAATAAGCTTTTCAATTCTAACAATTATGTAACTTAATGATCTTGAAAGACCAGCTAAGCAAGCCGTAGAGAAATCTGATCGAATTATTAAAAAAATGCCATTTCTATTTTGTATGGAAAGCTGTTGAGCCTCTTTTATTCCCTCTGAGTGATAAGCACTAAACCTAAAATATGCTCAAACCCAACCAAACCATACTCTCTACTGATTATCCACAACTTCTGTGAAAGTTCGGATATGGAGACAAAAGTGGCAGGTAAAAGAACAGCACATGGGGTGTAACGCAGCCAGAGACCATCTTTGCATAGGGTTTCTGTTTCCCTTAACACACGCGGGGGGGGGGGGGGGGGCTCTCAGTCCACAAGCAAAACTAAGAATTCTAAATCACATTCATAAAATTAAAAAAAAATATAATCATACCTCTTGGCGCTCAATGAATCCCGTGTTATCAAGATCATATAGTTTGAATGAGACTGCAAGAAATTCCAAACAGTAGAAGTTAGCAGACAGCAAAATGAAATGAAGCGGATTATACAGAATACAATGACAACTCCAGTTTATGCAATTGAAGATCATCACATAATATATATTCAACTTACAATCTATCTTGACTTCTTGTGAGGCATTGGGATGGAAGACATTGAGTGATCTAACAAAATCACTGAAATCAATGACTCCCTTGTGCTTTACATCAAACATGTCAAAAATCTGCGTGCAAAGTTGTTTGAATGTTAAAACCAATCCAACTGAATGGAATGTGACCAGAGCAGTGTTTATAATGCTGGTTATGAAAAAAATACAAATCTTACATGGTGTTTCTAACTTGATGCAATGATTTATTGATTCGTCTTATAGTCTTATTATTAATTTAGAGAAAAAAGAAATAGTTCGCTCCATGTAGAATTTCAGGACAGATCCATGTTCAACATATACAATTAAGATAACAATAACTATAGTGCAGGTCAGGAAAAAAAATGAGATAACGCTTTTTAAACATTACAAAGGGCTCTTTCTCTGCTCAAATGTTTTTTCTTCTCAATAAAAGAGAGTAGAAAAGGTAAGATGAATACCCTATCTGCAAAGAGATTCTCTTTCTTTCTGTTCTTGAAAAGGGCCAACTGAAACTCTTCCTGCATATACAGAGACAGCGATTAACCATATATGGTTGAAAAAAGAAAACAATTTACATAAGAGATTTGTCACCAAAAATCATAAAGATCACTATCATCAGTGTGGGCACCATCGTGATCAGCTTTAAAATCCACCATGCTACTACTATCTGTGAGCAACTGAAGCATTAATCAGTGCATAACATCCTCTAGGTTTAACAGTTCCCCTTACTTATGTCTTCAAATGAGCTTCACGTCACACAATGTGAGCAGAAATGGAACCCAATTTCAGAAAATCCGTTTCTTGAATGATATTAAATATCTAACACTAAATTCCTCTTCTTTCTTTTTTTTTTTTTGCCATGAAAACATAGTTTTTCAACAGCAATTCTAAACTTTAATTGGAACTATCCAATTCGAAACAACAGCATTCAGGGGTAGCACAAACATAGACTGCCACATAAAGAAACTCGAAAAGAAGATGCACAAAAATGCACCATCATTGCTGAAGAGAAAAATTTAAAACCAAAAAAAAAAAAAAAAGAGTACCGACAGATGAGGAAAAAACGAGTATGTTTTTTAAAAAAAAAAAAAAAAAACCATTAATTATACCTTGCTTATTAACCCATCGTCAACCACAGAACTGCTAATGCTCTTGTATAATTCAAAAAGCGCTTCAACTTCACTCACACTAACTGCAGAATTAAAAAAATGGCATACAGATCAAAGACTATCACAAAAATAAAGAGCAAGAAAAGGAGCGTGTACAGACATGTGAATGCATAGGTACAATCGCACACGGACACAAGGAAATGAAGGCATGCTAACTTCAGACACTGAAATTTCATACCTATTACTTTCAAGAAATAAAAAGTAATGGTTTCAAATACAGCAATAGTTTCAAAAAACATTGCAAAATTATATAATAAAAGAACCCTAATTCGACATAATTCCTCTTTAAGATTTCTTTTCCTTTTTAGGCTAGACAGTTTATCTTTAGGCCTCTCCAAAACAAAAGAAAGTTCCCTCAATATCCAAAAAAAAAAAGGCTTAACATGTCACAATAAACCAATTAGAGCTGAACTGTTTTTATGTTTAAGGAACTTGAGAAACCCGAAAAATTGATTTAGAACCATGAGTTTGCAACCCGATGAATGGAAAGATTAAAGAACTAGAACAGCAACTTACAAGCTGTTTGAGAGGCAAGGGCAACAGGATCCTCATGTCCAGGGAACTGTCTTGGTACTTTGGAACTAAAACAGCCCATTTACTGGCAGAAGAGAGGAGGCAGGGCAGCAGCCAATTACTAGACTTTTAAAGCCTAGCCTTCACTGACTACAATTCATCACCAAAATCATCTTCTTTTTTCTTTAACCTTGCCAATTTCAAAACCCAAAAGATCAACACCCACACAAAACAAAACAAAAATAGTAATGCAAATAACTCCCTCAGCAAAAAAAAAATCCCATTTTTCATTTTACTTGATAAACAATAACATAAAAGAAGAAGAAGAAGACGACGAACTCAGCGCGATAAATTCTGTTTTTCAATTACTTCCAACCAACATATCATTACAACTGCTTGATTGAATATTAAATAAAAAGGAAAAAATTCTAGATTTTACTAACAATCAACAAAACTGTTTGATTGAATATATATGTGTGTGTGTGTATTTATGAAGTTAAGCGTTAGCTTTCACTGGATGCAATTCAATACCTACAAAACACAATTAACGTCGCAAGAAATAATTTGTCGTATCAAAAGAAACCACAAGCACAAAAAACCTACATAAATCGAACAGAGAGAACAAAATATAAAATTACAATGATAGAAAATAAGAGAAGCAATTGGGCATGGTTAATAAAAAGGGGCAGAGAAGAGAGACTTACCACAGCAAGGAGGAAAAAGAAAAGGAAGGAATCTCGGGAAGGGAGGTTGAAGCGTTCGGAGAATGGGAGAGAAAGGGACCCCAAAAGAAGGAGGAGAGGGGGAAGAGAGACAAAAAAATAAGAAAAAGCAAAGCTGAACAGAAAACTAAAGAAAGAGGGGAGGAGAGTTTGTAGGTGTGACCATCTGTGTTACTCACTATATAGAGACCGTGATCACACGGCTATTATTTACTTTCCCTTCTCTTTTGATCACGTAACCCGCCCTGAATTTTCCACGCTCTTTTTTTATTATTATTGTTTCTGGCTTAAGAAAAGGATTAGAAACGGGCACGACGCCACGAAACAAATAGGCACGTGAAGAGTACGTGGCGGGAGGAGAGTGGGTGAAGGAATTTGGTAGTTGGAAGTTTGGAATCATACCTTAGTAAAAACTTGGAAGGAAAGAAACTGAATTTTTTCTATTCCATATTTATCCTTATTTTACTATGTTTTTTGAGAATTTTATAATACTGGTAAAGTAACTAATCCCGTACTATTAGTTATTTTCTAAATTTATTTTAAAAAACACAGAAAAATAAAAAAAAAATAAAACTCATGTTATATTAAAAAAATAAAAATATTTCTAAGATTTTTCTCTCTTGGTTATATCTTTTTTTTCAAATGAAACTCAAAAATATTTTCTATATTTGTTTTTGTTATGAATTTATTATATAGGATGCATGCACATGGTATGATCTCCTTTTGAAAAGAAGAATATATGATTTCATATTAAGAGCATATTTATTATTATGATAATGGTTGTTTTTAAAGTGTTTTTTTTATTGGAAAATATATCTAAATAATATTTTTTTTATTTTTTAAAATTTATTTTAATATTAACATATTAAAATAATTTAAAAATATAAAACAAAAATCAAAAATTTTGGAAGCTACATTTCCCAAACAACAAGCTCTTAATATTCCCTTAACAAACAGTTTCGTTTACTTTTAACTATTGTTTTATAGTTATTACAGTTACAATTATAATCATAACCAGAGTGACATTGACAGCAAGGCGGCACAGCCTCAGTTATTATTTAGTAACGTGATTGTGATTGTTTTTAAAAAAAATTTTGTGTTAAAATATATTAAAATAATATTTTAATTTATTTTTTTTAAATTATTTTTAAAGTCAATACATCAAAACGATCTAAAATATATAAAAAATTATTTTTTAATAAAAAACAATTTTAATTTATGAAACGTGGTTTATACTGCGTCAATCATTGAAACAGTTACCGTAGTTGTATCAATAAGCTTAAAACCATGGTAAAAATAGGAATGGAGCTTTTTTCATTGAATGCCTAGCATTTAACCTACCACAACATGTATAGGCACATTTAAGTTTTATTTCTATATAAGGTGTTTTAGATGCCTCTTCTAGGCTAACATTACTATATAATATAGTCATACACGGATCATAAAATTGAATGCTCGTCATATCAATGTCCATTTTTCTTCCATGATTTTTTTTTTTTTTTTTTGCAGGTGGTCTCCTCTCTCCCAAAAACAAATATATATAAGAGTGGTGTGGATGATCCCATACGGAGGAAAATGTCATTTTTATTCTGAAAATTTGGGACGGATATTGGGATGTTCGAGGGTGTAGAGGTAATTATTTTTTATTTGAAAAATATATTAAAATAGTATTTTAAAAAATATATTTTTAACATCAATATATTAAAATAATTTAAAAATATCAAAAATAATAATTTTAAACAAAACAGTTGGGTAATAGTATGTGTTTGATTTGGAGAATTAAATGCAAATCTTCTGCTAGCATTTTAAACTTGAAAACCGATTGTTTTTTACCTTTTGGATGTTTATACGGCTTAGGTTACATCAGTAATAAAAGTAATTAGAAGATAATGGTAGAATAATGAGGTATCAGTTTTTTCCTTAATCCACGGACGGATAACTGTTCCACGTGTATTTTACAGCGATGAGACTTAGAAATCCTCTCCAAGCACTGACCACATGCCCTTGGTTTTGTTCTTTTCGAATGCACATGAAAGCTCTGCTCTGTCCATGCATTATTATGTTTTGTACTGGGTAAAGATTGTATTTTTTAAAAAAAATATTTTTTTTTATTTTTAAAAATTTACTTTTAATATTAATATATAAAAATAATTAATTTTAAACCAATAATATTTTAACTGGAATATTAAACATTTTCTGAGTTCATGAACACAACTACACGTTGAAAAAGGTTTTCATAAAGGTGTAAAGGCCGTTTATAGCATGGAATAAAAATCTTTTGAAAATCCTTAAGAGGTGTAGTTTAATTGATTAGGTTCTAGATTTGTTCTCTAGAAGTCACCGGTTCGAGTTCCACAAATCTTAAGGTTACTAGAGGTTTACATGGTCGTTAACTTCAGAACCAGTAGAATTAGTTAAAGTACATACAAGTTAGTTCGGACATCTACGTTAATAAATAAATAAAAAAACTTTTGAGAAACTAAGGAGTATCGTCCTAAATTTTCACGACCATATATTTCTCAGTTTGTCAATTACCATTCCTACAATTATGGGGTGGCATCTATTCATACACGGTTAGGCTTTTTTTATATAAAAAAACAAAACAAAACAAAAATATATATAAACTAATTCTTTCCTGGTCGGTCTTAAACAAATCATAATCACAGCCTTTACGTTTTGATTTATTAGGGACAATTTGGCAGTCACATGAAATGATCGGAACACAATTGTTTGAACTCGAACAGACTCTAAATACTTTCTTTTTTTGGGTGTTGAAGGGTAAAAAATAACACCATCAGCATCTGCATGAATGACCCGAGGATGAGGATGCTAATTCCTGAGTCCCAGCAGTTTTAGGTAAAGTAATAGTGGCAAGGGAGGTTATTCTCTGCGCGCTATCGTTACGGCTTGGATTGGAATTTTTTGGAATGTAAAAAATTAATATTTAAATCATTGGAGATTTTTTAGCATTATTATTAATCTCGGTATAATAGTCTAAACTTTAAAAATCTTAAGCCGAATCTTACTTAGATAGAGTTTTAAATTAAGTCATTTAAAAATTTTCTTGGTATAATATTGTCCCAGAGTAAGTTCAAAGAAAAACAAATCAAAGAAAAAATAAAATAGGTTAGATTTATCATAGTAAACCCTCCAAACCTCCGTATTATGAAATCTACTAAATTAGATTATTTTATTATATGATAAACAAATATGAATACCGATTCATAGTTAACTCAAATACTAAATGATAAAATCCAATAAAAATTAAATATTAAATGATGAAATTAAAAAAAATTCAAAAGAGCAAAAAAAATCTGACTTGACTCTTTACTTAACTGGGTTATAAATTAAATCATGTGTATTGTCCGGGTGTGACCACATTGATTGGGCAAGTTCAAAGAAAAAACAAACAAAAAAAAAGTCAGGTCCACCCTAGTCAACTATTTAATTATGTGACTTGAGTTATGAAATCCATTTGGTTAAATTAAGTTTTTTATTTTATTATATGATAATCAATACCAATACCAATTCAAAATCAATACAATATTGAATGATAGAATTTAATAAAAATCTCAACATTAAATGATGCAAATAAAAAAACTTAAAAAACCAAAAAAAAACCGAATGGTCAATAAAAAAATAGGCGTTATAAGAAGTTCAACTCGGGTTAGCATGTTAAATTCATGATTGACATCATGAGATTGAGATAACTTTATAAAAAGAAAAGAAAAATAAAGATTCACTTCTAACGGATCTAATATTGAACGTTGAAATCGAGAAAAAAAAATATAAATCTATAAGATTGGTATATAACCCAATATAAAAAAAAAATAGAAAAGAATTAAAGTATAGTTTCCAAAACAACCTACTATTAAATAATAAAATTAAAAAAAAAACTAATTAAAAAAAACTTGGGTTATTAAAATGTTAAATTAAAAAAATAAATTAAAAAAAACACAAAATACAAAATATTATTATAATAAATAACATGGCTATAATGATTTAATCGCATCTTTTATTGTTTTGTTAATAATTAACTAAAATATCAATGCTTCAAATTATTGTATGGTGAGCTCAATCTAAAATATCAATGTAATTAATTTTTATTGTTGATTTAATAATAACAAATGTTTGTTCTATTGGTTGACTTTCTAAATTGACACTTTACAAAATACCCCTTGCATTTGCAGCATATTAATATATTTATTTCTGAAAATCGCTGGTCTTCACGACGGGTTTCATAAAGTGGTGTATACGGTGTACTATTAGACAGGGCTAGCAAAATAAAATAAAAAAATAAAATAAAAAGTTGACTTTCCATTTATTAAATGGATACATTAAGTTTACGTTGTCGAAGAAAATATAAATAAACATTTTTTGAAATTATTCAGTATTTTTTTTAAAAAAAAAACTGCATGTATATGTCACTTTCAACGGGAACCCTTTGTCTAGCAGCATGGAGGTGTGTCTCACGGCTGCATTTTCTATCTGCTCGCTTCTTATTGTTAAAATATGTTATCTCCTGGATCTCGAGAATCCACACGGTGGAAAATAATGAATCTCACGCCTCTAGTCAACGGTCAACTAGGTGACACGTGCTCAGTTCTATTGTCTATTACTCTACTTATTTATCCTAAAATCAACATTATTGCTCAAGTTGTTCGAGTTCTGCTGTGGCAGTATCATTCCACTTGTCTTTGGTTTGTGTAGCCGAACTGTAGCTCTGCGACTTGAATAAACCTGTTAATATTTTTATTTATTTATTAGTATAGATAATTTTTACTTTATTTAATTAAATACATGTATAAGCTATTTAATTAACATCAATGATATCCCCCGCTCAATCCCTCTCATTAATTTTCTTGTTGCCTTGTATATGTTTAAAGATTTTCTTGTGCTTTTGGTTTTTTTTTTCTTATTTATAATAATTGTTAGTGGACTTTGTCGGTTGGGATCCGTTCGCTTAGAGTTTGTTTGGCTAAGCGTGCCTGGCTGTGTTTTAACTGTAACAGTGACAACATAGTATTTGGTTATGAAATCAGCTGTGATTTTTATGCGTGAACCCTACCATTATCTGCATTGAAAACGTTGTTTTGTTGAAGCAGAAATTACATGCTTCTGTCGCGTTCCTACCTCTCTGCTGCATGCCTTCGGCACATCAAACTAATTAATTAGCATGAACAGTGTAGCATGCTGCACTGTTCATGCTAATTAATTAGTGTGAAAAGTGCAGCATGCTACACTATTTCGACCAAATCGGTTCCGGTCCAAAACGCAAAAATATATTGAAACGGGTTCGATCCAGTAAAATAAAAAATAAAAATTATTTTTTATTATTTTAATTGTGTTTTATTCGAAAAACTAGTGTTTAACATTATTCAATGAAACTACATAAATTAGACAAAGATCGCTTGATGACATAGCATTTGCAGAATTTGATCGCAATCTCAATTTTGTTCCTGATTATATTTTACCTGATGTTGTTGCGAGCTTAAGAAACCAAAAAAACTGTAGTCCTTGTCGGATGTATGAACGTTATAGAATTATAGATATTTTAATGGAACAATAAAAAATATTTTATATAAAGTATTATTTATTTTATGATGTAATAGTAATAGTTAAATCTATAATATTTAAATTAAAAACCATCAATATTAATATATATTTTTTAAAATTATTTTATAACCTTAATTTCAAAAGCATTCTTAACCAAATACATTAAATTATTTTTTTTTAACATCAATTTCAACCACAGTTTTAACCAAACATCTATTTTTTTAAATCAACCTCAACTAAAAGTACTTTTTATAAAACAATTTTTTTCAAACCACAACCACAACAGCTACCACAATACCAAACACACTATTATAAAACAAGGAAGATCCTAGGAGGCATCGCCTTTTTTGCTTTCCCTTTGTTCGATTGTTTTGTTGCCATTAACTTTTATGTTCCAAGAACTAAGAAGGATTTAGTTAGCTTTAATCAAGCATATACACATAATTAACAAAAAATAATAAAAAAAAGAGCTGAATTTATTCTTCACCTCCTACCAAAAGCATTCTTCGTAGAAGTATTCCAGTTTCATGATGAGTTCCTGCCAAAAGCATATAATTTTTTTTTTTTTCAATGTTATCCCGCGACATTATATTTATTAGAAAATAAATTTTATAATTTATTTTGATTTTTTTATGAGGTTATTATGGTCACATGATCTAGTTCATAAGTTTTGCAAGTTAACTCGAATTGATCCACGTTGTTTTTTATGTTTTTATCTTTTAATGTTGAGTTGATTGAAAATTGTGCTTCATGTTTTATTTTGATTTATTTTCTATGGGGTTATCATGATCCTGTAACTTAGATAGTAGATTTGACAAGTTAACTTAAATTGACTAATATCAATCTAATATGTTGTGGTCTCAATTTTTTTTTTAAAAAAATATTATTTTAATTTTTTTTGTTAATAAAAATTTAATCCTCCCTATATAGCATGGAACAACAATCCCAGTAGAAATCTAATAATGTTAATTTCTCTAAGATTTCTAAGATTGCGACGTAGAAATTTCAAAATTACTATTAGGAAAAGTTAGGAGTGATGATGGAACAATTCCGAAAAATAGGGATAACTTTAGGATTTTAAAACTTTTTGGATAGAAGTGGTACATTGATGAAAATCTATGGTCATCATTGAAACTTCTCTCTTCTATTTTTGGTATATTTCCTACGAGAAAGTGTATCATCCAAGTTCCATGATTCCCATCAATATCTCATCTTCATAAAGCTTTGAGCTTTCAATAACCGAATAAAATTATATAATTAGAAAATACAAAAAAATCTAGAGTAATATTATTCATGTTATTGGTGCAAGGCGTCAAACACACACACACACATTTAAAATGACTGTAAAATAATCATCTAGATGGTGGTCCAGTAGTAAGAGTTTGGGATCAAGAGGTTTGCTCCCTCTATGGTCTCAGGTTCAAGCCTTGTGGTTGCTCATATGATGGCCACTGGAGACTTACATGGTCGTTAACTTCAGGGCCCGTGGGATTAGTCGAGGTGCGCGCAAGCTGACCCAAACACTCACATCAAACTAAAAAAAAAAAAACTGTAAAATGAATTTCTCATAAATAAAAACCACGTTATTATATTTTTTATAAAATTAAAATTTAAAATACAATTAAGTGTAGAGTTCATTATTAAAAAAAATTATATAGCTAATGAAGTGGTTTTTTTTTTTAATTGAAAAAAAAAACAAAAATTATTATCATCCAAGTTCCACGTTTTTTTTTAATCGACATTTTGGATTTTCCAACATGATAACTTGCCATTGTTGAATGACCAAATAATCAATTAGTTTTCAAGCCCTTCTTCTTCTTCATCTTCTTCCTCCTTCTGTCAAGATTTGTCAAATGTTTGAAGTAATTCAAAAAGATTTCAATATTAAAATTGAACACGGTGCTACAAGTAAAACAGACACGTTTTAATTTCAGATGTTTCCTGGGTGGGTGGCCTCAAAAACTTTGCCTTCCTTTCTTTCAAGCGAATGAAACTTGATTTCAATTTATTTAGAATAAAATAATATCATATCATTTTATTTCACAGGATCGTGTTATAAATTTGGTATTGTACAATAACGACTTCCCGCCGCATGACCCCACTTTCTTTTCAACATAACAAATAAATGTCAAGATAATGCAAGCATTTCTAAAAAAATAATTGCAAGTATTCCTAGAAAATAATCGACATTAAATAAATAAACTGGAAAAAAAATTAATAACATAAAAAAACTATGAAACTCATCAAAAGAAAACTGAATAATAACATGAAGATCAATTATCAAATAACTCTATTGAATGGTGAAATTTAAAATAATTAATTAAAAAAAAGATGAAAGAAGTACTTAAGCCATCTTGGATTAAACTAGAGTAATTTAAAAAATAAAAACCAAATTAGATACAAAAATAAAATAATATCTATATATTTTGACAATAAAATAAAGATAAAAGAGAGAGGGGAAGAAAAAAAATCACTGAAGCTTAATTATCGCTTCTTCTTGTACACACACAGTACCAATAAAAAAAGGACAACGAGACTACTTAAAGGCTGCTAGTAGCGCTCACTTAATAACGCGTTCAACAACTTTTTTAAAAAAATAATTACAATAAATGTTAAAAGACCAAACTAATCTCATGACAACTAAAAAAACAAGAATTTATGCAATCCCAATAAATTTTACTTAGGAGTAATTTAGTTTTTATTCCATATAAAAAAAATTGAATAGTTTTTTATCAGCTTTTTAACACTGCACAAATAAAAATTAAAAAATACCAAATTACTCCTCATCATTTTCTTAAAAAAATTTAGTAAGACATTATTAAAACAAAAGGACTAGATTGTCCCTTATTAATCATATAATGCCTAATGATTCTTGTGGAAATAACCAAACTACCCCAACACAAAGCTTATTGTTTTTTTTTTTTTGTGTTAAGAGGGAAAAATAATTATTAAACTTAATCGTTTAGAGTGTGCATTAAGGGGTTTTTTTTTAATTTTAATAAAATCAACAAATTAATGATCTGAGGATTCTGGTTCCTTGAAAGTGGGGGGTCAGGCTGCTTTTCTTTCCTTCATGGGGGTTGCGCCACCTGCCACTTCCTTCTGACTGCCGCTAATGTTTTTTATCAGTCTAACGCTCTTCCATTTCCCTTTTCACGTGTTGAATGCCACCAGTCAACGAGGCATGTTTAGGGCTGCTTGGTCAAACTTTGCGAGCACGGAACTAACCAATCAGCTCATGCGACATTGCTTTTTGTTCAAATCACCCTTTACATTTATAAAATCATAATTTTAAAATTAGCATATGCTACATGGCTTTTACATTTTACTGTAGTTAAAACACGTACTAAAAGGGTTCAATATTGAAATTCCAAGGCTTTCTTTTGTTTTGGTCATCAATTTTTTCAGGATTTTTTTTTTAATTTCAAACTTGATTTTTTTAAAAAATTATCATTTAATATTTAATTTATTAGATATTGAACTTCATAATTTGTTTCAATTTGCTTTTTATAGAGTTATTCATATCCCATGACTCGGATTGCGAGTTTTGTGGATTATCCGTGTTGACCTGAATCATTTTATTATTATTTTTTTAATTAGTTTTTTTCTCAACTTTATCCTTCAACATTGAATTAATTGAGAATTGATGTTCATTGTTGTTTTTTGATTTACTTTTTACGAGACTATTAGAGTTACATGATATGGATCGTGAGTTTTGTAGGTTAGTCAGGTTAACATGAAAAAAAAGTTGGAATTTTTAATTTGAATGTTTTTTTCACTTTATCTTTCAATATCGAGTTGATTATAAATCAAACTTTATAATTTTTTTATTTTTTTCTATGAAGTTATCTAATCAATCCCCGTATAGTTTATTTTTTATGCTAAAAAACACATTAATAATGCCTTAATTGATAATAAATAAATAGGAGAAAAACTTTAAATTTGAAAGTCAATTACTAATTTATAGGAGAAAAGAAGAATTAACTAATAACACTTAATATGATTTGATATTGTGATAGTTTATATGATTATAATTTTAAAAAATATGTTTAAAAAAGTTATAAATAATAGCTTTTTTCTTAACTAAGATTTCAAGATAGAGTTTTGATGATATTCATGCAAAACAATGGTATTTGTTAATTAATTAAATACTTTAAAAAATATGATTGAGATAATAAAATACAATTTTAATCACAACACACCATATTTTTAAATAAACACCTAATAAACAAAGCCTCTCAACAATCAAAAACATAAATTGTTTATGTTCAGTATGACATTAACAAGCAATTGAATGGCAAACTCTTAGTTTATGTTTATTATGAATTAAAAAAATAGAAATGAATTGTTAGAAGAAAAAAATTTAAAAGTGTAAAAGTTGATTTTTAAAGATGTTCCATAAATTGATAATTAAAGATTTGATAATTATATTATCAAATGGTGAGAGACTATTAAAAATTATTTTGGTGTATATGTTGAGAAAAGAGATAGAACAAAGAAATAATATTACTGAAGGTACTCCATGACCTTTAATAATTAATCCTTTCTAAAATTCAATCGTTGTTACATTTTTTTTTTATTAATGTGGGTGTCCGGGTCAGCTTGCGTGCGCCTCGATTAATTCCACATGTTCTAAAATTAATGACCATATAAGCTTTCAATAGCTCTGAGGTTTGTGAGATTCAAGCTGATGATCTTTAAAAAGCAAACCTAGAATATGATCAGTTAAACTATACCCCTCAGGATTGTGGTTAAATTTAAAGAGTAGAAAGGGTGAATTTTAACCCTATTAGTTAAAGCTCATTTGCATAAATAGGGCGCTGGGTCATTGATAGGCTTCTTCGTCACATTCAGCTCTTTAAGCCCATCCAAGCTTTGGTTGGGCCAAGCCTTTTCTTTTCATTTTTTTTCCTGGGCTCGACGTGCGTGGAAGCCTGACATTGTCCTCTTCTTCGGCTAATAAATGGACTTTGTTCGCTATTTTTTAGCAATTAAAAGGTTAGCATGTAAACAGTCTTTTTCTTTTATTTTATTAAGTTTTTGCTTTCTTGTTTTATCCTTTCTCGTAATAAATTAAACTTCCATTGAACTTGAGAGAAGCTTGCCAAGTCAATGCCAAATCCTTTTAGAGAATAGTTGAGTAAAAAAAAAAAACAAAAACCTGCTTGGCTTAACTTTTTTTTTTAAAAAAAAAACAGTTATGGTATTTAAAGTTTTTTCTTTAATTCCATGATGCTTCAAGAAATTATTATAATTTGTGTGTAATATATATATATATATATATATATATAAACGAGCTGTATTTTAATGGTGCGCTTATAAAAATAAAAATAATTTATTATTAACAATGAAAATTAATCCCTGACATAAATTAAATTAAAATGTGTAAAATGTAATAGGCAGTAAATGTAAAAAAAATGTTTTTGCATCTATATTTTATTTTAATTAAGATGATTAGCTTCTTTATTTATTTATCATTTCATTTATTTTATTAAACATAAGCAACATTCTTTTGTTTTCCAATTAAAAAATAAATCATGCTACCTTAAAACGATCTATCACATAAAAAAAAAGGACACCAGAAACATAACATCTCTCTAAAAAGGATCGGAATTTAAGCTCTAAAACAAAGAAAAAAAAAGGCAAGATAAGCCGGGAAAAATAGTAAAAAAGAAGGCTATAGAGCTACTTCTAAGTGTTAAAAATATATCTCTTTCAACTTCTTTTTATATTGATTATTGGAACTAAAACTAATATAAAATTAATTATGATAATAATTATTTTTATTTTGTTTTAATTACCTATCATAAAAATTAAATTAATATTATAGTTTTTTAGCTTTAAACTATAACATTTCGAGTATAAATAAAAATATTTGGGTTAAAGAAAAAGACTATATAGAATGAATAAATAAATAAGTTGGTAAAAAACAATTTTGAGACAAATAATTATTTATAACAAATCCAATTTCAATTTCAAAATAGATTGGTAAAAAACCCCGAGCCTCTGCCCTAGGAGGCTAGGACTAGTGGCTAGAGACCTGGGGCTCAGGCCCGAGTTTAGCAAGCAAGTGCGTGTGGTTTAAGCCCAGATTCATTTCATTTAGACTTATTTATGACTCTTTAACTCTCCAACATACAAACTTCAAGAAAATCTTGTAATTTTCTAATATGGGATAAAGAATTTTGGGTTTTACAACAAAAAATATATAAGCTAAGGGTTATTTGAGATCAATTTTTTTATTCACTCATAATTTATTTTAATCATGTTAATGTTTTACGTTTAAGAACTTTTGTCAATGAATAATTTCAAATAAAGTTTCAACCACAAAAGTGAGTGGATTATTTTTTTTAATTTGACGTAAAATATTCCTATTAACCATGTTTTTAAAACAAATTTCTAACAATCCTCTGTATAAATAGAGATTGTCTGTATATAAAGATTCAAAGATACAATGATTTGGTGGGTCATTATTAGTGTATATACCATGCAGCTAGCCGGTTGGTTATACGTGACACTAACTTTATTTATGAAATATATATATTTACTATCAATTAAGGCATTCTTTATCTTTAATATTTATTTATATTTTATTAATAAATCTAGAGTAAATATAAAGTTCTTAGGAAAAAAATATTTTGTAAAGGAAATTACAAAATGGTTATAACTATAAGATTATCATTGCATCAAATTATTATTGTTGATGTTCTAACAAGATTGAATATTAATTAGAGTTGTTGATACCAATACATATTGTGTTTTTTTTTTTTTTGAAAATAAGTAGATGTTTTCATAAGCTTAAGTTTGCAAGATACCTGAAACTAATATGTAAGTATTTTTTATATAACATGTATACAAAATTGACCTTTATGAGGATTTTATTAGTGTATATGCCTTGTATCTATTGATTGGTTACACGTGACATTAATTTTGTTTACATAAAAGTATATTTATTATTAATAAAAGCTTTATTTATCTTTATTATTCATTTATATTTGATTAATAGATCTAATATTTGATTAATGAGTTTAGAGTAAAGATAAATTTCTTGTGAAAAAATGATTTCTAAAAAAAATTATAAAGTTATTATAATTACGAGATTCCTATTGCATCAAAATATTTTTTATAAATATTCCTCCTAAATGTTTTATTAAGACTGAGCATTAATTAGAACTATTGAGACTGATACATATTGCGTTATTTTCTTTATAAAATGAAATAATTGTTCTTATAAGCAGTTTATTTAAATGAAATTTCATTTTTGTTATTCATTCATTTCTTTTTTATTTTGATAAATAATGCTTCTTTTTTTTTATCAAAAGCTTGGTTCTTCGTATAAAACCTTTTTCATGATTTGTAAAACAATTTTCATCCAAGAAGTAAAAAATAATATCCCGATTATTTTTATACAACTATAAAAAAAATAATTCAAGTTTTATATATAATTATTTATGAAGTAATTATAAATATTATTAGAAAAGTCTCTCATCTTATATGAAAATTAGGACATAATTTGATACTTTTTAGAAATCATTTTATTGAAAGAGAACTTTATTATAAAACAAAAAAATGAAAAAAAAATGCATTGCCATCTTAAAAAAAAAGGCTAAGTGTGCTTAGACCTATAGGATAAGCTCACTCTCCTTGCCCAAAAAAAAAATAATGATAAATTTAGATTGAATGATGAAATTAAAAAAATAAAAATATTATAAAAAGACCAAAGACAAAAACTACAAATCAAAAGAACAAGGTCATATACTTAAATATCCACAATTAAGAGGACTATCTTGAAATTTTAAATACTAGCGTAAATTTCATGAGAGGAGAAAGAAAAAAAAAACACTGCCATTAACAATCCATTGAGAACTAACGAACACACATCGTCTTAAGAGGAAAAGGACGTCACGAAGAATTCAATTACATGTTGAAAGGAAGTTTTTCACCAACATGGTTAGCTACATGTGCGGTGAAGTAGATGAACGCATGCATCATCTGCTTTTTTATTTTTTATTTTTTTTATTAAATTACCACATTGCTCCTAACACCAAATAACCACGACAAAAAAAACTTTATGAAATTACACAAAAAGTTCCTGAAGCTATATTTTGAAAATATAGGGACTAAAACATAAAATAAATGAACTACAAACATAAAATCAAAGTGTAATTAAGTTTTTAATTAATTGTATCTTTTGCTATATAATGTGGTGTAATTTTTACTTTTTAAATGAAAAAAATAAAATAGTTAAATCGTAATTCTTTTTGTGATTTTTCTTGGAATTATAGTGATGTATAACCCGCGTTTTTAAAAACATTAAATTTTTTTTTGTTAAAAGTTAAATTTTTTTTAATTTTTTTTATCGTTTTAATATGTTGATCTTAAAAATAATTTTTTAAATATAAAAAAATATTATTTTAATATATTTTTAAATAAAAAATATTTTAAATCACAATCACAATCACAATTTAAAATAATTCTAGAATGGTGGGGTCAAGTCAATGGATCAATTGTTTTGTAATTTCTAGTCATTCTGTAAATACAGAATATAAGGCGAAAAAGAAAGGGCTTCCATTACATTCATTTCATCCATCACAAAAGTTAAATTAAATTCGTTCTTAATTCTGCAATGTCAAAATGGTGGCTGGATTGGGACCCATCCCACAGTAATACACATCACTACTGAAATAATTCTTCATTGTTTTTTTTTTAAATTAATTTTTTATATTCTTACATGATTAATATGTTAATATTAAAAATAAAAATTTTAAAATAAAAAAATTATTATTTTAATATTTTCAAATAAAAAATATTTTAAAAAACAATCTTCACCACATTTTCATAATACATAATTAACCAAACCTCATTAAAGTAATTGAAACATATCAAATTAATCACCACAAAATGATCCCTTAAAAATGAAGTAGTTTGTTCATTTCATGAAAAACTTTAAAGTATGGTTAAAGTTTTATTTCAATTTATTTTTATAAAATTTTAAATTTTATTTTTTTAAAATATTTTAGAATATATTAATATCAAAAATAAAATTTTAAAAATAATAAAAAATATTATTTTGATAAATTAAAAAATAAACCCTTTAGAAATTAACAACTATCACAATCTCAATTAACGTATAACAAAAATCCTTACCTGCTTACATCAAAGTTTCCACACGTTGTCGTTGATTGACCGTTGACTTTGACACCCCCGCCACCCCCATCCTATCCTTTCCTCTTTCACTCCTCAATCCAAAGCATTCGAATCCCCATCTGGCTTTTCCCCTCCAAACCAATATCTCAAATGGGTCGCCGCCAGAACGACTCTGAACCATCCCGTTTCATCTCTCTCACCTTCCCCTTGGCGGGTTTTATTTCTTGTGCTTTAGTCTACACTGTTCTCTCCGTAGTTCTCAATTCTAATACAAATTCTAAAGGTTCAAACTTTGAGCCTTTGACATTGGCAGAGGAGAGTAATGATGGTGGGTGTTGTAGAGGGGTTGAGAAGTTGGAGCTTTGGGGAGGTGCAGTGAAGTGGGGGTCAGATCATAAGTTCAATTCTTCTAAGGAGTGTTGTCAGGCTTGTAAGGCTATGTGCACTGGCATTGATGGGCCTTGCTTGTGTGATACTTGGGTGTTTTGTGGCAATAAAAAGGCATGCGGGTCTAAATTTGGGGAGGTCAGATTGAAATTTTGGCTCCGTTTTGACTTTTAAATGTTTTTGCCGGAATTTTTATTGTTATTTTGAATTACATGGTTGAAATGTTGGATTGATTGATGGACAAGAATGAATCTTATTTCTTCATGGAATTTGATTCTGAAAACAGATGATTAAACGATGCTGTGATCATGCCCTTTCAAACCCTGGATTGATCATTGACTTAATTCAATGAACTGATTTAGATATTGAACTGATAAATTAAGCCGGTCTATAAAGAACAAGTTGGATAATTCTGAGTTAGCAGCTCCAAGACCTCTCAAACCCTGTTTCTTTATGCAATTCTTTTTTCTTTGCACTTTTGATGATTGAGTCTGTGGTGGGGTTGCATGTAGTTATTTGAATGAAATGCTAAAGTTTCAATGATGATGATAAGAATCTCTTAACTTTAACTTGCTTCATTTCTCCAGTGTTGGCTGAAGAAACAAAAGGATATATTTGCCCCTGATCGACAGGAAGCAGGGGACCATGTTATTTGGACTTCTGGGCTTATCTTTGGAAAAGGAGAGGTATTTCAGTTTGGTGAAATTTGATTCCACTTTATGAGACAGAATATGTTGCCAACATGCAGTACGCACTCTTCAATTTGATATCGTTGCTGTCTTAAGTTTTTAGAGTTACGATCACAAAGATCATGGTGGACTTTTGTCATTGGACATCTATCTTTTACCAACACTCTGTTGAACAATTGAAAGATATGTTTGCCGTTTCCTTTTGCATGATCTCTATGCGAAAGATTGTTTACCTGTTATCAGGCTCCATGGTATTCTTAAGGTGCATTGCTTTTGGAGAGACTTTACACTGAATTTTTGACAACCGGTCTCTCTTGTAGTCAGATGCTTGCTCTTTTGCGCCTGTAATGCATAAATAAACAAGTACAAAGTTTGAGTACTGAAGTTTCTGTAGCTTGATGTTTGTGCTCTTTGATTGCTGAAGTTTTTTTGTTGTTCTATTGCCGCTGCAGTTGATATGAAACTATGACATGTCTCTGTATTTTGATTATAAAAAATCGCTGTGGTGATTATCATTTGGCCTACCAAGAAATTTGATGCTGCTACTTTCCTCTGTGTTTTGTACGATTGTCATTGCTGCAGGTCCCACCTTAATTTTAGGATCTCCTCTATTAATGTTCTTGCTTATTTCAGGGCATTGTTGGCCTGGAAACAGGATATGGCACTCTTCATATAAAAGTAAGTGGTCATTCTTTAGGCACTTTTGTGTTCCAAATGCCTCGGACAAGTTAATTGTGATACACTCCACTCATGGAGTTGATCTGTTTCTTCAGTTTCTTCGATTTTATGCATCTCTATTTAACAGTTGGTGGACAAAAACTTGCTTGGTGCAGCTCTTCCCAGACTGTGCTCCCCATTCTGTAGCCTACATTCTTGAGCTGCTCACACTACGTCATTGTGCTGGTTGCCAATTTTATCGTGCAGAGGGCCGAGGTCAATTGTGGGATTCAGAAGGAAATCACATAAAAAAGGTAAGTTCATTAACTGTCATGCGAGTTCTCTTATTTGCCCTGTAATAAGAATTGTGAAAATGCAAGTTTTTGGTAGTAGTTTGGAGCATCATGTTGCCCACTGCGGCTCTGATGAGTGGTAGTTTCACCTAGGGAGTATCATATTTCTATCGCATGTCGTTATTTATAAAGATTTCATGCATGCTTGCCGAGGGGTTTCATGATTTCAATCCTTCATTGCTCGTATTCCCAGGCTCCTTTTGGACCTCCTTTTGCAATAATTCAAGGGACATTAGAAGCTCAAGGAACAACATTCAAGAAAATTCCAACTGAAGAGTGCCCATACATAAGAAGGGGTTCAGTGGCCTGGGTTGGCTCTGGTCCAGAATTCTTCATTAGCCTAGCCGATCACCAAGAATGGAAGAAAGCATACACTGTCTTCGGTTCTGTTCTTCCAGAAGACATGGAAATTGCAGAGAAAATTGCGCAGCTCCCCACCAAATCGGATGTATGGAACAATATTAACGTGTCTGTCTTGGAAAAGCCAGTTCCCTTGTTGGTGCAAAGACTCGACGGGTGGGGAAATCTTAACACAAATGTGAAATCAGATTAAAAATGTTTCTACTTGGCCAGGCCATGAATACTTTTTGTTACAATTACAAGATAAACTCACATTGTATTGTAGCAGTTTAATTTTTTATTATATTTTTATTTTGATCATCCAATTATTTTTCTTTTTTATTGCATATTTTTATGGCCAATTTAATGTCCAATTTCTTAAGAAAGACTAAAATTCAGAAACAAAGGATCAAAGTAAAAAACAATTAACAAAGTAGTGCAAAAGGTTCTCTTTGGTCTACCTGTTTTCCTGTGAATTTCTTTTCACTCTCATTTGTTTTCAAGTTTCAGTTTTTGTATAAAACCTTTTTCTTTTTTTTTTCAAATCCTTGTATTTAACAAATAAGAGAGAGATGCTGAAAAACAATAATTAAATTAGAAAATTAAAACACAAATGAAAATCAAGATATTTAATTTTTCATAGTGAAAAGCTCTATAATTTTTTTTTTATTTAATTATATTGCAATATAATTATTTTTATAAGAAAAGACAATTTAAATTTTATTGAAACAAAATAATTTTATGGTATAATTCCTATTTCTCTTATTAATATATTATTTTAACAAAAAAAAAAAAAAAAAACCATCCAGCCACCTTGTTTTTTGTTTGTTTTTTAAATTAGGCGGATGATGACGTGCATCCATCATTTTATTTTTAAAGTAGTGACAAATGATGCACTGTTCACTGGTTGAATTCCAACAATTTTTTGTACTTTGAAAGTTGATATTTGACTCTGAGGATTAGAAAAAACCATTTTAATCGTTTTTTCACCTTAAAACACTAGAAAATAATTTCTTAATCATGCAAAAAATAAACCCAAGGTCCAATTTTCTTTTCTTAGCAAGATGAAAGGTGAAGAACACTTTAATAATTTTTATTTTTTTAAATATAACTCCTTAATACTAAAATGGAGTTTTTTTTATCATAAGAACATGTACACCTGATCACTTTCTCTTTTTCCTCTCTTAAACTTAGCAACTCAAATATAAACAAGATAATATTTTTAATTAAAACTAAAGATGCTAAAGCTAAAGGGATCAAATAAAAGTCAACAAATAATATGTGGACTAAATTGTATTTTTCTACAGAAACTTGAGACAATATGATTTTTATTTTTTTTTGTCCTTAAAACAGTTAAAAAACACCACATATTTCCCCAATAAACCATTTTTTAGTCTCAAACTAACCTTTAAACGTGCAAAAAATGAAAATCAACCAAAAAAAAATCTCAAGGCCCGATCTTCCTTTTCTAGTAAGGTGAAGGGGAAAAAACTTTTTAATAAAACTAATAATAAAATCAGCTTTTTTTTTGTCATTAAAATAGGCCCAACTGACTATTTTCTCACATTTTTTTAAAAAATTTAAAGACTAAAATATAAACAAAACAAAATTTTAGATCAAAACTAAAAATAATAAAACTAAAGAAATCAAAGAAGAAGTGAATGAAGAATATGCAAACTAAGTAGCATTTTTTCTATATGAATTTGAGATATGCCATATTGAGTTTTTTTTCACTCTAGTTTGATTCATATTCTTTTAAATGTATATTTATATTACAAATTAAAATTATATTCAATTAAATTTACCTTCAATTCAAGTTTTGAAATCTTTTCAAAACCATTATTCCTCAGTAATATGTAAATAAAAGAAATTATTAACTCATAAAACACCAAAAGCAACACATGAAAATATAAAATTAAAAAAAATTAATGAAAAAAATGAAAAAACAATCACAAATTGAAATCCACAATGAAACTATCACATGAATTTTTTTAAAAAATTGTTTTAATTGTAATGTATTATATACGGCTCTTATCAATGAATTTCCTAAGAAAAAAAGTCAATTTTCTATAATTTTTTTTTTAAAAAAGACTATGTTTGATAACGAGGTTGCGTCTGTATTTTATTTAAAATGCAGATGTAACTTGTTTGGTAAAGAAAAATACACAATTTACTGTGTATGGGCCTACATGTTTTTACATCTGAGACTCAAGAAAATGAAAAGTAGCAAAATGCTGCTTTTTGAGTACTGTTCATGTTAATTGCACTGTTCACTGAAGAATGCAATTAGTAGGAACATTGTACATTGATATACTGTTCATGCGAACAGTGTAAGAGAATTGCACTGTTCACTTAAAAACAATGAACAGTGCAATTCACTCGCACTGTTCACATAAACCGTTTTTTTTTCAGTGTGTTAATTTTTTTAACAATTTTTTTTTAAAAAAACTAGTTTAGAGTGAATTAAATTCACCTGCATTGCAATATCAATTTTATACATGATAATATTTTATCTAATTTTATTACACGCTTAAAAAATTATGAAAACTATAGTTTTTATCGGATGAATTTTGTACGTAATGGAATTATAAATAATTTAATGGAATAATAAAAAATATTTTATATAAAGTATTATTTATTTCATGATGTAATATATATATATTTAAAATTATTTTATAACTTTAATTTCAAAAGTATTCTTAACTAAACACATTAAATTATTTTTTTTTAATCTCAATTTCAACTACAGTTTTAATTAAATACTTATTTTTTCAAATAATCTCAATTAAAAATATTTTTTATAAAATATTTTTTTTCAAACTATAATCATAACAGGTACCGCACTTAAAAGGCAGCCGTTTTGAAGAAAACACTTCAAACTACCCTCCACTTCCAATCCACTGCCTATAAAGTCCGTTTCCTCCCTACGCCGCTACTACTCCTCCTTCACGCCACCAGCTCCAAGATGGTCCAATTCCACGAACACATAATAACAGACCTCTTAGAAGACCCCGCTGGCGGGCTCGTAATCCTTTCATCTGGTCTATCCCTTCCAAAACTCGTCTCCTCCCTCCTCTCCCTCCACTCCCCTTCTCAAGGCACGCTTTTAATCTTCTCCCCTCCTCCCACCCTTAAATCCCTAATTCTCCACCACCACAACACAAACCAAAACCCCATCGAAATCACCGCCGATCTCCCCTCTCACCACCGCCTCTCCCTCTACTCCTCCGGCCAAATATGCTTCATCACTCCCCGTATCCTCATCGTCGACCTTCTCTCTAATAAAATCCCTACCTCCTCTCTCGCCGGGTTAATCATCCTCAACGCTCACTCCATCTCAGAAACCTCCACCGAAGCATTCATAGTTAGAATTTTAAAATCCTCTACTCAGAATAGAAATCAGAATAATAGTAATGCGTTTTATATCCGCGCTTTTAGTGATAGGCCACAGGCGATGGTGTCTGGTTTTTGTAAGACGGAGAGGTTAATGAAGTGTTTGTTCATAAAAAGATTGCATCTTTGGCCGAGGTTTCAGGTTTATGTGTCGCAGGAATTGGAGAAGGATCCGCCGGAGGTTGTGGATGTGAGGTTTCCGATGAGTAAGTACATGGTGGGGATACAGAAGGCGATTTTGGAAGTTATGGATGCTTGTTTGAAAGAAATGAGAAAGAGTAATAAGGTTGACGTGGAAGATTTGACTGTTGAGAATGGGCTGTTCAAGTCTTTTGATGAGATCGTGAGGAGACAGTTGGATCCTATTTGGCATACCTTGGGGAAGAAAACTAAACAGCTCGTTTCGGATTTGAAGACATTGAGGAAGTTGCTGGACTACCTTGTTAGGTATTCTTTTTTGTGTTGTACCATAATGTATTATTTCATTGTTGTGTAAAATTTATATATTTATTTATTTAAAAGTGTTGGTTGATTTGTGGTTTTAGGGTTTAGTTTGATATGGAAGTTTGGTTAGGTGAATGAGATTCGATTGGTTAATGGAGTTTTTAAACTAGTTTTATACACAGGTTAAAGTTCTCAAATTTTGAACTGATGTCCGGGTTAGTCTTTTTGGCATGTTCTATTTGAGAATTTTCAATGAAATGCTGGGTAAATTCTTTTTTGTTCTTGTAGGTTCTAGTAATGTAATTTGGGCTCATAAAATTTTGGACTGATTTTGATGAGTTATTGTGTAGGTATGATGCAGTAAGTTATTTGAAGTACTTGGATACGCTTAGGGTGTCACAGAGTTTTCAGTCTGTTTGGATATTTGCAGAACCCAGCTATAAGATATTTGATTATGCAAAGAAGCGTGTATTCCGTTTGACAAGATCAAGTGATGTGAAATTAAATGAGCAGAGTAAGAACAAAGTAGGAAAAAAGAGAAAATTAAAGGGTGATGAAAGTAACGAGGGAGAAGGTGAAGTTTCATTATTGTTTTCTTCTTTCTTTTAACCAAGCACTTCTACGGTGTTAGTTTTGATAACTTCTCATTCTGAAATTTTCCTAGCAGCTGATGGTACTTCGTCCTCAACTACAAGTAGTGGGGTTGTGTTGGAGGAAGTTCTGGAGGAGGCACCAAAATGGAAGGTGTTACGTGTGAGTGAGTGAGTTCCATTTTCTATGCTGTCTTATGGCTGTATTTTAAGCACAATTGAATAAATTTATTGAAAATTTGGTTGTAACTTTTCACATCTAAGCAATTGATGCATCTTGGAAAGAAAATTTGTCTCTGATTTGGCTTTGTTTTTGAACTTCTGTCATAATTTTCTCTGGCTCTACCAGTGCCTGTTGTTGTTTTGAGCATATTCGTTAATTTTGGATTTACCAGTCTTAAGTTTAGATGTGACTCTTTTACTACAGGAGATACTTGAAGAGATAGGTGAAGAAAGACAAAGGGTTGAAAGTGGAGAAGAAGATCAGGTTGAAAGTGAAGGTGTTGATAATGGCATTGTTCTGGTGGCATGCAAAGATGAATGCTCATGCATGCAGCTTGAAGATTGCATCATGCACAGCCCTCGAAAGGTTGTTTGATATTTTTTTGAGTTTCCTTTTCTTATTCTATCTTTTATTTTGATCACATGTTGAAGTGCTTCACAGAGTAGAGGCCAGAGCACGTGCATGCACTTTGTTCCAATCTGTTGCAAGGGCTTGTGCCCCATGTGAGCGCTACCTGTTTTGTCCCTAGTGAAGCTCTTGCCTGCTTGTAGCTCTTCACTGCATGGTTCCTTTCCAGTTTAGAAGTTCAATTTTTTTTTTCCCGGTGGAGTTATATGTAGTTTTCATCTGTGGTCCCAAGAGTAGGATGTAAAGTGAAGGGTTAGCTTCCCTTAGCAAAGTTCAATGTCTCTTTGAAAGCTGTAGGCAATTATCTATTTCAATTTGGTGAAAAATGCATTTAGTGATGTTTTCTCCTTGGTGTTGTCCGGATGAATATGTGCTAAATGTGACCAGTTGATAGTATATTTTTCTTATGAAGGTGTTGCAAGAAGAATGGAAGAAGTACTTGTTGAGCAAAGTTGAGCTAGGTGGCTTGCCAGCACCTGAGAAAAAGAAAGCAAAACTAAAGCCAAAGGAGCCCAAAGGATTTGGAATTCTTGATGGAGTTGTTCCTGTAACGACTGTGCAAAGTGCGGAAGCTAGCAGCACAAACAAGCAGGAACATGATGTTTTGTTGGCTGCAGCATCAAAAATAAGAAATCAGTATAAAAGGGGACTGGTTGTTGAAGATGAACTGCAGCCTCTTGCTGACAGCAGCATGAAAGGTGCAAAAGAAAAGGGAAAAGAACGCAAGAAAAGAGGCCAAGCAACTGGTCAGGATTCTGGAAGCAAAGACAATGACAGCAATATTGATACGGTGATAAAAGATTTGCCAGAAATATCTGGTTCAAAAAACAAAAGCCAGACAGTTGAAAATGATCAAGCTGCCATAGATGGTTATTATGAAGCGAATTTGCAGCGGGCATCTGTTGACAAAGGGTCTCTTCAGAGACATGCTGAAGAACTAGGCCTTACAGGATCTCGAAATGCCAAGCCAATACCACCGGTGCACTTTCATGCTCTGGAAAGTGATCAGCCTATACTTGACATCTTAAAGCCTTCTGTAGTTATTGTTTATCATCCAGACATGATGTTTGTCCGGGAAATTGAAGTCTACAAAGCTGAAAATCCCTCAAAAAAGTTGAAGGTGTATTTTCTTTTCTATGAGGATTCTACTGAGGTCCAAAAGTTTGAGGCTAGTATTCGCAGGGAGAATGGAGCATTTGAATCTTTGATCAGGCAGAAATCGCTGATGATGATTCCAGTCGATCAGGTACGGTCATTATAAATTGTATTTAAACATTTGCAATCAACAAATCCATTCATCTCTTTGAAAAAAAAAACCTTAGGGATCCGCATTTTCTTTCTGATATCTGATCAATATTAATTTCTAATTTTGCTCATGTGGATTTCACTTGGTTTTGGATCAGAATGGACATTGCTTAGGATTGAATGTTTCCATAGAGCCACTAGCTTCAAGTTACCAAAACTCAACCAGAAGGGCTGGTGGGAGAAAGGAAATTGAGAAAGAAATGCAGGTATGTGATAGCGTTTTGAGCATTCAGGATGAACTGTTTTTCTCTTCTCAATTTCTATGAAGTATAATATTGAGGAATTGCTTCATTTTCAGGTCATTGTAGACATGAGGGAGTTCATGAGTAGCCTCCCAAATGTTCTCCACCAGAAAGGAATGAGCATAATACCAGTTACATTGGAAGTTGGGGATTATATTCTCTCACCGTCAATATGTGTAGAGAGGAAGAGTATCCAAGATCTTTTTATGAGCTTTACATCAGGCCGGCTTTACAACCAAGTGGAAACAATGGTGCGCTATTATCGATTACCTGTCCTTCTGATTGAGTTTTCACAAGATAAAAGCTTTTCATTTCAGGTAAACTAACTTCATCAGATGAAAGAGGTGGTTCTTAATCAGGCCTAATGCTGTGCCGGTTTGATTAATTGGATATAATTTTGCAGTCTGCAAGTGATATTGGTGATGATGTCACACCAACTAGTATTATATCCAAGCTGTCATTGCTTGCTCTACATTTTCCCCGCCTGCGAATCATCTGGTCACGCAGTTTACATGCTACAGCTGAAATATTTGCTTCGCTGAAGGCAAATCAGGATGAACCTGATGAGATGAAGGCAGTTAGAGTTGGTGTCCCGTCGGAGGATGGTATTGTGGAAAATGATGTTAGGTAAGGTGCATACTGCCTTTTTTTGCAACCTTGATTTATAAGCTCTTAACATTGCATTATGATCTATGATGCTTGTGTGGGAAATGGGAGTTAAAAAAGTAAATCTTAGGTGGGGTGGATAAATCTGGTGTAGTCCGGGGACGTACTATTTGCAATGCTGTGATCGAGAAGGGACTTGATTGTTGAATTTTGCACATTAATTTTCTTATCGAGAAGGGACTTGATTGTTGAATTTTGCACATGAATTTCTTTTTGGGTGTTGGATCTACAATTTTTTTTTACTGGACTTGGTATGCATGCAAACATAATTAGGACAAAATGGTTCTTGTCATCGTGCTGTTTCTTCCCCAGGTTTTTTGATTATGATTTATACCCTTTATCCATTACAGAGCGGAGAACTACAATACATCTGCTGTGGAGTTTCTGAGACGGCTCCCGGGGGTCACAGATTCAAACTACAGGGCTATAATGGATGGATGTAAGAGCTTAGCAGAACTCACACTTCTTCCTGTAGAGAAGCTAGCTGAACTAATGGGTGGCCAGAAGGCTGCCAGGACTCTCAGAGACTTCCTTTACGCAAAGTACCCGACCTTGTTATAATCTGGTTTCACATTAATTGATTGGCACATTACAGAAAATGTACCTAAATGTATTCCTTGGAGAAATGATCCTGACCTGAGTGAATAACGGGTTATTAGGGCTGGCATAGCCATAGCTTTCCCATGCTGTATTTGCTTATCAATTCATCACTATTTTTTCCTTTCAATTTAACATGTAACATTCTGTTACTTCCATTACCTATCTACCTGTGTATGCGAGGGGGAGTAAGATTATTGGAAGACTTCTGTATCCTAGCCCTTGGAATGGCTTCTCCGATTTTGGTTTTTGAGAGCAAAGGAAGGCACTACGTCGACTGGACCGGGGATAGAGTAAAATTTTTTTTTTTCTTTTAATGTTAAATTCTAAACATGGACAGGAGTTTCAATTCACACCAAACATATAAATGCATGAAAATCCAACTAAATTGAATTTTTTTTAAAAATAAAAATTGAACTAGACCGAAATAGAACGATTTGGTGAGGGTTTTTTTTTTTTTTTTAAAGAACCGAACTGTTCTGTTTGTCTTGTCAGGTTTTGATGTAATGAACTTAATAATTTTTTTATAGCTTTTCTGACTTTCTTTCTTCTTTTTTTTTTAAAAAATTGGTTTAGCTTCTCAATTTCTAAAATCTGAAATCAAAATTAAATTGAATAGATTTTTTATTTATAAAAATTCAATTTCATTCCTTAAATTGATTTTTATAATTAAATTAGATATTGATTTTTTTATAATTAATTTGGATTATTTAGTTATTTTGGTTACCCTCTTAGATTAATAGAAACTCTAGAAGGTGTGAGGACTGAAATGGCACGATAGAAACATTTTACTTAGACTCACTGTTATGAGTGCTTTTTTTTTCCCCGTCCCAAAGCTTTTTTTTCCTCCTGTTTTTATAGGACTAAATTGCAGGTCAGTTTAAGTTAATTTCTAAGAAAATAACTTGATTAAAAGATAAGGGATTAAAGTAAAAAATAGAAAAAAATGATGGCTTTTTCAAACTTTAAAAATGTTTATTGGAACCTTATACTTTTTAAACTATAAATTCTGAATCCATTCGATTTTCAAAATTTCAAACCTATTTTCTTTATTTTAAAATCAATGGTTTGAGAGAAATTTATCGAATTCCAGCAATAGATAGAGAAAATCAGCGTTGACATCAATTCTGATTAATAAAATGGTTGATCTTGGTGTCAAGGAGTTTTATTTGATGAGAAGTGTTTCACTTGAATGTTTTTTAAACTTAAAATTGCCTAAAAACATATTGAAACTCAGAAAGATTTTTAGTTTGAGTAGTTTTTGTACTTTTTTTTAAGGTCATTAATGAGTTTATTAAGATGTCTAAGATGTTTTTTAAATGTGTTTGAGTCAAAATTAGATTGAAAATCAATTATTTTTTGCAAAAAAAAAAACCTAAAGGCTGATTTTTTTGTGATCTAAATCGTCAAAAAATTAGGCTAGTAGATAAGACATTATTTACTGTTTTTTTTTAAATAAAAAAAATAACATGTTATCCATTAGCATAAACAAAGCCTTGGGTCGCAGGCGAAGCCTCTTTCATGAGCTTAGTGCACAAGCCATACCTTTTATGGTTCAAGAGCATAGGTAGGCTAACATGCCCATATTTTTTTTATTTAATTTATTCTTAATTTTTATTTTTATTTTTTAAAAAAGATTGTTGTATTATTTTAAAAAATATCTCATGCACTTCATTAACATTTAATTACATTATCTTAACCACAAATTTTATAAATTAACCATGGTTACCTCAAGTTTTTTTATGATTTTTTGAATTGGATATTTTTAATTCAAACTTCATTATTTAATTATTATTTTTTGTATTTGCTGTTTTTTTTTCCAAAAAAAAAAATTCCAGCTCAATATACTGACTGATCTTTTTAAAATACCATTCATCTGAATACTTAAATAAAATAAAAAATTAATCGAAGTATTTGTAAGTTGATTATAGTTCATACATCCATGGTTAAAATATAATAATAATAAAAAAAATAAAATGGGATTAGGCAGGCACACACCCCCACCTAACCATTATTAACAGGGAATGGTGACGCATAAATCTGATTTATTAAATAACAAAAATATCTTACAACCAAACAAACAAACTGACGTGGCAAAAATCGACTCTTAAACATTATTATTACGGATTTGCCCCTTTCTTCTTTATATCAGCCACGGCACAGCCGATCTCTTTCCTTCACTTCTCGTCCCCCGTCATCAAACAATAAAAAAAAGGAAGGAAAATGGCACTCTCAACCACTCTCAGCACTGCAAGACCCTCCATCTCCCCTCTCAAACCCCAAAACTTCACCTCAACAACCAGAAACCCTAACCTCAAACCCAAAACCACTTCTGTTTTTGCCTCCCTGCGCTCAACTCCAACATCAAAGCCCACAATCTCTTCCAACTGGGCCTTAGACAGCTGGAAATCTAAACCAGCACGCCAGCTTCCTGATTACCCGGACCCGGTTGAACTGCACTCGGTGCTCCAGACCCTTACCAATTTCCCGCCAATTGTGTTCGCGGGCGAGGCTAGGAAGCTTGAGGAGAGAATTGCGAGTGCTGCTGTGGGAGGTGCCTTTTTATTGCAAGGTGGAGATTGTGCTGAGAGTTTTAAAGAGTTCAATGCCAATAATATTCGAGATACTTTTCGAGTTTTGCTCCAGATGGGTGTTGTTCTCACTTTTGGTGCTCAAATGCCCATCATCAAGGTCCCTTGTCTTAAAAGTTTTTTGTTGTTTTATTTTTGGAATTCTTTTTTGATCAAATGGGTGCTTAGGTTTTGCTGCTTTGTTTCTGACCTCTTGCTAGTTGTTACTCTTTATTTTTAGTTTGTTTGTTGATCATAGGGAAAATCTGCTTCGCTTGGTGAAGATGGAGCATTTGTGGTACTAACGTATTTGGGACATTTTTTTTTGACTTCATGACAGGTTGGTAGGATGGCAGGCCAATTTGCAAAACCTAGATCTGACCCCTTTGAGGAAAAAGATGGCGTGAAGCTACCGAGTTATCGAGGAGATAATATTAACGCCGATGCTTTTGATGAGAAATCTAGGACACCTGATCCTCAAAGGTTGATCAGAGCATACCTCCAATCTGTTGGCACCTTAAATCTCCTTAGAGCTTTTGCCACTGGTGGATATGCTGCTATGCAAAGAGTGTCACAATGGAATCTTGACTTTGTAGAACATAGTGAGCAAGGAGACAGGTACTCCTGAGTTATTTCCTGGGTTTATAAGTTATTATCTGCTGGTTAGATTTTTCTTTACCCTCATAGCTAGTCTACAACTTAAGGAATATGTTTTTAACAATGGTATAGGGTCACAAGAACTAGGTCTCGCATGATGTTGGCGATACCTCGTTCATTTTTCAACATATATAATTTTGTGACTATCCACAATAATGGCCAAAATTAAGAACTCCCAGCAGCTCGGTAGAATCCAATTTTAGAAGCATTTTCTTTTAATAAAATTTGTAAACTTGATTGGTTATCAACTGTAGTCACATTCTATTAGCCAACCAAATCTCCAAGAGTAAGATTGGCCATAAAAACATTAACATTTGGAGTACTTAATTGTAATTTAATAAAATTGCTTGCAACAGATTCATGGAACTTGCACGGAGAGTTGATGAAGCTCTTGGCTTCATGGCTGCTGCTGGCCTCACTATAGATCATCCTGTAATGAACACAACAGAGTTTTGGACCTCTCATGAGTGCCTTCATTTACCATATGAGCAGGCTCTAACCAGGGAGGACTCAACAACTGGCCTCTATTATGACTGTTCTGCTCACATGCTTTGGGTAGGTGAGAGGACCCGGCAGTTGGATGGAGCACATGTTGAATTCCTACGTGGTGTATCCAATCCTCTTGGCATCAAGGTAATGACTATTACAATCTCTTACTATTTGAGATGCAACCTCATACTCCCATACAATTTGTAATTATGATGTTCTTTGGTTGTAAATGGTCAAACAAACATGATTTTTGTGCGAGGGGTTTGTCAGGCTCGTGGCAACTGTAGCACCCGCAATTATTCTTTGATGAGAATGATTATTTTGATTGCTGAGAAGACTTGAATTTACCTCAAAACATATGTTTACTTTTACTTAAAAATGTGAAAATTCGCTTGTCTATACCTTTAACCCTATTTGGAATTCAAACGTGACTTGAAGAAGTGAGGACACTTAATCCTAGGCTTCACTTTTTTATCCAGCTTTGTTTATGAGTAGTCTCTGGTTTTAATTATGAGTACTGAGGCCTGCTTTTGATTCCTCTGAAACCACTTTACTGCAAAAACATCTCTGGATTAAAGGTTTATGGATCAGGGCATTTGAATTGATAGAGTTCGCTCTTATGTGTTTCACTTAGGTTGAATTCAAGTAATAACTTTCTCTTCTTTTAGTTTTTATTTTAATCTCACTGCAACTTCTTTTCCTTGGTGTCCCCCTTTGTGGTTTCTTGATGCCTGGACTTGTCACGCAGGTGAGTGATAAGATGGATCCAAAGGAGCTTGTGAAATTGTGTGAAATTCTTAACCCGCACAACAGACCTGGAAGACTGACAATAATTACCAGAATGGGAGCGGACAACATGCGGATTAAACTCCCCCATCTGATAAGAGCTGTGCGCCAGGCTGGGCTTATAGTCACATGGGTCAGTGATCCCATGCATGGTAATACGATTAAAGCTCCATGTGGTCTCAAGACAAGGCCATTTGATTCAATCAGGGTAAGAAATGAACTCACGAAACTCATACTTCGTAACTTCAAAGTGAACTGTGTGCTCATGATGGTGTTTTAATGGGAGGTATATTTACTCGTCTCAGGCTGAGTTGAGGGCATTCTTTGATGTCCATGACCAAGAAGGTAGCTATCCTGGAGGAGTCCACTTAGAAATGACTGGGCAGAATGTAACGGAGTGTGTTGGGGGGTCAAAGACCATCACTTTTGATGACTTGAATTCCCGCTATCACACACATTGTGATCCTAGACTGAATGCGTCTCAGTCGCTGGAGCTGGCATTTGCCATATCAGAGAGGCTGAGGAAGAAGAGGTTAAGAGCTGGTGATGGTATCCTTAGCGGACATAACACTGGTTCTGTAGCGTAAGAAGCCTAGCCCTATGTTTTGATTTGGTGCAATTATATTAGCGTGTTATGTTTTCAGTCTTTCTGCATCTGTGAACGGAAAGACTTTCTGTGAGACAAATTTTGCATTCTCTACAAGGCACTGGATCTTACAAGTTGTAAAACTACATTTGTTTGCCCCTCTCTTGCTCTCTCACACGCACGCATTTCACCAGGCACACTCTAGGCAGGTTTGAGCTTGAAACGGTTGCAAAGAGTAGTGCACAACAGAAGCTTATCTGAAGCATCAGGAACGGAAGTAGGCCAGCACTTAATTCACTTCAACTTGAAATCAGTGACTATGAAGGTTGCCAAGATTTTGTTATAGTAGACAACGCTTTCTGGCAACCTTTAGTCACTAGAAAATCAGGCAAGAGGTTTTCAACCCTCCAAGCTTATTTCTTAACCCATCTTGGTTAGAAAACACTTCTAAAACATCATATAATAGAAGCCTAAATTATCTCGTTCAGTTTCTATCTACTTTTTCCAATATAATTGATGTAAAACAACCATCATTCAACTCACCTTTCTAAGTCGAATCTAATGACATTAAGTTGTCTTTGTTTGTGATTGGAGTGTAACTTTGTTTGCTATTGGAACGTGACTGACTAAATAATGTTTCTCCTCTCGCAAATATTTAGTGAATTTTTATTTCCTCTCTCAAAATTCGACGATGGAAAAATAACGAAAATAAATTTTGAGAACCAAAATAGAAAAGAAAAAAAATTGAAGGAACAAGGTTGTGAGTAAACAAAAACATGAGGGACATAAAAATAAGATTTGTCACGTAACTATAACACTACAATAACGTGAATAGTGATTTTGTCTCTCATTGCATGGTGAATTATAATATAATTATAATTATAATTGTGATTGCGATTATAATAATAATTATAATATAAAAAACTAATACCTAAGAGAAAAATACTGTAGGCATAGACTTAATTTACTATTCATTGTTTATAATTACTTTTTTATTTTATTTTAAAGAGAATCAATGAACTTTCTTTTGGGTAATTTAATCTTTGTATGTGATCTATTAATCATTATAAAATTTCTCGAAACAATTTATTATTTTTATATTTTTTTCATAGATTTAAATAGTGAAAAGGCAATGGTGCCTTTTAAAAACAAATATAGATAAATTGTTGTAGAAGGGTAGTTTTGTCTTATAAATCTAGTTATTTTTATTATATTTATGTTGATTTAGAAATAATTTAGTCAAAACTATATATATATTAAAAAAGTTACTAACGCATGCAAATTATTATGATGGTCAACATTGGACTTCTTGGCGTGGTTATATTCATCTCGGCATCCACTCTTTTTTATGAGGGCGCGCGTGGCATTTTTATTTTCGGGTTGGAGCCAATAGACTTTTATTTTTCTCTTCATATTTTTTCTCTCTACCTTGGTATCCATGCGTGGATCTTACAATTCCAAATTAGTCATTTATTTTATTTCTTATTTAGATTTGATCCATATTCTTTTGATTACTGTTATTTTATTT
Organism: Populus simonii; assembly: GCA_007827005.2. Classification (NCBI taxonomy): domain Eukaryota; kingdom Viridiplantae; phylum Streptophyta; class Magnoliopsida; order Malpighiales; family Salicaceae; genus Populus; species Populus simonii. The sequence goes on from CM017464.2 coordinate 14,114,086, forward strand.
GAAACGGTTTATAAATTTGAAATTTTTTTAATTTGATCCTTTTTTTTTTTTAGTTCTCATTCTTTTGACTTTTAATTATTTTGTTTTGGACAATTTTTTGAATTGAAGGTTTTTATGATTTCACCCCCTTCAATTTCTTTTTCTATATGATTTGATCCTTTTTTTTGTGTTTTTTTCTTTGGTATTTTTTTTAAGAATTTATTATAATTTTATTCTCCAACATTAAATTTATTGGGAATTAAGCTTCTTGATTAAACCCGAGTTTAGAATTTCATGAGTTGCGAGTTTAGAGGATTAATCCAGGTTTAGGATATTCACACAAGTTTTCTTTTTTATTATTTTAAGCTGATGTTTTTTTTAAGTTTTATCTTTCAACATTTATTTATTTTTCAGTTTCTTCCTCCTTTAATTTTTCATCTGTCATATTTATTTTTCATTCTTTTAATTGCTATTTGTTTTGTTTTAGATGATCTTTAAAATTTAAGCTTTTTTACAATTCATCCTCCATTTTTTTCTTCGATGTGATTTGATCTTCATTCCTTTTGTTATAATTTTTTTTCTTTGACAACTTTTTTTAATTTAGATATTTTTATGACTTCATCTTCGAATATCAATTTGATTGGAGATTGAGCTTCTTGATTGAACCCGGATGTAAGATTTCACGAATTGCGAGTTTGAATGATTAACCATGTTCTAAGATATTCGCACAAGCTTGCTTTTTTAAAACATTTTTTTTTAATTTTATCATTTAATGTTTATTGATTTAATTAAATCTCATCTCTATTCTTTTATCAGACTTGAAGTCAGCTGAGACTTGATCAAAGCCCAGCCAGGAGAATAATAAGAGAAGGAAAAAGAAAAAGGCGGATTGTCCAACCAGATTAAAATTATCCGATCAGATTAACTCACTGTTGTCATGTTCATTACCCGATACGTCAATTTTGCAGGTTCGCATGGGTCAATAAAGTGTACCGTCTTATTTTCATTTTACTCCATGGATTTTTTTGTGTGGTTTAATCCTTTAACAATACATTGTTTCATGATAACAACATTAACTTTTTTTTTTCTAACAATATCACAATTTGAATAGGGTGATCAGTTTGCTATTGGTATGTTAGGTTGAGTAAGCCACATCAACATTTTTATTATTTATTAACTTATATAATGGTTGATTAATTTTATCTTATATAGTGGTCATGTTTTTATTTTTATTTTAAATATTTTATCACATATAATGCTTAGACATTTGAATGTGGTAATTGGATTTTTTTTTTAGTTTAACATGGGTGTCCGGGTCAGCTTGCGCACACCTTAACTAATCCCACGGACCCTAAAGTTAACGACCATGTAAGTCTCTAGTGGCTATCATATAAGCAACCACATGACTCGAACCTGAGACTACAAAGAGAGAAAACCTCTTGATCCCAAGCTATTATCACTGGACTACCACCTAAATAATTATTGCAATTAGATTTTGATCCGACCTATAAGGAAACATGGATCCTAGACTTAGTCATGTTACTATAGTACTACATTAACATGAATAATGATTTTGAGTTTGGCGCGACAAGAAATACGAATGTGGTTATAATAATTATAGCAAGGAAAAATTACTCTTCATATCCTATAATTTTCAAAATTAATAAAAAAACTAAATTACCCCCACATATATTATATGAGAAAATCACATTCTCTCTCTCTCTCTCTCTCTCTCTCTCTCTCTCTCTTTCCCATTCTCCCCTCTCACCAAACCCTAACCACGTTACTATTACAATACCTTACTGACAACCACCATCACCCAAATCAATTCCACCCAAAAGCCACAGCTCTCCTCCGCCACTCCACAACCATTCAAACCCCAGTCGATGCCACTGTCAACTCCTCATCTCTCTTCTTCACAATTTTGCAGATTAGTTTGTATTTACTCGTTTTCTTTTAAGAAATCAACCAATTTAAAAAAGATAGTATCCCATTGAAAATCTTGACGCGTGGGTTGTGGATTTAAAGATCTAACAAGGAAATTCGTCATCGTAATTTGTTTTTTCTTATAATAATAATGAAACGTCATCGTAGTACAATGGTGGCGTCCGGTGCTACAAGGAAATACGGTTGAAGTTTAATATGTTTTACAACTATAATAATGATAATAATAATAATAATGCCATGTCACTGTAGCACAATAGTGGTTTTGACTTTTGATTAATGTCATGTTATCAGCCCTCCTTCAGCTGTTAATTTCAGGCCCAACTAACAGTCGCGATCCGTACAAAAGGGCCCAATTAGCTTTCCAACCACTTTTTAAGTGAACACACAGCACGACACCAAACACCGAAGCAGCGACCACCCGATCTCCAACCCCAACGCTTTCGTACGCACAGTGAGTAACGTAAGAAGTGGGTGGTAGGCGTGGGCGTGGGTAGTGGCGGAGTTGGTGCCAATTCCCTTGTTATTACTTGCTACGATTGCCGACTAGTCTGTCTCATTGTGCGCACTTCACACTCACCCGCCCTCTCGCGCACGCTAGCATCATCTCCATCCCCACCCTCACCCAATCCCACTTCAGGCGGTTGCCCCCTCATAAACACTACCTCCCTCCCTGTACCTCGCAATGTCTATTATAACAACAACAGAAGCCACCAATTTCCCATTCTCTCCTTCTCCTTTACTAACCCACGCCTCTCCTTTCCTCTCCTTGTCATCCTTCACACACACCCACAACCATGGAAACAACACCTTCTTGTGCGACTCCCAAGCGTGTCCCGCCGCCATGCTGGACCCAAGATGAGTCACTTGCCCTAATCAAAGCTTACTGTGACAAATGGTACTCCGTCAACCGTGGCAACCTCCGCGCCGCCGACTGGGAGGCCGTCGCCGTAGCCGTTCCACCTAAATCGTCCCTCCAGTGTCGCCACAAGATCGAGAAGCTTCGGAAACGGTACCGTGTGGAAAAACAGAAGTGCCTTGAGTACCCAGGACGGTTTTTCTCTTCTTGGGATTTGTTCCCTTTGTTAGATTCATTGGAAATCGGGTCTCTGGGGTCCAAAGGAGACCAAGAAATCGATAAAGGGAATGATGTTGGAGATGGGTTTCGCGTGAAAACGTTAGGAGACAGGTATTTGCTGACTACTCAAAAGAATGGGAAAACCAATGGGGATTTGGACCCAGATGAGGATTTCGGTTTGGATCCAGATCTTGCTTTTCGGGCTGCGAAATATAGCAAGGTTCACGGGGGCTTTAATGTTCATGGTGATTCTGAAAGTGGGTTTGATTTTAAATCTGTCGCTAATAAGAATTTGGTATCTGTTGCATTTAGACCCAAAGATTATGTTGGCGTTAATGGGAAGTTAACGGCTAATGTTGGTTTAAATTGTGATAATGGAGGTGAGTTTGGTTATAAAGTAGAAAAAACACAGGGGGGTAGGAAAGTTATGCCCCAGGGAGTTAGATTGCCGGATTACGAAATGATTGCTAACAATTATGGCTCATATGTTAGGGATTTTACTAAAGGTGTCCATAGCCATGGAGGGTTTCCGTTGAAGTCCTTAGGTGATGGGAATTATAACACGATTGACGGGAAGCCCACTCCTGATTTTTGTGATAATGATGATCACGTGGAGATTGACTACAGAAATGATAAAAGAGATGAATCTGGCAAAAAAGTTACTAATGGCTGGAGTTACTCACCTACAGGGTTTAGGCCAAAGAATTGTGGCACTATCGATGGGAACTCGAGGTCCAATGCTCGATCTAGGGCCGTGAATGGGTCTGTGAATGTTGGGATGAATGACATTGGTGATGGAGTTAAAAGAGAGACGGATCCGATTTCTTTGTTGGTGTCAGCAATTGAGCAGGCTACAGAGAGTTTTGTGAAGGTGGAGATGATGAAAATGGACATGGCCTCAGAGATTGAGAAAATGAGGATGGAAATGGGGTTGAAGCATAACCAGATGATACTTGAATCGCAGCAACGGATTGTGGAAACACTTGCGAAAGCAATGCTGGAAAAGAAGAAGGAAAGGGAGAAAGTGGAGGTGCGGCCACCTAATTCAAGAAGAAACGGATATTCTCAAGTTGCTGCAGTGGATTTTGAAAGGATTGGAAAAAGTATCGTAAAAGAAGGCGAAGCTTGTTTTACCTGACTTTCAGATCAAGCGCAAGTCGTAGTTGTTTTTGTTTCCTGTTATTCTCAGGATGAATCATTCTGTCGTTACCAAGTAATGTTTGCAATGATCCCATTCTCATCAGTACATATTCTGCTACAGGATTTTAGATATTCTTTTGATCTCAATGAATGGTGCATCACTGCATCTGGTGGGTTTTTCAAGCTGCTTAGCACATCGATGATCTTGTTCTTACTGTTCTGATCATGACAATCTTAATTGATAACTTGATTTCAAATATTAACTGCATTTTTCTTTCCTAATTTATCATTCACATCTTGTGTGCTTGGATCACTGTATTTATATTCGCTTGGAGTACTTAACCACCATTTTCGTTTGGATAATTTCTTTGAATTTTCCACATTGGTAATAACTAATGGGATGAATAGAACACCCAGTCTCGATTAGCAATTACCACTTGCTATTTAAGTGCGCATATATTTGAGAAATGCCATCATCCTTTATTTTTTTCATTTCTAAAAATAAAGACTTTTATTAGGAAATTTGTTGAGACTGTATTTTTTACAAATTTAAATTTATTTTTTATTTTTTAAAATCTTTTTAATATGCTAATATTAAAAATAATATTTTTTTAAAAAATAGTTTAATACATTTCCTAACAAAATTTAAAAATTTAAATTTATTTTACTTAAAATTTATTTTATTAGGAAATTTGTTGAGAATGTATTTGGAATTTTCATAATGTGAAGTTCTAATTTCCATCCTATTACCACTTTGATTATTATTATTATTTATTTCCGTAAGAAAATGGAAGTGAGGGTTGTGTGCCAGTGGTGGGCCAACGGTAGTTGGCTCGGTCAGACCACATAGAGACGAGGACCGAGGGCTTGGTGTTTTTGGTACACCACACACACACACACACACACACACACACACACCAGTGACCCGACTCATCAATATAGTCGTCCCTAATTGAATGGCAGATTTCTAGCATGTGAATCCTCGTGTAACTTGTAACCACCACCATTTTCCATTCTATTATCTAAATAAAGAAAAAGAAAAAAAATGCTTAAAGCATTGCAGACCAGTAATAAGGAAAGAAATCGAGTGCAGATAAAACACTATGACAAGAAAGACAGTCAACGTGAAAGCACTTAAAACACCAACAATGGAACACACTAGGAATGAAGAAGAAGAAGAAGAAGAAGAAGAAGAGTTCTTTCTCTACTCCCTTGAGAATTAAGGGTTCAAAATAAGCTCTTGAATTATCTTCAACCCGAGATATTTTTTTTTGGTGTGTAGAAATCTTATCTTATCTTTGATTATGTTTTTGTGGTAAATTAGACGGACAAATAATATATTAGATCGACCATAGAGATTTTAAAAATTTTTTATTCTAGCATCTCATTTCTCCGCTCTTTACAATTGAAGGTTTTTTTTTTTTTTTAAAAAAATAATATATAAGAACATGTGGCTTCGTGGCTTAATTTGGATTCGAGAGTAGCTAAGTTTTGGATATTCTCAAAAGTTTATTTTAAACAATTATGGTTATTTGAGCATCATTATCTTTGTATTTTACATACTTTTTATATTTACCTTAATTAGGCGTTGTTGTTATAAAAAAAAAAGAAAAGAAAATGATGAGATATCTCTCTATTGCTAGGTTAATCATCAGTATATCAAACATATAGGGACTTTATATATATATATATATATATATATATATATATATATATATATATATATATATATATATATAGTCTTTCTTAAATTATTTTTTAATATAGTATAAGAATATATAATGTTATGAATGTGTTTGATTTTCTTATTTTTTAATTGAGAAAAAAACAAAGATATATTTATGCTTAATAAAATAAATTTAATAATAATTGAATCCATTAACTACAATACACTTAGCATTCACTTTTCTTTTGAATTTATGCATTTTTATTTTTTATTTTTTTATTTATTTTAGAGGTTGTTTTTTCTCATCAAGAAAAAAAGTTTTTTAAAAAATACATCATACAAATACAATTTATTTATATTAAATATAAAGAAAAAAATAAAAATAACAATAATCTTTTGAAACATTATAAAATATAAAAAATAACTTTTATTTTAAAAATGGTAAACAAAAAAAATCTGAGAAAGAGTATTAAATCTAAACTAAGATAAATAATTAATGTAAGATAAAATATACATACAAAAAGAAATGATATTAATTAAAAAATTTATAAAAAATAATAAAAAAATAGAGAGAAGCCAGACCGTGCACTTGGCCAAATACCCAAGCCTAGACGTGTTTGCCTGTAAACCCAGGCCCACACAAGTGAGCTTATATTTTTTATGTAATGTTTTATTTTTTAAAAACAATTAATGTAGATGACACATTGTTTGCCATCCCAGATTCTGACCATACAGGGTAATGCTGAAAAATAAGATTTATGTATTTGTAGATATAAAATTCTATTTTTAACCTATTTTGATACAAAAAAATTCTAAGAAACACCTTAGAAACCTCGACAAACCAATTTTTCAACTCAAAACACCTATAAATTGGTATAAAAATATAAAATCAAATTGAAAAAAATTATATTCTCTCTTGAGCATGATATACTTTTTTAGGCAAGATAAAGATGAAAAACCATCGCTATCAAATTTTTTTCATTGAATGAAACCTCTCGATACCAAGTTTGGTCATTTTGGTTGCTGTAATCGTGATAACTATCGACTCTCCTGTTATTTTTTAACGAGTTTCTCTTCTTTCTTTTTTAACTTAGAAAATAAAAAATAAATAAAATAAATTTTAAAATGAAATAAAAATTGTCACAAAACTCAGGATTAGCCAAGCCTTTCCTCCTTGTTTTACACGTCATTTCTCTCTCTCTCTCTCTTTTTAATTTGGTATGTTCAATCCTAATTTTATATAATTAGGCTATAAAAGAATTTAATGGAAAGAAAAAAAGTTTGAAAAGAAAAGTACCAGATAATTCATATGAACCCTAAATCTTTTAGTATATTAGTTAATTAATAAGATTTAATACCTAATTAACAAATGAACAATTATGATGATCAACCTGCTCCCCTGCATTAAAGGAGGAAGGGGAAAAACAAGGTAGATATTATCATGCCATGCCATGCCATGCCATGCCTTCCTCTTTTCTTTTCTTCTTTCCGCCACACGCATGCTATTCTTGACTTTGCTTTTGCACTCTGCATGCTATTAAATTAATTTTTATAATATGATTAATTAACCATATATGCATTTTTTCACGCATTGAATTTTTTTTAATTTAATCTAATTGTCAAGTATAATGAGAAATTATCATGTAGACATAGTCTTAGTCAAGAACAAAGTCAAGCAGAGACTATTATGATATAACATCTCACATGATTTTATCTGCATATCTTATATTTATTGGCTTAATTAATCTATGATCAATGATATAATAGATTAAAATACCTACCTAACAATCTCTCCAATTATCCATGTTAAAACTAAAGAAAATCATGAAAACTACACTCCTTCTTTAACTATAGCTTTAAGCTGTGGATCTTGCAGGTTAGCAGAAGGAGGAAATGTATATATATCCTTGATTAATCATGAAGCGAGAAACCCTAGATTAAGTCATTCCCACTAGCAACTTAGGCTCTGGTTCCGTTGTGTAAGCAAGCTAATCATGTCTCCATTATGAACAGGACGCTGATTAAAAGACGTCAAGGATTGTCATATTGGATGAAGTAGCTGCTAGCTAGTACATGACAAAAATGGAAGTATGCTGGCTTATACTTTTCCGAGAGGTTGTAAAATATTGTATTCATCATTACTTTTTATAGCCCAAAATGATCTCATTCATCCTCTCCACTCCTCAAAAGAGCATGTTCTTTCAAATATATATATGATGGTCGCATCACCATGACAAGTACCACCTTTATATATATTACAATGTATCATGAGAACTTTGAAGTTAAACGTATTTAGATTAGAACAATACTAGTACTAGAATAGATGATATTTTAGAAATTACTGTATATTTCAACTCATATATAAGTCTATAATCATTGATAAATCTCGAGTTGATAAGTTCTTTCCTGTAATTTGACTCTCAAAGTAGCCACTCAACCAAGATAGGGTGTAAAATTATATCCACAGGAAAGGAAAAAAAAAAAAAAAAAGAGAGAGAGAAAAGGGAAAATCTCACTCCCATGTATTCTTTCCTTTACGTGGTGACTAATTCCTTTTCTATTTATAATTTGTCCTGTATTTTCATGACATGACAAATGACACATTCCTTTTTGCTCAGTAGGATTTCCATGAGATCTGTATGCATTGTAAGAACCCGAAGAAGCTGAGAAGAGTGCTTAATTAAAAGGATAAAAAAGAGAGAAAATAAGAAACGACAACAAAGAGTTTTAATTTCTGGTCATAGAACCTGAATGTCTAGCTTGGTTTGTTGGATTGATGGGTGGTGTGGAATTTCACCAACACCCACTTCCATCTCTTCAGCTCGATAAGTTGAGTGAACACCATATAGAACATAAAACAAGGTTATCAAGAATGCCCATATACCAAACCTTTGGAAGGACATGGCCTTTAGTGTGGTCATGAGGAAGACATTGAGGAATATTGATGTTACAGCCGGCCATGGCATGAATGGCACTGACCACTCTTCATTAGGTTGGCAAACGGAAGGCACCATGTATTGAAAGAAAGCTGTGATTGCAATCATGAATCCACCAAGTACCGGTAAAGCCCACCATTGCTCGTCAAGTTTCCATGACATAGAGAAGCCAATTGCAGTAGAAGAGAGAAGGACGAGGAACAAGAGGGTTTGTGAAGGAGGGTTGTGGCTAATGACAACATACCGACGATAGATGAGAGCATTAGCCACCATGTAGAACACCAAGAGTGTGCTGATGGAGATTATTTCAAGAATTATGCTGAGTTCGGTAAAGAGTGCGATTGAAGCTGTGCAAAGACCTAGAATATCATGAAAACAGTACAGAATATTCAGTATACTATTGGATCCCTCTTTCCCTTTTCTTTCGTTGGATTAGCCTCCGTTTAATTTTTTCTCTATATGAATATAGCCTAGTTAAAATGGGGAGAGATACAGATGAAGAAGATTTATGAATTAAGAAAGTGGATCGGACTTCAAGTCTGATTAAAATGGGAATATTAATTTCCTTAGTGCTATGACTCAGAGGGCCGGGAAGCAGAAGGAATTACTTACCCAAGAAGAGCGTGGCATTCAAAGGGGTGCCTGTGGAGGGATTCACCTTGGCGAACCAAGAAGGCACAAGCCGGGCCCTTCCAATGACACAAAGGTATCTAGCTTGGCCTAACATTGCAACCAGGAGAGAAGCAACAATTCCCAAACTCGCTCCGGCCCCAACCACATTGCTTGCCCACTTCCACCCGATCTTTTCGAAAGCGACAGAAAATGATGCATCTTTATCTATCTGCAAATGATTTGGAAGGATACCTAATTATTAGGATATTTATGCACTAAAAGAGGATTATGATGTCTGCAATTTTGACTTATAACGTAATTAAGAGATAGATTCATTACCATATTGAAAGGCACCAACAAGCATAAAGATAAGGCCATGAGGCAATATAGCCCGGTGACAATGAGAACAGAACCTAAAATGCCCACCGGAAGGCTTTTTGCAGGGTTTTGGATCTCTTCTGCCATGGTTGAAACCGAGTCGTAGCCAATATAGCTGAAGTAAACTATAGCTGCTCCATTAAGAACACCCTTGACACCGAAAGGAGCAAGCCCTCCTGGCTCAACCAAGTTCCTGGCACTCCCTTTGGAGAAACCAACAATTATGATGAATCCGAAGAAAATCACATGAAAGACTGTCATAATAAGGTTCAATATCGAGCTTTCCTTTGTGCTGCAATCCCATAAAAGAAACATCCATCACTTTCAAAATCCCACTAACCACTTACTTCGGAAAAAAAATAAAATTCAATCAGTACTGCTAGTGATGGTTACAGAACCAATAGAAAAAAACAAAACACTACCTATACTAGCTAATTGTATAACAAAAACAATATAATATTAATCCTGCCCAAAGCCTATATATATAGATCCAATGGAAATGATTCATCATTGATCATATTAATCCAACTCTAAGACATAATTGTCTAGATCCACTAGTAAGTAGATATTGATAAGCGAAATGGCCACTTAAACCTTTCCAACGAAAGATCTAGCTAGCGACATAAATTTGCAAGCACCATGATTAATATACAAGAACATCAAACACTAGTCGATCACAAATAAATAAATAGATATGAAGCAAACAAAACAAAGGTAATAAGAGACCAAACCTATGGCAAAGACAGAGAGTAAGGAGAAGAATAAGAGCCACAGCTGGAAAATCCAACATATTGTAACCCTCTGCTACTCCATCCACTTCAATTCTCCATGAGCTTGGGTTCTCCCCCACAGCATGGCATAGATATTCTGTGAAAGTTCTTGCAACCGCAGCATTCGATAATACATATTCCATTAGTATGTTTGCCCCAGCAAAATAACCTATAAACTCTCCTGTGTCATATAAAAAATAAGTACCAAAATAACGTTAATACATTATATATCGAGAAAAAGAAAGAAACAATTCTAACAACATCATCAAAATCCTAATGCTTGTCTATCAAGATTATTAATGGAGAAAGTAAGAAAGAGTTGTTCTGTGAATTATTGATACCAAAGGTCACTCTAAGATAGCTGAAGGCCCCCCCAGCAACGGGAATCTGAACAGAAAACTCAGTGTAACATAAAGAAGAAAAGAGGGCTGATATTCCAGCAATGATATAAGAGATGAAAACTGAAGGGCCAGAGGTTTTAAGGGCTACAGGGCCAGTGGTAACAAAAACTCCAACACCAAGCATCCCTCCTATACCAAGAGCTATCAAGTCATACCACTTGAGCTTCCTCATCATGTCTGCACCAGACCTCAGCCTAACTTGGTTAAGCTCCTGGTCAGGAGTCCATGTAGCTAGCATTCTTTTTCTAAGCCTGTGAGGGGTTTGAGAGAGGGACTGGAGATAGTTAGAGAAGGAAATGTTTGTGGGTGTGGATTGAACGGTTGCCATATTGCTAGCGAAAGAAGAAGAGAGTGTTTTTTGGCTTTCCATGAGAATTGCTGGGGGGTGAGGGTTTTAAAATATGAAGCTGAGGGAGGATATAATGCTAGATTCTTTCACTAAAGGTTGATGGGGAGCCCAAATGGGTGCCCCTGCTGGCTTTATTGAAAATACCTAGTTGCCCATTGAGATAATGGGAAATGTCCACTATAGCCTTTCACAGCTTTTGAGTGCCCCAAGACCCCAGAGAGGCTGTTCAGCCATGGAAGCATGCAAAAAAAAAAAAAAAAAAAGGTAGAAAAAGGCTCAGCCATTTTGAAAATGAGATTGTTAAGAGGAATCACAATGTGATCAGAAGGGCCTAGCTTTGACCTAATCTTCAAGAATTTCCTCATCTGAAACTTTGAAAAGATGTGGCAAGCATCCCCATATATACTTTGTTAAAGCAGCTTAAGATCTCTTCACTGCTGGCTCTCAAGAACATTTGGCCTTGATTCCTCAACACAGAATGTCGCAGTTGCAATGCCCTGCCGTTAAAGTCAAACACGTGTGAGTGCAGTGTTGTCCTAGTCTATGATGCATTGATTTTTTCTTTGATTATTTTTACCATATGCATGATTTTATGATTCTTTAAAACAAGAGAGATAATGTATTACTGCTTTTTTGATCCTTTCACGGATATGCTAGCTAGGACTCCAGTACTCAAGAAGAAAACTCATATACAGTTCTTGTAAAAGAAATGATTGTTTAAAATCTCTAAGGTTTGAGTATGATTATATTTTTCCTTTGATATTTAAAAAATTATACTCGGGTCAATAGAAATCTGGTGAAAAGACTAAAATATTTGTGTATTTAAAATCATTTGTTTTATTCTCCGTTTATCTCATTTTCTTATCTCTCTACAAATCAATCAGGAGGGAAAAACATCAACCATAAATTGATCAAATCCAACAAGCCCATACAACAAACACATCTTCTCTGTAGATTTTTTGTTAAAATCTTCTTTTCTTTTCTGGTAGGAACGCATTGTTAGGCATGATGAAACCCTAACCCTAAACATCGATTTGTAAAAATTGAGATGTTAAAATTCACACCAACTGCAAAATTGTTTTGTTAAATATTGATTATTTTGTATCCCAAACAAAACCCTTGTCAAAATTCCTAAAAAATCCTAAAATTTTTAGATGAACCCATCAATCCCAAACAAAACCCTAAAAAAGGAGTTGTGGTCTAACTTTTTATGTTAAATCATAATGATTTAGAATCCTAAACACCAATAATCATGATTTGCAAATGAATTTGTGTTGTTGTTTCAAAACTCTAGAAAAAGCTCTAAATCTTTTATTTGTAAGTTACTATTTACTTGATGGATTCAAATTCTAAATTGCTAATCGTTAATCATCTTTGTTTAATTTTTAGATATATTTCTCAGGTTATACAATGTCAGATTTTGTTATGCATCATGATAGTAACAATTAAGTTCAAGAAAATTATGGCTCTGACTATACATTATACATAGACCTATTGTTTATGTGTAAATAAGTGTTTAATATTGATTTTAAGGGATTTATAATTCAAGATGATGGGACAATGAAGTTTTTTATGATGCATCTACAAACTTCTCATGAACCTCTTTTTAAAACTCCTTTAGAATTATTATGTTAAGCTCTTTTTTTTTCTTGTTATTGTCACTAGGCCATGGCAATAATCCAATAAAATGAATTCTTTTACCTTTGAAAGTTACTTGATAGAAAATGAAGACATTTGTATCATATAGCCAAAGCCTATCTAAAATGACATGCCCTGTATCTATTGAAGTTACATCACATCAAATCTCATTATGGTAATTTATAAATTTGATAGGGAAAAGACATATCTCCTTGATTTAAATTGAGGTGTAGTTAATCCATAAACACTATAGGGTTTAAGGTGGGAGGTATAATTTAGACCTAAACGGGCTACACCATTAGAAGATATATATATATACTTCATTGATACAACTTACACTATCTATAATGATCTTCCAACTTTTATCGCTAAAATTAATTTAAGTATAAAAAGTAACAATCATTATCCAATCTTTGATTCCTTTAGGTTGTGTTAAGGCACAATTAACTGCACTTAATTTAGTTATCTTAAATCCTACCATGTCGTACTCCATCCAAGTACATATTAATTGCACACAACTTAGTATATATATTGGATCATTCTCATTCTTCTTATCTAACCAATTATTTTACTTTTAGATCTAACGAATTGCTTCGAAAGATTCACATCAGAATAATGCAAGTTGATGAAAGTTCCTTTGAAAACAAAAAAACGTAAAGCAAATCAAATAAATAACAAGTAAAGCAGAAATTTTTACTTTTTTTTTATCAGACATTTCAAAAAAACAAAGGGGTTATATCATTTCATGGTGGATTAGTGAATTATTGGGCCGAGCTGGATTTGAACCAGCGTAGGCATATTGCCAACGAATTTACAGTCCATCCCCATTAACCGCTCGGGCATCAACCCAGGAAGAAAAAATTCCAGACTCCTTAAGAATCCCCCATCAACTTCCTTTCATAATACCCTACCCCTAGGGAAACTCGAATCCCCGCTGCCTCCTTGCAAGAGAGATGTCCTGAACCATTAGATGATGGGGGCATATTTGCCCGATCATCAGCATATTATACTCATAGTATGAACCGTTTTTTGAAATTGTCAATAGAATGAATTTCAATCGATTTTTCTATATTATTATATAAAATATATAAAATCTATTTACTTTACATAGATTTGATGTAGAATCTATTTCTATAGATATAGATTATCTGCATGCTGGCTCATTTCGAAATTGAATCAGATAGGCCCTTTTAACTCATTGAAAATCCTTCGGATAAAATGTATACACTTGATCACCATAGTTGTCCTTTTCACGTATATCATCTTGCTTCTCGGTGAATAAGGTCTTATTAGTACAATTGGTTATGACATGACCAAAATCCAAATATCTAAAATACGGAATCCCTTAAATCATATTAGATAATTCATTGAGAATACATTTACCCTTGTCCTTTTTAGGAACCTAGGGAGTATTAGGATTGGGTTTACGAGATAAAACATTTAACAAAGAATTATTATTTTCAAATTGGAACTTACTAGGGAAATACTATGGGTCTTAATATTTCATCCATCGACTTTTCATGACCAACTCATAATCTTGCACTGAGATATAAGCTTGGTCTAAGGGTAGACATACCTTAGAGTATAACCTCTCTCCTAATATCATCATTCAAGCCCTTACAAAACCTAGCTACTTATAGTCATTGCATCATCCTTTCTTACAACACATCTCATCTTATACTCACCGAACTATGCCACATATTCATGAATGAACTTATTTCCTTGCTTAAAGTTGTTTCATTGATTTAAAAGAATTCCTCTATAAGATCAATGTAAGTATTTCTCTTATAATTTCTATTTTATCTTAACAAAATTAGTAATGTAGGGTCATGTCTTTTATCTAAATACTCTTTAACACTTTTCCAATAGAGTTAGGTGATATCACTAAGGTTTATCTTTGCAAACCTAATTACTTTTTAATTCTTAGATAAGTGGTCTATGTTATGAATCCACCTAGTAAAAATTCATGGATCAAGACAACCATTAAAATCTAGGGCCTCTGTTTTGATATGTTTTATGACCCGATCATCAGGGTCATTATAGACGTCGTGGTGCCAATGATTGTGGTGTTTATTGTGAATTGGCATAGGATGATATTGATAGTTATTGTTGGGATGTTTGTTATCACTAGATTGTCTTACCTGAAAACTCTTTATGGACTTAACTCTCTTGGAAAGGTTGGTGATTTGATTAGAAAGGTTAGTCATTTGAGTGCACATGAGTTATAATTGCTCTTGAATATTTCTAAGGCTATTGCTAGGAGTTAGATTTATGGTAAGTGTGAACTAGGAGCTGGACACTAAAAGACCACTTTATAAATATATACAATACTAGTCTAGGACTATGGGTGAAATCACAAATGATTCATGCAAGTAAAATGCAATACAAAAATAAAGCTCATATTTAGTTATTTATTTGTTTTGAAGATCAATCAATAATAAAATACACCAGGAAAATCACAAGCATGCAATGTTTAACCTCTTAATATAAATGGGTAACCAAACACAACGTCATAATTTTCCACTAATCTAAGAAAGCTTCATAATTAATAAAGGACTATATGTTAAATATAAATGATGAAATAGGCTAATAAGAAAAGATATTATATAAAAAAAGTGAGATGGTGTTTATTTTTTTGTAATTTTATTGGCACAAAAGTAATATTAATGATAATTATGAATAACAAGTGCAAAATAAGAGAAGTAAAATTCAACAAGCTGTGAGGTTAAGTGATTTACCGCCCTTATTGTTTGACGATTATGTCATGTTAGTTGGATCATTGTTGTTGATGCAAGTAGAACCACCAATGTAGTGTTGTATCGACTTACTTGTTTGGTGGTATCATTTTTTTAATCAATATAAAGCAAAAAAAAAATTACAACTAAATAAGGAAATGCTCTGATTATACGATAACAAGATCGCGAATTCCTATGTGTGATCAGGATGGTTAGAGGTACAACCCAGTGACATGAATTTGTTGCTATTGGAAAGAACTCGTGGCTACTATGAATGAGATGTCGGGATTGTTGGGGCTGATATACGGTGGTGGATTTCTGGCATGGTTTTTGTGGATGTTGAACTGATTTTTTGGTGTTAATTGATCTGAATTTCTGTGTTAATAGGATGGGTGATGTGGTTGTATTGACTTGGACTCCTGATTTGCTATACTAGGTGACAATTGATGGTGTGGTTATGGCTATTGTTCTAAATAAAGGCTGGTGGTTAGTTCGTGTCGTTGCTGGAGCCTGAACCTAGTGGCATGGGCTCGTTGCTCATGGTGGTTGTTGAAGATCAATTGTCGTGGATGATTTACACTAATAGACAGTGAGTTTGATGTCTTAGTGATGGTTTTATTAATGATGAAGAGGTTGTTGGGTTATAATGGGTGGTGGTTGAACTGGTTTTTAGTGGTTTTAGATGATGGTTGGCTGATGATGGTTGCCGAGGAAGATGAATAGTGTGGCTAGGGTTTTGGAGCAAAATTTTACCAAGGACGTGTTTGGCTGAGGTTAATTTTTTTTTTTCATATCAGAAGGCTCTCCACAAATTATAGCGTTTAAAAATTGTGTTGAATTTTGAGGTTCTGAACTACTTTAATGAATTGTTTAATTATAGGCACAATTAAAAGCCTTGTTTTAATATCAAAGTTGATGCGAGACAAGTAATAATTAAAAAAACTAAAAAAAAAAAAGGCAAGAATGAAAGGAGGAAACTAATTCAATTCATCATAAATCGACTACAATGTAAGAAATCCATGCATTCTTAACTCAGTAAGTAAAATGATATCAATTATATAAGCAAGAATATATAAAGTATGATCTTTTAAATGTTAGAAAATAATTGTTATTGTGCTAGAGCCTTGAAAAAATCTAAGCAATTTCTTCTTAAAAAAAAAAAGCACAGGTAATTAACCTTTTAATATGCATGATTTCTCAAATAGAATAAACTAATGATGTGAATAGTTATGAACTTAGGTAATCTCTCCTCTCGGAGTTTATATTTAATTAGAATTAAGTGTATCTAAAAATGAAGTCAACAAATTAAATTCACTTGCACTATATATCCTATTAGCTCATGCTTGATATCATCCCATTCAATATTCTCCTATGTATATTTAATATATCAAGTTTCTCTTTGCATGCACTCATGGGAACTTCCTGCTTCCTCAACCCTAGCTACTTTACAAAGTCACTGAATATTAGCTAGTAATTAGTAATCGGTGGTTTTGAGATTTCTATCTGGAATCCAACCAGTCGGTCCATACAATTAAAAATTAGCATTTTTTTTAAGCATCTCGAATATCTTTTGCAGATTTTGGCTTCATATATATATATATATATATATATATATATATATATATATATATATATACTTGAATATTATACGCATCCCCTGTGGCTCTATATATAGGGTATATACCTTGTAGTAATTGTACCTGTCCTTCTTCGGCTGTAGAGATCATACAAACAACTCTGATTTTATCCTCTCCCTTTTCTTAATTTTCTCTTATCCAGCCTATAAATAGCAGTGCTTCTATAGAACAAAAAGGAAGAAGAGGTATTTGAAAGAAACGTCACGTATAACTTTGTGTAAAAGAAAGGAAAATGGATGGGGATTTGGGAATCACTTGTAGCAGTTAACGCCTAGAGGTGATATTGGTGCAAATTTTATTAAAAGCACAAGTGGGATGCAGGGAGTTTATCTTGCTTCACACACTCTCTCTTTAAAGTCTATCTTTTATCATTAATTATTATTTGTTCTTAGAATCAATCTGAAGTCAAAAGCCACATTCCTTGGCGTGAATCAAATTCAAATGTTCTTGGCAAAGACCTTCATGGGATTGCATAAAATCCATTTGCATATCCAACTAATTGGTAAGTGGAAGGACCTGTGAATCATTTGATCTCACATCCGTGATTTGAAAGCATATATGAAGAGATTGCTCCCAAAAAAAGAAATTCTTGGGATTTATTGAGTGGCCAAAATGTGCTTTTGTGTCACAATGAGAGGCCTGGGTATCTTGCCGCCATTGGGACCATCCATATATAATCCATATGGCACACCGATTGAGAGATGGGCATGCTGCTGATCTGGTTTAATGGAACCTATCCAAATTCAATGCCAGTATTCATGCTTTCAAAGTGAAATAATTAATGAGACTCATAAAGTGGATAACGTTTGCTGTAGATCTAAATTATGGAGGACAGGTTAATTTATGAACCAATTATATTGCTAATTAAAGCACACCATCACCTTCATCCCTTTCATTACTAGCAATTCCATTGATGACACCCTCCTTTTTTTTTCTTTTTTCTTTTTTGGTGATGTATGCTTATCTTTGATCTGCCTGGTTATAAGTTACGTACGAGGAAATTTTGTTTCCTTGCAAACCATTGAATTACCCCCTGGGTAAAAACCCATTCAAGATCCAAGTTGCTTCTCCACGTTCCTCTTTCTCTATTTGTGCGCATAGATTTTGTGCTCATAAATCATTAATATCATGCCATAAAATCTTTAAAATATCCAAATTAAGTACACACTCAGCCATTTATCTTTAAACTAATCAAAGGAATTTCGAGTCATACATTAATCACATTAATTTAAGGTACAATTAACTGAGATTGGGATACATTTGGAGCCATTAAGCTGTGATATTTATAAAGATTATATTGTAATAAGCATATTCACATGACTAAAATAAGAGGAGAGAGGATCAAGACTCAAGAGAGAGTGGGATTTTTTTACAAAGCTTTTTCTATGTGATTGGTAGATAAGTTGCACTGAAGGAGGATACAGGAAGCACTCGGTGCCACTTTACACTAGTTTTCTTGGGTGGGTCGTCTAAATTTGCTTTTACCTCACTCCCCACGTCTCCTTCCTCGATCGCTAGGGAGTCTCTAACAGTACTGTCAATAAAAAAAAGACTTTTGACATATCTAATTATGCTAATGGAACCTTCACAATTATGGCCATGCATTATGTGAAAAGTGCTTTGTTTTATAATCAGAAAGAGACAAATATTTACTTAAACAGAAGAGTGGAGATAATTCGTAAAAGAGTCATGATCACCCATGAAGGTATATATATTGCATGGCTTGTTGTCTTAATTTTAGTATTCTTCTTAATTATGCAATATTGTGGTTTCTTAATTGTAATCAAAGTTTATCATTAAATTAATGCAACTAAGAAGCCGTCACCAGAACATGATGAAATATGCTATCTTTTAAATTTTGCCCCTAATCACCACCTGTAGAGTTAAATTTTAGACCGGAGGCAGATGAATATGATAGGATAAAAAAGCATTATCTCACACACACACACACACACACACATATATAGAGAGAGAGAGAGAGGTAATTTTTATTTTAAACCCTGGAAAATACATACATACATATATATATATATATATAAAAGGTGATTGGAATAGTGATAGTGGTTAATTTTTAAAATAATATTTTTTTTATTTTTTTAAAATTTATTTTTTATATCAATACATCAAAACAATCTAAAAATAATTAAAAATTAATTTTAAAAAATTAAAAATATTTAAAACTCCAGCTAAAATAATATTCTAAACAACCTTTTTAAAAGGGCTATTTTACTCCTCGGGGGCAACTGCTGCATGCGCCACTATCCTTGGATCCCCACGTAAAACACGACATCATATTTATAGTATATATGTTGGCTTACATAAATATATAGGGGAAGAGAGAGATAGAGTTGTGGTCTATCTTCGACAAAAGTAAATCAATAGGATAATTAAATTATATATAGTGCCCGTTTGATAGGTTCACAGTCAATTACAAACATTAATATTTGGTTAATTTAAAAATTGAGTTTTGTTTTTGGTGGACCCACTTAAATTGCGGCTGTGATTGCGGTTTAATAAAAACAAAATTTATGTGCTTCTGCTCTACTTTTCATGTAAATTAATTCGTTGTTCACTGTTCACATGAATAGTAAAGAGGTGGTGAGTTAAATATAAATTACTCTCCACACAGTGGAGGGGTAGAGAGTAATTCACTCTCCACTATTCACATGAACAGTTAAAAGTGAATTACTCTCCACTGTTCATGACCCGAACGGGTTCCTACCCCAACCTAAATGCATTGGAATGGGTTCGACTTAATAAAATAAAATAAAAATTCAACAAAATTTTTCAAGTATTGTGTTTTATTCAAAAAACTAGTGTTTAATATTATTCAATGACACTACATAATTATATTAGAAGAAGATTCTATGATGACGTAACATTTGTAGAATTTGATCGCAATTTCAATCTTATTCCTGATGATATTGTTGCACGCTAAAAAAACCATGGAAAATATTATTAACCAAACACATTAAAAAATTCAATTTTTTTACTTAAAATTATTATTTTTTTAGTATTTTTGCATTGTTTTGATATGACGTTATCAAAAATAATTTTTAAAAAATAAAAAAATATCATCTTAATATATTTTTAAGCGAAAAGCACTTTAAACCACAACCGCTATCACATCTTAAAAGTAATTATTATAAAATATATTTTTTCAAAATCACAATACCGAATACAATCATACTAACTGATTTGATATTATTGATGTACTATGTTGTTTTGTTCAGTATTATAATAATGTTTAATAATTGGCTCCTATATTATGTTTATAAATATTTAAAACAACTAGATAATATATGGTTAAATCTTATTGTTATACTTTTGAGATATAAAATAACCAATAAGAATTATAACATACTATAAATAATTTAATAAATATATTTTGTTTTTATTGAATTAATTATATTCTCTTAAACTTGCATGGTATGTATCTATAATATTTTTCAAAAAAATATAAGATGATAATATATATAGAGAGATATATCATTTCAATCAAATAAATGATACAGTACATTCATGCAGAACCCTCTATATATATATATATATATATATATATATATATATATATATATATATATATATATATATATATATATATAGAGAGAGAGAGAGAGAGAGAGAGAGAGAGAGAGAGAGAGAGTTACATGAAATACGTTTGATAACAATGGAAGATTTTTCATTTTAATTAAAAGAACTATCTCACGGTAAGCATTTGTGATTTTGCTTTGAAATAAATAGACACATAATTTAATTTTAAATATTTATCAAATAAGTAACAGATGTGCTTTTTTATAATTTAGGAAATGAACGGGTAGGAGAGCGAGGGTTTTTTCTTTCTAGGTAATAATTTTGTTATAATTAAGCGTGATTAAACTAATATATATTTATATATAATTTAGTAAGTTTTGTATAATTAATTAGGAGGGGTCCGATAGTCTTATAAGATTTTCATAAATGCCTTGTAAACAAGCGTTTGAAAGAGCAAACTAAATGGGAATTACATGAAGAATTACTAGAGACGTCGTACACTTCCCTAGCTATCAGAGCATGCATGACTACAGTACAAAATCTGGATTTAATTAAAGAAATCAATGGAGCCGGTGGATGATCGGGAATATTTATGGAAGTAGCATATGGATGGATTATTAGAGCATGCAGGCCAACTTCCACACGGATCATGTCACCTCACGCTACTCCACATAATTAAATCATTATACCAAGATATATATAAGTGATTAAGAGCAAATCTTTTTCCCATACCTGCAGGCCTGCCTGCCTTCTCTTTAATGCAAATGGCTTTCGGCCCTTATTTAATCGATTGATCAGACGCCCTTCACAGAGCTCATGTTCATTAATTTATTTGTATAGATTAAGGGGAAATGACAGTCATGATCAGAGCAATTTGTTAAGGAAATGATTATAATCTCCATTGGCCACTCATTCCCTCTGGTGTGCAATTAAAAGCCAATTACAATCTATGGGAATCCTACTCTAGAGGCCTCGATCTCTTCTTTATTACTACTCTCATTAAAGTTTCATCAAATACTTCCAGCGAGCATGAAGATCATGGGTTTGATGAGATGAGTGCATGTTATGATACGAAGAATGAATAAAGAAATGAGCACCACAGATTTCTTGATATAGATTGCTTAGTCCCTATACCATTAATGGTTTTGAGCATGATCAGTACTGGTATGCTTAGGCAATCGTCCACCCCCTTGATCCAATAATTTCGCCAAGTACAGTTTCCTATTTGGGATAGGATAGGGCATCTGCCATTGGAATATTGATTTATTTTTTTATTGAGATCCTTTGGAACATTAATGACACATTATGCTTGCTTAATCTAAGCTTTTAATTACAAATAAATTACTATAATCTTTCAATGGACAGATATTCCTCACCTCAAATTTGTTTTCTGTACTTAATAGTTATTTTCCTAAATAAATTTAAATTATCCTGAAGATTTATGCTTCAGATCATCAGTGATCACTGATTGCTTGACATTCAACCAGCCAACTCCTTATAGTAATGTCTGGAAGCAGACTGGTAGTAGCACCCGGAATGGAAAGAATTAGGGGGCATCAGTGTACAGGGGGTGCCCTTGTACTGTACTGAAATTAATATTGACGTTTAAAAAAGGATATATATGTAAGCAAAATGCAGTGCATGCATCAACCACAAGGAAGAACGATAAACAATAGCAAATGGAGGTTAAGAAATTGAAGGTTTCGTATATGGCAAAAGCCATTAACATGTAAACCAGAGAGAAAGTGATGTGGAAAAGTAGTGCAATGGCAATTACGAATAAGCTCAAAATCACATCGGGCAATAAGAGAGAACTCGCCATTAAAATAGGTTTGATGTGTTTGTCTTTTACTGTGTATCATCAAGTTGGCTCTTGTAACATTGGAAGATGAAGACATAAATCTAAATTAGATGGTCTGCCATCATTGAAAAGGGACCTAGCCATATGATCATTTTCTAGTTACGATAAAGATCAAAAGCAAAATCATAAAATAATCTTGGCATGATCCACGCGGCACTAAAGTCCCAATAATTTCCAATGAAAACTGACCTATTTGCGTTTTCTTGCATGCAGGAATATATAAAACCCTAGATTCGAATTAAAGTAAAGGCTTTCATGCTCTATTATAATTAGCTAGAGCCATATTTCTCTCCCATTGCTTCAACATTTCCACCTAGAAACTCGACGACAATGAGAAGGCAGAGAGCACCACGGACATTGGTAATATGCACATTAAAACTTTTTGGGAAAAGAAAAATAAGACACGGATTTAAGGGGTGGAAAGCACAATTGTTTGAAACATGTACCAAGACATGTAATTTCTCTTGGGACCTATCCATTGAAAATAATATATAGTCTAAACCTTCCTTTATTAAAATTTACCCTTTAATTAAGCGACTCTCTCAACTAATGAACGAACAAAAACCATCAATTTCCACCCATTAATTTTGCATGAAATTGACATATCCTTTCCATTTATAAATCATATTGGAAAGATCCAAATGTTCATAAATTATAAGTCAATCACGTTTCGTTAATTTTATTGTCCACCTTGTAATTTTGTACACATATCAGATACGTTAGTGCCTCTGGCTACTTTGTGTCGTTGTTTAATCTATACATAACTGATGACTTCATATTTAAGCTCTATGTGCAGGTAGGCACAGGCTAGGATATACATTCCACTTGTGTTATAATCATAATCGAGGAAATCCTCAAATTAATTAGTTCAGGTCCATACATATATATATATATATATATCGATTCACTCTCCAGATACGTGTTTTTCTTAAGTTATAATTCTCCATCCAAATCCGTTAATGGCTTACTTCTACGTACATTGTGTGTGTGAGAGAGTGTGTAATGTTGTTGCTCTTTATTTGAAGGGGTAGCTTTAGCTTTGGTTTGAAACTTGTTTTGGATTTTGATAGAGGGGTGTGATTGAGAATTCTTGAATGTTCGAGGACCTGAGTAAAAACATTCCTTGGGACTGATTTGAGACTTTCTATAATATATAAAAAGAAACCCTTTAAGTATTGTATTTGGGTAGTTTTGAACACCATTAATTCATTAGTCTCTCTTTCTTTTTGTCATGGATAGAATTTTAGTAAGCGGCTAGCTAGGTACTTACAACCAGCTCTATAAATTGGATTTAATTTTTATAAGATTAAATGAATTATTATGTTTGGAATTCTTTAAGGGTATTGATTTGAATTTCATATGAAATTAATTTAATTTATAGAAAAAATACAAAAGTAAATCGAGAGGAGACATTCTAGTTAATTTGGTACAGTAATCTTTTTCAAAATTAATGTTAAAAATAATATCGTAATAATTAACACAAATCCTATTTTTGTTGAAATCTCTCATACGCCTATTTCTTTTCTCTCAAAAGCCTTTGGCATCACAATATCTTTTTTTTCTCTGCTTGACATCAATTCTCATCACGATATTATCTTGGTATTCTTGTTCCTCCTAAGGTATATATGTTATTAACTTTTCTTTTTTTTTTCTTTTTTTTGTTGGTTAATTTTTTCCTGAATCTTTGCTCTCTTTTTTTCTTTTCTTTTTTTATATTGCACAACCAATTAATTATGCATGGATTAGGGTTTTTTATTAAAAAAATATTGATATTTTATGTCATTTTAAATAAATATAAAGGTCTTTATAAAAAAAAATTAATAATTTCTAAATTAAAGGTAAAATAATCAAGATTGTTAATCTAAATTATTTTCATAAGAATTTCAAATAGTATAATTGAAGTTAATTCTATAGTAGAATATTTATTTTAAAAACAAAAATTATAATAAATCGTGGAATTCTATTTAGTATATAATTTGATTAAAATAAAAGTGTTAGAAAGTTAACACTAGGGGTTAGTAGTTAGAGAGATAATGGAAGTTGTATTATATTTATTAAGATGGACTAAATTATTTATTTTTTTAAAATTAATATGGGTATTTAGATCAGTTTGTATGTATCTCAATTAATTTTATATGCTTTAAAATTAACAAACTATATAAATTTATAATATTTTTAAAATTTATAAAATTTAAATTAATAATTTTAAAAAAACAAACTTGTTAATTTTTCACTCTTATAAAGACAATAAACCACGCTGACTTCCTCTTGTAATAAGGGAACAACCTTCACTAGTCTGATCGATCTGGCATTAATCTAGCTAATAATGAGAGCTGTGTGACATGTAAGAGTTTGTCATTAAAAAGAAGAAGAAGAAAGCTGCAGCAGCAGCGGCGGCGGCGGCGGCTAGACGAGAAAAGAAAGAACCACGGATGGCCTTTTTTGGATGAATGATCGACTCCTTAAAGGATCAATAAGTTTGAGGAATCTATTATGTGAATGCAGCTGATGGTAATTAATAGAGTACTGCAATCATTATAAACGGCTAAAGAGATTTGACATCTAAACATCCCCTCCAACTATATACTCCTGTACTGTATTATGATCAGACCAGATTAATGGTCCAGGGAGGCAACCCCACAAGAGACGTGAAAGCAAAAAAAAAAAGGAAACCCTATCGTAACAAAGTTGACTAAATGTTGGTCTAGAAAAGAATCCATGGATTGGCATGAAAGTGATGAATGCAGTCCGATGAAGTCAATTGAAAATAAGAAAATTGATAATAAGATAAGATAATCTTATGGAAAAGAAATTATAAAAAAAAAATTATAAAATTTAATTTTTAAATAATTCAATGCTAAAGAATAAAATAAAAAAAAATCAATTAGAAAAAAATAAAAAAAACAACTCAAATTAATTCAGACTAACCTATTAAACTTGGGACATGTGTTATGAGATCATGATAAATTTATAAAAAGCAAATTAAAAAATAATTTTGAAGCCCCACTTTTAACAAATCTAATATTGAAGGTTAAAATCGAGATAAAAAAAAATTCATGAGACCGATATATAACTTAATAGAAAAAAAAAAAGAGTAAATGATAGTCGATGAATCCACATCCCATTAAATATAGAAGAAGGGACATGGTAAAAAATGACATAAAATATTGGTCATGATCAACTCAAGTTAGCATGACAAACCTGTAACTTCGATAATCAGGGCTGAGTCAACCCGAGATATCCTATCAAGCCCGTGATAACTTTTAAAACCCGTGATTATGGTCATTAGACCTGAAATACACAATCTCAAAAATTAAACCATAAAGTCCCATTCTCAATCAATTATTGAAAGATGAAATTAGAAAAAAAAATCAATTATATAAAAGGATAAAAAAATATAGTAATTAAAAAATGAGAATCAAAATTGAAAAAAAAAATAATTTTTTTATTTGATTAAAGGTGAAATTCAAAAAAAAAATCAATTTAGTAAAAGGACCCAAAAAAGATCAAAAGAATGAGGATCAAATCAACATAAAAAAATAAAACCAATGTTTTGATTAAAGGGTGGAATTGAAAAAAATAATAGCTTTTACAAAAGGGCAAATAAGAAAATTAGAAATCAAAATAATGAGGATCAAATTGAAAAACATAATACCATCAATTTGAATTGAATGATGAAATTGAAAACTAATAAAACTTTTACAAAAATGTTAAGGAAAAAAAAGTCAAAAGAATGAGGACCAAATTGAAAAATATAATATTTGGTAAATTAGGATTGAAGGATAAAATTGAAAACAAATAAAATTTCTACAAAAAAAGCAAGATCAAAAATTAGAAATCAAAAGAATAAAGATTGAATTTAAAATACCAACAACAAGGAAGGCCAAACTGTAATTTTTTATGAAGGAGAGAGAAAAGAATGGGGGAAAGAAAAGTTCACCGGCGATAAATCGAACCACCACCGGAGAAATGTGTCGTACTAACAGGAAGAGAACACGACAGCGCTTCCAACGACATGTCGAAAGGGTATTTTTAGATGCCGAGAGGCGTCACATGTGCCACTCGAAGTGCTTGGGCACCTCCCAAGCACCCAAATATACATGCACCCAACTTTTTTTATTTATCCAAATAAAAAATTGCTCCTTGTAATTACAAAAAAAATGCAAAGACAAAAAAGCGTCTTGACTTAAGGTTTAGTTTTATCTTATTTTAAGGGTATTTTTGTTATTTCATTATGTATTTTAATTGTTTATTATTTTTATATTTGGTCATTTACAAAATTGACCCTCGACTGACACAATAATAAATAAGAAATCATTGTGAAATATAAAAAAAATACCCCTTCACTCTAGGTTTAAATTCTTTGCTTCGAGTGATATTTTATTTTGGTCCTTTCATTGTGCAGTTAATATAAAAAAAGACTTATTTGTTCCTAGTTAATTTAGAAATGACAAGTGACTCATGTAAAAAGATTTTAATATCTTTGAAAGTTAGATTTAAGTTTTTTAAATGGAGGGGCAAAGTGACTATTACATTATACCAATCAACAATGTTTATGAGTGTGGATCTATACTTATTTCCTAAAGAGTTTTAGCTTCTTTTAATAATTAGTAATGTTTAGTTATCGATTATAGTTTGTTCTTATAGTAGTTAAATAGTACTTGGTGAAATTATCCTATTATGATTTTGAAATATAAAAATATCAATTGAGATTGTAACAGTAAAAATAATTTAATAAATATATTTTATTTATATTAAATAATTACAATTTTTTAATCTTACATGTTACATGTGTGCATATTTTGTATTAGAATAATTATTAGGTCTTAAAAACTATATATATATATATATATATATATATATATATAAAGATTTTGGCATAGAGTTATGTAAAACACTAGTAACTATGGAATGTGTGAAATTTAAAAAATAAAAATAAAAGAAATTGTGGTTTTAATTAGAAAAAGACTGGTACCCATAATAAGGAGATGTGTTTGTTTTTTTTTTGTTAAAAGTAGTGGTATTTTACTTAAAAAAAAACGATTTTCATTTTGAATTAAAACTTGTTTTGATTAAGAAATACTTGAAAGTAACAAAATTAGTGTTCTGATTTCAATTAACATGGCTTCTAATTAGAAATGGGATAGTGATTATTTTTAAAGTGTTTTTTTTGTTAAATATATCAAATAATATTATTTTTTAAATTAAAAATAATTAAGAGCAATTATGTTTTAAAAGCACAGTAACCCTAACACTAGACAGACACTAATACAAAGCAAGTCGTTGGGATTTAATGACCGAGTAGAAATTTTAAATAAATAAAGGGGGTGGGTTTGATGACAAATTAAGGGGCACTAATGATAACTTTACCGAGAGGGGAAAAATAATGAAATTATTTCTTACAAAAAGGAGATGGGGTTAATCATAATATTCCCATTTGGGAAAGGTCTGATCAAGAAGCGAAAAAAGGAGAAATTAGTGGCGAAGGGAATGGGACGGTGGTGGCGGTGGTGGAGGTGGTAAATTATACCCCATCACCATGAGAGGGATAATCACCAATCATCAATGGCAATGTCATTTGTGGGGGTCCCGGTTTGGGTTTATTCCTATGAGGTCTATCTAGTGCCAGGTGGCAGCCTACGAGCCACTCTTTCTTACGTTGTTGAGCTGCAATGATTTGGCCGGTGGAAGGTTAAACAGGACATTTGATGATTCCAAAATTATTTTCAAGGTGCTTCACTACGAGGAACAACCAAGCAATTTTGTTAAATGTTAAAAATTATTTTTTAAAAAAATTATATTAATATTTTTAAATAAAAATTATTTTAAAAAATAACTGTAACCACCTTCCTAAACACGCTATTATAATATATAATTAACCTGTCAACCATAAAATTATTGTTCTCATTTCATTTCATTTCAATTAATGTAGCTTTTATATGTTTATGGATTTTTAGAAATGAGATAATTATTGTTTGTTAAATTATTTTTTTAATATATTAAAATAATTTTTAAATATAAAATATATTTTTAAATAAAAAAATTAAAAACCAACAAAACAATGGTTACAACGAACAGTCATACTCATACACCTCGATTTGTTTATATATATTGCACAGTGCTAGACCTTCAAAGTGTGTGTTTGGTATTGCGGTAGCTGTTGTGGTTGTGGTTTGAAAAAAGTTGTTTTATAAAAAGTACTTTTAATTGAGGTTGGTTTGAAAAAATAGGTGTTTGGTTAAAACTATGGTTGAAATTGAGGTTGAAATAGTTTAATATGTTTGGTCAAGAATACTTTTGAAATTAAGATTATAAAATAATTTAAAAATATATATTAATATTGATGGTTTTACATTTAAATATTATAGAATTAATTATTCCTATTACATCATGAAATAAATAATACTTTATATAAAATATTTTTTATTATTCTATTAAATAATTTATAATTCCATTACGTACAAAATTCATTCGATAAGAACTATAGTTTTTATACGTGTAATAAAATTAGATAAAATATTATCAGGTATAAAATTGATATTACAGTGCGAGTAAATTTAATTCACTTTACACTAATTTTTTGAAAAAAAAAATATTGTTAACATCATAATGCAAGTGAATTTAATTTAATCTAAACTAGTTTTTTTAAAAAAAAATATTAAAAAACTTAACACACTTGAAATGAAAAAAAAAAAAAACCGTACACGTGAACAGTACAAGTGAATTGCATTGTTCACGTGAACAGTGCAATTCACGAACAGTGCAGTGAATTGCTGCTAATTGCACTGTACAGTAGAGTGCAATTAGAATGCACAGTAAACACAAAGCAGTAAAATGCTGCTTCTTCTTTTCTGCGTCACAGACGCAAAAAACATGTGGGGTCCATATACAATAAACTGTGTATGGATTGTTACCAAACGACTACAGACTGCATTTTAATTAAAACACAGTTACAGCCGCATAAACAATCAGATCCATAATAATAATGTAATGGCTTTTCAAAAAGGGCTGGTAAAGTTATATAACAAGTGTTTGGACTTTATTTTTTTTTAAAAAAAAAAAAAAACCTTGCAAACTGAGGAATCTGAGATCCAATATCATCTTCAATTGTTTATCATCAATCTATCCAATAATTATATGGGCTTATAAAGGGCAGAGGAATTTACATATATGGCCAGCAATTATTATTGGATGCTAAACGATCTTGACTAAATTTTTGCCAGAGATCCCTCCATCGGAGGTACAGTTGAACTTGAACCGTTAATTTTATAGTGGTTAGTTAATTACTTTATGGAATGCACTTTAAAAAAATATAAAAATTCAAATAGAAGAGAGAAACTTAAGTAAATATATAGATACAACTTAAAAAAAATTATAAATGAAAATATTCTTATAATTTTTACCTATTTATGCATGTTTTTTTATTCAAAACAGATCTCATAGAATAACCGATAGAATATCATTAGCTATTCATTTGAACATCATAAGTAAAATAATATTACTAATTATCCCTGAGTACCATATATCTTTTTTCACTGCTTTTCTGACACCCTTTTTCTAGTATTTAACAACATTCAGGTTAGCCAACTAACTACTACATGCATCTTTTTTTCGAATCCCAGAACCCGAGACCCTCAAAAACCTCCAGATGACAAATGCTATATTGAAAGAAGAAGAAGAAAAGTCATTGTTGATAAAATTAATCGATCAAGATCGATTCCTTCCATAACGAATCCTTAAGCAACACAAGGATGACCATCATCCAGCTAAATTATGCTTGCAGCCTAGAAGCTTGATCTTTGCTTCAGAAATTGATCTATCCTCGCTAGAATCAGCTCAATGAGCCCGTATTTAGGAATTAAAGGGCTTATAAACAAGAAGCTGTGAACTTATACAATAAGGTGAAGGACTTTAGGCAACAAAATGAAACATCAAGAAGGCGTTACTGGAATACCTTTGGCAGAACATTTGCTAGCTATTGGAATCTTGTACGTTTATATTCGTACGGAAGGCACCCACACAAGTTCATACCATTGAATATATAGATAGATGAGGGAAATCACCTTTCATTGAAATGGAAATCGACACTTTTCCCCGATCGACAATGTTTTATCAGATTGTAGAAGAACAGGTCAGGATTTTCAAGTCCGGAATGGAAATATTTCTTGCTGTCACAAAAACAACTAGTCGGTTTGCCATCAGGTTTCACATGAACTGGTTTGTCAACATGTTCACAGTGCTTTGATTTGAGATAATCACCTTCTCTCACCAGGAGTTCCGGGCAAAACTGTTCTGTGGAATCACAAATGGGTTTTCCTGAAATGTTAACCTGCGTATTTGAAATTACAGCCGCATATCCCACAATTTTCAAGAAAAAATTCTTTTCTTAACAGGACAGAACAGGCTTTGTTTTACCAAATAAGCACTGCAAGATCGATTCCTTCCATCACGAATCCTTGAGCAACACTAGGATGACCATCATTCAGCTTGATCTTTGCTTCAGAAATTGATCTATCCTCGCTAGAATCAGCTCAATGAAGCCAGGGGACAGCTTTTGCGGCGTCTGGTTACAATGGATTCCTATTCACATCTTTGTACAGCAAATATCGTGTGCAGGTCTTACCAAGTGCAGCGTACCTTAAAAGGTAGCAAAGGACATCAGGCACTGGAGGAATAAACATTCGATCTTTACAGGAAGAAAGGAGGTTATACATTCCTCACCATTGGGGCACAAAAAGGGCCATCCAAATGGCATCACCAGATTGAACTGGATACCTGTAATAAAACAATTTTTAAGCTACAAGAACAGAGAAGTTGCAGCGAACAGAAAAGCAGGAACAAGCAAACAGAATATGCAAGTATAAAGAAACGGGTTAAAGAAATGTTTCAACAAGCCAATGAGAACGTAGCTCAACTGGCACTCTTGTCCCTCCCCCCTCAAGTGGTCTTAGGTTTGAGCTTCTCCTTTGTGATTAAAAGTTAAAAAGAAATGTTTCAACAAAAGAAGTTCCAGAAGCACCCACTTAAAGTTTTAAGTGTGTTGTTAAAATTGCATGAACAGACACATGCTGCCAGCAAAGGAACTTCCCAACTGAAAACACTATCATTTATTGAACATGAATCTCAGATTTATTTATTTATTATTAATTTTTTTATAGACCCTTTTGACTGGTTCATTTGAAGCAGTTTATAAATATGTTTCTATCAAAAAGCTTTGTAGCAATGAAAACAAGACTTTTGAGGTACTTTAAGATCTTTATAAAATTCAGAATCTTCCAAATAAGCCTTTAAATATGGCTAAACTATTCAAACCTCCATGAATGTAAAGTTATTTAAAAATTAGTCCATGTATTCTTCATTTCAGTTTTGACCTCCTTATACTTTGGTATTTTGAAATCAAGCCTTTTTGTTATTTCTTCCAAAATTCCCTCCATGTTTTGCATATAAAACTAATAAAATTACTTAAACACTCTGAACATCAATAATCTTCAACTTAATTGATTATTTTTAATTTTTTGATAGAATTAATTTTAAATTCTGAAAATAAAATAAATAAATTTAACAATGTAAAAAAAGCACCTATTTTTGTACCGGTTCCAGAAGAGCAAAGAAAAAAGGGGAGTTTTGTTCATTATTTTAATTCTCCATCCAAAAATTTTGATTTTAATTTTTTCAAAAAAACAATAGTAGCATAAATACCTTTCTTCTTTGTCTAAAAAAAAAACCCTCCATTAGCCTTGAAATCTCTTCTTCATTTTTTTTTCAAAAAATTAATTTAAAACCAAAATTTCAAGATGGAGAATTAAAATTATGATAATAAATTTTATTTCTCAAATTTAAAATTAATTTCATAGAAAAACAATTAAAATTGATTAGTTAGGTGAAAGGTTATTGGAGATGAGAATATTTAAGTCATTTTTCGGTTTTATATGTAAAAAGAACCTTGAAAAAAGTAACAAAAGAAAATTTCAAATATATCAAAGTACAAAGAAGTCAAAAATCAAATTAAGAGTACAAAGACTAATTCTCAAATGACTTTTTAAGTTCAGAAGAGGTTTGACCCATTTAGCTTTTAAATAATATTAACACCAAATATTATTTGAGAATAGCAATAACTATTTGAGAATCACAACTCTTGATTTAAATTCTTACCAGCTATCACCCAATCGATAAATACCTTGTCTCTCTAGTAGCAGCAAACCATGCTGATTGTAATGCACCTCCTATAAAGCAAACATGCAAGTGAAAAAAAAAAAAAAAAAAGGGAACAAAACTTGCAATTTCACGTCACAAATTCAAGGGATAGCAGCCTCAAGAAGCTGACAGTTGGGCCTATGTGGTTAGCAAAACACGATACTTCGAAGATTATTGCATCATGAAGATGAACAGACAATATATTCTAAATTCTTTCCCTTAAATAAGTTCCTTCTGTACTTCAGCATTTGGCTGGACCTTAGATTTGGTAAAAACTGGAATTCACATTCTTTGGATTTTTAGGCCCTCCAGAGAATTAAACCAGTACAGTGGTGAAAAAACATAACAAACAAAACTTAAAACCTAAGATCTTGAAACAAAGTACGGAGTTTCAATCAACAAACAAGGGAAGCATCCCTTCACATTAAGGAATTCTCCAGGTTGGAAATCCATTATCTGCAGGCAGAAAATCATACCAACCAAGAATCCAGCTTGTTAAAAAGAACACAACAATTCAGAACTTTGTCAAAGTAATGTTTATGATCCTATATTTCATTAACACGACCACAGAGGTTTCCTACATAATGTAAGAAAAGGAACCTGCACTCCCTGGCAAATGCTTATATGCATGGAATTCAAAACTTCAAAATTGATACCATAAAATTAGGAGTTTCTAACAATTTCAGAACTACATTCCAGTGCTGCAGCATAATCCTAAATTTCATGTCAAGATATTGTACAGTACAATATTTGAAGCATTAAAATATTGAAGATCCTAGCTTGCTGGCTCTTTAACCGAGCGACTGGCAACTTGTGCCATGTTTAATCAATTAAACTAATTCTGCAAGGACTTTTTGCATCCAAATCTTTTGACAAGAATATTGCTGGGAAGCATGCAAATGACAGGTAGAGGTGCTGATCAAAACTGCTACTCAACCAAACAGGTTCATAAATCAAAGTTGCTGTGTGCAGAGATATCTGATTATATAATTTCCAAAATTTCTTATCATATAAGTGCTCATACTGTCTTGTCCAGTTCCAAACCCTATCTATGAGAGCAATCTAAACTAGTCCATGAAAAATGCAGCTCAGAAAGATAGATTTTTTGCTTTTTTTTCCAAAATATTAACTTACAAAAGTATAAGGTCGAACACTAGAAAGCAAAAGGGCTTACATGGATATTGAAGTCATATTGCAATGATGGAGGCAGAAGCTTTCTAAGTTCAAAAACCTGTCAATTAGTAAAATGAGCAATTTTGTTGCATGTACACATGACTACCAAATAATATCATAATATGCTCAGGAATGGTAATGTATAATTCCTAAGCATAATTATTCTTTACAAAGAAAAACAAGCATTTCTATATCAGAAAAACAAAGCACTCTGCAAAAGTAAGAAAACAATAATTGAAAGGTACCTCGCCTGCTGCTGGTCTGTTGAACCAACAATTTGCTCAGTGACATGATTTTCTAGAGAATCATACCTGACAGGATAAGAAACCCTCTTGGTGATCGTAATTATTAAGGATAATGTAGTAGCTATACTACACTAGCAAGCAAATAGTAAACTTAATGAAAGACATCATTTCGATGAGCCTGATCAAACAGATATCTAAATAATAATCCCTGCACCAATTCTCCTGGCCTTAGATAATCAATTATAATACCACCATAAGCAGAACATAAAAAGTTGAATAAAGCAATAGCAAAGGTGAGACAGCTAGACATTCAGTTAATCATACTTCATGGAGAAACAAACCCGCGTTCAAAGACAGCAAGAGTAGCAGATGCACCACACTCCAGAGAATGTTCAAAATTTGGTGGTAGATAAGCGTATGAATCCACCTATAAAGCGAAGAGTATGACATCAAAATTTTTGAAGCCAGCATTAACAAATTAGAAAGATTCCCTTTCTCTAAAGCTGAAAGATATATATCTACATGTGCGAGTTGTTGAGCTTTCAAAAACATGGTATCAAGTGTCTTGGGTTACAAAAGCATAATTCAAAAAGGAAACCAAATCTCTAAAGACTGCCTTTTGGTTCCTTTTTATTTCCAACTTGCCTTCTGTCAATACTACCAAAAATCTACCACATGGTTGAGGTTTTAAAGGTAATAGATATATGAATATGTCTGTGTGGGGTGGAGTTCCCAAAACAATTAGTTCTGAGTGTCATGAATTTCAAAACCATGGTTTCGAAAAAGGTAATCAGTCGTCATATCTGCCTTTCAATTTCAAACTTGCTTTTCTCAACTCTACCAAAAATCCTAAACACACTCTTAATATGTGCCCTAAATTTGTAGACCACACTTGCCGTCATTTGGTGGTGGGCACCAGATGCATTACTCAGAGTTGCAGAACCCTGAACCACGAACAAGAACCTAATAATTTAGGAAGCATGGGTTAGCCAGGATCATACTTGGATCAGACCCACTGATAATGGAAACACATAAAAAAATAAAATTATTCCTTACCTCTCTACATCATTTGGAGGGAGCCCAGACCTTGAATTTTCTGCACATGGTAGAGTTTGCATCAGCAAGCAATCCAAATTAGCAGACATGCATAACAAGCTGCATCACATTTTTCACAAGAAAATCACACAGAAGATGAAAGAATAATATGTACTATAAAAAGGAAGGAAATGGGTTATATCCCACACTGAAGAGATTTTACGTATTCAGTAAGAATAAGAAGTGCCTCAACTGTATCCATGTATGGTGCACTTTCAAGAGAAACAAAATTATTCAGCCTAATCACAGAATCGCAATTACACAAATCCTACAGGATTAGAGCTCAGCTGATCTATGTTTTTATTATTATTATTATTATTATTATGTTTGATGAGAACAGAGTTCTGCTGATCATTAAGACTGCAAAAATTACAATGAAGAAAACTATGCAGAACTCAATACCCAGGTCAGGTAACAACATTCAAGAAATGTGTCCACAAGCATAGAACTTCGTAAGTTTTTGACAAGTATCATCTGCATGATTACAAGGCGTGCCATCAGGAAGAACTTGAGGTTTCCTATACCAGACATCTGAACCTCACCCACCATCCTCATAAGTTATAGAACATGTGTATACATAAAGAGAGAAGACAATCAATTCAAATTTCTCACAATATGCATTCAGTTGATTGGTTGATAATAATTACTTTCGGAGTCAACCACACCGCATATCATTGATAAACAGTGTTACTAAGTCCTCTGGTTCAGAATATAGGGGCTATCTCAGGGATTCTTCTAATTCGCAGGTGAGGGAATCAAAGGAGGGGAAGACATGCTAAGAACAAGTAACCTATGAACGAAACGATGCATGATAAGTGCTAATACGTGACTTGAGAGTTCTTTTTTAAAAAAAAAAATTCAACTTAGGAAAACAATAATCTTGCAAAAATCTTAGCGTGCTTCAAGCCAAAAAAAAAAAACAAACAAGACATTAAACATCCTGGGCTAAAAATAAAATATAGTAAGTGATTAATAACAAAAAGAAAAATGAAATAATTGAGAAGAGAAAACCTTGCATCTTTGTGAGGTGCATCACAAAGTGGGAACCCATAGCTGGAGTAATTAGATATGCCCCCAATGTATTTGTCCTGTCATACATAAATTTGAATGGCTATAGCACCGGTTTTCTTTAAAATAAATGGAAATTCAAAGAAAAGAAAAAGAGCAGTACCATTCTGGTAAAGGACTGAATACATGACTTTCTGGTGTTATTAAAGCGTGGTCTCTTTCATAAACACTGCGTGTGAAACCTGGCAAGTCTGTAAAAAGAAGAAACAAATTAAGCTTGTATTTCATCTTCAATTGACTGCTTTCTGATTAGAATAAAATAAAAATTTATGGCTCAATTCGTGCTTTCTTTTGTAAAACGATATAATTCAAAAAAAAATTTGTTAACAAAAGGTCATCAAATTGATAACAACTATCATACATTTTCTATTTAGAATTAAAAAAAATGTAGTGACCTTGAAGGTGAGAAGGAGAGAGTGTTGGATTAGTAACTCTCCAATATAGAGGTTAGGAGGAGGCCGTTTCGGTTTCAGAAGGTGAAGGAGGAGCAGAGCAGAATCCTCCATCGTCACTCAAAGCAGCTGTAATTGAAGATAGAGAGAGTAGGAGGAGGAGGAGGAGGAGGAGAGACGGTAGCGTTGGAGTTGCATGGTATTTTGGTTTTAGGCTGTTAAATGAGCGAGCGTGCTAGTTCAGTAGGTTCAGAGCGTGTTTCACAGTATAGTTTCAGTTACTTTTTAAATAATATTATGTAATCAAATATTTATTAATAATATTTTTTTATTTTTTAAAAATTATTTTTAATATTAATATATTAAAACAATCCAAAATATATAAATTTTATTAAATTTTAATTTAAAAAAAAAATTTCAAATGTTTTAGAAACACAGCCAAAAGCGGCATTCCAAACATGCCCAGTCTGAGCCTGCGGATGGTGGTGGAGTGGGGTCGTAGGGCCACTGACAGCAAATGAAGACCTGTTTGTTTAAAAACATTTTATTTTTTATTTAAATTAATATTTTTTTATTTTATATTATTTTAATATAATAATTTTAAAAATAATTTTAAAAAAATAAAAAAAAAATTAATATATTTTTTTAAAAAAACATATTTTACAAAACAATCACTAGACTCTTAAACATAATTGAAATATATTGTAAAAACTAAAAAACCCGATGGCTTGCTGATGATTTGTTTTTTTAAATATTTTTTATTTTAAAATAATATTTTTTATTTTTAAAATTTTATTTTTAATATTAACATAAATAAATAAATTTCCAACAAATAATATTTGAACCGAACACTATCTTCATTTTACCCAAAATAAAAGATTGTTCAAAGATAAAAACACTTTAATTTAAAAAAAAACAAAACAAAATAAAACAAAGTAAGAAAACTGCGCAGCTAGAAAAATAAAAACTATAACTTTATGCTTAAATGCATTGTTACATGTAAAATTAAAAAGCTAAATGAACAACACAAGTTTTTTCTTTATATATAAGCACTTTTTAATAATATACAAATTATTTTTATTTTTATATTTTTATATTTAGTTAGTGACATAAATTAATTTTGTATTATAAATTTAATATAAAACATATTAGTTAACAGTTTTCATGATAATTTTTAATTTGAAT
Organism: Populus simonii; assembly: GCA_007827005.2. NCBI lineage: Eukaryota > Viridiplantae > Streptophyta > Magnoliopsida > Malpighiales > Salicaceae > Populus > Populus simonii. The sequence goes on from CM017464.2 coordinate 14,152,096, forward strand.
TAAATAAAATTAATAGTCCACAGTTAAATTGTTATAAATATAAAATATTAAGATGATTATTATAATTTTGATTTTTTATAAAGAAAAATAGTTGTAATCTTCATATATATATTTTCTGTTTTTAATGAATGAACGTGTTTTTTTAAAAAAATGAAAAACAAACTAAAACGAAAGAAAGAAAACTGTTTACGTTACTAAACATACCTAAATTTTTATAAAACATTTTTCTTAATTAAATATTAAAAATATTACTTTGAAAAATTAACATTAACATTAAAAAAAAATAACAGAGATAGTGATTTTACCATATATCACCTCGCACGACATTAGCCATTACAATGGTTCTCTTAATCCATGTTGTCTTAATTTCATCTATTTTATTACAAATCGAGTTTGATAATTTATTATGATTTATTTTTTATATAGTTATCACGGTTTTATAAATCATGTTATAGATTTAAAAAATTAATCTAGTTGACTCGAGTCTTTTTTACTTTTTTAATTAATATTTATTTCTTAATTTCATGGTTCAACATCAAGTTGAATCAAGTCATTTTATTGTGTCCTATTTTTTATTGAATTTTTTTTATTTTTATCTTTCAAGAATGTGTTTAATGGGAATCGGGTTTCATAATTTTTTTATTTTTGCTTTATATAGGGTTATCTCAGCCTCGTGACTCGAATCACAAGATTGGCAAGTAAACTCTTGTTTACTTGGGTTGTTTTTCTGGTTCATTTTCTATGAGATTACCTAGTCTTATGATCCAAGTCAAGGGTTTGACGGATTAACCTAAGTTTACTCAATTTTTTTTCTCATTTTTTTCAATTTCATTTTACTTTGATTGGGAATTAAACTTCATAATTTATTTTGATTTAGTTTCTACAGGGTTATCCTAATCTCATGATCTAGGTCGTGCGCTTGGCATGTTAACTTGGGTTGATTTAAGTATTTTTTTATAAAAAAAAATTATTTTTCAATACTGGGTTAATTAAGAATTAGACTTCATGATTTGTTTTGATTTGCTTTATACCGAGATTATCATGGTCTCATGACCTGGGTAGTGAATTTGGCAAGTTAATTCAGTTTGACCAAGGTCAATCTAATATATTATCGTTTTAATTATTTTTTAAAAAAATATGTTGTTTTGAATTTTTGTGACTCAAGCTATGTTTTTACCAACCGTTTGAGTTATTTTTAAATTCGTCAAGTTATTCACGTCACATCAAGTCAACCCCCTCACTATTTGATATTTTTTTTCTATAAGAGGTTTTTTTTAAAAAAAAAATTAATTTGACTTGCAGTGTAGCACGGGACAATGATCTAGTTACAACAAGCATATATCATAAAGCAATTAAAAAAAAAATCAATATAAATGATCGTGTAGTTAAAACTAGTCAGTTACCTTTGAGCTGTCGTGAAGAAGTTTTTAGCAATTTTATTAGACTCGTTTAAGCCTAATGGGTCAACATGGTGACTCATCAACTGGTCTTTAAGCTAAGTTGAGTTTCAAAGCAAATCAAGTGGGTTACCTTTAAACTCGTCAAGTTATTCGAGTCACATCAAGTCAACTCCTTTATTGTTTAATATTTTTTTCTATAAAAATGTTAGCAATGCTTGAGGGTTTTTTTAATTCAAAAAATTAATCTGACCTGCAGTGTAATATGAGACAATGATCTAGTTACAACTAACATACATCATAAAGCAATTAAAAAAAATCAATATAAATGATTGTGTAGTTAAAACTAGTCAATTACCTCCGAGCTATCGTGGAAAAGTTTTTAGCAATTTTATTAAACTCATTCGAGCCCAATGGGTCAACATGATGACCCATCAACTAGTCTTTAGGCTAGGTTAAGTTTCAAAGCAAGTCAAATGGGAGCTAACCTACTATGGTTAAACCAACTTGTCCTTGACTCAGTCAACCAGGTTAAAACCTGATTTTACTATTTAAAAAATCACAAACGACTTCGATCTATTGTTTTTATATATAATAAAATCATTGAAATGATAATGTTTTGGATTGACCAGGGTCAAACCAAGTTAAACCACCTAATCCATGAACCAAGTCATCACGCTAGCTAGTTTTAATAACCTAGCTCTTCGAAATCTGTTTTATATTTAATTAAACGATCATAAAAATAAATATTTACATGAAAAAAAAATGAATACAATTATTAAAAATAGTTGTATTTATTCAAATCTAAACTTTATTTTCTTATTAATGCATCTCTTAATTGTTTTAACAAAAAAAAATAACTTTAAACATTTTAAAAATAAAAATCTATCATGATCTCAAAAGCAAGTTTAAGAAAATACTATACTGCTATCTTAATATTTTGTATGTGGTTAAAGAAAAAATTGATAAAAATGATAAATTCATGTAAAAAAATCCATCAAAATTTTAAATAAATAAAATTTTATTTTCATTGAATATTTGCAAGCAATTTTTTATTTCTTATTTTTGAATATCAGGTGCATAATAATTGAAAAAACATTGTACATTCTCATATGAAGCTATAATATTATTTAAGAATAATGAAAAAATTGAATAGAGATTTAAATATCATGTCAAATGTTTTTTTTAGTTCATTTCAATCAAAATCCAAGAAAATTCAGAAAAAAATAAAAAGGTGTTAGGCTCCTTGACTAAAAAGATGGGTCTCATGCACCTAGCCCAATATAATTAATGCGAGGCTTACACGTCTAGTCTTGTTTCTCATGTTGTCATCACTTTTACTTTTTTCTAAAATAAAAAATAAAACAAACAAGACATCTTTCATCTCTTACTTGTTCATGTTCTGACCATCATAGAGACGCGGGAAAACCGGGATGGGTTTTTTAGACCTATAAAAACCATTTAACCTATTTTCACTTAGAAATGTCTAATCCTTAAGAACCTTAATGAAGCAATTTCCCAACTTAAAATAATCTTAAATCAGTTTAAAAATACAAAATTAAACTGACAAAAAACTTTCTCAGCCCGGATTAACTTTTTTATGGTGATATGGAAGGTAAAAAACATTTCAGTAATACTTTGTTAGTCAAGAGAACACATTAACACCACATTTAGCTTTTTTTTTCCTAAAGGAATCTAGCTAGCTAACTAATTGCTTCTCTCTTCTTCATCGTTTTTTGACGACTCTCTCTTTTCTCTCAAACTTAGAGATTTAAATATGAACTAGATGAAGTATCATATCAAAATATAAAAGTTTCAAATTAAAAAGACCAAAAATAAAAGTAAAAAAAATATTGGAGAGAGAAATTTTAAAAAAGAAGCTTAATGGACAATATATATATAAAAAAAACGACCTCATGTTTTTTTGTCACCATCAAAATTGATTCCTCCCACATTTTCAATTTCTTAGAAACAATAACACTAATTTTTTATTTTGTAAGAGCATTAATCTATTATCAAGATTTTTTTTTGGTGCTGAAGCGCGCGATCTATACCTGGCCGTCGAGGCAAGCGCCAAGCCCTGATGAGTAGGAGGGCGCAGCGGTCGCTGCAAAACCCGGGGCGCGAGCCCAGGCGGAGCAGCCGTCGGTGTAGATCTTGGTGGTAGTAGCAAATATTCAAATGAGAACTTTAAAGACCGAAAAGGAAAAAGGTTCCATGTGAATAATAAATTCATAAAAATAAATCAAAACAAATTATCAAATCTAATTTCTATAATACAATGTAAAAGAACAAAATAAAAAAATAAAATGGCAACTGCCCAGATCAGAAAATGATTTAAGGACAAAAGGAGAAAAAGGCAAAATACTATTACAATCCTAAGTGGTTTTTGTCTTTAAAGCTACAGTGAAATCAATAGCTTTTTTAGATTTATTTTAACTAGTTAATGAACTCATGCTTTGCTGTCAGACAAATCAATTTTTTTAAGCTCTAAAGAAGAATACGTACTTACGTAGGCACCGCCAACATGTTTTCTAGCTATTTTTTTTAAATTATGAAATGAAAACTTGATACATGTGTTTAATAAAATAAAATGATAATTATATATATATCAATAAATTTTAAAAAGAGTTGTTAACTCTAATCCAAGATTGAGTTGGGAAACCAATAGGCAGATGTAAATTAAAATACAACATCTCGTGTTGTAGGAACCCTTTAATCTTTTTATTTAATTATATAAAAATATTTTTCTTTGCCAGAAAATTAATAATTTAAATATCAATGAAACTAAATAATTTTCTACTATAATTCTTCATTTCCTTATTATTATAATTTTTTACAAAAAATAGAACCTTTTTTGTCCCATTTTATTTATTTAATAAAAATAAAAAACAATCAAAATAAATATAAACACCATTAGATGATTTGAAATAATAATAGAAAGGAATAATCTAATTAAAACCCCTTTATCATCGTGCTCCTTTTTTCTCGACATTTTTGTACCATAATATTTGTTTTCTAACCAACACCTTATCATAATCATAAAATTAAGTTTTAATTATATATAAAAATTATATTTTATTAACTTTGCCATTAATGTATTAAAAAAATATAAGATTAATACATCACTCACGCATTGCTGCAATAAAGTCTTATGTCAATGTTATTAAACCCAACGTGATCCCTTTCTTGACTCAAATTTAAAATTAAACTACATGAGAGTTGACTCAACATGACTTAATTGACCTGATCAAAATCTAGTTTAACTTAAAAAAATCAAAGACAATATCATTTTAAGTTTTTTTAAAATATTGAGATGATAATGTTTGAAATGACCCAGGTCAAAATCAGTTAACTTGCCACATCTATGACTTATATCATGTATATACAGTTGAGTTTAATAACTTTATTTTTTGAAATCAAATTTTTATTTAATTTTGTGATAATAAAAATAAACGTGTAGAAAGGAAGTCAATAAATTTTAAGAAAAATATCATCATGAAGGCTACACAAAAAGAACTACACTAATATTATAAAAATAATGTTATAATCTTCATAAAAAGTGAAATTTGAACAACATCCTAGACCAACACACCTAATCCATTAAAAAGAAAGCCACAAGCAAGGGCTTGCAAAGCCAAACCTGCTCGAGCTATTTTTTTTTATAAAAAAAGTGGAAGACACATTATCCACTAGTTCGATTCCGACTACTTCTAATGGTTGAAAATTCATGATCCAACTCCTTAAACCATAAAAACTCATTTTTCAACCCATAAAAAAACACCTAAGAAACATCTCGTAAACCCCAATAAACTCATAGCCAACCTTGAAACAACTTTTAATAGGTTAAAAAATCACCCTAAATAAAAAAAACATTCTCAAGTCCTAATCTATTTTTTCTAGCAAAATAAGGGGTTATAAACACCTAAATGAAAGTTTTATTGTTAAACAAAACCCATTAACACCAAAATTATTATTATTATTATTATTATTATTATTATTTTGCTAGAATGTACAAAACAAACATATTTCTCTCTTTCTCCTTTGACATTTTCAGCAACTCACTCTTTCTTCTTAAAAATCTTGGACCGAATACAAAACAAATAAAGTTTAGAATTAAAACATCAAAACCTTAATAAACATGGATAAAAAAAATAGGGACTAATATTTCAAAAAGATGCCTCATGTATAATAAAACAAAAAGAAAAAGCTGCATTTTTATTTGAATGTCAAATTCGATTCTTAAAGTTTTAGCTTGCTTCAAATAATAAAATTGAATTTTATTATGTCAAATCAAGCAATAACCTAATAATAAAATATTTTTTTAAAACCACGAAAACAATTCAAAAAGCTAATTGAAAAAAAAGTATCAGTTTCAAATACTAATAAATTCATGTTGCAGGGATAAAATTAAAAAAAAAATTTAAAATTTCCTCAAGGACAAGGAAAAAGGTAAACACTATTAGCAATATTTCCTCTCACCAAGTATAATGAAATCAATATATCATCTAGTTTTTTTAATTGTAATATTTAACAAACGAAGATGAATGGAAGTGGAAGGATAACCAACCACGTTAGTAAGCCTGTAGTATAGGGGTTTAATTAAGAAGGTTAGAAGATGATTGATCATTTTAAGAAACATCAAAAGTTCAGGGATTCTTGACATCATTTACACATGGCTGCTGGTAAGATCTGAAAAAATGGGACTGCCACCATGATATGACCAACGAGGAGGGGCATGGTTGCAAGTTTATAAACCCCGCACCTAGGGTTTAAACATTAACGGCCAATCGGTTTTTTTTTTTAAAAAAAGGGAAAGGCAAGCCCAGGGTTTATCGGGGAAATTGAAGTAAACGTCCATAATCCCTTGTACTTCCTCGAGACCCTTCTCCGTGAAGATGAATGCAGAAGAGAGCAATCCGATGGTCTCGATAATCTCCTCTCTATCTGACAGCTTCAAGCAAGTCCCTTTGGCAGCTCTCCCAGCAATGCTTGATTGCATTTTAGCATCAACTGGGCTATCTCCATCTGCCCTTTTTGCTTCACTTCTTGATTCATTCTCTAAATTTATCAAGGTAACTCTTTCTGTGCTTATCTGGGTTTTGTTTACATTAAATTTTTCGTGGGTTTTTTATTAAGTGGCATTTAGTGTAAGATTACCTACTTGAAGTTTTTTTTTTTTGGTTTAGCACTGTTTTTCAAGCAAATGGAGACAGGGTTATTGAATTTTGCAAGTTATTTTCACCTTGCTTCGGTTGTTTTTTTGAGAAAATGCCATAAAGAGCTTTTAAGCTGTTAACTTGGCTTTCATAAATTAGAAAATACTTTAATACTTCTACAATTATATTTATTCACTCGTGGGTTTATGATATAAAGGATAAAATCGCAAGTACTAGATGGAGCTAAGTTTTTCTATAAGATTACTAGGCTCAATTTAGGCGAGTTTTCTAATTAAAAAACAACGAGTGTATGATTGGAAAGTTTATTTTTCTTTTACTAAAAAAATTCGTAACAAGTCAATTCCAGGTTGTATTTTAGTTGAATCTTGGTCTGATTGTTTTGCCTAGGATGTTAGTGAGAAGGACTTGAAGTTGGACTCTAGCATGTGTAACTACACCACATCCATGGTGGGTTCGCTTTGCCATCTTCTAAACAAATTTGGTGAGTTGTCCTTAGCCCAGCATTGAAAATGGGTCTTTTGTTTGTTAATTTTTGTCCACAGATGCATATCTTAGTAGAAGTATTGTGACAATTCTCCATAGGCTGTCTTCGACACTTTAAGCAGAAATATTTTTGTCTGTTAGATTGTTGGGAAACAGCATAGAGATAAATATACATAGGATCTTATAAAATCCAAGTTTAACACCTGCTTGTTACAGTGTTTTTTTTTTTTTTTTTTTTTGGGGGGGGGGGGTGGGCGGGCTCACGGGGAGCAAGGAAATTGAGGGTGGAATACAACTTTTCCTTTATTTGGAAAACGGAGAGAAATGGAGGGAAATGAAAGTGAAAGGAAAAAAAATCTCTTGGGCTACCAAAAATCAATTTCTCCAAAATGGAGAGATAGTGAGGGGAAAATGAGTGCATTTACCTATTTGCTCTATACAGCTACACAACAACTTGCCTTTTCAAAGAAAAATAAAGACTAATTAGAAATTTTGTAAATTTTCTCTTCATTTTCACCCCTTCCAAATTCCTTCCATCCAAAAAATAGAGGAGAAAATCACTATATCCTCAATAACTTTCTTTCTTCTCATTTATTGTGTTCCTAAACATTGAGGAAGTTCCTATATTTTCATTATTTTCCTTCTCTTTTCATGCATGATTTGTCCTCATGTTCTGTGGTTTTTTTGGGCCCCGTTTGTTTCACGGAAAGTGGTTTCTTGGAAATCACTTTCCAAACTTTCTTGTGTTTGTTTGTTTTTAGGAAAGTTGGTCAACGGAAAACACTTTCCAGTCAAAGAAAAATTTGGTCTGGTTTCCAGGAAAGTGTTTTCCTTTTATTTTGGGCGGAAAACACTTTCCAGAAGTTGTGAAAAATTTAGAAATGTCATGTTATTTGTTGATTATATCAATTTTGGTCCTCAAACTTTTGATTGCTATATATTTTGTTTTGAATCTTTTTTTTTCAATTTTATCTCTTAGAATTTGATTTAGTTTGATTTTTATATCAACTTTGGTTCTTATTTTTATGATTGTTATTTGCTCTTCTCTTATCATTAATTGAAATTTTTATCTATCAAATTTGGTCCTCATTATTTTGATTGTTATTTATTTTATTTGAAATAATTTATGAAATTGTATTTTTTTTTAATTTCATCATCTTTCAACTTTTTTATCTGTTAGATTTGATCTCCATTATTTTGATTGTTATTTATTTTATTTGAGATAATTTATGAAATTAATTTTTTTTTCAATTTTATTCTCAATCAACTTTTTAATTTGTAAGATTTGTTCCTCATTATTTTAATAAACTTGAAAAAAAATATTAACAATTTATTTTCCAGCTCATTTTCCATGATATAGCCAAACACTGGAAAATGTTTTCTAACTTATTTTCCATGATACTACCAAACATTGAAAAATAATTCACTTTTCATGAATTTATTTTCCAAGGAAATCACTTTTCAAAAGGAAACTACTTTCCAGCAAACAAACGGGGCCTTTTTGGACCTAAAATACAAAACCTATTTTGTATTTGAGAGATTAAATACATAAAGTTGCTTTGGGTAAAGTGTGTGTGTTTTTAATTTTGGTTGGGGTGTGGGGAAAGGTGTTGGCTGCTGTTGCAGTAAATGTCAAGGTACAAAAAGTGAAGTTTGTAAAAAATGATTTGTTCATGCAAGTGTTAAGTGGTGTTTGATTGCTATAACATTTTAAGCATGTAATGAAGGAATTGACCAGAGCAACAGTTGAAGGGTGAACAATTGCCCATAAGGGGTGAGGATAACATTGTACCCTGAACTTCACCTTCTGAGTTGTTGTCTCTTACAATTTTGGTTCACCAAGCACAAGGGAAGGGATGAATGACACTCCAGCAACTTTTCACCCCTGTTCTATCTACTGAATACACTAACAGAATCTCATGCATGCCTAATTGATGCAATACCAAACCTTCATATTGGAAGCCTAGTGGAGTTCTAAACGTGCGCCGTCAGGCTCAGTGGTGGTGATAATTTGATGCCAATATGTTATCAATTATTTTCCCACCATCTTTTTAGATCATATCTCCTTTCTTTTTTAGCCCTTTCTACTGTGTTATTTATCATTATATATGTTTTCATTGCTCATTATCATTATTGTTGTTAGTGTTATTATTTTCTTAATTTGGGTTTTTAAATTAAATGGAAGAAGCTTTCTTATATGGGTAAAGAGCAGGTTGCAGCTAAACGTACTCCTTTTCTTGTTTCTTATTAATGTTTCTCCCCAGGAAATAATACTGATGGTCTGCAGTCATTTATCTGGAAATGTTTTATTTCATTGATGAAGATGGTTCATGCTTTTGAGCGTGAAATGCTTAATGAGGTAAAGTATTCAGCTTTTGTCACTCATGCTTGCTGGGTTCTTCATCATCTCATTTCCAATTACTTGTTTCTAACTTTCTATTTGGTTGCTTGTTTTGCACACTTCTTGTCTTAGATTGCAGAGTCATTCTTTTGTGTCGTTAGCTCAACTCATTCCTGGGGTGTTTTGGAAGCAAACTTGGTACCATTTTTTCTAAGATCAGTTGGTCTTTCTATGGGCATGATTCAAAATGAAGAATCAGATGCCTTTGAATGGGATCATTGCTCCATTTACCATGGTTTAAGTGACCTGGAAAATGATTTCGATTTGGATCAAGAGCCCATGCTGTCCCTGTCAGGGTCCTTTCCACTACCAATATCATGCCATATTCTAACCTTAATCCTGGATGCTGCTCTGCAAAGTTTCCAGGCAGTTTCAAGCACAAAATCAATGTTGGCAAATGAGTTCTGTGATGTCGAAAAGCTATTTTCTAATTTGCTTTGGGATCTATGTAACATGAGTGAGCGATTGCTTTCACAAAGTTTGGAACATCGTTCTTGTACTATTGGATTTCTGCTTCCAATCATTTTCAAAGCATTGGGTTCTCAGTGCTCTTTGGAAATCACAGTCCATGGGAAGATGTTTATACTGTCCAGGTAATGGATACGTGCTATGGACATTATTACATGCAGGAGTCTTATTGTTTTATTGCCTACTTGATTGCACATGCTTTCTAATTATGTGCTTTATTATGCAATGCTGATCCATTTAAATGTATTGCAGAAACGTTTTCTTTAGGAAAATTTGGAAGCTGTGCAGATCATTGTTTTCTCTTGGACATTTAGAGAGAAGAGATGCCTATAATGTACTCTCTTTATACTTGTCCTTTTTCTCTTTGACAGAAGGATTTGGAAATGTTGATGCAAGTGTAGAAGCAGAAGAATTTGATGTAAGAGCTGAGAGGGAGTTTTGGGATGAAATAAAAAGAGGCCTGGTAATTGAGCACTACTCTTCTTACCAATGATATGCTAGTGATGTCACTCTCTCTCTCTCTCTCATTTTGTGATGGGTCTGTCAGGTTGATGAAGAAGGCCTGGTAAGGAAGCAATCATTACACATATTGAAGACAGTACTACAGATAAGTGGTGGAAGCCAGTGCCACTCTGGGGTTTCAGAGAAGAAATCACAAGAGAAACACCCAGTTCCACATGGTATGACAAAGAGGGAAATGTGGGCTGACAAGGAAGCTAAATCCTTAGGTGTATGGGAACCCTGCAATTCAGCCGATTCTCCTTTAAACAGTCAGCAGCAGTGGGAAGCGTTTATACTCTTGTATGAAATGCTTGAAGAGTATGGTACGCACTTGGTAGAAGCTGCTTGGCATCACCAGGTGCATAATCAGCTTTCTTTTTTTTTTTCTCATGTCATGAATTGAGTTATTTTGAACCTCCTATCCGGAAATATATGATTTCAAAAGGTACTATGGAATGGTGAAAGGGGCACATAGCAAGAGAACATAGTCTGGCTTTGCATAAAAGTTGATAATTCTTACTGTTAATTTATTGTTTCTCTTGCAAAAGGGAATGTAATTAGCACACTAAGTGTTTTTCTTGTGTCCTGTGCAACATTTAATTTATTATATACCAATGCCTGGTTTCTTGCAGCTAAACTTGTTGCTTCAGTTTTCTGTTTCAAACAATAATTTTACAAGCTATATCTTCAGAGGATTTCTTCAAAAGCAGACTGATATTTTGAGAGAAGCATTTAGTTGGGTAACAATTTTATGGCAACTGGGCTTTCAACATGATAATCCTCAAGGTACTTATCATTTATTGGCCTAACTATGTGATCAGATCAACAATTCTGATCATGGACAATTTTATTTCATCGTGAATCATGCAATAAATTTCTTCGCCCAATTTTTCTTCTTTTCCCATTCCAGGCATGCTATAGTTATTTAATTTGCTTCCTTTTGTTTTGTCTATGATTATGCAGTTAGGTGCTTGATCATGGAGTCGTTTTTGGGCATTGAGTGGATGAAGTATGGAAACACTGCCAAATCAGTGTCTGAAAGTTTTGTTCTTGGACCATTCATTGAAGGGTTGAATGACCCTGTGCACCACAAAGATTTCGGTTTGTTTTCGATATTTTTGGTCATAAAGGCTATTCAGTGATTGAATACTTTTTCATGAATTATTTAGTTGTTTTTAAGTGAACTGCATGGTGCTGGCCACAGGCAACAAGGTGGTGAAGCCCTAGTGGCTCTAGATTTTGTTTGTCCCTGGTGCTTGTAATTTGTTAATTTTCTTGACTTTTACCTCTGAAAATAGAAAAGAAAGATTTATAGTGTTTTGTAATCATGGTCCAGTCCCAGAAATGATTTTATATGTTTGGAGTTTTTCTTCTCTGTAATTCACATGTGCTGGCTACTAATTGGGTGCGGTGCTAAAAGTTGAAATTCTTGTGGCCCCTAATCTCCCATTACTTTGGTGTCAACTAGCAGTTGTTTCTGGTGATCTCATTTTCAGAACTGCTGTGATTTGTATGCATAAAAAATAAAAAAAATAAATTCTTTGGAATCCTTAAGGTTAAGGGGGCATTGCAACCTTCTTAAGCCCTTCATTGGAGAGGAAGTGGAGTCACTCTCTTTGAACTTTTCATAGTACTTCTTCAGTCAACAATATCCTCATTCAAATTTGCAATGAGTTGCTCAAAAGGAAGATATATCATGTAGTAAATTATTATGGATGAGGCCTGCTAACTTAACCTTTTTAGATTTTCATAAAATCTTGAAATTCAGAAATAGCCATAATAATTGCAGTTTTGTTTTTTCTGTTCCTTTGTCTTTTTATGCAAAGCCATTCAGTGTTCCCTTTTGTTGAGATTTTTTAATTTATTCTTCTGCTCCACTCGAATTTCATTAGCAAAAAATATGGTTGGAATATGATGTTTTATTAGATTAATTGTTAACATGTTTTTTAGGTGTAAAAGGGGTTTACAATTCAAAGACTATTGAAGGTGCAGCCAGGTTCTTGCATCAATATACAAGTCACCTAAATACAAGGTATGCCATCCTATATGTGATGATTTTGCTACCCAAGTGTCAATTAACTCACTTGTTTGTTGTGTGGAACCTGATTCATCTCATATATGGTTCTTCAATAAACTTTATCAGTATAGTTTATTGGATCAACAGATAGTTTGGCCAGTTTTTTATAGTTTGGCTTACATTCAGGGTTCTTTCCCTTTTCCTTTTTTTTTTTTGTGTTTGTTTCTCCTTGGGATATTGCAGAAATGGGTCTGCATTATTTTGCATCCAACACCTTTTTAATAGAATTGCAGAGTATAATGGATCCTTGTTTTTCTCTTTCTAGAATTTTTTGGTGAGCTTTCAAAATGTTGCCTCCAATGTTTAATTCTATTTATTATTTGCTTAATTAGATGGACTGTTGTAGCATTAGGGTATTCCTACATTACTATTTGAATAAGATTTGGAGGCCAAAGGACAACACTCCAGCGCTTGGGGTAACAAGAAGAAAAAAGAAAAATACATTGTCTGTGAATTACTCTATAAAAAATAAAAAAAATTGCTTCTTGGTAAATAAAGTGGGTAATGCATGTAATACATTACTGTTTGACTAAGAAGTGGACTCCAAAAAACATCACTCCATTGAGTGGGGACACATTAAACAATCATTGTCTGTGCATCACTCTATTGAAAAAAAAAAAGATTCTTGGAAAAGAAAGTGGGTAATTCATGTAGTTGACTTCATGTGGTTTGCAGGGAAGGGATTGCTTTTTTGCATAGTTTAGCATCTGTTGCCAAACATCACTCTTTTGGTCGAGCTGGATTAATGGGTCTTGCAGAATGTATTGCTTCAGCTGCACGTGGAGTAGGAAGGCATGATAGTGGAGCAAAATGGAGTGAAGATGCTTTTCCTGATAATGTGCAAGTGGAATCTTCTCCAGAAAATTTTTCTGATTGCAGAACAGCCTTTTTGGATGTTCTGAGATTTGTTATTGAGAGCAGCAAGCAACATTTCAACCCTAATTATCGTCTTCAAGGTCTCTCATATCTATTCTGGTCAGATAATAACATTTGTGCATTTAGTTGAAATTCCACCTTTACCATCCTGAAAATGATTTTGTTGGTTCCTTTTATTTTTTTAACATTTCCAGTTTGTGAAAAAGTTCTGGAGGCTGCTGCTTCGCTGGTCAGTACACTTGATGTGCCTCTTGAGATTCTCTTGCACTTCATTGCTACACTACCACGGGCATTTACTGATTATGGGGGTAACTATGCCATGTGGATTCATGGCTTCTCGTTCACTTCAGTAATATATTTGTTCCTGCTGGCTTGAGTTGTCTTGCTTATTTGTTTTATGGTCGTTCTGCTCCACCATCAGATCATCTTTTCCTCTTCTTGCTCCATGTACATGCTAGCATTTTCATCCATGACTTATTACCAATAGGGAACCTCTGTTATGTTTGTACCCTTTGTTTTTTCTTGCGTTTACTCTTTATCAAAATGGTTTGTTGTGCCTTTTCTAAACATACATCATTGCATGTATATCTTATGGTTATGAAATCCTTTTTTTGCTGTTAAGAAATAGAAATCACGATACTGATTAGGTTCTGATGCCCTTGGAACAGTGCACTACCAATTTGGTTAGATGTCCATTTGAGTGGGTGACTATTTTTAACTTAGTGAAGCATCAATTAAATTTGCTCCTTAGTGAGCTACTGAGCATGGCGGCCTTGTCCTAAAACAGCGAGGTGGGTCCTTGTCGACCCAAAGGGCTGGTGTGACTCGGGATAACTAGTCTCAAGCCATGGCCCTAAGGGACCCATAGATATCCAATTGCTTGTAAATATGAAAAAAAACACACACTAAATTTGCTATTTTGGATGCATGTTTATGAGTTCGGATTTTATGCTTTATGGTGGCCATCTACTGATCACATCCCCTTATCCATGCTTGTCCTGAGCACTGACATTGGATATGTAGTGAATATTCACAAATAACTCTGATGGTATGTTGGCATTGAGTATGATGAACTGCTGGAAATTGCAATTTTTCTCTCTCTAAATTTTAGTATTTAGTAGCATGGGTTCTTATATATTTAGGTAATTTCACCTAGAGCTCATCTTCATTTTTTTATATAATTCTGTTGTGGAGGATGTTTTCAAGCGTCTGTTTCTCCTCAGGTTCTTTAAGATTAAAAACACAAGAGTGGCTCTTGGGGTCTGCTACGGAACATTGTAATGTAAATTGCTGCGGTGCTGAGATTCAACTTCTGAAAAATCTTCAGGACTTCCCAGAAAGGTTTACAAGTTCTCAATATTTGGTTGATGGTTTTTTGAGTTTAGATGATGAAGACTTGGATGCATGGGAATCTGAATCAAAAAGATGGGCAAGAGCCCTTTTTCTTATAATCAAGGGGGAGCATCAACTAGCACCGATATTGAGAGTATGCCATCTTCCATTAACTACTGCTAATCCTGACTGCCTTTTATAGCATTTCACACTACATTTTGATGGAAGGGAATTTACTTGAAAGAATTGCTAATGGCATGTCTAAGCATCTTACATGTGGATAGGGGGCATTGTTTTGTGCAATGTCAAAAGTCTTTGGACCTGCAAGCACAAGGTTGTAGCTTCTGGTCAAGAGTAGCCACTTACAAAAAATCCTGGAGGGCAGGACTGCCTCCAAGTTTTCCCTTGGATGTTAATTAAAGCGAAAAAGCTGATGATATTTACGAATTTGACTTGTCATTAGTATATAGTCATATATATAGCTTGTTATATGCACATTAAAATGTTATATTTTGATGTGGAAAATTATTGGTACTTGTAAATATTTGGGGTTCAGATAGGGACAACACGCCCCATTCATGCTGTGTGAATTGCAACTTTTGTCATTATGTTGACGACTTTCCTTTCATTCACAATAGTGACATTCTAGCTCTTGTATTTTATAACATATATATTTTCAGATTGTCAGAAATAGCATTCTGCTTTATCACTGTGAAACTCTATTGTCATGCAAAACATTTTGTGTCCGGGTGTGTGCTGCTAGGCGAAGCGGTGGAGTGCTGCACCCTAGATGGAGAGAGCCTAGTGGCTGAAAGCATCACTAGCTTATGCTCTGACCTGTGTAGCATGGGGCACATGGAATCCTGTTGTGACTTCACTGCCTTAATGAGGCACATTTTTTTCTTAGTGTTTTTATTTTTTTCATCCAAGGTCTGGGAAGGGAGCCAATGTGAAACCTTTGTTTTTTTGTCAATTAGAAGGGAGAAAGACCAACCTGCTGTTTCTACATGAGAAACCTTATGGATATGATGTACTTGTCCAGCTGGGCTAATAATCATTAATTTGTCGGCCACTTGTTTAACAGTACAATATCCTGTTGCATTGTTGTCATTTTTGTATTTTCTGATGCTTATGTGCATTTATTTTTGCAGTTTATTCAAAATTGTGGCGTCAACATCTGCAAACAACAGAGTCATTTAGAATGGCTACCTGTGAAGTTTCTTGTCCTTGCTAGGAGCTTGGTTGCAGAGATTCAAATAATGCAGGAGAGATCAGCCCAATGTGGTATCAAAATTAAATGCAGATCAGAGATTAGCTTGCTTGATCCGGTGGATCAATTGTGTTATACAGAAGCTTCTATGATTAATGGAAGAATTCATGGCCTTTTCCTGTTCATATTGGTATTGAGAACTAATTCCACAATTGTCAATGCTACATGATTTGGCTCTTTGTAACTTGTTATTGATGGTACTCAATGACAACTCCTTTTTCCTTGTGGCCTGTAGGAGGAGCTGGTTTCTTTTGCCGACCTGTCTTCTTCCATATTTTGGTCTAGCATTACTAAGGAGACAACTCTTCCTGGTTCTGTGAGAGGAAAACTTGGAGGCCGTAGTCAACGTCGGTTGTCAACTTCTACCACCACTGCTATATTGCAAGCTGTATGTTTTCCTTAGTTTCTTTTGTTTAAACTTGATCTGTTATTGAAGCATGAAAAAGTGTGTTCATGTACACACAAACACACATGTTTGGGCTATATTGTTGTAGCTCCAGCATAATTATTATCTTCTACATTTTTCCTGGAGGTCCTAATATTTGTTCTTCCTCTATGAACTATCAAAACTCTTCTACATCTTTCCTGGAGGTAATAAACTCTGGTCATTGCTATATATTAGTCACAAAGTGGAATCTTACAATGTCTAATTTTTCTTTTCCTCTTCGAACTCTTGTTTTGATTATTGTTTACTTGTATTTTTCACAATGCCTTTTATTTAGATTCTATGTGATCATAATTACTGATTTCTTTTTCACCTTTTTTCTGTGGTTTTTTTTAGTTACCTCAGAAAGTAACTACTATTCTATTGGTTATTTTAAATTTATATCTGTTGTTGGACTTAAATCTATTTTAGTTTAGATCATTTTATTGAGGATCAGCCATTTTAGCTGAAAACAAATTCTTCATACTTGTAGGCCAAGCTGAATGTAGCATTTCCTTTTTAACCTTTGTATTAACAATTCCTTATTGAATATTTGCTAGGCTTTTGTATATTTTGCTTTATTGAGGACCGCCCATTGTTAGCCGATATGGTTCACAACCTTTTCTGGGTTTGGTCAGTTAATGATCATGCTTCAGCCTTATTTTTGTTGCCTAACTTGTTTCACACTAAGACATACATTTCTGTAGGTATTGGTTTGTTCTTTCTTGAATTGCTTGCTTGCATTGTATCTGTTATACATATCTGCTATTTGTTATTTATCAATATCTGCTCTTATTGAAGCATGTTATGGATATGTTTTCCCTTTGTGATGAGCAGATAACATCAATACAAGCGGTTGCATCCATTTCATCATGGTGTGCACAGTTTAAAAGTGATGTTAAGCTCAGTTCCGTGTGGAACTTTTTGTGGAAATTCTTCTGGAAGACAGTTTCCTCTCCAACTTGTGATTCTGAGGTGCGTAATAACTTGCCTGGACCTTGTGTCTTCAATTTTTTATAGTTTGTTTGAGCTAACTACCAGATTGATTTAAATGCTTCATATAAGGCTGGAGCAGAGATTTGTCTGGCAGCATATGAAGCATTAGCTCCTGTTTTGAGAGCTCTAGTTTCGACATCCTCTTCACTATCTTTGGATCTCATTAGAGAAAATGATGAATTTTCGGCACCTGTTGTAGAAGTCAAATGCTGCTTAGATTCTTTGGCTCTTTCTTTTCTTCAGAATATCAATAATCTCCTTGCAGTTGGAGTTCTGGCACGAACTCGACGGGCAGTTTTGCTAAACCAGAAGGTAAAGAATCTTGTGTTCATAACTTCTATTTCAACTTCTTGTTTGGTGCTGGGATGGCTTTGGAGTGCTGGTTGTCATTGCTGTTTGTCTTTGCTTTGCGATATTGGAATTAAATTTTTTAAGTATGGGAATTTCTGTGCCTTCTGTTCTGTTTTCTGATTGACTATTCATTCTTCATTAGTTTCCCCATCTTTATTCAATGTTATTAAAATGAAATCCCTCTAAATGTTCATGACCATGTACAACAGTTAATGCCATTCGTGTGACTCTGAATTCCTCTTATTAATGACTCCCCTTCCTCCAAAGACTGATTCCATCTTTGTTTTCTAGTGACTTGTTAACATTGCACGCATCATCTGAAATTCCCTTTATTCAATGATGAAAATAAATAATTGACCAATTTAATTCATCTGTTGGTATTCAGTGGATTTGCTTGGAGTCTCTGCTGTCTATTCCTTACTCTGCTCCTTGGAATGTGCTAAATTTAGAGGATGGCAGCTTTTTCTTCTCGGATTCAGCAATCAGATGTATTTTCAGTGATCTTGTTGAAAGGTAAGAAGAAAGGTGCTTTTCCTTTTAGCACTTATTTTCCTGAATATTTTTCCTTCTCTGTCAGATTATTCAATTAAGTATGGTACTAATAGCAGTCATATAGCATGTGTGACATATTTATCACTAATTTATTTATGGTTTTCTTATTGGTTACTTTTCAGATGGCTTCTTTTTTCTTTCTTACTCCTTTTTTTTTCCTCGCTTTTCTCATTATCAATAAGGAGTGTTTTTGTAGGCTTTGTATTTCTCTTCCTTTTCCTCTTCAAATAGCGATTTTCTCAATTTTATTTCAGAAATGGATTGTTGCATAAAATCTCTTGGCAATGACTGGTTTGAAATAGTGGAGTTATGTTGCCTGTTAATATCCCAATGTTATTGTTGCTTACTGTTCATGTTGGGGTAGTTGAATCTGCATTTATAATTGATGTAATTTGAAGAAAAAATCTCTCACAAATTTTCTCACTAATTTGCAGTCTTGATAATGCTGGGGAAGGTTCTGTTTTACCCATGCTGAGATCTGTCAGATTGGCTTTGGGCCTGATTGCCTCAGGAAAGTTAGATTCACATGTTTCCTCATGCAATGGTGTGGATGCTCAGGTTCATCTCATATTTACTATTGTCTTTATTTGTTTGTGCATGTTGCCTTTGCGGGATTGTGTGCTTGACATGTGCATCTGTAATGCAAGGCCACAAATGCATGTGACAACCCTTTGCAGACAGAGGAATGTTCTGGCTACACCACGATGGTGCTACACTACTGATCATAGTTCTTTTACTAGGAATGGGATTAGATGAGTCAAGGCATACAATCCAAAACTAATAATTGGAGAGGTCCATATACTAACTAAGGCCCTTCCAAACTTTTAACTTGACCTAGATGACAGTACATGGACCTAGAATGCAGCAACGACAATGAGAAAACACAATAATGGCATGCTCTAATATTATGTTAATAATGTCTCACCTGAAATTTTAAGCTGATAGATGGAGATGTCCATGCAATATCTGCAGCTATTGTAGACTACATATGATGGATACGTGGCTCCTAAAGGATGGAGTTTATTGGTTTGTGCAGCCTCTTTATGCATTTCTTTAAACCTTCTCAGTCAGCTTGTGAACCCTGCAATAGGTGGTTCCGGTCTTGGATCTTTGTAAAAGTTACGCTGTACTTTAAATCTTATAAACACTTCTACTTAATGGGAATGGATGTTTTGGTGGAAAAAAGGGTTGGAGTGTGCTATTTATGGCTTTCTAATGCATTTCCATCATTAATCCTTTCACTACACTTTTCGACTTTGGATTTGTTGCTGATGCTTTATGAACATCTTGCTGTGGCTTTAATTTTGTGACACATCTTCTCTTGCTTTTGATGTCATAGTTGTACTTTCCATTCTATGCAATGAGGGATTTCATGATTCTAGACTGCCCATGGGCAGGTAAAAAGAAGGAATTTGTAATACTCACTATATAGAACACACAATGCCTGTTAGTTCTTTTGATGTGGAATCAAAATTCATAGACTGTTCACTACAACGGTTATTGATGTTATGTGTAATTTCTGAGAGGCTTGCCCTGGGTGGATGGTTGTTGGAACTTAAATTGGAATATTGGTGTTGAATTTGTAATTCATTCTCGAGTGCAATAGCTTGTATTCCAAAACTAATGTTTTCTCTTATTTTATTTTATATTTTTTAGATTTTGAAACTTTTTTCTTATGAGGCATCAAAAGGTGGACAATGGCATTAGTGAGAATTCTGCCTTCAACGTTTATTTATTCATATATTTTTGTTTCATACCTTCATCAAAAACTTTACGTGTTTGTCACATCAGGCTAACTTAATAACTTATCGTCATAGTTTGGCTTTATGCACTTATCGCTACCCTTGTTCTGAAGTGAACCTTCTTATTTTTCCATAATTTTCATATTTTACATCCTTTGTTGCTTGTGTTGTTTTCTTCAAATAAAAGACCGGGACCTTTTTTTTGACATACCCATCGGATGGATCTCAATTTTGATGCAGATGATGTGGCGTTTGGTTAATTCATCTTGGATATTGCATGTCAATTGCAACAAGCGGAGAGTGGCATCTATTGCTGCACTTTTGTCTTCTGTCTTGCATCGTTCCGTGTTTACAGATGAGGGCATGCATTTAATCAACAATAGGCCCGGGCCTCTGAAGTGGGTATGTGTTTCCTTTATGTGCATGTGCATAACCACAATTTATACATTCCATTCTCTAACCATGGTCGCTATGTTATCTATTGATTACTTTTGCAGTTTGTTGAAAATGTTATTGAGGAAGGTACAAAAAGTCCTCGTACAATTCGCCTTGCAGCATTACATCTAACAGGACTGTGGCTCTCTCATCCAAAGACTATTAAGTATTACATGAAAGAACTGAAGTTGTTATCACTTTATGGTTCTGGTGTGTGGCATACTTCTTACCCTATATCACTTTTTTAAGTTCATCTCTTTTCTTTGTTTATATTACAAAAATACTTCCAATCTGATAATTTTCTTGCTTAGTTGCATTTGATGAGGATTTTGAAGCTGAATTATGTGACAATCAAGATGCAAGTACTGAAGTGTCATTATTGGCTAAAAGCCCAGACCCTGAGCTGACTGAAGTAAGTTGTTCAATTTATCAATTTCATTTTCTTGTATGATATGGTCACTTGAGAAGAATTTGCATTTACAATTCATAAAATTTTGGGCATAAAATCACCTTATAGCTGCTTTTGGTATGAGAAGATTGCCAAAAAATGAAGGGAAGGAACTTCTTGTTGTCTTTTATCAGAAGAAAACTATTGGTAAATGAGCTTATTTACCAGAAAAAAAACTTGAGATCCACCAGGCGCTCACAAAATGCTTAATATCAGAGACAGCGATCTGTGCTATAAAGAACTTAAGGGTAAACAAAATGTAGACCTTAAAACTGGCCCTATCTTCATAAGCTCAATAAAAGGGGAAAAAAAGCTCTTGTTGATGCAGTGATTGTAAATGTTAAAACTCAGGAAGAAATTTTTTTAAATGTTTTTTGTTATGATAAATTAAGCTTGGTAGTTTAGCAAACACTTCTTTAACCTTTGCTATATATTTTCCAATCTTTCATATCACACTAAGAAATAAAGCACCTCTTTTGGTTAGGTTTCCTTCTAATTGTTCATTTCTCTTGGAGGAGTTTGAAAAACATGTCTCCTGACATCAATTTTGTTGAGCATCTAATTTGATGTTAATTTATTTGGGCATCTATGGAAACTGAATGATGGTATTATAAATTATTGGGTTAATGCATGTACTGTTGCTGTATGGAGTTCCTTACCATGTTGCTCTGATTCATGACTTCTCTCATAGGCATTCATCAACACAGAATTGTATGCACGTGTGTCTGTAGCTGTTCTTTTTTACAAGCTTTCTGACTTGGCCAATTTGGTGGGATCGGCAAATGAGAATGAAGATTGTCACGCTGCTCTTGAATCTGGAAAATTGTTTCTGCAGGAGCTTCTTGATTCTGCGGTATTAATTACAATTCTTGCCTCAAATGGGAATAATAATTTGTGTTAAGAGATGTTACTTGGATATTTTTGCTTGTGAGTCTTGACATTCTTGATCCATTATTATGCATTCTTATGTCCCACAACACATGCAATTAGAATTTTGCTTCCAATTTTACCTATTCAATAATTGGTAATGTGATTTATGTACTGCTTGGGTGTTTCAATTACTGATTTTAGTTGAATGTCTTGTGTTGTGATGGGCATTTGTGAATCCTCTCCATCAATAGAGTGATGATCTTCCTCAAGAATCTTGTTGCCAAAAGAAAATGCAATGGTGATTGAACCTCTCCACTAAATCTCAAGAAAATGCACATCATCGCTACTACTGCAGCCTCTTTACTTTGCGGAGAGCCTCAATCACACTTTTTTGGTTTTGCATTTTGTTTGAATTTTGTGGAAGAGTGTTTTGCTTTTGGTGGCAAGCATTGGGTAGTTCTGATTATGGTGGAGGAGCTGTGTTGATTCATCTATTGGGTTTTGGTAGAGGAAAGGGATGCACACTTATACCAGAGTGGAACTTAAAAATTGATCCCTTTCCAGTGCCATTTTTTTGCGGGGCAGAATTGCTTTATGAGCCATGTAAACATCTGTATGAAGAAGGTGAAATAAATAAAACAAAGTATAAATGGGTAAAATAGCTAAAAAAATACAATTTGGATTCGAATCATTGAATGAGGGGGAAAAGCCCTGTGTTTCAATTTTCAACCCCTGTATTTCTCCAATCAAGTATGCCTTATCCTCATTTAAAGTCTTCATTTCTTTCTATTTGGAAAAAAAGCTCTTCTTTTTTGTTTTTCATGGAAATTCAGTTTCTTGTCACGAGACAATTTGTTTGGTACACTGTTGATTTGTTCATCTGAATTAGTAAGTGAAGGTCTGTGTGCTTCTGTTTTTGTTGCTTGTAATTCCTGCAATCTGCAGCCTCTACGCCTTTGGCATGGTGTATATACTACCGAGATATTTACACTTAGCTATGTAGCACCTGTTTAGCTAAAGATCTAATGCTAAAATGTAAGTGTTTGTAGTGCATGGATTGATCTAGTGGTAGTGAAATTTTAGTTTTATCCTGATCTTTTTGATAGAAAATATTAGTGCAAAAAGATGTAAAGGAAGTGCAATATGGAAGATCAGGCTTTCTTGAAAAGAAAGCGTCATTCAGAATGCTTGCATCACGTAATTTCTAAATACTATAGGGAGAGATGGCTAAATTCTTCACATTGCTAAGCTGGTGCATATTCGTTTTGTTCAATAGAATATCTCATACTATATCGTTGGACACTGGTCTTGACTGCATTAATATTGATGCAGGTGAATGACAACGATCTTGCAAAGGAGTTGTATAAAAAGTATAGTGGGGTGAGTAATAATTCATATGTGATTCACAATTGAAAGTTGGCAATTAAAAATATCTAGAATTATTCAAAATCAAGTAAATGATGTGGAAATAATAATAAAAAATATGTATATCTTGCTTGGAAAAACAAAAGAACTTGTTGGTTAATGTGGTAATTTATTGTTATACCAAAATCAACAAATTGTGGGACAGTTCCATTATTTATTGGATTTCAAATTTTGAACACCTAAAAAGTTGGGAATCACATTGTCTAGAAAAGTAAAAGGTTTTGAATCATAATGGTTGTTACAAGTTCTTTGCTTTTTATATTGTTTATATTTGAAAGTTGATCTTTGCTGCTGTGCTATCTTATTTATTTGCACATATATATTGAACAGATCCATAGACGTAAAATACGAGCTTGGCAAATGATATGTGTTTTGTCGCGATTTGTTACTGATGATATAGTTGCACAAGTTACTCACAGCTTGCACATATCCCTCTATGTAAGTGATGCTCCACAACATTATTAGTCCTTGTGTATGCATAAAAGCAATTTTTACTAAATGATTGACTAGGTTTTTATTACCTCAGAGTTAAATGTATATATTCCCTGTCAATCCTGGTTAGTGTGGAAATGATTTATAAGAATCATGAAGTACTGCAAGTTTCCACTGTCAGTTATTTGAGAGAAAAAACAATGGTCACTTGTCAGTCAAATCCATAACCTCAGAAAGTGATAAGGCAGCCTTTGCAATAATAAATACTGGTTACTGACTTTTTGCTATTGTCTAACGTGAATGATTTGCTGCTTGTGTCCTTTTCCAGAGAAATAATTTCCCTGCAGTTCGTCAATACTTGGAAACTTTTGCAATTAACATCTACCTGAAATTCCCATTGTTGGTAAGAAATTTTATGTTTGTTTTTGGGTAAATCTAGAAATCTTTGTGCTTAGGGCTGTACTCTTTCATTTTACCGCCGCCCCCCCTCCCCTCCTTTGTCAAGCAATAAATTGAGTACAGAGAACTGGAGGAAAATGGGCCCTGCACAGAGAAAGTGTTATGAGAGGATGCACTATAAAGATCTCTATTATAGACAACTGAAAGAAGAACAGAAGTGGAATATCTCGGAAGAATGGTAGTATTTTGCATGGAGAGTGGTGTTGCCTTGTGTATAGTGGAACTTTGAGGGAATAACCAAAAATCTGAAACTACAGGAGAAAAAAGGGAGCAAGCTGAGATGAAAACCACATCCTTCTAGGAGTAAAACTTTCAATCAACCTGACAGATAAAAACAAATGTTTTTGTTTTTATTAGATAAATAAAAAATCCCTTTGTGCATATAGAAGGTTATTAAATAAATAAACAATCCCCCCTTCCCCCACCACCATTAAGTATATCATCAAATTTGAGAATCTGTAAGGAGCAGTTAGAAACAAAGTAGTGTCAAATCAAAAGAATCTACTTTAAAGGGGAGTTGAAGTTATTCAAATATCCTTCTGGGAAAATCTGTTACCTTGGGCTTCTGCTGCCTTCTGCAATTATACAACTTAAATAATATTAAATAAAGCAATGGATAAATAAATGAATGAAAGAAACAATAAGAAATAAATTTAAGCTGTTATGCTGCTAGTCAGATGCCAAATCAGAAATGGCATAAGAGAACCTTACAAGCTTGAGATTCTAGTTTTTTTTTTTTTTTTTTAATACTAGTGGTGATCTTCGTTGTAGATTGTTTAGAGGTTGCACAACACCTTACAGACATAAGGCTTTTACCAAAATGACTTGATAACTGCATACACATGTAAGCTGTGTTATTATCCAATTTCAGACGCTTGTAGTTGGCCTCTACGTGGAGAAAGCCACAAGCTTAAAATTTGGAAGTGTTTAACTCTATCATCATAATACCTTTTTTTTCTTCAGAAAATGGATTGAAAAAGAATATCTTGCTTTCGATTTTGGCAAGCAGTTCCTTTTGCACTTTTCCTTTCAGTTCCACCTACAAATTAATTCTTAAATCCCCAATTGCCTAAAATCAACAACCCTTACACCAATTGGTCATCTAAGAATTTTAATATGCTGATTCACATCAGGCTGTGAGGCGAGTCCATGAGATTCTGTGTCATGATTCTTCTGCATTATTGTAATTGCGACCTAAAAAATAGATTTGAGTTAGTAACTCAATATTGTGATGAAGTTTGGTGGGCTTTTTGGTCCTTTTCTTTTTATTGCTTCCCATGTTTAGGTTTTATTATCTCAATTGGTTTCTTGTGTTAAAGTTCCTGTATTCTAATCCTTTATTTCTGCTTAATTCTCAGGTCAGGGAACAATTAGTTCCTATATTACGAGATTATAACATGAAGCCTCAGGTAATTCTATTTTTGAGTGAATAGCCCTTCTTGCATCTTAACTTCTTGTTATAGTTTGATACACGCTGGAACAGTCTTATAGTGTCATAACATGAAAATTTGCAATGTAATTTCAGGTGCGATGTTCCTCATTTGGGAGCTTTTGCACTATGCTTCTTGGTAATGGGATAATTTTGTTACTAAAAAGAATAACTTGAATTGAGTTTGCTGTAACTCATAAATAAAATCCAGCAAAAATACTTTTCTATTTCATAGAAGTTGAACAAATTAGGGTAAGCAATCACATCTGAGATTACTTGATCGCATTAACCAATAACCATTTTAGGAGCCACAACTTGTGTTGAACATACCTCTAAGGTACGGTGGAAAACTATTAAGGCAACATGGACATGGAATACTTAACTTGTTATCAACATATGCAGCTTGTTGATGGTTACAACTATTAACTTTATAACACGTGATCTTTTCACTTTCCTTTTCTTTTCTAATGTTCTTTCAGTTTAAAATTACAAACAAATTTATTCTTGTTTAACCTCATTTTTAATGTTTCATTTATCATATCAAGATAGGTAGAAAGGGAGGTTAAGATTGGTGTTTTAAAATGTGCCATTGCTGGTTATAAATCTGCATGGATTATAAATTTGTCAACCTCATTCATGTAATGCAGCATGTCAATCCTTTGTCATATACAGGTTGGTGGGTAAACTGGTGGCAGGACATGTCAGCACAATTTTTCCACAAATATGATTAGATGAACCCAAAATCAGCTTGTTTCATAGACATGTTGATATTGTAGCTATTATTTCTAAACTTACATTTACTTGTAGCAATGTTTTTAGTCAAACAAATAAACATCAACATCCATCCCTGAAACTTTTTGTCAAATGGTCTCTTTTTTTAGCAGGATTGAGTGTAAATTTATCTTAAAGTGTTTTATAAATCATTTTTATCCAAAATATATTCTCAGGTTTTAAATAAAAATACAAAATGCTGGTGTTTTCATAACTTCAAAAGGCATTCTTTTTATGGAAGCCCATTTTTAAGTATTGTCTTTAGTATCTTATTTATCTTTTTATGTCTCAGAATGCCATTTTCTGCTTCATATGTTCCTTTTAACATGTTAGATGGACTCAAATTATTTCGGATTAGAAGTGCTATTGTATTGTCATGAGAGCCATTTACTGGCTGTAGAACTTGACATCCTACTTAAAACCTTTTGCCTTCATTTATATACAAGTACAAAGTGCATGGAGTTTTTACTGAATGTGATGTGTCAAATGCAGGCACTCTCTTCCTATGTGTTCATAGCAGCCAATGTCATCCTCCATGCTTCTAATGCAAATCAATCCAGGCACTTCAATGAATTGCTTCCACCTATAATTCCATTATTAACCTCACACCACCACAGTTTACGTGGTTTTACGCAGGTCCTTAGAGATGCATAGCATTTTTCTTCCATTTAATTCTTACATCTTTGCCACATGAAATCTGATAAATGTCTCTGATATCCCCTTGCAGTTGTTAGTCTACCAAGTCTTTTGTAAATATTTTCCTATGTTGGACTATGGTGCCTCTGAAATGCCTTTAGAGAAAATGTGCTTTGAAGATTTGAAATCATACCTGGCAAAGAACCCTGATTGTAGGCGGTATATATTCTCCCTTTTCTCAGAAATGCTACTTCAGAATATCTTACTACCATAGAATTTTCTGTTAACCTTTTCAATTGTACCAATTTCCAGTAGAAACTCAAGCTGGATAGATATATCTTTCACATCTGATCAACTCAGATATCATTTAATAATCATGTTTTATTTTTCAATTTTATTTAATCTGCCAAAGAATCTTTTTGTAGCCCAATCCCATGCATAACAGGTTGCATTATCAGGATTGTTTAATTTGATTTAGCACCTATTTTTCATTATGGCTATAGGTAAATGTGGGGAAACAGTTTGTCTTCTGTTATTTGTTTCTTATAATGGGACATTTTACTTTTAGAGATTCATGCAACATTCCAAGTCTTTGTAGCACTACTTTTGTTTACTTGTTTGGTACATGTACTAGATTGGCACGAAGAAAAAACCCCCAGAGAAACAGCACCTTTGAGTGGGAATTCTGTCATCAATATTAATACCCAAGTTTTCAAAACCACTCTAGTCGTTGAATTGGAGATTTAAATGGGGCTGAATTAAGCTATGAAGAATCAATATTTTTTTTCTAAATATTCTGTGTACAATATGGGAGAGTTGAGAATGTTTGATATTGGATTAATTTTCCAATTACAAGCAGGGCACATAACTGAAACTGTGAGCATAAAAGTCAATATTTAACTTGTCAACCGTGGACTGGTGGATGGGTTGGCTGTCAAACCACCTAGATAGATCAGGTTTGACCATTTTCTGTACTTTGATGAACTTGGTTAGTCCTATGTCCCAACTGATCTGGCTGGTGCGATTTGGTTCATAAAGTACTGTCTAATACTTTACTTTAGCCATCTCACTCTGATTCAATGACAAAGTTCAAGGTAAAGTAAAAATGTGAGAAGTCTTTACCAATGATTTCTTATTTGAATCTAAGTATACCTTTTATTTAATGTTTCAAGAATATTCATGCTTCAAGCATATGATATTCCAGTGGCTTTGCATGTTGCTCAAGTAATTTGAATCTAATGATATTTTCTATATCATTCTTTATTATTTCTAAGGCCTTGCATTTGCTAATTTCATTTATTGTTTCTATTTTTTAAAGCTTACGAGCATCTATGGAAGTATATCTCGATGCCTATAATCCCATAGCCTCTGGTACTCCAGCTGGAATTTTCATCGATCGGGTTGAGGTCGAGGGCTTCTCTTTAACTTGATGTTTTACTCTGTTATAAATTGGAATTTTATTGTGGTGTTCATAATTTTGAGAAGACTAACAGACTTTAGGAAACCCTTCAATCAACTCAACTAGGCCTCAATCCAATGAAATTGGGGCTGGCGATCCACCTTTTCCACTCTGATATGCAAGTATACTAAATTCTATACAAGTTGTGACACTAGATCTCTCTAGGAAGCACTTGAAAACTGTTTGGACAGCAATCAGACTCTCTGCTTTGCTTTGATGGCAATATGAGAATTATATACAAATTGATTCATATCTTTCCTGAAAGTTTCCCAAACTAATTAAGGAAGCGTGGCACAAATGTTATAACTCTTTAATTAATATGACATTTGAAATCTTCTGTACCTGTTATGCTTGTGGTTAGTCCTGAAAGGATTGAAGTACCCAATGCACAAAAAGTTACCTTCGCCTCCCCAAATTTGCCATAATGAATTATAATTGAAGAAGGCCTTGCATCAGGTGTAACAAAATCAGTTCAAATGAATTCCTGTTAGTTTATAAGTTCTTAATGACCTGTCATTTGATATTTTTTATCAAATGATTTAATTGTTCATTTGTCTACTCAAATGACATTTGTTCATTGAACGATCTATTTTGGGATGCCATGTGTATAATTATTGGAATTGACATTCCGGTATTACTTTGAATGTTTTCTCATGCTAATTCCTTACTGTATCTAATTTTGCTTTATCACCAAAAATAGTTTGAAGATGGAAAATTTTCTTCTGAACATAACTGTCATGTCTTTAAATGAACAAACATGTATTTCAATCCAGGTGAATGATGTTTTCAGCTTCTGAATTACTTCTTTCTTTTCTTGTTCTAATGAAGGAACTTGGGTTTGAATGTGTTCCAACATCCCTCATGGAGGAAGTGCTCAACTTTCTAAATGTAAGCACATGACCATTTGTTAGTGCTTTCTCTTGTGTTAGTGGTATCTTAGCTTTCAAGGTTGCAGGATGTCAGGGAAGACCTCAGATGTTCAATGGCAAAGGATGTTGTGACTATCAAGAATGAGAGCTTAAAAACTGATGAAGATGGTAACTGCAGGCAAACAGTAATTGATTCCCAGCTGCCTAAAGAAACATCATTTGATTTCCAGAAAAAGCTTACTCTCTCTAAACATGAGAAACAACACACTGATTCCAGCTCTGTTTTGGGGAACAATGAAGCATGCAAACAACTTTTAGGTATCCTACAATGAATTACATGAACAGAAAACACATATTTGCTGCTATTGCTAATACACTAGTTGTTAGACCATGTTAGTATCGGCCACTTAGTCATCCTCTCAACTCTGATGCGGTTTCTCATTTGCACAATTTTTTTTTTCTTTTTCCTTCTGCCTCATTTTCCTTCCTCGGCCTCAATTTCTTGGTTCAACAATGCCCTGCACTTGAGTAGCGTAATCTCAAATTGACATCTCTTTCTCATCAAAGTCCAAACTACTATAATCTATCTCCATCAATGCTACTTCCACTGGAAATATTATTAGATTCCATTTGGCCCTTTATCTGGTATCATGCATTTTTCACCTTTATCAGTCGGTTCTTTCTGTCCTTTTCTTTTGTTTTGCGCTTTAGAGAACCGCTTAAACAATATTGTCATTTTGTATTCTGATAAATGTTAGAACCAATAGCAAACCTTTTGTCATAGAAATGGATTCAGCGTTTGCTTTTCTTGAAATAACACAGCCCCCAAATTCCTTTCTCTAACCCAGTAGAGCACAGGCATTGTTTTTTATACAATGGAATTTTAGGATTCAATATGTTAAATGAGCTCTAGGTTCTGCACACACGGCCTATCATTTTTCCCAGAAGTTTAGTTAAGCATGAATTTTTTTCCTGTTTCTTCTTTGTCGGTTTTATTTATTTATTTTGGAAGATTTCCTATGCTTGATCTAGTTCCTCTGTTGATCTCAGTTATATCTTTAGTAGATGCAGATGTGTTAGATTTTTGCTTGTTAGACTTCAATATAAGTCTTAACACTTCTCTCATCATGTGATTATTGTGGCTGCTTAATCTTCATGTTGACTGTGTGGAATGCAGAGATGGAAAAGGAAGATGAGCTTCTTGATCAGTCATTTCAATCCAGAAGATTGACCATGGAAAAAATAAGAGCAAGTCGACAACAATTTATCCTTGTTGCATCATTGCTTGATCGGATACCCAATCTTGCTGGGTTGGCACGGACATGTGAGGTATGTTGTAGTTGCTCATAATATATTTCGATTGCCCTTAAAACTGGTGCCTTTTGTATTATTTTAAGAACTTCATTATTTACCTTTTGTTCATGCCAATTATGTTCTTTGCAGGTATTTAAGGTGTCAGGACTTGCCATTGCAGATGCAAGCATATTACGTGATAAACAATTCCAGCTCATCAGGTTTTGACTATAACACACTACCATTTGCTGGGGGGGGAGGGGGGGGGGCGTGTTATCTGGCAATAGTAATTACTAATTTCTTGCATTCATAAAGATTGCAACAAGATGTTTGGATTGTGCTTTGCACTTCTGAAATAGGAATGTGAAATAACACCAGAAGTTCATGTGATTATGGTGTGTTGTATTCACCATGTTTGTGTCAGAGTCAGACAGGTTATGGAGTTTACCTGACTTTGTTTAAGAGTTAAGACCCACCAGCCGTCATATGATAGCATTTTTTTGTGACCTTTGTTCACATCGATGCCATTGACTGCTGTAGTCAATAAATTAACTGTTCTTTCTGTTCATTGGTTATCTGCATTTTCCAGCGTGACAGCAGAGAAGTGGGTTCCTATAATAGAAGTCCCAGTAAACAGCGTGAAGCATTTCTTAGAAAAAAAGAAACGAGATGGCTTCTCAATATTGGGACTAGAACAGACAACAAATAGTGTACCGCTTGATCACTATGCCTTTCCCAAAAAGACAGTAAGTATTCTCAATCACAGCTCACAGTTTCTTCAATACTCAGTTTGGGCATGAAAGGAGATCTTCATATGCAATCAACTATCATTAGAAGAAAAAAAAATAGAATGGCGTATCATGTATGAGCTAAAAAGTACTAGCAAGAAGAAAATTCTCACTGCATGGTTCTTAGGAGGAAAAAGATGACCCATCACTCCATTTACTCGGGGCAAACATTCTGTCAATTGATTGTTGAAAATTTTCAGAGACGTTTGCTTATTTCATCAATTTGCTAGGTACTGGTCCTTGGACGTGAAAAGGAGGGCATACCGGTGGACATTATCCATATGCTCGATGCTTGCATTGAGATTCCGCAATTGGGAATAGTTAGGTCACTTAATGTTCATGTTAGTGGGGCAATTGCCCTCTGGGAGTATACTCGACAGCAAAGATCTCAATAATTATTCGCCCTCAAAGGATATCTAAAAGGAAACATACACCAAGCAGCATGCTCTAAATGATGCCTTCAGTGCTTATGAACTATCAGGCTGACTTTGTTTCTTGTGGTCGATTCTTTTCTGTAGCATTGTTTAGGTACATTTTTGTGATTTCTTTTCAGGTTGTCCTGTTGTTATCCCTGTTTAAATGAAAGGAATGTAGCCTGAAGAAAAATAAGATACCCAATATTCGTTATTTTCCTGTTTGTTTACCAGTGGCACTATTTAACATACAACAGTTGTCTTACCAACAACTGTAAAGGATCCATTGTTGGCTCAATCAATATGCATGATCAACGGGCTTTACACATTATTATTCCATATACTAAAGAAGCACCAGCATGTATGCAACTCAAACGGAGACAGAAGTTAGGTTTGGGATCCCGACGGTGCTGTCTTCCTTTTACATCAGCGCATCTTCTTCCCTGTCTGTTGGACTTGGACTTGTTTTACTTGCACCGTTATAGTACAATCATCAGTTTGTATATTTTTGGAAAGGCCTTGCAAGCACCTGCGATTCCAGTTACGGTGAGGTAAGGGTAGATCACCTGCATGAACTGAAGGAGGTTAGAAAATAAGAATGACATGAATGTGAAAATGGGAAAGGCGTTGATAGCTGAAATAAGCTTTCACGGTACTTCAGACCCATCACCTAATACACTTCGATGGCTCATGAAATTAACATGTTTTGCACTCGGTGCTCTGAAGAAGAGCAGGATTGATTTTAAGGTTTATCTCACTTAGCGTGGCAATGAAAAGAAAAGGGTCATTACGTAACCCGCCTCTCATCAGCAGGACATCAGTGCCACTGACAATGTCTTCCATTTTCTCCTCCATTCTTTTCATTTCCTTTGTCATAATCGTTGATCCTCTAATAGCTGAAGCGAAAGTTCTCATTGTTTTGATGGATGATGAACCTGTCTTCTCTTTCAAATCAAAGCAAGCCCATTCTAGGTGTCGTCCCTTCTTATATATATATATATATATATATATATATATATATATATATATATATATATATATAAAACATATCCTCTTATGCTTGTTTTTTGTTTCTTTTTATTTGTTTTTCCTGGATACTGATTTGTTTCACCTGTCTGCAATTTCTGTCTTTTATACTCTAGAAAATCAAATTTGACTCCGCATAGGATTGAGGAGGCATCTTTGGCATACAAAGAGAGATTAAGGACAAGCCATGACGTATTCTTAGAATCCCTGCTCCTGAAAGATACCTACAACAAGCTCTACAGCTACACTCATTTGCTTAATGGGTTTGCAGTCAATGTTCAGTCCAAGGAGGTATTCCTACGTACAAGAACTTGCTTCATCCATCACATATAAAAGCTTACAAAGTTATTAATGGGAACAAAACATAGTCGTGTACTTGTATTGTAGTCGAAGCTATATAATCGTGCCATCTATCTTTGATTCTTCACAAGGATTAACTGGACCAAATAGTGAAAGAAATGAGACATTTTACAGGTCCTCAGAACTCTGAAGAACGCAACAGGAGTTAGAGCTATCCATGAAGATGTCAAAATGGATAAGTTTACAACACATACACCTCGCTTTCTTGGGATTCCTACTGGTGTTTGGCCAATTTTAGGGGGAGCAGAGAGTTCGGGTGAGGGGGTAATAATAGGTTTTATTGACACGGGGATAAACCCTCTCCATCCAAGTTTTACGGGTGGTTCCTCTGCACGATTTACAAACAGTTCCAAATTCAAAGGAAAATGTGTCACCGGAGAGAAGTTCCCTTCAACAGCATGTAATGGCAAGATAGTAGGGGCACAATATTTTGCTCGTGCAGCAATAGCTGCTGGTGACTTCAATGCAACACGCGATTATGCATCCCCCTATGATGCTGATGGTCATGGAAGGCAAGTTATTCCCAGCGCGGTTGCCTTCTTTTTGCATGATAGCTTTTTATCTTTTGCCGTCATTGAGATTCTTTTAATTGATAGTTTGTTTTATACTGAGCTGAATTAAGTTTGTATTCAAATCTGATGTTTAACAGCCATACAGCCTCCACAGCTGCTGGAAACCACCAAATACCAGTGATTGCCAACGACTTCAATTACGGTTATGCAAGTGGCATGGCTCCTGGAGCAAGGTAAGCAATGGTAATCTAAATTTGGTTCTTTTAGCGAGCATACTATGTTATTATTATAGCCAGTTTCAGTTATTCAGGTTTTTGCTATACATTTTCTCCTTTTCATAAGCTAGTACTTGTTTAATAGTTTTTTCTTTTTTTTTTGCTCTAAACAGGATTGCTGTGTACAAAGCTCTTTACACATTTGGAGGTTACATGTCAGATGTCGTGGCTGCTGTGGATCAGGTTTGATGATTATGCAACTTGAACTTGTAAAAATGGATTAACTTAGAGAGCTTTACTTGTCTAATAACTACATCGCAAAAATTTAGCATGCAAGCATGGATCCTTGTCTTTTAATTTATTTTAGTAGCTTGGATGTTCAAATTTACTGAAGCAATTATCAACAACTTACACTAGGCAGTGGAGGATGGAGTTGATATATTAAGCCTCTCCATAGGGCCATCTAGTGTCCCATCTGGTCCTTCTGCCTTCCTCAATGTGCTAGAAATGGAGCTTTTATTTGCTACAAAAGCTGGAGTTTTTGTTGTTCAAGCTGCTGGAAATGGTGGCCCTTCTCCCAGTTCGATCCTTTCTTTTAGCCCCTGGATCACTAGTGTAGCTGCCTCCATCATCGATCGCAAGTACAGCAACTCAATCATTCTTGGGAATGGGCGAAGCTTCTCTGGCACTGGTCTTGCCCGTAATATTCCAACTCTTGCCCTTGTTTATTAATCATGCATGTATGAACAAATAAGATGGTGTGACTTGGTTTGCAGTTTAGATTTCCATTCATCCATTCTTGGAATTAATCAATAGTATATACCACTCAAATTGGTGCAATTCTTTGGTTATCAATAATTGTGCAGCTCCAACAGCAGGAGAAATGCCTTACCGAATAGTGGCAGCAGCTGATGTCTCTCATAGGAACACCACTAGTGTTCTAGAAGTTGAAAGCTGTCAGCATCCAGAACACTTCATCTTATCATCAGTTCGAAACAAGCTGGTTATCTGCACTTATACCTTTGACTTTGAATATGAGGCTGCAAGCATCGCAGCTGTTGCAAACACTATACAGAAGATAGGGGCTGCAGGTTTTATCATCACAATGGATCCTGACATTGGTTCTGACCAAGTCAAGGGTACCACAATGACTATGCAAGTACCTGCCATTATACTGAACAACATACAATCTTCCAGAGTATGGCACATTACCATTCAATAAGATTTCATTACCAAACATGCTTATTTTGATTCTGTAGCGCTCTGTCTATCCTTTTATTTTTCACACCAGATGAGTTAGTATTCCCACAGGTTAAGTTAGTATTTCTCATTAATGCCATTCATTCCTAATTCCTAAAATCTCCTAGATTAATGGATGACTAATGAAATGGTTTATCCATTCGTTTACAGGCATTGTGGGAGTATTATAACTCAAATACCATCAGGAGTACCAGTGGACAAGCTGTGGGTTTTGCTGCCAGGGCAAGAATATTGGATGGTAGGCGAGCATTCTTTACTCGGCAGGCACCAATTGTTGCATCCTATTCGTCTAGAGGTCCCGATGTGAGCAATGCACTTTTGCAAACTGCTGATGTCCTCAAACCAAATGTCATGGCCCCAGGATCCTCCATTTGGGCTGCGTGGAGCCCCAACAGTGAAGGAGATCCTTCTATCAAGGGTAAGAACACTGTTTTTATGTTTTTTTAATGGGTAACTAGCATCGCTTATGCCCCTCCAAATATCGGATGGCAAGTATTACTTATCCACATAGTTGTGACCGAGATTAAAAAACAAGACTTGATATCTTTATCTTGCCGGAATTATTTACGGAAGCAATGTCATTTTAAGTCCCTTAAGTTCGCAAACAGACACTCGATCTACTTTCATGTGCATCATCTGCTTCAATATCGAAATGATGATGATGATGTTGGTATATCTCGGGGAAGGGAAACAGATAATTCCATACCATCATTCTAGTTTGTTTTTCCTTTTAATTAATTCGTGCTGTCATTCTTGCAGGGCAAAACTTTGCGCTTGTATCTGGTACTAGCATGGCCACTCCTCACATAGCTGGTGTTGCGGCTTTAATCAAGCAAAGGCACCCTAGGTGGAGTCCTGCAGCAATCACATCAGCAATGATGACCACTGCCAGTACATTTGACCATTCTGGCTCTCCCATTTTAGCACAATTAACTAACCAAATAGCCCCTGCTACACCGTTCGATTTTGGTGCTGGATTCATAAACCCAGTTCATGCCATCGACCCAGGACTCGTATTCGATTCTCATTTTGAACAATATGTCCAGTTTCTTTGTGCTGTTCCAGGTGTTGATGAAGGTTCTGTAAGACGAGCAGTAGGAACTAGTTGTCCAACAAATAGAAGAGCATGGTGTTCAGATTTGAACACCGCAAGTGTGATAATTTCGAATCTAATTGGGTCAAGAAAGGTGATTCGTAGTGTTACAAACGTGAGCAGCAGGAATGAGGTTTATAGAGTGACTGTGAGACAACCATCAGGTGTAAACGTAACTGTTTCCCCACGAGTAGTTGTGATAAACGGTAATGCTTCGAAGCATCTTAGGATTGTGTTGACGGCAATTAAGGCAACGAGAACTTACACATTCGGAGAGATGGTGTTGCATGGAAGCAGAAAGCATGTTGTTAGAGTTCCTATAGCTGTTTACGTTAGCACATCATTGAAAAGCTGATTTCCTTTAAGATTCGGGAGATAATTCTTCATTTTGCTTTATGATGCAATAATTCAAAAGGAAATCACGAGTCAAGCAGGTTTCAAATGAAAAACAATTTATGAACAAGTGAATAAAAAGAATTTGCACTTAGTTGCATACCATATGTAATATAGCACATGAAAGCATATATGTTGTTTTTTTGTCTTCATTTCCTGAAGTTACATAATTTATTGCCCTTTAATGGATGTGGGTTTCACAGAAACCATGCGAAACAATTCATCTATGCCTTTGCAGTTTTGAGAGCAGTTTCAGAATAAATCCCTTCTTCTTTTGTACCTAAAAGAATCAAGATTTTAGAACGCAATTCATCTATATTATGTCAAGAAGTGCCACCACTAGTTGTCTCACCTCTAGGCTTTTCATTACAGTTATCATGGCATTGCTTGTGGATCCACTATGTTTCTTTTTCTTCTTTTGCTTAGCTTGGATACTTGTCAAAGATCTGCAAATGTTCGGAATCAAGATCTTCCAATTGCCTAGACAAGTAGGACTAGTGCTCCCGGAGAATCTTGGCTTGCTTGGAGCAGCAACAATCTAGCAAAGGTAAAGATGGACATTATTGCAGCTTTCAGCTGGGAAGATAAATAATAGGAATAGCATATGATAAGGAAAAAAAAAAGAGAGTAAGAAAGCCTTTGTTTGACAAGACAACAAAGAGCAAAGGTAGTCTAAAACAATACATTAAAGATGGTCTCTGGTCTGTGTAGGATATATAATTATACAGACAAAATTCAGGGTAGTGGTTGATATATTACACCCAAAAAAAAATGAAAATCTTCATATGCTAGTTAAGTTGGTCCTCTTGCTTTGAAAGGTGGCATTAGCAGAATCTTATATATTATTGATATACCAAAAGTTATTAAGTAATCCAATCCAGGGATTAAATGCTACCAGACTCAACAAAATCAATATCATAAAAATGCAGATCATGTTACCAAAATTGTGATAAGGATCAAAGTTGAGCTTCTCAATTCTCCTAGATCAGTGAAAGAACTTGAGAAAAGAAGAAAATTACAATGTCTGAATCAATTCTCTGGCAAATTCTTTAAGTCTAGCTGTCTAAATATGTCATTAGAAATAATATAGAAAAAATATGCTGTATAAGTCCAGTACGTTTGTTGTGGGTTGGTGGTGGTGGTTGTTGGAAGAAATTGGCTTTGGTACTGAAGGGGAGGATGTTGCTGATAGAGCAGACTCTCGAAGGCGTTGAGAGTAGTGAAGAAGCTCAGCTCTTCTACTGTATCCTTTACGAGAATCTCCATCCTTGTGTAGGGTTACCTCTTGTTTGATGACATGATGGACATAGTGGTGGTGATGGTGGTGATGGCTATTTGATGATGATGAGACCCTTCTTTTCCCTGGCCTCTCTTCATACACACTCACTATCACTGCCTCCCCCCTGCACAACTTTGCCTGAAATAAAATCGTACATGTATATTGGCCATCGTTTACTTAAACTCTTCTACAGTAACAAACTGATATCAAAGGGAAAGAGAGGATTTTACCATTTTTCTTGGCATGATGATCCTGGCAGTGGCAGGCAGGAGAGTGTTTTTCGTTTGTTTTTGGAGAGAAATGAAGTTATATAGGAGAATGCATCTCTCTCTCTCTCTCTCTCTCTATATATATATATATATATATATATATATATATATATATATATATATATATATATAGTTTTACTTTTTGTAGGCTTGCATGAGCAGGGCATAAATATTATTGTGGTAGATCAGAACCGGCGGGTGGAGACAGCAGGCCAAACAAGGGAGGCCAGAATGAAGGCTTTGGTTGGAACGAGCAACCGAACACATTGTTCCGAATTAAGAAATATTATACTTATACAATGCCAAATTCGATATTAATTTAAGCTGGACACTATGTTTTATATATATATATATATATATATATATATAATCAGGGCATGACGCCTTAAAAATTATATTAAACAAGGTAATGCTAACCCAATAAGATTATAATACAAAATGGAATATAAACTCGATGGGGGTCACTAAGAATCCTGCTATCACTATGAAGCAGCTGCTTTGTTAGACCGAAATTAGCTAGCCAGTCTGCAGAATTGTTGGCTTCCCGGTATGCATGCTGAACTTGAACATCCTATTCTCTAGACAAAACACTCTCTTGCCTTGGTGATTAAGGCAGAGTTTGCATCTGCTTTCACATATTCTTTTAAGAATAAAGCAACTACCACTGCAGAATCCGTCTCTAGAATCAATCTGCGAAGACCCATTGACCATGCCAGCTCTAGACCAGTAACTACTGCCCATAGTTCTGCCTTGACAGAAGTGCACAAGCCAGTGTTAACCGCAGAACCCTTGATCCTGTCACGACCCGAGTCCTGGATCCATGACGGGCACATAGGCAAGGTTCCCTTCCAAGGTTCCATACCTATGCGAACCCAAACTTACACAAAAACTTATCCTAACTCAATTAGAGTTCAACGCAGCATTAACAACAAAATCAACTTCATAATATAATTGAATTGTTTTAATACACAAGTTTATATAAGTTCAAAGTTTTGGAGCACTAACTAGACATAAAGGAAAGGTACAAAGTACAACAAAAAAGAGCAGGTTCTGAAGGTTCAACAAAATGACCTGCTATCAAGCTATAAGCCTGAAAAGGATAAATAATGAGATGGTGAGTTCAACAACTCAGTGAGTAGATAATGTTCAATATACACACACGAGGTAATACAGCAATGAGAAATATATATACAAGTATGGCTTTAGGTTTTTATGGAAGTGTTCTCAAATTGGCCATAACAAGAAGATCATATGGTAAAACTCGTCAGAAAATCAAAATGCAATGAGCATGAGGCTCCGTACTGTGGGATGATCAGTCCACACAGGTTGGTGACTCCCCCGACCAACTAGGGTTCAGATACGATGTGCACAAAGACTAACACTACCCTGTTAGCATGGGTATTCTGACTGACATACCATAGGTTCATAATCATAATCAAACAGACATATTCATATCTCAAGGCTCAACTCATGACATCAATCAAATGAGGAGCTATCGATTCAGAATTCAATTCAAAATATATACTGGTTCATATCAATAATTCGGATTCAACAATTGATCATGCTTATCATAACAAGGATAATAATCAACATATATATTATCAAGAAGCATGATCCAATTCATATTAACAAATCAAATATTTATAATATTTCTCATGTATATGGAAAATTATCCACTCACCTGACTTAAAAGCAACAAAACTCAAAGCTGATATCGAAGAAAATCCTACTGACGTCCTGCCGGTAGAATATCAGGATTATCTGAATATAAAGGAGACATATTTAAGAATGACTCAAAAGAATATATATAACCTATTTAATACACTTATCTAAGGGTGTATTCCATAACCCTAAATGTTTTTGAACTAACTAGTTATCTTTCCTAAAAACCCAACATTTAACGGTTTTCCCGAAATCTAATCCATAATAAAACAAATAATAAAATTGGTAATAATTCACTAAATAACCCTCATTTATCCATCAAACCAATCTGAAAAAAGTAATATTACATCTAGGGACTAATCTGTAATTTATCATATTTTTAAGGGTCAAATTGCAATTTTTGTCTAATTGGAGGACCAAACTGAAATTTATCATAAATCCATGAATATACTGAAATTATGTCCATAATTCATCCTCATTTCTGTCCAGATCATCTCATTATACTCCAGGGACCATTCTGGAATTTTACCAAAATTTTTTAGGGTCAAATTGTAATTTTTGTCAAATTGGAGGACCAAATTGAAAGTGTTAAATTCTCTTATCTATACAGTAATTCTGTCCATAATTCATATGTTATTCTGTTCAGAATCTCGGAATAGGCTCCAGGGACCATTCTGCAAATTTTTCAAAGTTTGGGGACTAAACTGTAATTTTTCAAAATTGAGGGACCAAATTGAATTTTCATCATCTTCAACCTCAAACCCAGAATTTTCAACAGAAAACCCACTGTTCTTTCCTTATTTCTAACACAAATTCACCATTCAATAAAACCATAACTCAAAATCATCATTTTCATCTACAATCTCTCAAAATCATCCAAATAATCAAATACCCACAACAATTAACTCTATAACATTCAAATTAAACCATCAATCAAACCCAAAACACAAACTTCATAACCCTAACATTTATCAAAACCAAAATTAAAGCTTAATTAACACATATTTATACATAATCTTACCTTTTTATTTATTTCCTCCAACTCCTTTCTATTTCCTTTCTAATTTCCCTCTTTTCTCTTCTTCTTCTTCTTTCTCCCTTCTCCCTTCTCTCTTACGGTTTACTACTCAAGAACTCAGCTCCCTCTTTTGTTTTTTTTTTTCCTTCTATTTATATTTATCAAGTTTTGTTGAATTACCATTATACCCCTTATTCATTTATTCTAACCTTTAAGCCTTCAAGGGCTTTATTGTATTTTCCAATCCCTTTAATACAAAACATCACAATCTCCCCACCTTATAAAAGTTTCGTCCTCGAAACTTAATAGAAAAGATTGAATACTTACCGAGATTATCAAAAATATGAGGATACTCCTCACGCATCTTATCCTCGAGCTCCCATGTCGCTTCCTCACGTAAATGACTTTTCCATTTCACTTTCACTGAAGCTATATCCTTCGACCTAAGCTTCCTCACTTGTCGGTCGACTATAGCTTCCGGTTGCACCTCATAAACCATATCATCTCTCAATTCAATGGGATAAACCTTTAATACATGCGATGGATCTGACATATACTTCCTTAGCATTGAAACATGAAATACTGGATGAATAGCAGACAAGTTTGGTGGTAATTCTAACCTATAAGCAACTGCCCCAACTCTCTCCAGAATCTCATACGGTCCAATAAATCGAGGACTCAACTTACCTCTCTTCCCAAACCTGAATACTCCTTTTGTCGGTGATACTTTTAAAAACACACAATCACCCACTGAAAACTCTAAGTCACGCCTTCTTCTATCTGCGTAACTCTTTTGTCTACTCTGAGCTGTTTGAAGCTTCTTTCTAATTACCTTTATCTTCTCTGAGGTAATCTGAATCAACTCCAGTCCCATTAGCCTCTTCTCACCAACCTCAAACCAACAAACCAGTGATCTACACTTCCGATCATACAAAGCCTCATAAGGTGCCATCTCTATGCTAGCTTAATAACTGTTGTTGTAAGAAAATTCCACTAATGGTAGGAACTTACTCCAACCAACTCCAAAATCCATAACACAAGCCCTTAGCATATCCTTCAAGATCTAAATAGTCCTCTCAGACTGACCATCTGTCTAAGGGTGAAAAGTTGTACTCAACTACACTTTAGTACCCATAGCCTCTTGGAATTTCACCCAAAACCGCAATGTAAACTGTGGACCTCTATCAGACACTATTGAGATTGGCACTCCATGCAACCGTACAATCTCACTAATAAATAATTCTGCCAACTTTGCATATCCATAAGTAATCTTAACTGGCAGAAAATGGGCTGATTTTGTCAACCTGTCAACAATCACCTATATTGAATCATAACCCTCCTGACTCCTAGGCAATCCTGTCACAAAGTCCATTGTGATCCTTTTCCACTTCCATTCTGGAATCACCAATGGTTGCAACAATCCAGGAGGTTTCTGGTGTTCACCTTTTACCCTCTGACAGGTCAAACACCTAGAAACAAAATCTGCTACATCAGCCTTCATCCTGTTCCACCAATAACACACCTTAAGGTCTTTATACATCTTGGTGGAACCTGGATGCATTGTGTAAACTGTCTGATGCGCCTCTACCATCAATTCTCTCCTCAGATCATCTACATCAGGTACACAAAGTCTATCCCTATATCTCAGCACATCATCATCACCTATCATAAAACCTGCAGCCTTACCCTGCTCAACCTCATTTCTAATCCTGAGTAGTGAATCATCTTTCTTCTGAGCTGCTTTTATCTTATCAAACAAATCTGACTTAACTTGAAAATGAGCAATCATTGCACCAGCTTCACTAAGATCAAATCTGACTCCTTCATCCACCAACTCATGCAGCTTCCTAATCAGAGGTCTTCGTACCTCCTGAATATGAGCTAAGCTCCCTGATGATTTTCTACTCAAAGCATCGGCAACTACATTTGCCTTA
This sequence comes from Populus simonii, assembly GCA_007827005.2. Classification (NCBI taxonomy): domain Eukaryota; kingdom Viridiplantae; phylum Streptophyta; class Magnoliopsida; order Malpighiales; family Salicaceae; genus Populus; species Populus simonii. The sequence continues at coordinate 14,194,894 of CM017464.2, forward strand.
CCCGGGTGGTAATGTATGGTACAATCATAATCCTTCAGCAGTTCCATCCATCTCATTTGCCTTATGTTTAGATCCCTCTGCTGAAAGATGTACTTCAAACTCTTGTGATCTGTGAAGATCTCACAAGTTTCACCATACAAGTAGTGCCTCCAAATCTTTAAGGCAAAAATTACAGCCGCCATCTCTAAATCATGTGTAAGATAGTTCTGTTCATGCTTCTTCAGCTGCCGTGAAGCATAGGCAATAACCTTGCCATGCTTCATTAGAACACATCCTAACCCCACTCTCGAAGCATCACAATACACTGTGTAACCACCAGAACCTGATGGTACTGCTAGAACAGGTGCTGTAGTCAATCTCTCTTTCAACTCTAAGAAACTTTTCTCACAAGCTTCAGACCACTAAAACTTAACATTTTTCTGCGTTAACTTAGTCAATGGTGCAGAAATCCGAGAAAAGTTCTCCACAAACCTCCGATAATAGCCGGCCAAACCTAAGAAACTTCTAATCTCTGTCGCCGAAGTAGGTCTAAGCCACTGCTTAACTGCTTCAATCTTTTGAGGATCAACCTCTATCCCATTCCTTGACACTACATGCCCAAGAAATGTTACACTCTCCAACCAAAACTCACTCTTTGAGAACTTGCCATACAACTGATGATCTCGCAGAGTCTGAAGCACCATTCTCAAGTGCTGCTCATGCTCCTCCCTAGACCTCGAATACACCAAAAGATCATCAATAAAAACTATCACAAATCGATCAATAAACTGTCCAAACACTCTATTCATCAAATCCATAAAAGCTGCTGGTGCATTTGTCAACCCAAAAGACATCACTAAGAACTCATAATGACCATACCGAGTTCTAAAAGTTGTCTTCAAAATGTCTGTCTCCCTAATCCTCAACTGATGATACCCAGATCGAAGATCGATCTTAGAAAAGAATTGAGCTCCATGCAACTGGTCAAACAAATCATCTATGCGAGGGAGTGGGTATCTATTTCGAACTGTCACCCGATTCAGTTGCCTATAATCTATACACAACCTCAATGACCCATCTTTCTTCTTCATAAACAACACTGGGGCTCCCCAAGGGGACACACTTGGTCGGATGAACTTTTTATCCAACAAATCCTGCAGTTGCTCCTTTAGCTCCCTCAATTCTGCTGGCGCCATTCTATATGGTGCCATTGATATTGGTTTAGTACCCGGAACCAAATCAATACAAAACTCAATTTTCCTATACAGAGGCAATCCAGGTAAGTCATCGGGAAAGACATCAATAAACTCTCTAACTATAGGGACTTGGTCTAATTGAGAAACTTCTTTCTCTACATCCACTATATATGCTAGGTAGCACTGTACTCCTTTTCGGGCCATTTTCCTCGAGATAGCCGACAACATAATTGATGGAGACCCAATCTTATCTCCTTGAAATACCAACCCAACTTCTTCATCTAGATCAAATATTATTTTCTTACCCCAACAATTTACCGAAGCCCTATGCTTTGCCAACCAATCCATTCCCAAAATCACATCAAAATCAACCATATCTAAGACATTTAAGTCTCCCATAAAAATCTTATCTCCAATCTCTATTTCACAATCCAGATACACATAATTCACTAATATTAATTCATCTAAGGGAGTGCAGACTGAAATGAGGGATTTTAACAAGGTTGGTTGTTTATCTAACCTCATGGCAAAATATAAGAACACAAATAAGTGATTTGCACCCATATTAAATAATTTTTTTTTTCAAAAGATCAAACAATAAGAATATGTTGAGGTGCGGATGTACTGCCCCACCTCTTAGACCTTGCATTTCTAAACTGCACAATAGGGACATCATCTTTATTGTCATTTACTCTAATAGTATCAATTTTATGTCTATTCCTCGGCATATCCTCTAAGAAATTAGAGCACTCAAGTCATGCTAGAACAATAGCATGATCATTATCACAGAATTATAGGAAAGCATATCTATCACAAGGAAGAAGACATGCTTGATGAGAATTCAAAATTTCAAAAACAACAAACAAGACGATACGGATCCTAATGCTCCACTTATTACGAAATTAATTATATTATTGTTTCTTTAATCTAAAGCTCTGATACCAAGTTTGTCACGACCCGAGTCCCGGATCCATGACCGGCACATAGGCAAGGTTCCCTTCCAAGGTTCCATACCTATGCGAACCCAAACTTACACACAAACTTATCCTAACTCAATCAGAGTTCAACGCAGCATTAACAACAAAATCAACTTCATAATATAATTGAATTGTTTTAATACACAAGTTTATATAAGTTCAAAGTTTTGGAGCACTAACTAGACATAAAGGAAAGGTACAAAGTACAACAAAAAAGAGCAGGTTCTGAAGGTTCAACAAAATGACCTGCTATCAAGCTATAAGCCTGAAAAGGATAAATAATGAGATGGTGAGTTCAACAACTCAGTGAGTAGATAATGTTCAATATACACACACGAGGTAATACAGCAATGAGAAATATATATACAAGTATGGCTTTAGGTTTTTATGGAAGTGTTCTCAAATTGGCCATAACAAGAAGATCATATGGTAAAACTCGTCAGAAAATCAAAATGCAATGAGCATGAGGCTCCGTACTGTGGGATGATCAGTCCACACAGGTTGGTGACTCCCCCGACCAACTAGGGTTCAGATACGATGTGCACAAAGACTAACACTACCCTGTTAGCATGGGTATTCTGACTGACATACCATAGGTTCATAATCATAATCAAACAGACATATTCATATCTCAAGGCTCAACTCATGACATCAATCAAATGAGGAGCTATCAATTCAGAATTCAATTCAAAATATATACTGGTTCATATCAATAATTCGGATTCAACAATTGATCATGCTTATCATAACAAGGATAATAATCAACATATATATTATCAAGAAGCATGATCCAATTCATATTAACAAATCAAATATTTATAATATTTCTCATGCATATGGAAAATTATCCACTCACCTGACTTAAAAGCAACAAAACTCAAAGCTGATATCGAAGAAAATCCTACTGACGTCCTGCCGGTAGAATATCAGGATTATCTTAATATAAAGGAGACATATTTAAGAATGACTCAAAAGAATATATATAACCTATTTAATACACTTATCTAAGGGTGTATTCCATAACCCTAAATGTTTTTGAACTAACTAGTTATCTTTCCTAAAAACCCAACATTTAACGGTTTTCCCGAAATCTAATCCATAATAAAACAAATAATAAAATTGGTAATAATTCACTAAATAACCCTCATTTATCCATCAAACCAATCTGAAAAAAATCATCTAAATAATCAAATACCCACAACAATTAACTATATAACATTCAAATTAAACCATCAATCAAACCCAAAACACAAACTTCATAACCCTAACATTTATCAAAACCAAAATTAAAGCTTAATTAACACATATTTATACATAATCTTACCTTTTTATTTATTTCCTCCAACTCCTTTCTATTTCCTTTCTAATTTCCCTCTTTTCTCTTCTTCTTCTTCTTTCTCCCTTCTCCCTTCTCTCTTACGGTTTACTACTCAAGAACTCAGCTCCTTCTTTTGTTTTTTGTTTTTTTTCCTTCTATTTATATTTATCAAGTTTTGTTGAATTACCACTATACCCCTTATTCATTTATTCTAACCTTTAAGCCTTCAAGGGCTTTATTGTATTTTCCAATCCCTTTAATACAAAACATCACAGATCCAAAACACAAATTAAGGCAAATCTCTTCCCTCTCATCTCACCATTCAATCTTCTCCTTCCACATCTCATGGCGATCCAAGTCACCGAAACCGGTTCTAACCAACACAATTGTAAAATACAAGAACTTTTTAAGAGCCAAAGACACTAACTAATATGAATGGTTCATTTATTCGACATTCCTACTGTGGTGAGACCAAAGTGTTGTTGCCTTTGCCCTTTAATGAGTTGCACCCCTCAGCACTCAGCAATATGAACCTGCATTTTCTTGAAGAAGCCACAGACAGTCCTTTGAGCTAGAAGCACATTGATGATATGCATGCTTATTCTTTCATCTGTCATGTTTTTAGGACTTCCAGTTCCTTGAGATTGTTCTTGGCGTGGAATGATTTAATTAATAATCTAGTTTTGGCAAACAAGTGAAGGGACCCAAGATTATTTTTAAAAAATCTGATGCATTAATTGAATCCGGGAATCTAATTAGTGGATCTTGTAAGATCAATGGCTAAAATGTTTCGAGAAAAAAAAATGATTGGGAAAAGAATCTTATCATAAGAATAGCATTTGTTGATTTGTCAAATTAGTCAAACCTTTTCATGGCAAGTAGAATGAAAATTTCGGAGATTCAATGCACTCTACATTTGTTGACTATCTTTTCTTCTTCTTGCTGCTCCTTCTTTGTTTTATAGCCATCCTTTTCATTTTCACTCTTTTGTTTGCTTGATTTGGCATAAGCTAGCTAGGGCAACCATGAATGCTCCTGCAGCCACCAACCGCAACTTTCGCCATGCAGCTCGCATTCTTGGGCTGGATTCTAAGCTTGAAAAGAGCCTTTCTATCCCTTTTAGAGAAATTAAAGTAATTAAAGAACCATTTCTCTTGTTGTTATCTGTTTTTCTTCTTTTTTTTGTTAATTCAACATGAAGGTAATTTGGTTTTGCAGGTTGAGTGCACCTTCCCAAAAGATGATGGCACTCTTGCCTCTTATGCTGGATTTAGAATCCAAAATGCTCGTGGCCCAATGAAAGGCGGCATTAGATACCACTCTGAGGTGATTTGCCCTCTCTCTCTCTCTCTCTGTTGCATGTGTTGATCAGTCAGTGCCATTAATTTGCTAAAACTAGAAAATATCGTCTATGAAATTACTTGGCTGATCGAGAAGTGAAGTTGCTTTTGCGTTTTGCTTGGAGGTGTGAATGAGTGGGTCCAAACAATAGAACGCATTCTTTCTGCAAAAAGCAAAAGAAAGATGTTCTTTCTATTTGATTCAACTACTTAGTTGTGTCATTCTATGGATTACCTATTCCCCCAGAAAAAAAAAAACATTACGGCTGCTATTTCATGTGGATGGAACGAACCCCTTATAAACTTACCGAGCTTGATTCCAGATTAAAAGAAGCTTAAGATGGGATTTATCTTATATTTTAACGTGCTTGTTGTTATCGGCATTTAATGGTGGATATATACTCTTAAGAATTTATGTTTAACTTCTCTTGTCGTCATTAATTGTATTGAAAAAATGCCCCTTTCCCCTTTGTTTGATTTTTTATCATGAATGCTCAAAGTCAGATCAACCGAGGATCCGTTAAATTAAATGAGCCTCGAGATATTCTTAGAAAGAAAGAATCTGAAATGAAAACACGGTCTCCGAGTTTGAGATTTTATGCAGCATTGTTGATCATGATCTACATACATATCTCTTGCAAACTCTACAGAAGTTTCATAGCCTTGATGAATATTGAAAAAATGAGCACTTTTGATGGTTTTGCCTGTAAATTTTTTCACTCAGTTGAACATTATGAAGTCTAATGCTTGGTATGGTAAAATCAAGGCTGGCAATCTCTAGGAGTTCTGAATACTTTAATCGACTTAATGTAGATTATCTCATTCTAGGTTGACCCAGATGAGGTGAATGCTTTGGCTCAACTGATGACATGGAAGACAACTGTAGCAGACGGTATTATTCTGCCAAAATATAATATTTCACCAAACTTTTTCAAAGGATTTTCACCGAATTATGCTTAATATGTCACTGCGAGCCCTCTGGGTGAGGTGCTTTTCCCCGGGCCAATTGGTAAATGAAATTACCAAACAGAGCCTAAGGTGTTAGCTTGTTATCATGCAACCCCGTGAATGGCTAAAAAAGATTCAGGTATCATTCCACAAATATTCAAGAGAAAAGTATAGTTCTGTGCATTTGAACTTCAAGGAAACCTGCATTACAACGAAAATTTCACTCTCATCAAGCGAAATTACAACAGTACACGAGAAATCAGTACACAAGCAAAGGTTGAATTTGCCCTGTAGCTACTCGTTTTTAGGGATGGAAGATGTCTCATCCTGCCAGGTTGCTTGCCATTGCCTGTCATAGAAGGTTGTCTCCTCCAGCAATGTTTTTATGGTTTCTAAATCCTCATTCTTTCGTATTAAAAGTACTCCTACCACAGCTACAAACAATAGAGTTTTGCAGAAGAAGTTGCCCATCTGATCAACGACACCAACACCAGTCAAGCTATCAACCAGGTAAGCCATGAAGAACCCAATCATTGCAGCACGGCCTGCATAAAATACAGGAAAGCACATTAGATAGTTTCACAAGAGCTAGAAGGGCTGTTTCCACGTGAACATGGGAAGAAAAATATCTTAACAAACCATTGAGAAGTTCTGCTTCAGGCAGATGGAATCTTTTCATCCATGACCACCATGGTATTATTGAGGTGTCAAAAACAACAGGGTCATCATTACTTGATGATTCTGGGTTACCCTCGAGCCATTTTCTCCTCCTAACCTCTGAAAAGGTTATTAAAGCATGTCAATAGATGTCGAGCAATACCATCAAGAGATACAACAGACTGGATGCAAGGAACTACTTCATTTAACAACAAACAATTAATGGAATTGACGAGCAGCATGTGGATGCTACAGCAAGAAATAAGGACAGCATGATCAATCATCAGGCGTTTTTCTGAAATACTAATTATCAAGGATAACATGTACCTGGAGCACAGAAAGATATCATTTCATTTACATACATACAAGGACTCTGAACAACGATCTATAAAGAATAGACTTGTGCATTCTATAAAGTAACATCATGGACTCCAAACCAAATCAAATCATAAAAACATTTTAGTGCCTGCCTCAAATATCGTAAATACAATATTCCTACATCGAGGAAAAAGAATGAAAAGAAAATAGTAATGCTACTTTGCAGCACTAATAATAAAATAAGTTTTAAATGCAAACCAACAATTCCTTATAAACTTGTTATCCAAATAGGGTATGAATTCAGCACAGCTTTTGTATATGGTGGTGTACTCCTCCCTGAACAGTGGAAGCTCATTTAAGTAGCAAAGCTTGTGCAACTAATACAAATTATGGTGCACAACGCACTCTTTCTTTACATAGTACGTGGAATCATATCACTTACCTGCCAGGAAACAATACCTATACAAGCTGATTCAGTCCCATTATTCCAAGCTGTTGGATGAGCAGGTCCTGTCTGGTGTTCACAAAATGGACCCATTCATCCAGCCGCTCCCACTGTTACAAATTTTTTAAAAAAATTCTATGCACAGATATGTGAACAAGTTTGTGGGTGAAGAACATGACACCAGTCAATTCCAAGCCCCAATAATGCAGCCACTTTCACTTTTTCTCCTTTTAAACAGAAATCCACAAACACAGCAACTAAAATGGTCATGACGACTTCTCCTAAGAGACAGTTAGCCTTAATTACCTAGTCCATGTCTCACCACATCATTTAACCATCTGTAAAACCAATGCATTCTCAATTATACACAATTGGCTCTATTCTGCTTCGAATCATTTTAAATTTTTCTTCAAAGGAAACACATTCTCCAAAAAATTGCAGAGAAAAGGAGAGCAACTCGGAATACATATTATTTGAAATTACAACACAAACACCCAATGTTTTTGCATGAGAACTAAATGGTTAAATGAACAAACAAAAACTCAATCAGGAAACAATATCGAAGCATGAGAGATTCCAAAAAGTAAACAATACATGCAAACAGGAAAAAAAAACACTGAATAATAGTCATGAAGCAGATAATCAATCAGAATAGAATCTAAAACCCAGAAAAAACAAAATCTCACCAGCATCAATAACAGCATCCCAATCAGTTTTCCCATCTTTCTCAAACTGCTTCAAGTCCCAAGTCCCTGAAATCCACCTGGGGTCCTCAAATTTACTCACTTCAACCTCCACCCCTCCACCAGGAGCCACAGCTCCATTAGAGTTCTTCTCAGCCAGAGGAACTGATTCAGAAGACTCCGGTGCCTTCTGCTCCAATTTTGTTTCTTCTACAGTGGCGGCAGAGGCTGAAACTCCAGCTCCTCCATCGTCTGTAGAGGCCTTGGAAGTGGAGAGGAGAAAAGGAGGGTTTGTGGGTCTGAGAGAGAGTGTGGGTTTGAAAATGAAATGGTGTTTGGAAGAGAAGGAGAGTGGAAGGCGAGTTAGTGGCGGAGGGAACAAAGACATTGATACGGAGATTTGTCTTCTTTTTTTGGTTTATGGAGTTTGAGCCTGAGCTAGAGCTTGTGTTTGTGTCAGTTCATGGCTACGTTTGATCTAGTTATCCTCAGCCTTCCAAAGGGTATTTGTACTTTCTTTCCAGCGAGCGCTCTGAGGGGAAAAAAAAAAAAATCCACCCCACTATACGGATAAATTAGAAAATTAGCATATAATAAAATCAAAATAAAAGGTAAAATTACTCGGAAAAGAATATTTTTAAGATGTTGCAGTTTAGAATAATCATTATATTTAATTAATATCATGGTCTAAAAATATAATATTTAAGTATTCACGATATCAATTATAATTTTAATGACTAACAAGCAAGAAGGCACCAGAAGTCAGCATTTGCACTTAATTACTATGGCCATGCATGACCATCACCTTTGATAATTTTGTCATCATCTAATTATAATTATTGTGTGTATTATATATTTTAAAAGGTAAAGAAATAAATCCATTACTGTAGTGAACAGTAAAATGCTTGTGAATAATAAATACACCTTGCATTTTAGTTGTTCAATTATAGGGATTCAGAGTTGTTTGAATGTGCGGTAATAATTATATTTTAAAGTGTTTTTATTTAGAAATATATTAAAATAATATTTTTTAAATTTTTTTAAAATAATTTTTAATATTACTATATCAAAATGATTTAAAAACAAAAAAATATTAATTTAAAAAAATATAAAAAATTATTTTTAATAAAATACACTTTTAAAATTCAAAATCAAACATGTCATCAATTACTTACTTTTTTTATTAATATAAATATTCAAATCAATTTAAATGTATTTTAATTAATCTTCCATGTTCTAAAATTAAAAATTATAAAAACCTAAAAAACTTAAACATGTGATTATTATAAATCAGTTAGGAAGATGACGTTATCAATTACTGACTTTTAACCACACGCGTCCTTTGGGAAGGTCGCTGGTATTTGTAGAAGTCTTCCCCTGCTAGAAAATCAGACCCGTGTATTTGATTTGAAAAGTCAAAACTGGTGACTTCATCAAGGATCAGGTTCAGATCCTATAAAAAATGCATGCTTCACCTGCTACCCCCACAGAAGTACATCTTTGAGATTCTACTATTATTATAATTTTATTTTATTTTTATAATTGAGAATCTCTTATTTTAGTTAGGAGAATCTCTAATTTATAGTGTTTTATTTATTTATTTTAACCCTTTTTTTTCCTTTGATTATTTTTTTTAATAGAGTTTTTACATGATGTGTTTGTGAGGATTTAGTTAATAATTTATTTTAATTTATCTTTCGTATGGTTATCGCGATATTAAAAAAATATTTCAACAACAAGTGAGTATTAGAAAAACATTATAGTATTACGGTATGATCTATTTTAAAATAAATCTAGTTAAATAATGATTTTGAAAAAAAAAACTAAGTTATTAAATTTTATGGAGTCATTCATCCGATTTGCGAGTTTGACGAGATAACCTTGGTTGCCCCAATTCACAGGTTTAGCGGAGTGTTTTTTTTTTTAATTAAACTCAATTATATGATCATCTATTTTTCTTTCTATCATATAGTTAAAAAAATAGCTTTGAAATAAAACATTTTATTAAATTTTAAAAAGTTCATGGGCCTGATGACGGATTAGGCATGTTTAACTTTAAAATATATATTTTTTTTATTTCATCATTTGATATTGGGTTAATTAAGAATTGAGTTTTAGAATTTATTTCACTTTGCTTTCTATGAGGTTATCATAATCATATAAAAAAAAGTCTCATTATTGGTTTAACGCTCAATTTTATGATTATTTGTTCTTGTTATCGTATAGTTAAATAAATAGTAATTTAGAATAATAAAAAAAAAGTTATTAATCCCAGTGCTGTCCATTATCCAGTTTACAGGTTTGACGTGTTGACCTGGATTACCTGATTCATGGGTTTGCCTATCAATTCTAATATGTTTTTTTTTTTCAGTTTTTGATCCTTTAATTTTTCTAAATTTTTTTTTATTTCACTCTTCTTCAATATTGGATTGGTTGAGAAATGAAATTCATGGTCTATTTTTTTTACTTTATATAAGGTTATCAAGATTTCAAATAAATTTTTTTTTTAAGGTTGATGCTTGATTTTACAAGTATCTAATTTTATCATAAAATTAAATAAAAATAATATACAAAAACAATAAAGTTATTAAACTCATCAAAGTCTATAGCTCAGGTCATGGGATGACCGAGGTCAAATCAAACTAGCATCGTCTCAATATTAAAAAAAAATAGTCTTCAAGTTTTTTTAAAAACTATGTTATTTTTTTTAACGATTATCTAAGTTATTTTTGGACTTATTAAATTGAATGATTCACTTGGAGTCAACTCCTAAACAGTTTAATTCGAAACTCGAGTTAGGTAAGGAGTCAAGGTGACAAGTTTCAAAATCATTTGATGTAATGATACTGCTAAAAACATATTCACATAATAATTTTTAAAAAAAATTAAAAAATAATCTAACCCCTGGCAAATCATAAGTGAATGTCAATTACTCACCATACTTGAAACTTAAGCTCACTTGCCCTGTTCTCAAGATGTGCAAATGTAAGATTAAAAAAAAATAGAAAAAAAAAATGTAGTCACCAGCAACGTATTTTATTTTTTTGTAGAAGTAAGAAATTTTTTATTGTTAGTTATTTTTTTTTTTATCATGAGTAAAAATCATTATGGATAGTTGTGAAAAAAGAACATGATCTAATGTTATAAAATTTCATTGAAAAAAAATATCGAATAGTATATAATCAAACAATAAAAAACATAATGATTAAAAAAATATAAAAATAATAATTATGAAGGTCTATGAAAAAAGAAAACTCACTAATATATATAAAAAGCTATGATTTAATTAAAAAAAATTGAAATTTCAAAGGAATTCAAAAAACAATTCAAGTTATTTTATATTCAATCTATTTAAATAGATCAAAATATGAAAAATAGAGGAGAAAAAAAAAAAGTTAGGCACGTGCATGGACCCATGCACTTGACCCATCAAAAAAAGGCTTAGCTTATGTACAAGCCTCTTAATTTTTTTTTCTTTGTATTAAAGGATAGATTTTGTGTCATCCATCTTTTATTTTGTTTTTTTAAATAGAATACAGACAATGCATATATTTATTGTTTGGAGTGTGGTTGTGATGACTTTTCAAATAATTTTTGGTGTTGAAATGTATTAAAATAATATTTTTTTTATTTTTAAAAAATTATTTTTAATATCAGCGTATCAAAATGATTTAAAAACACTAAAAAAAATAATAATTTGAAGTAAATAAAAAAATAAAAAGTTTTCAAATTTTTTCAAAAATATTTTTGAAACGCAGAAAAAACAGAAAAAATCAACCGGAAGGTTCCTAGAAAATCAGGTAGAAGTATTTTATGTCTAAAACTTTTATTTTTGATTTATTTTTAACTTAAAACATCTAGAAAATACCCTCATTTTATATAACTTGACAAACCTATTTATAACCACAATAAGCTAAAATAAAATACTTTCCCCTGTAAATTAATTTGAACAAAGAAATCATCATGTCATTATAATATTTTCCGTGAGCTTAAATTATAACACAAGTGATTTATATTACCTTATGATAGAACTAACATTTTCATCTATAAAAGAATTTTCTAGTTATGTGGGCAACTAGATAATTCTTTTAACAAAATATTTATATTTCATCTTAATTAATCACTTAAATATAGTAATTATATAGTAATTATCATGTGAGGTTGAATTATTAAATTTCTATGATTAATTACAATTACATCATGTGACTAAATTTGATGCCACTAGACATTTTTATAGTCGAGAATGCTTTGGCTATTACTTAATTACTCAAATGCAAATATAAATATTACTTCAAAATTATTGACTAAATTTTATTTCAATTATCAATTCTTTATACTTAGAAAAAACCCAGAATATGCATAAGATCACCCCCCCCCCCCCCAAAAAAAAAAAAAAAAAATTCCAAAATGGTGTTCTTCAGTGCACACCAATTTCCTTTCTTCCGTAGTAGATGAAGCGGTAATAACAGAACCACCAACCTGGTAACAGTCCTTTTCTTCTGGGAAATCACAATTTTGCACTCCAGCACCATTCACACGATCTTTTGTCTCATTAATCACTTCTTTTTTGACATTGGCTGGGACCCGATTCCCGTTGCCCGTTCGCGTAGTCTTGGTATGGGATTTCTCAAGGTTGTAACTCATTGCTGCTTCTGGGTCATAGCCATTGAAATGGAGGGCTTGGAAAATATCAAAGAGTGATCGAACCTTGTTTACCCTCTCCTCTTTGTCTTCGAATGAGGATTACAGAATAAATAAAGAGATAATTGGTGATTAAATACATAAAGAAATCGAATTGAAAATGAAAAGGAAGAAATGGGGAGAAGTGACAGAGTGAGAAGACTGACTCTTTGTCTTCCTTTGTTTTTCCATTCTTTGGGGGAACTTTTTGCGCCAAAGCTTTAACAGAAGTGAAAAGTTTGGCGGTCTTTTTTCATATATTCTTACCACTGTTAATTTGTTTTTGGCGGGAGCGAGAGAGAAAGAAGGGTGGGTAAATGTTTAGAGCTGGACCTGGAAGCCAAGCCCGGTATGTGCCAGTCCAAGCCTAGTTGCGTTTTTTTTTTTTAAGCATATCATTTCAATTTCAATTGAATTATCATTTTCATAGTTTTTAAATTTTTTATTTTAAATTATTTTTATATATTTTTAGATCATTTTAATATATAAATATTAAAAATAATTTTTAAAAAATAAAAAAATATTATTTTAATATATTTTTAAATAAAAAATATTGAAAAACAATTTCAAACATTTTTCTAAACACGCTGAAAGTTAACTATGTGTATACTTCACAAAAAGTATTTTTAAAAAAACCGAATCCACACAATTTAAACAAAATCAATTTCATTTTTGAAAAAAACGGTAATTTTGTAAAACTAATTGGGCTTTTGTGTTTGGGCCTTTGAGCCTAATATGTGACCCATGAAACATTCAAAAATCCGAAACCCAACAACAATTCACTTCACTTCGGTATCTTTATTTTGCTTCTCTCTCACACCCCAGTCCAACACAACCGTCAATGGCGGTCACAACCGCAACGGCATCGACCGTCGTGTTCCACAGGCGTATGTTAGAATCAACAACGGCCTCTTCACGAACTACTAACCCTAACAGAACCCTAACGATCTCTTCTTCTCCATCTTCTTCTTCTTCAAGGGCCTCTCTTTCAACTTGCTTCCTCTCTCCCTTCGTCGGCTGAGGAATCAGGATAATAGTTTTTGTCATTGCTTCCAAAGCTTCCTAACAGATTGCGAATTTAGAAAGTTTCCCCAAGTCTGTTTACTGTGTTGGACTGGATGAGGGAGATGTTTATGTGTTGGAGTATATGCCATCTTCTTATATATTAATGTTAACCATGTCCATGCTAAGATTATCAAAAAAAAAAAACCATGTCCATGCTAAGAAAAGAAGCAGTTTGCTTTCTATGTATTTATGTATGCTTCTGTAAAAATTCATATGCATGTGATCGCATGAATAGTGCGCTTTAAATGCTCTATAGGGCAATAAATTTATCTTTGCCAACTCCAAAGCCTAGTGGCTGATAGTGCGAGCAAGGACTAGTTTAATTCTGACGAGTAGGATATTTATATGTAGTGGAGCATATATAGTGATAATAGTTTATTAATGACCTCTATTTAAGTGTGTTCTCTCATCTCTGCTTTGTGATTTTAAATTAAGCTCAGTGGCATTTATGAATGCAACAAGTAAACCTTCCCAAATCCCACCCATGAGGAAATTCTTGAGTATATTTTCTTCAATGAATGTTTTACACCACTGTAGGTATGTCACGCCACCTATATTTACTCTCTGTGTTGGTAATGCTCGGGGAGAAGCAGCCATGCTTTTGGCTGCTGGTTCAAGGGAAAACCGCTCTGCTTTACTCTCATCAACGATCATGATAAAGCGGGTATTTTTGTGATAGGTGGTACTCTATTCTATCCCATCTTATATCTTGCTAGTTTTTCTTTCTTGACTGCAATCAGTCTCTAGAATTCAGAATCAAAACTTTCTGCACTTTCTCTATCAATCTACAGCCAATTGGGAGATTTCAAGGTCAAGCAACAGGCGTTGAACTTGCAAGGAAAGAAATAAAGAAAGTGAAAGCAGAATTGGTAAGATTAACGGTTACTTTTTAATCAGATAGTTATCAGTTTGGTTACGAACCTCAATCTATGGTTGCTGGTTACTAGGAACTGAAGTTCTTAGGCAGGGTTTGGTCCCTTTTGTTGTGAACTAGTCTGAATGATTACCCAGAACAGTAATGCCACACTGTCTTCTCATCTGTCAAAAACGAATGCTGAAAGATATTCTATTTTCCTCTTTTTAGCAGAGCTGGATGTGGGATAACGGTTGCAATTTTCCATGAGGAGCCACAACCTCATCCTGACCTCCCCTAACAAGGTAGCTCGGTGATCTTGAGAGTTAGGGTGGGTAGCATGGGTCTCATCTCAACTTACCTTGTTCTGGGGCACAATGGGCTTGGTGGGCTTTGCTCCAAACCTCACAGACTGTATTGGTGGGCAAGGAAAAAACAAATTCAGGTCGAGTGGCGCTAATGACTGGGTTGGTTTTATACATTTTAATTACTTGTACATTTGTATTACAGGATACAGAAGCCGTCAGAACAATGCCTGTTTGGCCTGCTCACAGTTGCAAGTGGAAGTTTAAATGATAGCCAGCAAATACAACTGCAGGCTTGCTTGCACATGTTTGTGTGTGTGTCTGCGTGCAAGCACACACTGGGAGGGAGGGAGTTTATGTTTTGCCTATGGGAGAAGAAACTGGGGTTGTGAGGAGGGAGAACTTCTTTTTGGTTTCCCAAAAGTAACTGATACTTGATCTTAATCAAAGGTTTAGACCCTTGGGTCAAAACATAAACAATTTAATTTCTGGAAGAAAATGACTTAGCATCAGTACTTCCACAATTGAGAAGGCTTTAGAAATTTGCTCTCTTATCAAGTGCATTTTGGCTGAGCAGCCTGAGCTCACATTTCAACTGCTGCTGCTGCTGTTATTCTGCATGGAAAGTTTTAAAATGCTCGATTTATGGCACTTGTGATTTCTTGCACTACATTTGTAAATGCTCGATTTTCTGATGGCAGTGCCAAACTTGATGTATTTAGTTAGGTAGTCGTGCGGTGACCACAAGACGTCATTGATCATCATTTTTTAGAAAATTTGATGCTGAACATGCTTTTTCATGGCATTGTAATGAAATAATTTTTACTTCCAATGCGTTGATGTGCAAACCATTTGAACCCTCCAAAAAAGAGAGATAGAGGAACCAACTCTCTAGAACATGCACATTCAATCACCGCCTTACACCTTTTCAATCGACGCACCAACTTTGCATCAGTCCTGCTCTTCACTAATCCACTGCTCTTGCTCTTGAGATCAAGCATGTTCTGGCATGAAATTAATGCAATTGCTTGTTCTTTTCATGGGTACACCACCTCAGCATTATTGCTTCATATTTGTTACCCGAGACTTCTTCAGTGAGACACTTGGAAAGTGTTTTGACTTTATCTAAATTGCTGATTTGACAATATAGTAAGCATGCGTTGCAAGTTGGATTTGCTTTTTGATTTTTCTGTAAAATTTGTTGGATCTTGAGATCCCTAGTGATCGAAAGAGGCAATTTGGTTAGTGCTGTTCCTTGTTGTCAGGTAATAGGAGCTTCATCCCCTATCATATAAGACATTTTTCTCTTTTCTCATCACAGATTTGCAAGTGTAGGGAGGGGATGCCCCATACACATTTTGGCCCCAGTTATCAACAGTGCCTCTTCCATTATTTGCTTCAAGTGCTTATAGCCCAGTCTTGAGGGTGATGTCATACTTCACAAACCCTTTATAGTGATTGTCACCATCTTCAAACAGGCCTTCATTCTCTTAGGAGGGATCTCTGCGTTATGTGTGTGAACTGTCAAGTTATGAGTGAACCACTGAGCTGATAATTGTTGAGAGTTAAAATTGCTCATGGTTTTGCACTTAAAATACTCTATTTTTTTAGGTTATTTTAAAGAGTCTTTGGCTGGAGGATTGGAGATTGAATTGATGAAAGACTCAAGACTCTGACAAGCTGTGAACAGAAAACGTGTTTTGAAGGAGAAACAAGGCTGTGGAGATGAGAACCCCTGTGCTTCAGCTACATGCTTTTAGGTAGTGTGAGTAATTTTTAAATAACTTTTATATTAAAATGTATGTTAATTTTTTTTTTATTTTTTAAAAATTATTTTTAACATTAGCACATTAAAATGATCTAAAATATACAAATTATATTAAATTTTAACACACAAAAAAAATTCAAATTTTTAAAAAACACGGGTTAAACCGCGTTCCAAACTCAAATTAATATCAATTGAGCTACAAATTATTAGCTTCTTGAATAATATTTTAGCATTCGAAGAAACCTTATCACTGAATGACCTTCTCGAAAATGCCTTCTCTCGTGGCATTTAGGCATTTTCATGAAAATTACGTACTCGGTGAGATTTTTCTATTCAAATAGTTTGTTCCTAGTTCACGACCGAGAACAAAACAAGTAAAAGCCTGTGTGTGTGTGTGTGTAAACTTTACAAACAGATGTGTAATTATAGTATAATGTTATCTGACTCTCCTTATAATGTAATTAAATGAATCTGTTATATAGTTTTTATTATTTAAATTTGATTTTTTTTCCGAATTCGGTAACCTGCTTATTAAATGGATGAGTTTCAGATCTAAATTCGATTTGAAATTTATATTACTATTATTTCTAATAAATATGAAATATAAAAGGTTTTAAATATAAGTAATTAGAAGAAAAAAAATTTAATATAGCCCTAAGATTTGATTCAGGGTATTTTTACTCTCGATGCTAAATAACAACGTACTTTTCTTTTATTTTTTTCCTCCATATTAACGGCTATTCTTTTAAACAATCACTGTATTTTTTTTTTTAAAATCTTTTTCAAGTATAAATTAATTTTGTGAAAAATTCTATAAACACATGAATGAAAATTAATTAACGAGTTGTTGCTATCATTGTACTTTGTTTTTAATTTATAACTTCATGATCCAATCTAAATATTTATCCATTTTAAACTTGTTCTTTATATAACATTAAGATTTTTTTATCATGTCAATCAAGTTGTATCTAAAGTAGGCATTGTTATTATTTTAATTTAGATTTATAATGCTTCTTGCCTAATTTAAATTAATTTTGACCTTTCACGTCAATTTTTTTATTAGGATTATTAGATTTTGTTCTTTTTAACGGTGAGACATTACTTTCTATTTTTTTCTTAACTAGGATATATATCAAATATTATGATATCGATAACATATTTTTTTATTAATGTAGATGTCTGGGTCAGTTTGTATGCACTTCGATTAATTTCATGAGCTCTGAAATTAACGACCATATAAGTCTTCAATAACCTTAAAAATTATAAAACTCGAACTAATAATCTTTAAAAAAAAATCTAAACCCTTGTCAATTAAGTTCCACTCATCAAGATTAGATCTCTCTTCTCTTACTCCCATGCATCCTGGTCTCACCCAGTAGAAACTAGAATACCGCCACTTGAGTTAAATGTCGTCGCAGGTATATAGTGATGAACATTAAAATTAATTAATCTCATCTCAATTGTTTAGTTTTATATATGTTAGCCCTTTCATGTCATGGCATTAGTGGTAACAGTCGAAAGTTCCTTGTAACAAAACTAAGCATAACATATATAAAAAGAATATCACCAAGGGGGATTTTTTTTTCTTCATTATTTTGAATGTCCGAAGCAAGAAAATGTCATGATTTGTCAGTTGTCACATCATACTGAGGAGAAAAAATAAATATAACCTATTCCCAAAAGTACAATAATAATAGCGTAAAAACCATTTTGAATGCTTTGAGAATATTTTAAGCACGAGGAGAGACAACGGGGAGGCAGACTTTTGCAAATGTATCCTCTTTCCAGTACCATGGAAATGAGGTCTCGAGGGGTTAATAAAGGAGTGAGTCTACATTGACATGTGCACACCATTAACCTCATCCTACCACCTAAGTAGTCCCATTTGAAAGAAAAGAAAAGAAAAGTAGCAGCAATTCCTCAATAGCTGCCACAGCCTCTCAGACCTCAACTATAAATAGGGTATTGTGAAATCATGCTTTCTCATCCATTTTCTTCTTTCTCTTATACTCTCTCTCAACTGGTTACCTTTACTTGATTATACAAGTGTGGCAGTGTGATGATAATTATGGGGTTCGCGCTTAAATATGGTTAGTCCATTCTTTGTGTCGTGGCAGTGGCACTACTGCCTGCAATAAGTCACTCCCAAGACTACACATGCTCAACAGCAACTTATTTTGGGAGCCCTGATTGCTTAGGGACCCCAAGTAAGTATAAATGTGTGTGTGTGTCGAGATCTCCTATTTATTCAGAGTTCATAATTATATTGTTTATCTAGTTATGCAAATGTAAATATTTGTAAGAGGACTACTGCTGTGTAAGCTTAATTAACAACATATATGTTTTGCATGAAACAAGTACTGAAATGCATGCATGTAAATGTTAATGCAGCTGGAGCTTGCGGGTTTGGAGGATATGGAAGGACGGTCAATGACGCTAATGTAGCTGGTGTTTCAAGACTCTTCAAGAATGGTACTGGCTGTGGTGGTTGCTATCAGGTACTTGAATTCAAGGCACTTAATTATCAGTATTGAAAGTAATCAACTGTTACTTTCAGGGTAATAAACAAATGTGTTTAACTATTGATAATGCTGGTTTTACATATTGTTGATTGATAACAATTTCAGGTTAGATGCAAAGCTCCAAACCTTTGCTTTGATGATGGGGTGAACGTAGTGGTTACTGACTATGGTGAAGGAGACAAAACTGACTTCATCCTCAGCACACGTGCATACGCAAGAATGGCACGTCCAAACATGGCCTTAGAGCTGTTCGCATATGGTGTTGTTGATGTAGAATTCAGGAGGATCCCTTGCCGCTACTCTGGTTATAATCTCATGTTCAAGGTCCATGAACACAGCAGGTTTCCTGAGTACTTGGCCATAGTTCTTCTGTACCAAGCTGGCCAAATTAGATTTTGGCTGTGGAATTACGTCAGGTACGTTTTGATTTCTTCTTCTGATATTGTTTTTTTACCTTTAATACCACTATACAGGAACTTGCATGTGAGAACTTGACGTGATGTCTTTAATTTAATTACATGCAGGAGGATTGCAAGGAATGGAGAGGCATGAGAAGAGCCTATGGGGCAATGTGGGATATGCCTAATCCACCAAAGGGTGCCATTAGCTTGAAGCTCCAGGTCTGTGGCAGCGCAGGGGTGACATGGGTCCAAGCAGAAAATGTTTTACCAGGTTATTGGAAGGCTGGGGTTGCTTATGACTCTGCCATTCAGCTTCCTTAAAGATTGAAGGACTAAGTCATTAGCTTGCAGCTAGTCGGACATAAAGAAGCTGCTAGTTTGTTGCTTCTGCTTAGTTCGTTAATTTGTCTTCAATTATTATGTATTTTGTAATCCAGCAATTTCTCTTTGCTGTGAACAATAAAAATTGGGTTGCTGTACTTTGTATTGGTAGGGATATATATCCACTTATTGGGATCTTCTGATAGTCTTGATCACTAAAATTGATTTTTTTTTTTAAAATTATCATTACAATAACAATAAATAAAATGGTTGAAAATTATAAAATTACTAGAAATTTAATAAATCTCGCCAAAAATGTATTTTTTTTAAATAATTTTAGTATTTAAAAAAAAATAGTCAAAAATTAAATCATTCCCATAATTTGTTTTAATCATTTACCAATTTTTTTAATATTAAATATACCCCATTTAAAATTAAATTTGACATCTACCATGCTCATTGACCTTTAAGCTTTTTGTTCACAATATTAATTCCACTCTTTTGCAAACTGCTTATCCGGCCATGAGCTTATCTTTCTTGATCATCATCTTCTCCCAGCTCCCATCGTTCACAGATTATCAGTCATCGACATCTTCCTCCTCATCAAACATTGCAATCTTGGAAGGGTCCCCCCTGAACTCCAAATCTGACCCTTCCTCCTCTTTTGACTCCTCGTCAGCCTCTGGTTCTTCCTCACCTTCAGGGACGTTCCCTGCACTTATTAATCTGATCTTCGTATTGTTTATTATATTTCTTCAACTCCCTCTCTATTGCATTCAAAGCCCTGGCATAATTGCTACTGCTCATCTTCTTTTTTCCTTTCCTTATTCGCCAAAGCCTGGCTCGAGATAAATCTTCCAGCGCCATAGTCATAGCTTTAATATTATAAAGGGCTGGAACCTTCTCCGACTCTCCCTGACCCGCATGACTTTCTCAAGTTGCTTATTAATCTTATTAGAACTCCCTTGGAAGCTGACCCAGTCATGCATTAATCTTCATGGCATTCTTCATTTGATCAGCAGTGGCCGACATCTCCTCAAACGCTTTTCCTTGGCTGGCCTGAACACATGCTTTTGATCAACGGATTCATCACTATCACTAGCAGTTCCTCTAAGAGATGCCTATTACAATCAGCAAATACCAAAAACCTGTGTCCAGAAACGCGACGTCATCTTCTCCTGCACGCTACATGCAACAAGTCAGAAAACCTCAAGATCCTACATAATTAGAACATGGACAGTTTTTTTTTTTAAAAAAAAAAAATTACACCTCGGGAACAAACAGATCCGTCAAAAAATCAAAACTAAAATAACCAAGAACCTAAATATGTTTTTATATACAGACGAACGAGATAACAATCAAAATAATATTACTATTTTCATCTTATAATTGTTTTTTAAAATATTTATTGATGAGGTATGATTTCTATCATCTTATAATTGTTTTTTAAAATATTTTTTATTTAAAAATAAATTAAAATAATATATTATTATTATTTTCTATTTCAGTATATCAAAATAATCCAAAATTTAAAAAAAAAACAAACAAAAAAATATTTTTTTCTAAAAACACCATTTAAAATGCAATTCCAACATTCTCTAAATAAATAAATAAATAAAACAAGAACTTGAAATCTTGGTACAAAATTGGTTTTGCCATAAAAAATGTATCAATGTCCACTCGGAAAAAAAAACAATAAACAAACCAAAAACCATTCATTGATGTAAAGAAGAAAACTCATGAAGTAACAAGTTGCCTTGAATCCAAAAAGCTTTGACTTTTTTATTTATTTAAAAGTAGTTTTTATTTGAAAATATTTTTTTTAATGTTTGATAGTTTCATGAAAAATTAGTTAGAAAAGATTTTTTAGTATTTGATTATTATGTCATGAAAATGAGTTGGAAAATAACTTTTTAATTTTTTAATTTTTTAATTTTTTTTTCAAGTTAAAAAGAATAAGGACGAACTGTTATAGATAAAAAAAAAAAAGGTAGAGGGATGAAATTGAAAAAAATATAATTTTATAAATTATTTCAAATAATAAATAGCAATTAAAATAATGAAGATCAAATTTGACAAATAAAAAAGTTGAAAGATGATGAAATTGTAAAAAATTAAAATTTCATAAAATATTACGAGGACCAAAGTTGATATAAAAATCAAATTAAATTAAATTTTAAAGGATGAAATTAAAAAAAATAAAAATAAATTATATAGTAATCAAAAGATTGAAGACCAAATATTTAATATAATCAATAAATAACAAGATATTTCTAAATTTTTCACAACTTCTGTAAAGTATTTTCTGTCCAAAATAAAAGAAAAATACTTTTCTGAAAACAAAATCAATTTTTTTTTATTGAAATGTATTTTTTATTGATCAATTTTTCTAATAATAAATAAATAAGGTCTTAATATCATATATAATGATGTTTTGGAAGCGGTGGCCAATGTTTGAATAGATTCTAAATATAAGTTTTTGTTAATTTAAACAAGAAATAGGTGCATGTTTTCAAGATTTTTTTTTATATATGTTTTTTTATTTGAGGTTAAAAAGAGATAAAGTTTGAAGCATGGATGCTGACTAGCTGAAAATGATATGGATAGATTGAACAGAAAAGGAGGTTTTTTTTTTCTTTTCCCCAATAAAAAAGATTTTAATAAAATATATAACAAAAAATCTAAACACTTTATAATATGACTACAAAAACATAAAAAAAAGATAAGTCTTTAAATTTTAAAATTAATTAATATACAATCACCTACGGTTTGCAAATTAATTAATTTAAAATAAAAAAAGCCTAGGTGATTGTATATTTAATAATTTATTTTGGTGAAATAGATTTGAGTTTCAATTATAACTTTTTTATTTTATTATTATATACCGAAGACCTTGTTACATAACTCAAAACCCAACAAACCTTTTAATGAAACATAAAAAAACAATCATTTGTTATTAATTTAATTTTCTCAAGAATATAAAAAGATGATGATGATGATATTGGATGCTCTAGAAGAACCAAATTATTGCATGCCTTTGAGTTACATAGACGACGTGACGGTCATAAATTCATGGTTTAACGGGGGTTTGAGAATATAATTCAAATATATTTTTTTAATTTAAAATTTATTTTTTAAAATATTTTTTAATCATTTCAAAAATTAATTTAAAAAAATAATAAATAAATAAATTATTTTAATACATTTATAAAAAAAATTAAAAAAAATTGATTGTTGTTTTTATTTTAAAAAAAAGCAAGTCGTAATTTTAGACATATAGATAGGAAGCAGAAGTACACGATAATCGATATGCCAAAGGAAACAAAACGACAATTCGTCTTTATACACATAAAAAATATATTATACACCATCGATTTAATCACCAACCGTTCAAAACAAATGGCGGGAAAATCAACTTAAAAAATCGAACCCCTAGAGACTAACTTTCCCTCCCATTCTCTCTCTCTCTTAAGAAAAAAGAAAACCCTAATCTTTGTCTGCAAAAATGGAGGAAAACGATCCTTTCGCTGCATTAACAAAGCTGTGTCAAGTCTCCGATTCCCAAGAGCAACACTTGAACCAATGTTCCTTCGCTCTTGAACCACAAACAAACGACGAGTCTCTCTCCCTCGACGGCGAAATCCCTGTCACCTCCACCGCCATCACCATGGTCTCCCCTCCACAAACTCCAGAGGATAACCACAAAGACGACCCAAACGAAAATTCTATCCTCCATAAAGACGACGTTTTTTCCACTCCGCCTGAAGATCCCTCCCTCTCAAGCTCCCAAAACCAGCACGAGCAGCAGCAGGAGGAGGTCGCTGTTGTTCGCGCAAAGGAAGATCAGATGGTTGAAGGAGCAGGAATCGATGAAATTATGGCCGTTGATGGTGGAGATTGTGCCGGAGATTCGATAGAGAAGGATCTAGGGCTTACTGCAGAGACGGAATTCACAGAGAGAACTGAGATTGAAGGCCATTTGGGTGGTGGTGAGGATAATTCTCAGGACGAAGAAGTAATTCACTGTAAGTGTACGAAAGGTATGGTTTTGAAAAGAGGATTACCTTCGTCTTCTTCAAATAATGTCTTCAGCGAGTTTTCGACTAAAAGATCGAAACTTTATGATAATAATCTGGGTTTTGTGACTCCAAAACCTAGTCTAAGAACTGAAATAGGGAAAAGTTTTGAGAGATTGGTGAAATCATTGGATAGATTTAAGTGGACTCCAAGAGCTAGTGTAGGGGCTGAATCTGTGAAGTGTGACGAGAGGTTACTGAAAACATTGGATGTAATTACGGCTAAGCCGAAAAGAGCAAAACGTTTGAATAAAAATCTGGGTTTGGGGAGTCCAAGAAGCAGTTTAGTGCGTGAAACTGAGAGGAGAAGAGAGAATCTCGGGTATTCTGTGGAGAAATTGGGTTCTGAGGGAGGGGGTGGTCCTAACAGTTGTTTAAAATCTCCACAAAATGAGCAAGTTGGAGAAATGGCGATTGAAGTGAATGGTAGTGGTAGTGAATGTAGTGGAGAGAGCTCAGCGAAGAGGAAGCTGGAATTTTCTACTGAGGTGATAGAATATGAGTTTGAAGGAAATGATGCAACCTTAAGATTTGTCGATGATGGAGTGGACGAGAGGGAAGCTAATGGATTTTGCAATACCAGGGAGGAACATTCTGCTAGAAAAAGCACAGATGACCTTGAAAAGTTTAGATATGTTGGTCCTAATGTTGGTACAAACGCTTGTGGCAAGGAGGATGATGTTAGAGAAAAACGTGTGTTGCCGGCATCTGTACCAGGAAGGAAGGAGAATGCAGGAGCAGGGGAAGCGGAGCATGATACTGTTTTGTTTGAAATGACTTGTATGGATCTTCAGATCACACTATTAGATGTGTTGAAGATACTTGCAGAGGAAGAGCGGTATGATCCAAGTTTGGAAAAGTTAAGTATCTTGGAGGCTGCAAAGATAGGTGGGATGACTTTTCCTTAGACCCTGTTAACGGCCAAAAGGGGAATATGATAAAGGCAGGGAGGTAAGTTATTGCAGATATTGGTTTTTGAGGAGCATGGATATTTTACTTTGCAGCGTCATGTTAAAAATCCATGATGAGGCAGGTAGGTTTCTGAACTTGGAAATTAGATATCGTTCTGCTGCTTTACTTCTTGCTGGATGAATTTGCAAGTTACGAGACGTCTCTAGGCCTTTCGAAGCTGGTTGTGACTTGTGAGGTGCAAGGCTGTATTGTATAGTCATGTCATGTGTATATAACTTTGTGATAAAATTGCTATTGTTTTCTAAAGTTGTGGTTGGTTAGTGTCTACGATAGAAGTGATGAATATAGAAGAGATATAAGCTTGTTTAGTTGCAGTGATGGATATGGAGATGTAAAAATAAATTTGTTTATAAGATGTGAATTTTTATCCTTTCAAAATACAAGGACATGAAGACATGTTTCCTTTGTTTCAACTGTTTGCATTGACATGGTTTCCTTCTTCCTTTGCTTTCTCCATCGTTCCTTCGAAGTATAAGTAATGAATGTCTAAAGTCAAGCCCTTGCTATGCAATCCAAGTAGACCTTGAATTTATTATGCACTGGCTGTCAAACAAGGAAAACGGTGAAAGGCACACTTTTTTCTTCTATCTCCCCTGAAATCAGGGAAATCTAAAAATACCGTGAAGTTCTTATCATTGAATAACATAGCCATTGCCTGTTCAGTTGAACCAAACGAAGTCATTTGTCATTGTCTCTAAATTAGTTACAACGCCAAGCAAAAAAGTTGCCTTCCTTGGCCAGGAAAAAAACACAATGTTTGGCCACTGGCCCACCACGATACATGCTTTGGATGGACAACGTTGACTTTAGAGTCTTCTTTCATTTGCTTCAATGGCACTGCTATTGACCAACTGTTAAACTAATGGCTTCCCAAACAAATAGAATAAAGTGGAGAGAGGAGAGAGGAAGGAGGGTGCCTTTTGTGACTGTAAACACTGCAGCTTGTGATTTATCAACCTCAACTTTTTATTAACCTAGGTATGGATAATTCTATATTTCTGCCTCGCTGGGAGAAACTATATGAGCCATATGGGAGAAAACATTGCAGGGCATCACCTCATGTGAATAAGTATAGCGATCGATGGTTTCACAAGAGCTCCCCAACTTTGCAGGGCATCTATGCTTGAATGCTGCTACCTTAGTTAGGCAGAAGGGCCCTTAAATGAGTAATTGTGCTCCCATCTCAGTCTCCATTGCATTTCAACAAGAGCTCCCCAACTTTGCTCTCCTATCAATTTACGAGAATGACAGTTTGAGCTATTAGTTTTTACAAGCAATCGGAGTTTGCTGGGTTAGAACACATCAAGATTGAGATTGTAAGCAATTATTGAAAACTATTTTCGTAAAAAACTTAAAACTTCTGAAGCGATTTCATTTTCAGCCAAAGCCATTGGAATCATGACTTCACTCGATTCCTCTATCTTCTTGCCAACCAAACCGAACATCAACATGATATAAACCTACAAAGAAAAAAAATATCCTTTCAAATACCCAATGGGAAACAGCAAACAACTCAAAAATGTAGGCGAAGTCCACAGTGATTGAAACTAACACAGGTTTGCCCAACTAGCAATCTCCTGAGCATGATACGATACCAAATTCTCTAGAATTTGACTTATTCCCGATTACAAAGACAGAAAAGCGACACGCTTCAAATTTTCCCGCAGCCAATCCCAGTGATCAAAGTTGGTCTTAAGCAAATAGCAGTGAACCTACTAGTCCAATTCAAAGACAAAAATACGTCCTCATGATTCCTCCTCAACACATTCAAAAACGTTATCCCATCGTGGATGTATATTCGTTTCTCTTTCTATCATTTGGTGGTCGGTTGGAGTATGGAACTTGTAGTTTAGATGCAGACGGGCCACTAGCAACAGGTAGGCATCCTCCAAAAGGCAAGTACAAAAGCTATTCTACTTTCTTCTCATGCATCCCGGAAAGCCAAACCTCCTGTTTTTCTTTTGGTTTTTACTCCCTCAGTGTTGGTGAGTAAAAAAGCAAACCAATGAATGGGTATCTCAAACAATACAGCTACAATTGCATATATAACTCTTGAAATCACCAGCTGCTAGCTATGCATTTTTTAGCCATATATTACAATCTGTTGTCAACCTATACAAAATCCCACCAGGAGTCGATCTCTTAGCATACCAAGTTCAAAATAATCAAGGGAAAAAACAGCAACCATCAAACCTCATTCACAGACTTGCTGGTTTTGGCATGCAAAACATGTTTAACCTAGTCACCTGATTCAGCAGAAGGTGCACCTATCTGGCCCTAGTGATTAAAAGTATCAATATAACAAACATTGTTAGGGGCAGCCTAGGTGCGGGTATATCGAGCTACTACTAGTGCTAGCCTGTTGGCCAAAACTATTATTAGTTGGGTAAAGGAGCTCTGCCTGTGCAAATGAGCCATTGGATGGTATGTCCAGCAGCAGGTCCTGATCAGAACTTTCATCCACAAAATGGAGAGAATCCAGCATAAGGGAACTGCCATCAGGAGGCAAGGCAAATAGGCTTCTTGGACTAAAGCAAGAACCATCATTGTCTATGAGTTCTTTGGTCTCATAGGTAGCCTTCATGACAATCCTCTTGGGGCTCTTCATTGACTTTGCTTCTGAGAGTAGACAAAAACAAGCTTATGAGAATGGTTGCAAAGCATATCATAAACGGGGTTCCATACATGAGAAGTGATGTCCATGGAAGACAATCACTCTTAACTTTCACCACTCATGCTGGTGGTGACTAACTTGCAATATCTCCAGGGGGATTCTCAGAATTAACTGTGTCCAGGAAACATGCAATTTCTACTCGTGGTCGGCATGTTTCAATGAGTGAACATATACATGTGCTCTCTATATGTGTTCTTTAACAAACACTGTTCTGATTAAAATGAACTTCTACATATGACGAGAAGGATTTGATACATCTCTGTTACCACAATTCAATATAAGAGAAAGCAGCCAACATCAGCACAAAATTGATTTTGTATGCCTATTTGTATTAGCATGTTCCTCTCCCATTAACAAATTTTTCTTAGCTTTTAGAAGTATAATTTAGTTATTAAACTTTCAGATTCAATGTCACCATTAGAAGTCATTTGCTTCTAAGAGAAAAATAATAGAAAAGATCAACTTGCTCTATAATACATCCAAGATAAGTATATTGCTAACCTGAAAACTTCTGACTTGGGTTGTCACGTGATCTTTTGGCACCAATTAAATTACTCGATGCAACAACATTTGGATTTGGTCCCTTACCAACAAGAGACTTCCCAGTGCTATTTTTACTCTTCTGCAGCCAAAAGGAGAAGGCAATGAGCCATTAAAATCACATGTCCAACTTCCAAGGAATTGATGTTTTCATGCAACAATGTTCCTACTTTAAAAAGATCAAAGCAAACCTTGAGTAGATGATAACGCTCCACCCATTTGGACTTTGACAAATTGGACAGTGTAAGCCTTTTCAAAGTCTTACAGTCTTCAGTTTTTGCTTCTAAGAAGAAGAGATCAAAGACTCCTTCTGAAAGCAGTTGCTGATAGCAATTTATGTTTTCCTTGAATTGTGGGCTATCAAACATGCTTTTGATGCTGCAAAGACAACAATAAATCATCATCAATCTTGGATTGAGTATATTTCAGTTGAGATTGAATAAAGGGCGATAGAATACTTTGTACAACACATAATCACACACCAACAAAGGCATACAGTGTTAATATCATTTTTCAGTGAACTGACCCCACTCTAATCTATGCTTGGCACACTAAACGCTTGGCTATAAATGCAAATGCTATCAGGTTCATGATGATATTGACAAATGCAATGATTGACTTGAACGGCTAATGAATACAGATCTTTTTGAAAAGAAAAATAGATAAGATCAAATGGCAACTGACAGCAAATACAACGCCTTGTGTCCTCCTAATTGCAAAAGTGTTCATTTCCCACCATATTAACACTTAGAAATATATTCAACAAGGCATAAGGCTAACCTGTTGGGAAGTTCGGCGGTATCAAGTGGAGGTAGATATTTTAGTAATTGCCGCTGCTCTTCATTTGTCAAGTGTCTTGCAAACTCCTCAAAGTTAAGAATATCCTACACAACCATGAGCAGAATCATGATATGCACACAAGGGGAATGATATTAAAGAATATCTGTTCCGCACATGTCTAAACAATCGAGACTTTGGTTCACTCCATGAGAGGATTAAATAGATGTGGGGGAAGAGCAGGGGATCGTTCAAAAATGATTAGAAAAAAGAAGAAAGTAAACCTTGAAATTTCGGTCTGTGCAAGAAATTGAGTGGCATGTACTTAACAAAAAAGCCACGTGTGATTAGTGATGACATGAGATAGATACAGGGAGAAAAAAAATGCAACTTACATTCAAATCAACACTGCAAAGTGGTGAATTATGACTTCCCAGGATGTGTACTTTTTCATGTGGAGACTTGTCCCTGAAATTCCAAACAGTTGAAAAATGAACCACTAGTACAGTAACAGTTACCAATGTACTCTCACTTCTTTCCCATTCCAATACCCCCTGGATCCTAGTAGTAGTCTGAAATGTAAACCTCTGATCAAACCCACTCATCAGCTTATTTTGTGAATATTCTCTATCCACGCTGAAACCTACCCCTGCCTGTATTTATATGTACACTTGAATTTTAATCATTAGGAGGTGATGTTGATAGAAAAACATCATATCCGGGTTTGACACTGATACTGAGTTTCTATCCTTGTTCCATTTATTAAAGAAGAATGCCTTTCAAAGTTTTGAAAACATGCGTGTATGAGTTACCTATTAAGTTGCTCTTGCTGCATCCCTTGTCCGCTGAGGTTCTTAGTTTTTACAGTAATAGGATATGTCATATTGACACTCTTGTTTTCATTATGTACAGGGAGGATCACAGGATGGGAATAGGCCTCATTTGTCGAGTATTGTTTGTTCTCGACAGAAAGGGAGCTAGCTTCGGATTCCTCATCTCGAGCTATTGAGCTTGGATGTCTAATGAGAACACTTCCATGTCCTATCTCAACAGAAACCATTGGAGTTTCGTTGTCGAAAAGCAAATCCTCTTCTGAAGAGCCAGAGAAGCATGACGACTGCTGCTCATGCAAAATAGTATATAAATCTTTGGTAAGCTTCTCAACTGGAGATGGCTTTGGCCGATTGACACAGGTCCTCCTCCTAGAAGGTACCAAGGAGTCCCACACAACCGATTGGGCTGGACCTGAAGAAAGAACGAGAATACATGTATAAGTCAATACCACCAAGCATGTTTATAGCACAAAACACTGCATAAACCTTTCTAAATTAAGTCACTGTCCCCTATAAAACTCATTCAGTGATAGAAAGCCACGAGTACCAAGAATATTGGTTTCAAAACTGCAGAGCAAAAGTACTGAGGAAATTGGTTAGTTTGGCTCCAGTCACACTCCCACGCATCACTAGCCCCACTAAAAGAGGCGTCAACCATAATAACATAGTATTACGTCTTTAGTGAGATAAAGTATCATAGCAGCCAGCTTCCAGTATGCTAGCATCCTAGAAAAGCAAGGAAGTCGCTTCTCTTTATTCAGAAAATCAGAGTGAGATTCTTATGAGATGTACCTTGCTGCACATAGACAGTACTATGATAACCTCTCTTCTTTTTCATTTCCTATAAATTTGGAGCTGCTTCCAGAATTCATTACTTTCTTATACCAAGCACAGCATTCAAGTGACCAAGATATGCAACTAATCCACTCAATTTAACACATGGTAAACAATCACATTATTTGAGAGTCATTCTCTTTTGAGCAATCAAAACACAGAGAACAAAGATTGATCTCAGCGGGTGCTCAACCTGTCAAATCACTTGCATCTGCACTGCCAAATTGTGCACAACTCTCCGAGTTGGATATGGCTGACCCAGAACTTGACCTGTTACTAGTGTCTTCATCTACAACCTTTCTATAACCTTCGTTGTAATCCAGAGGAACACCTTCAGCAACCCTATGCTCATAATTTGGCTTTCTTTTAAGCAGTTTCACTTCTCTGTTCTTGTTCATAGATATACTCTTCAACCTAGAGACCCTGTGATCCTCATAATCATCAGGGCCAGCCCGGGCATGGAGAGGGGTATAGTTTGCTAGTGTTCCCTTTGTCCTCCATCGTGATCCACATGCATTGCACAGAACTGGCTTCTCAGGAGGCCCGTTGCGCCAAAGAGGTGTGCCTGTTGGAAGATAGTTGTCAGCAATACACATACATGTTAAACAAGTTTATACACAAAATTGATAGGAGAAGCATTTTAAATTAATATAAATAAACCAAGGAGAAAATATTTCTCATCCAAAACTTGACACAACAAACAGATTAGGCTAGAAGTTCATGCATTTAAGGAGTAAAACTTAGCAAATATATGTGTGCGCATTAATGTGGTGGTATTGTCCGGCTGTGTCTCTCTTCTGAGAATGAATCACATGCGAGCAGCTCATAATGCTTCAAATGATGGGAAAGAGGAGACTACATAAGAGCAAGTCCAGCCATTCAAACCAGAAAAGGCTATGCTGGACACTGTTGACTCTATTTTATATACAAGAAAACTCAGGTCCACAATGTGATTGCCTCCTCACAGCAGCTAATCCGTCAATAATGGTTGACAAACCACAAGACATTAGCTATAGCCAAGCAGCATAAGCTGAGCTCCTGCAAAGGAGTTCAAGCTGCAGCAAACTTGAGATGAACTATTTTCTTTGGAGTTTACAAGTATGACCATTGCACTCCCAACAAATGTAACCCAAACAATGACCAAAGTCCAATGGAACAATAAAGGAATTGTTTGATCACTTGGAAGTTCAGACTTTAGAGCAGATTCCAGAGCAAAATAACGGAGATACATGTTTCACGTGAACTGAATTGAATTGTTTCAAAGCTTTAGCAGTATAAGACCCCAAAAATGTACAAGAATAAACTTGATAGCAGCAAAGCTTGCCAGAAATACAACCCGAGAGAAAGGAATACAACAAGAAGGCAGTCAAGAACTCAATAGACATGAATTCTATCAATAACTTAATAGGACATGCCAAGGAAGTACATTTTCCATTGGATCATTAAGTTCTGCAAAGAAAAACGATACACTTTGACTCGGAATTTGGTCTCCATAAATCCTATACAGAAACAAGAAAGCCATGCTGATCAAACATGTAGTTCCCCTGTATTCAACAGACTCCAAACCCAATTTGCGGTGATGTGATATGTTCAAGCTTTGTTAGAGCGGTCAAAAAACCAAACAAGAGATAGAGTGAAGGGTTTATAGGTTCAATAACAAGTTGAAAACAAGAAACAGATGAGTATCTGATGTGTTCAAAGAGACAAAAGACACCCGTTGTTCAGAATCCATGTATAAACAAACAGAACAGCAAGTGTTCTCAATTTATTGTGTCTGTCCGTGTAATCTCTTCCTCGTTGGTCATAGCCATTCTATTTCAATGATACAATTATAGTTCTGTATATACAAAATCAATTACAAGAATATACAAGGAAGGGAAAACAAAAGGTGAACTAAATGGTAATCCAAGTTTTTACAAAGAAAAAAAAAAGAAAAGAGGAGAAACAAGAACTCACTTGTAACACCACAGTGACAGCAAGGTCCTTGCTTGCCCATATCTCTCTCTTTTTTCCTTGAGTCAAGAAAATTAAAATTCAAAGAAATAATTTACAAGAGAGAGAGAGAATATTAAAACTCAATTTATATAAATATATTAAAAAAAAAACAGTTGTAGAAAAGATCAAAACTTTGATTAAATTTGTTCTTTATATTCAAGCCTTATGAGGCATACATGAGTGCTTCTTCGGTATATAAGGCTATTTTGCAGCAAACCCAGAAAACAGTGTTTGCAAAAGAAAGTAAAAGCCAAGAAACCCAGAAAGAGTTCTATAATATATACATCACCATGTCTTGCAGCTGAAGGAGGAAAAAAAATGAAACAAACAGAGCAAAGAAAAGAAAAAAAAATCTAGCAGGAAATGGAAGAGTATTTTCAGCTGGGAATCTGTACAATCCAATGAAGAAGAGAAAAGACCATTTAGAGGAATCTAATAAAAGATGAAGGTGAAAAATGAGAGAGAAGGAGAGAAGAGGTGCGTGTGTTTTTTGTCTATGTATATGACCTCTTTGTTGTTGTTGTTGTTGTTGTTGTTTATGTAAATGATGATGGGGAGCTTTCCTTGCTTTTGCTTTATTTTATTTTGTTTTTATGTTTATTAAAAGGTTTCAGTTTTATATATATAGGGTAAGACAGTACTTGATTTTTTAACCTTAAACTGTGAAATGGTTAGGGGAGGGGTAGATTAGTACTAAGTGGTGCTTTTATATAAATTTATGTTATTTATTTAAAATTATTTATTTTATAATTTCATATCGTTTTAATAATATATATTATTTTAATATATTTTCAAACAAAAATTATTTTAAAAATATATATTCATTCTTCCTAATATCCATACCCCCGTAAATATTATTGTTTTTATGGTATTTATGTTGACTATGGACTTTTTCTTTCTTTTTTTCATTTTGGATGTACCGTTTATCTTTTTTAAAATCTCATAAAATATATAAGAATTATTGTCAAGATGATTTGATTTTTATTTTGAGAAAAAAATATGAATTTTTTCAAAAACATTCTCTTTTTGTTTAAATAATTGTGATTTTTTGAATGAGTTTTCATATATCAAAGTTATATCCATCTCAATTACATGTTAAAAATACATTCATATTAAAATGGAGTATTTTTTAAAAAAACAACTACCTACATTTATTTTAAAAATCAATTAAAATAATAAAAGAGATAGCGGTCTTATTAATACTCAAAAAACACATTAATTATTATTATTATTATTGAGAAGCACATTGAAATGAGTTGAGGAAGGTGCAAGAGAAAAGCTACACAAAAAAAATTGAAAAGAGAAAAAGAAAAAGAAATAGAGTTTGTGTGGCTTCACTTTGTTTTGAAGGTTCTTACTCAACAAGGAAAGGATAAAATATATATATATATATATATATATATATATATATATATATATATATAGTTCGAAGAGTCTTATGTATGGGATGGCATGTGGCATGATGGTGATAAAAATTAAATGGGTCTTTTTCAATAAAGGCCAATGCTTAGACACCATTCCTCGTGACCATTCGTGGTCACAACTTATTTGTTACCGTATGATTTGCTAAACGATTTGAAAAGGGACCCACTAAATGTGATTTTTGCCCTTTCTGTCCTTTTACATCAGATGGTGATCAAGCGAACCTTCACTGCTGTTACCATGTCAGCCCAAAATCTGGATGCATTGCAAATTCCTTCGAAAGATCATTTTTCATCCTTTTCAAACTATGACCTGAACATACTACAAAATTGGATTCCATGGATTATGTTATGTTATGTAGCTTCGTTGTTCATAAGCTCTTTTTTTATAAAAAAAATAAAAAAATTAGCATCTTTTTTTTCCTTTTGATTTCGTCTTTTTTTCTTTAATTTCTTCCTCATTTTTTTTAATAATAGTTTGGATTGTCTTTTAACCGATCAAGTCGATTGAATCATGTTAAGACTATTCATACACAATTTAATTTTAAACTCAGTGTACGCAAGAAACTAGGTCGAGAGGTTCTTTCTGACAATTTCATCTCTCTTTATTTTCTTAATTTTATCCTCAACTTCTCTCTTTATTTTCTTAATTTTATCCTCAACTTATTTTCCCGGATAATCGGGTTGCTTTCGGACCGACTAAATTGACTAAATCATGTCGAGAAACTCCCACACTATTTTGTTTTAAACTCAGGCTAGGCAAGAAGCTTAGTTGAGAAGTTTTTTTCCTGTCAATTTCATCTCTGCTTTTCTCAATTTTATCCTACCAATCAATAGGGGTGCATTTGGACCGACCAAGTCGACTAGGTCATGCAAAATCAACTCTCACATAATTTAATTTTAAACTTGGACTAAATAAAAAGTTGGATCAGGAGGTTTCAAGGTTAACCCGCTGAGCTGAATTTAATAACAATCCCAACTATTTTTCTATGACCTGGATATTTTCTATTAAGTAATATATATATATATATATATATATATATATATATATGTGTGTGTGTGTGTGTGTGTGTGTGTGTGTGTGTGTGTGTGTGTGTGTGGTGGTGGGCATATAAATATCCCATGAAAACTAGTATTGTTTCTATTACAAATTTATTTTTATTTATTTTTATTTATTTTTATTTACGTGGGGTGTCCGGGCCAGCTTACGCGCACCACGACTATTCCCCACGGCCCGCTGGACATCCTGCAAGCCCAGGAGCATGTAAGGCACCGCGGGGGTGACAGGCGTGCACATAGAGGGTCGAACCCGGGACGGGGGCGGAACAAGTCACACGAATTGACCACAGCAGCTAGACCCTCAAGTGCAAATTTTGTTAATACATGGTGGTGGGCATATAAATATCCCATGAATTTGACAAATTTTTGTTGAGTTTGGAATAAAGTTAGCTTGGGAGTGAACCCTATTCAATTTCCCTCCTCAATAATGACCTATGAAAATCTTCATATCTTCATGCAACACAACAATTAGACTATATAGGTAGTGTACGCTACACAACAGGTCAGACCAAATTTTTTCAACACAAAACAAAAAATATTCAAGCGACGATAATCTGAGACAACCCGAGTTAAATTAATCGAAACGTAACTTAGGATATGAGACCGAAAGAACCCGTAAAAAATTGTAAAGTTCAGGACCAAATAACCTAAAGTCAAGGATGAAAAAAAAAACTTAAAAAAATACAACACATAAGAAGAAAACCCGAGTCAACTCGAGGTAACTTGATGAACCAACAACCTATGATATGATATCAGAATTAAAAAAAAAAAGAATTTCAAAAGGATGACATAGTAAAAAAACCAAAGTTGAATAAAACAAAACGTCAAAAAAACCATGAGCCAATCCGGGTTAACTTTACTAACCCGCTCTCAGAATAACCAAACAGTAAGAAAAGTGAAAAAAATTACAAAGCTTAAGGACAAATAATTCAATGTAAAATGATGAAACTAAAAGAAAAAAGGTCATAGAAAAATCGAGGGAAAAAAAATGAGTCAATCCAGGTTAACTCGACTAACCCGCCACACGCGACAGGAGATTGAGATAAAAAAAATTAGACCTCCAAAGGAAGGGCCTAATAAAAAAGGTCCAAGTTAAATAAAAAAAACATTGTGAATGAAATGTAAGCTGACCCGGGTTTGCTTGACCAGCCTACTCTCGAAATAAACCCCACGGAAAAAAAAAAGCAAAAAAATCACATAATTCAAGGGCCGATAATTTAACATCAAAGTATGAAATTGTTAAAAAAAAATTCAATTTCATTAAAAAAAATTGAGGAAAAAAAATCTAAAGCAACCATGGTTAACTTGACTAACCTATTACCCGAGATATGAGATCGTGATAACTCAACAAAAAAAAAGCAAAAAAAAAAAGAAGTTAAGGGCTTAATAATTAAATTTCAAATGATGAATTTGAAAAAAAAAAATTCAATAAAAGATTGCTTTGTTGAAAGGCAACTACGAAAAAATAACAAAGTAAAATATTCAACCGTAAAACAATTTAAAACTCAAACAATGCAGACCAAACATGGTATAAAAATTGAAAGAAAATAATTATGGGCTAAATAGGAAAACAAAAAAAAAACTAAGAAAATGATAAAGAAAAGTTACTAAAATTTTGAAGAAAAAAAAAAGACAAATCAAGAAAAGGATAAGAACATAGAAATCAAAAGAACATGGACAAAAAATGAATTAAGAAAATAAATGCAATAAAATTAAAAGGGATGAAATTGCAAAAAAATAATAATCAAGAAAAGTATATGGTACAAAAATAAAGCAATTAAAAGTAGAGAGACCAAATCGGATAAAAAAATCAAATTGAAAAAATACCTAGGGTCGAAATTGAAAAAAATTCAAATTTCAAAAAGCATCAAAAGCCAAATAAACAATAATTAAAAGAAGGAGAACCATAATCGATAAGATTACAAACCCGAGGACACAATTTTTTTTGGAAGTTCAAGCACATCTTTCTATGAAACGAGAGAGAAAAGAGAGAAGAAAGAAAAAACCTCCGCGACCTCCTCCGTGAGCACTCACCACATTGTTAGAAAAAGGATGATGCGTTGCTGCCGACACCACGACGGAAGCAGGATTTTGGCCACCACACGATTCCTCGCGCGCCACTGAATGACACGGAGGCCATAACGCGCACGGTCAACAACTTTGTTTTAATAATATTTAAAAACTTGAAAATTATTAAGCTAACCATAACAAAATCTAAAAATAACAACAAAACTAGTCTAAAAAGATCAAAACACCCTCGTAAATAGCCTTTGTTTTTTTCAAGTTTCAAGGCTAGTTTTGTAATTTTACTTTTTTTAAGAAAAGGAAAAGATAGAGAAGCCCCTCTAGGGCATGACCGTAATTTAACTGTTTATTTTAAAAAAACAAGAACCCCTCACCCAAAGATTATTATTAATTTTTTTGTTTTTAAGAGCAAAATAGTTATTACACTATAACAAAAAAATATATCCAGATCATTTTGTCCCTTAATAATTTTGCGATGAAAAATGTATTCCATAAAAAAAACATTTCTACCCCCAATTATAGGGTTAATCAATTTTTTCAGTAAGGACAAAATTGTATTTCTATTATTCCAATTCATAATTTTTTGTGTCTACAGCCACAATAAAAGATTAGCTTATTAATTTATTTATTTTGTAATTTGAAGGTTCTTCCAGTAAGAAAGCAATGAAGACAACACATAATCGTTTGGCATCCATCTAAGAATAGATCAATGCCTAAAAAATCATGGCTTAATCCAATGATCTTGATGCAATGATTTCTTGGAAGAAGAAAAAACCTTTTGTTCCTTCCCTCTTATTACACATAATTAAGGTTTTGGGCTTGCTACGTAATTCTGAGGTTGCTCTCATTCGTCCTTTATTGTGAAAATGTTGGACCGTTACAAGTAATTTTCTCAATTTAGAGCATATATTTATTAAGATCAAGATTTAAAAAGGAAAACTTCAGTAAATCATGATAGATGTATATTTATTCTTCTAAAAAAAATCAATGAATTAACTATTAAAAATAATATAATCTTTTTATAATGTTCAATAGCCGTTAAGAAGGAACTTATTTTTTTTTTATTTTTAAAACATAATAAAATAACTAAATCATTGTCAATGAATTGACATGGTCTTTTCACCGTGGTAGAAAAAAAAATTTATTTGGACGCGTCATAGCCGCGGGTCTTCAATCTAATATTAATTTAATTTGGGTAGAGTAGACAAAAAAAAAAAAAAAAAAAGTATGCAAAAGGTATTCAGTAGCATAGGTGGGTCCCAAGCAAAACTCACACCTGGTGCTGGTCCATGATCGACCGGTCTTCTTCGCTTCTTCCTTTTAAAGTCTGCTTTAAGGTTAAATTGTTGCGTGTAACAACTCACACTGAAAGACAAAAAAACATAAACAAAAACAAAAACCTCGTTTTCATTGTTTAATAATAATAACTTGTAAATCATGGAGTAATTTAAATGACTATATGATATTGCAAAATTATCTCTGTTTAGTCTCAGAGTTACTTGCCTTCACCATCTTTTTTTTTTTTTTTTTTATTTACATATTCTCTATCCTTTATTTTTATTTTTTTTATAATTGTAGTTTTTACCTTTTATTAAAGATTTGGTGGTTAATCTTTAGAAATTGAGTTGATTTTTTTATTAACCGGAAAATGA
The DNA here is from genome assembly GCA_007827005.2 of Populus simonii. Lineage (NCBI taxonomy): Eukaryota > Viridiplantae > Streptophyta > Magnoliopsida > Malpighiales > Salicaceae > Populus > Populus simonii. The sequence continues at coordinate 14,233,528 of CM017464.2, forward strand.
TCAAATTACACATGCGAAGATAATGAATTATGGAATATAAAAATCAAATATCTATTTTTATTAAAAAAATTAATCAATTAAATCATTCATTTTACTCGATTCTATTTCACTTGTAAATCAATAAAAAAAATGCATTGTTTTCATTTAAATATAAAAAATTCCATTATTTTTTTATTTATAATTCATCACAAAGATTTATTGATGCCTAAATGATATGAATCTTAAAAATAAATAAACCTTTCTTTAAAATAAAATCGAGACTTGGTTGTATTAGTTTCAAAAGGTCCATACGATCTTCATCACCCCACGTGTACATCTGAGATGATAGGGTGCATGATTGGAGCAATACAATGCACCGTAGGAAGCCATCTGTGATCTTATTAATTGACTATAAAGAAACCAGAAGCCGTCTTTAAGAGGGTAGAAAAACCTAATCTCAGCAACAACCAATGAGTACGCGTGAAATGTCCAAAAAAGCCCTCACCATTTTCACCTCCCCTCTCTCTCTCCCTCCCTTCCTTTAAAGTTTACGATAGGGTTAATAAAAAAAATTGAAAAATCAAGAAAACTAGAAAAAAAATTAAAAAAACCAAATCATGAAAAAAAAACAGATTAAAATTTTAAAAAAATCAGTCGATTCGGTTCAATTTCTGTTTTATAAGTCTAAAACCAAAAAAACAAACCGAACCCAAACCGAAAAAAACCGAGCCAAACCGGTTTGAACATGTTTTTTACCTAAAAAACCGAACCAAAACCGATCGGTTTGAACCGGTTTCGGTTTTTTAAAATAAAAAATTTTTTGGTTTGGTTATTTTTTTTATAAAAACCGAACCGAATAAAAAATGATCACCCCTAGTTTAGGAGTGTGATTGTTATTACTTTTCAAAATATTTTTTACTCGGAAAAATATCAAGATAATATTTTTTTATTTTTAAAAAATTATTTTTGATATTCATATATTAAAATGATTTAAAAATATTAATTTAAATAAAAATAAAAATAAAACATTTTCAAATATTTTTAAAATTATTTTGAATAGCAAAACAGCGGCCTCAACCAATGAGATTGCTATTGCAAGGGTGCAGTGTTTTCCTGTGGCTGTGTCACTACACAACCATTGCCATCCATTTGATAGAATTATGAGCCACTTCAAGAGTCTTTTGATAATGCGGCTCTTATTCTATTTATCAAAAATTTATATGTATACAAACTGGTTTAGATATCTATATTAAATTAAAAAAATAAATTATATATTATCTGAGAGATAAAAACTCAAAGTTACGCTTAGAAAAAACCAAAGTTGAATAAAACAAAACGTCAAAAAAACCATGAGCCAATCCGGGTTAACTTTACTAACCCGCTCTCAGAATAACCAAACAGTAAGAAAAGTGAAAAAAATTACAAAGCTTAAGGACAAATAATTCAATGTAAAATGATGAAACTAAAAGAAAAAAGGTCATAGAAAAATCGAGGGAAAAAAAATGAGTCAATCCAGGTTAACTCGACTAACCCGCCACACGCGACAGGAGATTGAGATAAAAAAAATTAGACCTCCAAAGGAAGGGCCTAATAAAAAAGGTCCAAGTTAAATAAAAAAAACATTGTGAATGAAATGTAAGCTGACCCGGGTTTGCTTGACCAGCCTACTCTCGAAATAAACCCCACGGAAAAAAAAAAGCAAAAAAATCACATAATTCAAGGGCCGATAATTTAACATCAAAGTATGAAATTGTTAAAAAAAAATTCAATTTCATTAAAAAAAATTGAGGAAAAAAAATCTAAAGCAACCATGGTTAACTTGACTAACCTATTACCCGAGATATGAGATCGTGATAACTCAACAAAAAAAAAGCAAAAAAAAAAAGAAGTTAAGGGCTTAATAATTAAATTTCAAATGATGAATTTGAAAAAAAAAAATTCAATAAAAGATTGCTTTGTTGAAAGGCAACTACGAAAAAATAACAAAGTAAAATATTCAACCGTAAAACAATTTAAAACTCAAACAATGCAGACCAAACATGGTATAAAAATTGAAAGAAAATAATTATGGGCTAAATAGGAAAACAAAAAAAAACTAAGAAAATGATAAAGAAAAGTTACTAAAATTTTGAAGAAAAAAAAAAGACAAATCAAGAAAAGGATAAGAACATAGAAATCAAAAGAACATGGACAAAAAATGAATTAAGAAAATAAATGCAATAAAATTAAAAGGGATGAAATTGCAAAAAAATAATAATCAAGAAAAGTATATGGTACAAAAATAAAGCAATTAAAAGTAGAGAGACCAAATCGGATAAAAAAATCAAATTGAAAAAATACCTAGGGTCGAAATTGAAAAAAATTCAAATTTCAAAAAGCATCAAAAGCCAAATAAACAATAATTAAAAGAAGGAGAACCATAATCGATAAGATTACAAACCCGAGGACACAATTTTTTTTGGAAGTTCAAGCACATCTTTCTATGAAACGAGAGAGAAAAGAGAGAAGAAAGAAAAAACCTCCGCGACCTCCTCCGTGAGCACTCACCACATTGTTAGAAAAAGGATGATGCGTTGCTGCCGACACCACGACGGAAGCAGGATTTTGGCCACCACACGATTCCTCGCGCGCCACTGAATGACACGGAGGCCATAACGCGCACGTCAACAACTTTGTTTTAATAATATTTAAAAACTTGAAAATTATTAAGCTAACCATAACAAAATCTAAAAATAACAACAAAACTAGTCTAAAAAGATCAAAACACCCTCGTAAATAGCCTTTGTTTTTTTCAAGTTTCAAGGCTAGTTTTGTAATTTTACTTTTTTTAAGAAAAGGAAAAGATAGAGAAGCCCCTCTAGGGCATGACCGTAATTTAACTGTTTATTTTAAAAAAACAAGAACCCCTCACCCAAAGATTATTATTAATTTTTTTGTTTTTAAGAGCAAAATAGTTATTACACTATAACAAAAAAAATATATCCAGATCATTTTGTCCCTTAATAATTTTGCGATGAAAAATGTATTCCATAAAAAAAACATTTCTACCCCCAATTATAGGGTTAATCAATTTTTTCAGTAAGGACAAAATTGTATTCTATTATTCCAATTCATAATTTTTGTGTCTACAGCCACAATAAAAGATTAGCTTATTAATTTATTTATTTTGTAATTTGAAGGTTCTTCCAGTAAGAAAGCAATGAAGACAACACATAATCGTTTGGCATCCATCTAAGAATAGATCAATGCCTAAAAAATCATGGCTTAATCCAATGATCTTGATGCAATGATTTCTTGGAAGAAGAAAAAACCTTTTGTTCCTTCCCTCTTATTACACATAATTAAGGTTTTGGGCTTGCTACGTAATTCTGAGGTTGCTCTCATTCGTCCTTTATTGTGAAAAATGTTGGACCGTTACAAGTAATTTTCTCAATTTAGAGCATATATTTATTAAGATCAAGATTTAAAAAGGAAAACTTCAGTAAATCATGATAGATGTATATTTATTCTTCTAAAAAAAATCAATGAATTAACTATTAAAAATAATATAATCTTTTTATAATGTTCAATAGCCGTTAAGAAGGAACTTATTTTTTTTTATTTTTAAAACATAATAAAATAACTAAATCATTGTCAATGAATTGACATGGTCTTTTCACCGTGGTAGAAAAAAAATTTATTTGGACGCGTCATAGCCGCGGGTCTTCAATCTAATATTAATTTAATTTGGGTAGAGTAGACAAAAAAAAAAAAAAAAAAGTATGCAAAAGGTATTCAGTAGCATAGGTGGGTCCCAAGCAAAACTCACACCTGGTGCTGGTCCATGATCGACCGGTCTTCTTCGCTTCTTCCTTTTAAAGTCTGCTTTAAGGTTAAATTGTTGCGTGTAACAACTCACACTGAAAGACAAAAAAACATAAACAAAAACAAAAACCTCGTTTTCATTGTTTAATAATAATAACTTGTAAATCATGGAGTAATTTAAATGACCATATGATATTGCAAAATTATCTCTGTTTAGTCTCAGAGTTAATTGCCTTCACCATCTTTTTTTTTTTTTTTTATTTACATATTCTCTATCCTTTATTTTTATTTTTTTTATAATTGTAGTTTTTACCTTTTATTAAAGATTTGGTGGTTAATCTTTAGAAATTGAGTTGATTTTTTTATTAACCGGAAAATGATCAAATTACACATGCGAAGATAATGAATTATGGAATATAAAAATCAAATATCTATTTTTATTAAAAAAATTAATCAATTAAATCATTCATTTTACTCGATTCTATTTCACTTGTAAATCAATAAAAAAAATGCATTGTTTTCATTTAAATATAAAAAATTCCATTATTTTTTTATTTATAATTCATCACAAAGATTTATTGATGCCTAAATGATATGAATCTTAAAAATAAATAACCTTTCTTTAAAATAAAATCGAGACTTGGTTGTATTAGTTTCAAAAGGTCCATACGATCTTCATCACCCCACGTGTACATCTGAGATGATAGGGTGCATGATTGGAGCAATACAATGCACCGTAGGAAGCCATCTGTGATCTTATTAATTGACTATAAAGAAACCAGAAGCCGTCTTTAAGAGGGTAGAAAAACCTAATCTCAGCAACAACCAATGAGTACGCGTGAAATGTCCAAAAAAGCCCTCACCATTTTCACCTCCCCTCTCTCTCTCCCTCCCTTCCTTTAAAGTTTACGATAGGGTTAATAAAAAAAATTGAAAAATCAAGAAAACTAGAAAAAAAAATTTAAAAAACCAAATCATGAAAAAAAAACAGATTAAAATTTTAAAAAAATCAGTCGATTCGGTTCAATTTCTGTTTTATAAGTCTAAAACCAAAAAAACAAACCGAACCCAAACCGAAAAAACCGAGCCAAACCGGTTTGAACATGTTTTTTACCTAAAAAACCGAACCAAAACCGATCGGTTTGAACCGGTTTCGGTTTTTTAAAATAAAAAATTTTTTGGTTTGGTTATTTTTTTTATAAAAACCGAACCGAATAAAAAATGATCACCCCTAGTTTAGGAGTGTGATTGTTATTACTTTTCAAAATATTTTTTACTCGGAAAAATATCAAGATAATATTTTTTTATTTTTAAAAAATTATTTTTGATATTCATATATTAAAATGATTTAAAATATTAATTTAAATAAAAATAAAAATAAAACATTTTCAAATATTTTTAAAATTATTTTTGAATAGCAAAACAGCGGCCTCAACCAATGAGATTGCTATTGCAAGGGTGCAGTGTTTTCCTGTGGCTGTGTCACTACACAACCATTGCCATCCATTTGATAGAATTATGAGCCACTTCAAGAGTCTTTTGATAATGCGGCTCTTATTCTATTTATCAAAAATTTATATGTATGCAAACTGGATTAGATATCTATATTAAATTAAAAAAATAAATTATATATTATCTGAGAGATAAAAACTCAAAGTTACGCTTAGAAAAAAAAAAAGAAGAAGGTTAGAGCTTGAAAACGTATTATTTAAGAGATAAAAAATTAAAAAAGGTAAAACTATTGTTATTATTATTATTATTAAGAGAGAGAGAGAGAGAGAGAGAGGGGAGAGGGCATGTTATGTAGTAAAAGAGGAGCAAATTATTGATCGACAAGTATGGGGTGACACTGGGCAGGCAGATCATTGATGATAGAGATTAATTTGTTGGTGAGATCGATCTATCTCTAATGTTGTTGTTTTAGGCAAAGAGAACTTCAATGGCAGAGAGGTCAGCTTTTCCTTTTATTGATTTGTTCTTAGACAGACTCATGCTAATTGGTCAAGGTTTGAATGGATCATGGGGCTAGCTTGTCTCGAATTATCTATGCATTATCTCCTTATTAAAATATTAATCAGTATTCTTTTGTATTATTCACAAAGAAAAAGGGACAAAATCCCATTGGATAATAATTAAATGATATGCCTCTACAAGTTTAGGTGCGCACATGACATGAGTGAGAGGATCAGGGCCTCGATTTATTTATTTATTTATTTCATAGCTGTAAATTTGAGTTTGAATAGAATTATGCACAAATCAATTTCTTTCCGCCCCCCTCCCAAAGAAAAAATAAAAAATAAAATAAATAAACAAAAAAAAAACCCATATCCCCACCAATCCGTCAACGATAAAGCAAGAGAGTGGGTGCGTTGTTTCAATCATTACTTTTAATTTGATCAAAAGAATTCAGATAAGCTATTTGAACCTAGAATCATGCATGTTCATAAAAAAAAAAATATAGATATTTTAAAATTAATTAAGGATTTCGCATGGATAATAAAGGACATTGTTCATTATAAAATAAATAAATAAAAGAAAAGATAATAAAATAAATAAAGAAAAGAAAAGAAAAGAAAAGGGGAAAAAAGAACTCATCAAACCCCTCATTTCGAATATGAAATTCCAGAGTCTAATTAAGCTTGCACGAAATTCGCTAACCAGAGGAGGCATTGGCGCAATATTGCTGCTGATAAGTACATTTTTTTTATTTTATTTTAACTGACGCTAATATCGTAATATTATATATTCAGCTAGTCGGTGATTGATTAATGGCTTTGCTTTTTCGAATTTAACCTTTTCCTTGTAAAGTACTCTGTGCGCCATACAAACGTATATTATTATGTGTATATAAGCTGGTCCGGTCACTCTATGTAAATTCAAAAAAAAAAAGTTAATGTGTCAAATTTTCAGAACACTTGTGTGTTTTTGTCAGTATATTTTGTGGCTTAAAAAAAAATGAGCAAAAAAATATAATATTTATATCATACAAAATATTTTGACATTGCCAAATAAACTTGATATAAAAAACTTTCAACCCGACTCTTTATCTAACTCATATTTTAAATAAAATATTTAGCAGCTTCAGTCCAATTAATTACGATCACTTTTGAGGTCAAAATACAAAAAAAAAATAAAAAAATCAAGCATCAAAGCCACATAGATAGGGCTTGCATGGCTGACCTAACAAAAAGAAAGCTAAGTTGTTTGCATTCATCTTAATTTTTTTATGTGCAAAGATGAATAACTTGTCACTTACCTTTAATTTTTCTTTAAAAAATCAAGTGATGCATCGTTTATTATGGTAGAGCAATAGACAATACTCCGTTTGATTGTACAAATCCCAACTACTAGAGATGTGGTTGGAAAATCAATCTAAAATATTTTGAATCCAAGAATCTATTTTTTAAATCTATTTTAACCTAAAAACATCTGATAAATAATTTTAGAATCTTAATAGATTTGTTCTTAACTAAAAACACCTTAAATAGATAAAAAAAAAACAAAAATTTCTCAACTCTAATCTACTCTTTTATTATTATTATTATTGTAATATAAAAGCTCAAAAACATCTCAATAATGCTCCTCTTATCAATAGGAATACATCGACACTAAATTTTGATAATTTCCAACTAACCGCCTTTTCTTTTCTTTACTATCTTTCAATGATTCTTTCACCTCTCTTAAAGTCGTGGAATGAAATATGAATTAAGTAAAGTATTGTTTCAAACACATAAAATTATCAAACTAGAAGGATCAAGAAAGAAATTGAAAAAATTTGAAGGGAAAATTCTTTTAAAAAAATGATCAAAGAACAACTGTATTTTGGCCTCATCATCAATTCCAGTCCTCTTATTTTTAATTTATAACAAACAATAAATTTAAATTTATTTTTTTAAAATCAAGAACTAACCAAAATGTCAAGATGTTTTTTTTTAGTTCATGATAACCCCTTAGAAAGAAATATAAAACAAATTGATGCAAACAAGAGCAAAGGATTGTGATGTTTGTTATAAGTTAAAACTTTCAAAGACCAAGATCACTATAAATATAAGGAGACTCTTAAAATACATAATCTATTCATTCATGTCTTCACTTTTCAAAAGTCCATAACATCTCTTTATATAGAAAAAAAAACTAGAAAACCCTAATAATATTGAATGGAAAAAACTAAAATAGGAAACTATTCTCTAAAATTAAGAAAGAAAAAATAGAAAAAGCAAGAAAACAAAAATAGAAAATAATAAAATTAACTAAGAAAAATATTTTTTCTTCTAAGAAGCTCTTGCATCACAAATTATCAAGCTTAATCCCCAATTAATATAATATGAAAGAATAAAATAAAAAAAATGATGATGAAAGTAAAAACAAACTTGAAGTATAAAAAAATCTCAAAACAACATGGAAATGTCATGTAATGGAATGCAAATCCACAATATTTTGTGAGATGGTGAACAGTGAAATCCCATCTTTTTTGTAAGGTGATTAAGAAGTTGTCATGTGCTTTGTTGTGAGTTGAATTATTTTTCCAACACAACACAAAAAAAAAATATTGAGGTTGTGCAATGAAAAATGAAAAATAAATGTGTGTTTTTACTAAAACACACCTATAAATATACACAAAAAAATATAGTTTTTCTGATCGATGTTCATTATCTAATCAAGACTGAAGCCAATTTGATTTTTAAAAGCCTGTAGTATATTAACCGATCTCGATTAACCTAGATTAATTGCTAAATTCGCTACTCGATTCACGAGCATGACCACAATACACTATCCTGGTTTGCTAGTTGTCTCTTTCTTTTCTACTTTCCATTTTATTCCTCGTGATGTACCTTCATTAGCCTCATGTTAGATAAAACTTGAGATTAAATTAAGAGTCATTACAAAAATAGAGATAAAATTGAAAAATAGAGCTTGCCCTTTATTGGAAATTGAGATTCAATTAAAATTTTATTATAGATTCAGGGATTATAAAGCCAATTCTCAACCAAGATAGATAACTGTCAAAGGACTTAACTGAAAAAAAAATATGGTTATTAAAAGAAATGAAACAGTAAAATATCCATGCCAATTAATTTATTTCTTATAATGTAATGTAATGAGACTTTATTATAATAACCACCACAGCCTTTTGTATTTATTCCAAATCACGAAATGACCACATTGGCAGTGACTCATGATCTTGCATACATTTTAGGTCCAAATTTAACAGGTTCATGCACCAGAGATGGGCCAGGAAACCCCACTCAGAGCTTGAACGGGTACGATTATACAATGTGTAAGGGTGTCATTGGTGGAAGGAGGGAGATGCAGAGATGCTGAGCCAGTAGATGTCACCCACGTCAGCTTGGCAAAAGACAGGCTAATAGAAAGAAAGCACTTATTTGCGTCATGGTTCATGCCCGTCCACACCTACCCATGACAGGAACTGTCCATTGAGAGTTGAGACTGCAAACCTGGTAGAAAAATATTGGAAAGATAATAAATATATCAATACTTCATATTGTTGGTTTTTTTTAAAATATTTTATTTAAAAATATATTAAAATAATATTTTTTTAGTTTTTAAAATTATTTTTTAAGTCAATTCATTAAAAATAATCCGAAAATATAAAATAATTAATTTAAAATAAAAAAAATAAAAAAATTTATTTATTTTTAAAACGCTTTTGAAATACAAAAATAAACGGGCTCTAAAATACAGGCTTTCAATGAAAAATAATAATTGATTTTTTTTTCTTAAGATAATGGTAATGATGGTTTTTTAAAATGTTTTTTTTTTAAGAATGCATTAAAATCATATATTTTTATTTTTTGTTTCTCCATTTCATTTGCTGAAAAAGTAAAAAACAGTGTCATTGTTTTGATCGAATATCAATTACTATCATTCTGGACCGACAATATGTTTTCATGACGACCTATTCTGGAACGATTAAAGCAAAGATACCAAGATTTCTTGGAGTTCATAATCAAATTATAAAGAGTTTTCTCACAGGTAATGCCCTGTATAAGAATTTTTGTTTATAAGAAGATATTCTGGGCATATGGGTATTTCTGCAAATGCTCTCAACTGGTACTTTCACAAAATCCCATGAAAACTTCTCACATGCAGTGCCCTGGAAAAAAACAAAAAAAAACTGAGCTACTCATGCCTCGCTGATGATATAAGAAGCTTGAAGAAGAACACATCAGGGCTTAATGGGAATGGTCGAGTCAGGTGATGGAAGCCTCGCAGATATAAAATGGTAGTGTGGATATTGGTGGACTGTGATCAGGATTTGCAATTAGCGAGACACACGTTGAATGAGGCCAAAGAATAAGTTATGATTCTAAAGAAATTTCCTAAAAGATATCTACTAATTTCAAGATAATGCACTAATTAATCATGTTTTGAATTACCCTTGTATGAGACTTTGAGATTATACTTTTTAAAAAGGAAAGGAAAGCAGCAGCGTCTTCTACATTTTCACAGTTTTGCTACAGAACAAAGCAGCAAAAGTCAGATTTGGCACACAACCAGTTTTCTACTGCTACTTGCTCGGTTCTGTCCATTATGGTTTCTGTGGGTAATAATGTATTCATATAAACATTATATTACAAGAAAAAAAAACCTATGTCGTGACGTGTTCTTACTGTTGAATGGGCATCATGCACTCTCGCATAAATTATTATAGATTGGAATAATTTATTTTTTATAAATTTTTAATTTGATCCTTAAATTTTTTATATTTACAATTGAATCCCCCAATTTGAACATCATTTAAAAAGTTCATTTTAGTTTCCCATCATTTTTAATTAATAAGTAGTCGGTCCCTTTAGTTGTAAAAAAATCAATTTTGATACCAAACTTCATTTCCCTCGTTTTTCAAACTTTTTTTTTGTGTGAGTGTAGAGAAAGAGACTTATTGAATTCTAGTGTAGAGAGAAAAAGTCATCATTAACGACAATTTTGACCACAAAAAATAATCGATTTTGATATGAATGAGTTCCATTTGATTAAGGGAGTTTCACTTAGGTGCTTGTTTTTCTTTTCCTTGCCCAAGGATACAGATCCGACCATTGAAAGATTTTTGGGTTTGAGTTGATTTCAGTTTTTTTAGCTATTTTTTTTGTTGTTTGAGGTTGTGGATAGATTTATTAAGGTTTTTAGGGTATTTTCTAGGTGTTTTGAAAAAAAAAATTAAGAGCTCACTTTTCTAATGACCTCTAGTTTTCTACAAATAACAAACGACGCATTGTCTATCTATTTCTTCTAAAAAAAAATGGGGCGCCCCCTTTAAGAAATAAAAAATTAAAGTTAGGCCTAGGCATGTTGATTGGGTTGGAAGGCTAAGGGGCGAGGCTGTTTTTTTAGGCCTGGGCATGCTAGGCCACCAAGCCCACGTGTTTGGGTTTTTTTTTTTATAATCTTTATTAATATTAATGTTTTTGTATTTGTGTCAAAAAATTAATAAAAAATCATTGAACTCAATTAATTTGATGAGTCAAATCGTAGGTTTGACGAGTTAATCTGCAATATTCAGACTATTATTTTTATTTTTAATGCATTTCCCCCTCAATTTAAAAAAAATACAATTTCATCATTTTGTTATCGATGATCTATTTTTTTTTATTTAACTCAAAACTAAAAACAAATACAATTTCATTCTTTGTTATCGATGATATACTTTAGCTATCTTGGTCCCACGAGCCTATTATGCTTTTTTATATATATATATTTTAAAATAAATATTTCATATAAAAAAATTATCATGTGTTTCATTGTCATATAATTAAAAGAAAAATAATATCTGAGATAAATTTTTTTATTGAATCTAATGACGTATATGACTTGCGTCACAAGTTTGCTCGGTTGACTTGAGTTCACTTAAGTTTTTTTCAATTGATTGTTATTTCTTATCAATTTCATCTTTTAACATTAAGTTAATTGATGATTGAGTTTTTCAATTTATTTTTTTAAGATTATCCATACGAGTTTTGTAAGTCAGCTTGAGTTAACCTAAGTGGATACAATGTGTTTTCATCTCAATATTAAATAAAAATAAGGTTCAATTCATGGTAAAAGATCCATTTTTTAGGAGACACAATACCAATGCCTAGATGTTTGTTTGCGCTCAAATCTTTTTTTTCCTCTAAGCCGTGATGTAGAGCGGGGTAATGGGCTAACTAACATATATTAAAAGATCTTGGTATTTCAGTGTAGCAATGACATGTCAATATAAAAATAACATATCGCACTTGAGGGTGTAGCTCAGTGGTCAACCGTGTGACTTGTTCCGCTCCCGTCCCGAGTTCGATCTTCTATGTGCACGCCTGTCACCCCCGCGGTGCCTTACCTGCTCACTGGGCTTGCAGGATGTTTAGTGGGCCGTGGGGAATAGTCGTGGTGCGCGCAAGCTGGCCCGGACACCCCACGATAATCAAATAAAAAAAAAAAAACATATCGAGATGGAATGAATTTGCTTCTCCAGAATATTCGAAGCCCAGCCAATGTCACCATGAACCAAACCTGGCAAGCAGCCATCAGTGTCTAAAAGGATAATAATAAAGAAAAGGAGAAGATTAATTGATTGTTAGATGAAGTCGTAGAGTCGTGTGTATATAATCGTTGGATTAATTAACCTAGAAGAACATGAAAAGTTGCCCACTAAATGATTAATTACTCTTCACTTATTTTAGCATTTTTTTTTCTTTATTATAATTAACAAAAATAACAATCCTGTGTGACACAAAGAAGAGGATATATATAGACATATTTTCTATCACCAAATTTAACCCATAAGGAACATTAAACAGTGTTTGTCACTGCGGTTGGAAAATATTTTTGAAAAAATTTTAAATTTTTTTTATTTTAAATTAATATATTTTTAATATTATTTTAATATATTTTAAAACAAAAAACACTTTCAAAAAATAACTACCAAATCCAAACACCATTATAAAGCACAAGCTCGGAAAAAAAAAAACAAGGGAGTTGTTCATAATTAAATCATAACATTAATTAAGAATGGCATCGCCCTAATTAACTTTAAAGGTTACCTCACTTACAAGTCTGTAATAATTAATGCTGAAAACTTCATTAGAGCACCATCACGTAGCTAGCAATATTTCAAAGAGCTTTCCACTAGAGAAGAACTGTTTTTTATTTGACTAGAGGGCTGCCATTAATGCATCTTAAGACTTTCTTCTCAAGAATTTAAATCCAATATATATATATAATTGAATGGGTGGCCGGCAGATCTAGATTAGAGTACTTCTTCCTTTCCATCTCCTGTTAATTTCAAACCCTTATCTCATGAATGTGCTCATCGAGACAGTCAACAGGTGATCTGTCCACCTCCACCTCCAACTAATCTTCCATTTGTGCCAGTAATCCAAGATTAAAAATAAAAAAGAAAAAAGAAGAAGCATTTTCGGGATGTAAACAGTGCAACAGTACTGATGCTTCAATGATTTGATGTTTGATGGTGTGAGAATATTTAGTAGATAAAAATCTATAAATACTAATTATAATTAGTTTTAATGATACATGCTCACCAGCTATCTCGTCGTAAGAAAATCTTAAGCTTTATTCTATGCGCATCAAAACCACCCCGACGGAGGCGCCGTTCCAAAACTTCAGTATAAGCTTCTCGTACCTTTTGAGTTGCCTTTCTCCTTCGACGTTTTTCTCCACTCTCATTGGAATTTAGATCCTTCCCTAAGTGTATATTATGTTTTTAGATCAGGATAACAGGGATAAGGAAACAGTAAGGACAACTGTGGTTATTTTCAAATCTTCAAAATTAAGGATATATTTGATATCGGATCTCACGGGACAATACAAATGGGACAAGTCAATAGATGATTTTTATCAACAAAAGCTAATAGGTCTTACGAAAAAAATATTATCCATGCATATTTATAAAAATTGTTCACCATAATAGTATAATGATGAATTTGCTCGAAAATCATTGATATAGCTATTAAAAAAATGATGATCATTGCACAAGGTCTATTTGATCATTATCAGATTGTTTGGAGGTAAGTTTTTTTTTTTTTTTCAGAAGTACAATGAAATAACAAAAATATTATTGGATGCAACAAAATTTAAATGAGTGTATGGGCACTTTTGTCTTTTCATACGAGTTTTTTTTATAATAATTTAGTTAGGTAAGGGGTGATTTGATCTTTGAATAAATATAAAATATATTTTAAAAAGAAAAGTGATTGATGCATGCGCTAGCATGTGGGAGACACTCACGCTTTTTAGACGGCATCTCCTAGTGGCTAAAAATCAGCTTCTGCCGTGTCATTGAAAGTGTCATGATGCCATCTTCCTGTTAGGTAGATGCATGGTGGCGTTGGGTTGACAGAACGATGCCGATAATCTTTATTTCTTTTCCTCTCACTTTTCTCTCTCCTCACCTTAGAAGTCGCGATGCCTATGTTGAATTTTATAATTGTCCTCTTATTTATGAGGAAGTAAACTTTAGTCCTTATTATTTTGATTTTTAATTTTTGTTGTTAGCTCTTTATAAAATTTTGAATTGTTTTCAATTAAATCCTTCAATTTCAGTTTTTAATATGTTATTTTATCCAATTTGGTCCTTATTCTTTTGAGTTTTTTTACCTTTTGTTAAATTGATTGTTCTTTTCAATTTTACCATTCAATAAAAAAAATTATTTCAATTTTGATCCTTATTATTTTAATTATTTTAATCATTTTGTTCAATTAATTTTTTTTCGATTTCACCCTTCAATAAAAATATAAAACTTATTTTGTATTTCAATTTTGATCACTATTTTTTTAATTATTGTTTTTTTTTTTGATCCTTTTGTGTAATTGATATTCTTTTTCCAAGTTAATCATTTAAAATTTAATTGGTTGATAATTGAGCTTCGTGATTTTTCTAGATAAGGTGCTTCCAGTCTAATACCTTGGGTCACGGGTTTGAAGAGTTAACATGGGTTGACATCATTTTATTTTTTTTTACTTATTTTATTTTCAACTTTGTGATTTCTTGCGTTTTCTTTTCTACTGGGTTATTTTGATCTCATGACCTGGACCACGAGTTTAACAGGTTAACTCAGGTTGGCTCACCCCTTATTCCCCGAGTTACAAGCTTGTCAAGATAACTTTGATTGACCCAAGCCCCTTTTCTGGTCCTTTTTTTTTAATTCAATTTCATCTTTTTATATTTAATGAGCTGGGAATTGAGCTACATCGATTGTCTTCTTTTATAAAAATGATTCCCCCCCAAATTATCATCATTTTTTTTATAATTTGATTCATTTAATATCATTATCTATTTTTTTTTATCATTCTATTAAAATAAAATTAATTTATTTGATTGAGGTTTATGACCCGAGTTGTAGATTTTTTTTCTTTTGTAAAACATGGTTGCACATAAAATAGCCCTGCCGCGTAGCAAGCGCAGAGTTTTTAAACTTGGCCCAAGGCCCGAATCACAGGTTTTGCCCGGGTCACCGGGTTTTGACCGGGTCACTTGGGTCAACCCTGGTTTTTTTATAAATCAAAACGATATCTTTGGTTAAAAAAATAAATAGTCAACTGGTTGCAACCGGGTTTTGACAAGGTCTTGCCGGGTTAACCCGCTGGCTAGCCGAGTCACCCAAGTTTTTGACTTCCCTTATTTTTTTAAACCCGATCAGGTTCCAGCCCCGAATCAACCCAAAATAAATATTTCTTGCTATAAATAACCCGCTGGCTAGCCGAGTCACCCAAGTTAGCCGAGTTACCAGGTTTTGACAAGGAATTTTTCTTGCCCTAGGCTATTAAATAAATATATAAATATTTTTTAAAATCAATAATTAATTCATATACATGAATTTTTGAAGTTAACAGTAAAGTTTTAATTCAAATACACTACCCAAAATATTAAAAAATAAATTTGAAAGTACATAAAATTGAAGTGAAAGTAAAAATAAACTCACTATTAAAGTTACATCCTTCGATGTTTTGTGGAATATAATTCATCTATAATCAAATATGAATTGATATTGTAACAACCCCTCAACCGGGATAAAATAACAATCTCATATCAACTGGAAAACAAAGTAATTAAATTTTTTCCCTCTCTCAATTCCTCCTTCCTTCACTTGATTCTTTCTTAGATTAATGTTTTATAAATTGGACTTTGTAAGTTTACAAAGTTATTCTCTCACTTTTTTAATTTTTTTTCCTTGGATTTTTTTTTATGTTTTTCCCTTACTTTTCTCTTTTTCTCTCTAACCTTTTTTTTTCTTTCTTTTCCTATTCTGCTTCTGCCCAGTCGGCAACATAAAAAAAGAAGGAAGAGCTGATTTGTTTTATTTTTTAATGGCAAATAATCATTTTACTCTTAATGAGTCGTTTTGCTTTTATTTGACGATTTTTTTTAGCACTATCAAGCTCCGTTCATCCTAAAATTTTAACCAGATTTTATTCAATATATTTTAAGATCCCTCGTAAAATTTCAGCTCAATCTGATGGTCGGATTGAAAATTACGTCTAATAACGTAAAACTGGTCAAATTGTGATTTTTCATCAAATTTCTAAATTTCTCAAAAAATTCTGAAATTCTAACCTAAGTTAAAACATCATATTACAAGGTTTGACGCAAATTTTTAGAATTTTAACTCAGCACACTAAACAGACAATTTAACTAAGTATTTTTATTTCTAAGTATTTTTAAATTGTCTATTCTAACCCAAATAGAAAATTTAACTCAGCACACTAAACACGCCCTAAAAGATATAGCAGCTGCAGATTAAAAATATAAACAAAAACAAAGAAGGTAAAAAAAACCCACTGAGAAGAAAGCCAGCCCTAGATTGGATAATGCAATGTAGGAAAGGCGATCTCATATCTTGGTCGGTTTGAATTTTGGTGTGCTGGGGTCATACAGGTTATAATGGCATGTGGAAGAATGAAAAACCATCCAGGAGGGAGGGACCTGTAGCAGTCTGTAATCAACTTTTGATAAAAATCACTGAGGCCCCATGCATGTATGATCAGGACAGGCCTTTATCTGTCTAGTTGTGGAGTCATGGACCTGGTGTTATGAAGCTTCTTCTGCATCTTTCATCATGAGTGGAGAGAAAGAAGAAGAAATCTGAATAGTTGATGGACAAAAACTGTCATTATACCAGCAAAAGGTTTCCAATATAAGATTTTTCTTGGATAGCTTTTTGCTCGAAGATTGGTGAAGAGTGACTGATGGTTAATTACTTGGAATGAGAAGAGACAGCAGAGCAGGCAACAGCCTCTTGCAACAAGCAACACCTATCTATCACTGCTCTATATTAGAAAGCACAGTATGGATTCATAAAATGCTGCCTCAGAACATCCAAAATTTGTCACAAAGAAAGGAGAGATACACACTACAGAAAGAAAAGAAAAGAATCTAAACATTTCAGCCGAGCGTACTGCTTGGTGGTGGTTTCCATCTCCTGGTTACTTTGATCCTTGTCCCCATCATTCATATCTGCATTTTTTTCCCGCTTCATGTTTCTCGAGCAAAGCCCGTGTCTGCACGACCTTCATCGATTTCTCCTCCCCTTCAAGCTGTTTCTTCATTATAAACTCAGCTTGCTTGTCGATTGGCTTAAAGTAATCTTCAAATGAGGCCTCCTGCACACCAGTAGGATGTTATTCCAATCTTGGATAGAATCAGACTAAGAAATGCCATTTGTCCGGACAAAAGCATAAATACAAAGCTTACGTTCAAACAATCAGACTAGTAAAAATGCATCATTGAATAGGAAAGCACCAGGATTATGCTCCAGCAAAAGTAATCTCCAAAAACAACTAGTTTTCAATTTGAGTAAAGGTCTATCTCACTAAGATCCCCGCTCCCATGCCTCTTCCTAGTCCAACCCAATCTCTGGTTGGGCATTGGTTGCACTACCACTCTCTCTTTACCAAAACTAAGACCCCACAAGTCCACAGCATCAAGATTTATATGGGAAGAATTATTGTACTACCCTTTCTCTCTTGTGCCTATACTGAGAGAGAGATCTCATTAAAATGGAATGTAATGTGGAAACAAACTCATTGAGATTTCAGAACAAAAGGTGAGTGCAGTATACAGGAACTGAGAATGTTAAAACATAAAATGGCTAGAATAGGACAGAACAAACAAAAAAAGAAGAAAAAGAAGATAAAAAGAAGGATATGAAGCGTGAAGTTTCAAGTCAAAAAGCAAACAAACCAATAATATTTTGCTTGCTTAAATGGGATCATCAATGGAGCTTTAGCCCAGACAATGGGTGTGCATCCAACATCTCTTGGGCCCGGGCTTGTAACCAAATCATCGGACCCATATTCAAATATCTTAAAACTAAGGTAGTATGCCCAAGCCAAGCCTAGATATTAGACATGCATCCAACACTCCCATGAGCTTTGACACTATGCTTGAGCCTAGGCGTTGTGTCCAAACCTAGTGCCCCTGCGAGCTCAGGCACAGCACTTGAGCTCAAGTGCTACACATACACCTAGCACACAGTGAGCTCTAGCATCGTATTTGAGTCCAAGAACATAGCTAAACATTTTTGGGCTCAATGTTTGTCCTAGCTCTCTTTGAGCCTCACTTTGTGACCCGAGCCTAACCATTTTTTTCTCTTTTGTCTCTCATTAATATTTATGTCAGAAAAATTTATCCTTTATTAATATATATATAAGATATTTTTATCCCTTGTTAATGTTTATATTATAAATATTTATCTCTTATTAATACGTGAGTAAAGAATATTTATTTTTCATTAATGTTATTAGAAAAAAATAACTCTTTAGTTCCTCTTCTCGAGCAAAAAAACAAGGTTCATAGACTATAAATACTCCTTGAACTATTTATATAAAAGGTTTATAATTTTTATTATCAACATATGCATATCATTTTCTTACAAAACCCTTGTTCTCACACCAAACCAAGAACAAACAATCTTATTCTTGGAATTTAATATTTTTTTGTGTATTTATTATATTTTACATAATACTATACAAAGATATTAATTTAAACATATGATGATCCCTAAATACATCAGCAAGGAACTTTTTTGTAGGCATCAAAAGCATTACATAAAGTTATCATCTTCCTTTATTACAGAGAATAAAAGTAATTTTGAGAATACTTGATTAACTCATAATTTAAACACCAAAAAATTATATTTCTAAGCATTTTAAATTGGGTTTCTTACCATAGAAAAAATAATAAAATCAACAACATACAATATATACATAATGCAAAGATAGAAATAGCGTAGATTTAGATTTAAAAGAAAAAAAGAATGACTAGAACCATATTGCGCATCTTCAATTTCTAAGTTTTTAACAAAGATGTCTTTATCGGGTGGTAATTAATGGAGCTTTATCCTATTTTTACTCTTGGTTTGTTTGGGAAGTAATAAATCAAGTAACCAGAAAAACATAATCAAGAATTTGATTAACATGACTTTTGAATTTAAATCACAATCTTAAAAACTGTTTTTATAAATAAATTATAATAAAAATAAGTTAAAATAATTTTAAGTCAAAATTAACTTGTCTGATAAAAATATTCAAAATAATATTTTGAAGAAAAAAAATACAGTATTTAATTAAAATCTATGAATTTTCATTTTTTTAAAATCAAGATTTTGATTTAATTTTATAATAATTTTTTTATTCAAGTATAAATTATTTCTACCAAATCACATTATGACATAAACTTAAGTAACGAGTTTTAATGAAGATGAAATAGAGATTCGAGTTGAATGGCATTAAATTACTCCCATGCCACTTGTCCATCCCTCTTCCTACTAGTGTTTTTCTTTGAACTCACAATTCTATTCGATGTCAGATTCATAGCTCAAGTTGGCAAAAATATATATATATATATATATATATATATATATATATATATATATATATATATATATATATATATATATATGCCTCAAACACCAAGATGCACAGTAGAAGTAATAAAGCCTCCAACTCCAGTCACCATCTCGTAGGCAAATTTCAAGCATTTATATAAAACCAGGCGTACTAGTTACAAGTTTAAAATATTAACATCGATTTGGTTCAGTCAAGAAGCAGAGAGCTGGGTTCATATTACATATGCAAGTACAAAGTCAGGTTCCACTCAAATTCAATCTCTTCTCTTCTTCTTCTTCTCCTTCTCAGTTGAATTCTTCAACTGCACATCAAACGGTAATTTATCAGCTAATGGAATATGATAACAGAAGAAAAACTATAAGGCATTGATGATGGCTATTCACTCCGGGCATTTCAGTTCAACTTACCATGATTATGAGAATTCGGACAAAAACAGCAACGAAGTCGGTGAAAAGGCTCAGGGAATGCTTCACATAGTCCAGATCACCAAGGTGAGCTTTCTCAATGATATCCTGGGTGTCAACTACCACATAGCCCACAAACACCAGAAGCCCAAAGTACAGCTGTGAACATTATCAAGACCAGAATAACAAGCTGTTAGAATCAGGCAAACAAAAGCAGCTAAACATGAACTATAAAAAACGATCATGAAAAATTTCATAGCCAGAGATACCCTACCTCAAATTTAAAGAGGGCTGCAGATCCCCCAAAGATGGAGGATGCAAAGTGCAGCCATAGAAGGATGGAAAGGCCAGATGAAAGCAAGCCACCCAAGTAAAGATATTCTCTACGCCTAGCCAACATAGCTGCTACTGAGAAACATCCAAAGGCTACCGCAGTTCCCACAAAAGCTGTAATCAGAACACTGACAGAACGAGAAAAGCATCCACATATCAGTGCTGTGCACCCCATCATCATGCTAAAAAGGGCTACATAAGCATAATTGTCCTAGCAAAAGGAAATGTATCTAATGGGTATCATGCAGGCAATGGGCCTCCAAATGGAAAGACATCATTCCAAGCACGATAAGTTTCCTAGTACCATCGGACTCACCTAAACCAACTCATTCAGTGAGTGACCACACAACCGCCATCAACAGAGAATATCACCATTTTACAAATACACTAATTGCAGAATGTAAAAAATATGCACACTACCATCCATTTTACAGCTAAAACCCAGACTTTATTGTTTGATACCTATATATATATATAAACATACACACGAAAATCGTCCAAGTGACATGTACCTTGGATCAATCTGAATGGCCAGATCAATCAGAGGACCGATAGAAGCCCCTTGGAGGAGTGCAGTTGCCATCAAGAGAGCAACCCTCTTTTGCTGCTCATGAAAAAAACGGAAAGAAGGAAACACAAACACCAAGAAGAGAAACCAGGTCAATACCAGAAAAATGAATATGGACTGCACCCGAAGGAAAAAAAAAAGCCATAGAAAAGACCAAACAATACCTCTTCATAAGGAGATATGGAAAGTAGCCAAGCCATGCATCCAAAGCATGCGATAGTCGTTAAGAGACCACCAATATTCCACAGAATATGGAGGTATGCCCCGGCGGCAGATGCAACCAGTGCACAACATAAGGTCAGATAAACCTGCAAATTTAACAAGTTTAGATCACGAACCAAGAGATGCGGAATCGATAATCAGCTGAAATCGATTTCCAGTTTTTCAAGAAACCCACCACGCCTGGTTAATTAATAAAAAGACCCAAGAAATCCGACGCAAATTTGACATAAAAGCTCGATTGTTCTCAAATTATTACATCATAATTGCCCCTATCACACGGATTTTGATGGAAACCAAAAAGATGTGTCCAGGGAAATAAGAGTTACCTGCTTGAGATGATTCTGAACAAGAGGAGAGATCTGGCGTAAGTTCTTGAGAGAATCGTAGCTCCAACGGTTCCTTGAAGCCGATTGAGAGTCAAAGAAGGAAGCGAAGGCGTCCATTGTTTGGTGGATAGAAAAGTCAATTGATCGAATTTTGTTGTGTATTCGAGAATTGCCTTATGCTTTGCTTTATATATGTGGGCGGGCGTGTCCGGTTGCAGTTTGCTTCGAGGAAGTTTCTGGATGCCCGAGTTGCGATGTTGCCCCTTTGTTTGATGCACCCAAGTTACAATTCTGTCCCTCTTGGAATCCTTTTGCAGCTGTCATTTTTGTATCGTGTACTTTATTCGGTATTATTAACAAAGTTACCATTTACAAATATTACCGCACCATATATTGAACATTGTACTTTATTTGTACTTTGGACAAAAAAAAAAAACTTTGATCAAAAGCAAGCGGGGGAAATGGACAGGGGCATTTAAGGAAATCAGGTCATTCTGGAAAGGTCAGGGTCAACACACTTGAGCGATGTGGACAAGCAAGAGATCTTTCTCGTATAAACATCGCTTCGTCACCAAGCAAAAATCTCAACCCAGGTGTATTTTACTACACTAGCCTTTGTCGAATGCTACGTCTTCCAACCAATAACATCTTGCCACGTCATATCAATGGAGACTGCAGAGCAAATAACCAACATCAACATTAATATTACCGTTAACAATTTTTTTAAAAAAAAAACACTAAATGATGTCCTCACATGCCACTATGAACTTCAGTAATAAAGCAGGTTTGGGCCTTATATTTTAACTTCTTTTTATTTTGATCCTTTAGGATGTGGAAAAGTTTTACTGTATTTTTCTTTCATCTCTTTTGGTTTACTGTATGTCCTCACATGCCACTATGGATCCTTTAGGATGTGGAAAAGTTTTATAGAATATTCTATAAAACTTTTAGCTTAATCCAAATGTCAGATAGAAAGTTATGTGTATTAGTGTAAAATTATGCATTAAAAAAATTAAGCTCAGAATAACCTCTCTTTGTCCAACCAACAAGCTACCAAGATTTCTTACTCGATCCATAAGCTATTAGGCTTTCTCAACTCTTTCTCTTGTGTGGATTATATTAATTAAAACATGATTATTTTTTAAACTCGTCTTGATGTTTGTCTTCACCTAAATATTTTGAATTAGCCAATTAAATGCCTCTTTGATTTTCTTGGCTCTTAACCTTGTAATATGCTTAATTAAAATCTTTAATAGATCATTTAGTGATGCTTGTTAATTCCGGTTGCTCTCACTCCTGTAAAGAATTTGACCTTCAATTATCATTATCCCTTTTAGGCTATAACTTAAATCTTTTATAGGCTTGAAATTTTTCCTTACTTATATGCTTCTAGACCCAATCATCTGATTCAAAAATAACATGTTGGATAGCCTTTTTAGATTTAGATGTATATTATTCTCTCTTTTTCTCAATATATTGCCAAACACTCTCATAGAGTGCTTTTTCACTACCATTAAAACCAACTCTTTCATTAACAGATAAATGAATCAAATCTAAATGATAGTGGATTAAAACCATAAATAATTTTAAATGGTAAATGATTAGTAGTAGAATGCACACTTATTATATGTAAATTCAATGAATGACAAATAATCCTTCGATTTTTTCATATTCTTTTGAATGAAAATGCACAATAGAGTAGTTAAAGTCTTATTTATTTTTTTATCTGAATATTCGTTTATGGATGACATATAGTAAAAAACAATAACTTAGTTTCTAGCTTTTCTATCAGAACCTTTTAAAAGTAGCTAAGAAATTTAGCATCTTAAAAAACCTATCACAACAAAAACAAATAGAACCCCTACCCCTTTTTACCTAGATAAACCTAAAACAATACATAGAAATACCTACCCAATATTTTTTAGGCACAAGTAAATAATTATAAAACTCATACGGGAAGATCTTAGATTTTGATTGCCTATACATGACATATCTATCACGCACCCTTTTTGCATCACATTTCATTTTAGTCCAATAAAAATATTCTTGCAAAATTTCTAAAATCTTTAAAAGACTAAAGTATACCATTAAACTATCCCTTTAAGCTTAACGTATGAGCAGTTTCGCATAGAATTATCACGCACACAAAGTTTATTCTCTCTAAGTAAATAACCATCAAATCTATAAAACTTACCATATGTTGATTTCTCATAAACATTATCTAAATTAGCAAAATCATTATCATTGACATACAAATCTTTAACATACTCAACTTAGTAATTTCATATTCAAAGTATAAAGAATAATGTACCTCTTAGATAATATATTTTTCATTATATGTCCTTACTTTATATATACTTAATCACATATGAAAAGGTTTCAATGAGTTCTACACACTTGGGATGCCTTATATTCAACTTATCATATCATTTCAAGTGTTTTATTGACTCTTGATCTGAATGGATAATAAATTCCTTTGACCATAAGTAATGTTTCCAAGTTTTCAAAGTCCTCATGAATGCATAAAGATCTCTGTCATAAGTTAGGTAATTCAATGTTGCTCCATTAAGCTTTTCACTAAAAAAAAGGCAATTGGTTGCTTCTCCTGCATCAACAATTTCAATACATATTCATGAGACATCACACTCAATTTTAAAAGCTTTAGAAAAGTGAGGTAATGCTAATAAAGATGATGAACATAGCCTTTTCTTTTAGAAAATTAAATGCATGTTCTTGTTTACAACCCTATTTAAAGCTAATAGACTTCTTAACAACCCTAGTATGTGGTGTGGTTAGTATGTTAAAATCCTTAACAAATCTCTTATAAAGACTAGCAAAACCATGAAAGCTTTTTACCTCGGCAATTTATTTAGACATGGACCATTCTTGAATAATCTTCACATTTTCCTCATCCATCTTTATACATTTTTTTACTAACAATATAACCAAGAAAAACAACTTTTTCCATGCAAAAAGTACACCCCTTGAGATTAACATATAATATTTTCTTTCTCAAAACTTCAAGCATGCAACACAAATGTTGCTTGAGGGTTTTTTTTTATCATCTAGGTTTTTTTTTCCTTTAATTTTTTCATTTGTTTTTAGCATTCAAGTTTTTTTTATATTCTTATCCTTAGTTTAGCAAGGGACAATAACCTAGTATATTTTATCATGGAAACATATATAACACATGCATATATTCCCATTTATTTTTTTATATATATCAATAAGCATTCTCTTGTGTTCCCATCCCTTTTTTTTTTTTTTTCCTTCGATAACAACTCTTCAATATTTTTTAAAAAACTAACATTATTTATGGAGATTCACTTGTTTATATGAAAACTTTCAAACAATTTAAATTTAAACTTGAATTAGATAAGAAGTTGGATTATGTGGTTTTTTTTTGTTAATTTTATTTTTTTCTTTCAATTTTTTCTTTAAATTTTTTTTTACTGATCAACTGAATTACCTTTAGACCAACTAAGTTGACTAGGTCATATCAGAACAATTTTTATACGATTAATTTTAAATCTCAGATTTGACAAGTGTTGGATTGAGAGATTTTGAGATTCACCAATTGGGTTGGATTTAACAATAATATCAAATAATTCTCTATAATTTGAATATTTTTTATTATATTAAAAAAATTAATCCAACACACAACTTAGCATGACCTGTAAAATAATAATAACCAAATGTATTGTGAATATATTTATAGTCATTAATTGTCAATAATGATCTTTCTAATTTCCAAGATTACCATGCACATCACACATGCATTCATTGCCTATTAAATTTCCATTCTTCAAGCCAAAAAAAAAAACTCATTGCGATGCAAATTAATTGCATCAGATTTGAGTTTGATGAATTTCAAAATCCTTTTCATTAATCACACAAATTTTAATATTAATTAGCAAGCAATTTAATTACCATTCCACAATGGCATTTGATAGAGTATCGAAATCATTGAATCAGATCACATTCATTTAAGTGTTTTTTTTTTTCTATAGCTATAATATTTCGTATCTTGATATATGCACTCGTTAATATTTAAATTTTCGTTCATTATTATGCTTAAATCAAAATAGTCATTGTCTTATATTTAAATATTTAATTTTAAAAAATTATCAAATTATCAAATTATCATATATACACGTAGATTTCATTCCACAATAGCCTTATTACAAATTATCAAACGAGTATATTATAATTTAGCCTCTCTGTTTTTTATAATCTTGCAAGTTAGTCCTTTTGTGTTTGAGAATCAAAAGTTCGTACCATGAACAGAGTTGACTATTATTAGTATTATTGAAATTTTTAAATATCCCTTTTTAAATGAGTTTTTAATTTTGTATAGGGTAGATAAGATCTAAAATCTTGATAACAAATGAAGATATTTTAGGTAATAAAACAATTTAATAAATAAAAAAACAACAAAAGCACATAAGTTACAATCAAATATGAAACAAATGAGTCAAATAATTATTTCATTTAAAACACAAGGATTAAATAATAATATACCATTCTAAAAAATTGCAATTAATGTTTCCAAGCAGAAAACATTGGTCTCATTTGTAGTTGATTGCTTGTACTTGTAATAAGACCAAAAAAAAACAGCACAAAATATATAAGATATAGATTCTGAAACAATTATCAAAACCTTCATAAACGTCTCGTTAAATCCCGACCATATTCATTTTTCCAATGACAATTGACATAGAAACCATCAAGGCTCAAGCTCTTCTAAGCGGCTTACATCGGCGGAAAAAAAAAAAAAAGGCAGTGTTAAGAAAACAAGGAAGCCCTTGCCCAAAAAACAAAAAAGAAGCAGCCTCAGAGAACAATTATTATTTATTGATTATAGTACGCCACCTGAAAACAATCTTTATTCCAGTTGGTTCAGAAAAAAAAGTGGCATCACTTCACATGGAACGGAACTACAGTTGAAAAGGTATTCTGGACACGTCAGAGCAGTAAGGCAGCCATATTTGCTTTTCTGGAAATAAAGCACTTGTGTACAATTATGTATTTCATTCTCATAATCAGTCAAGGTACAACGCGCGTAAAAGATTTTACAATGGATAAAAAGGACAAGCTTCCAAGGGGACTACATTTACTGTCTTACAAGCAGTAGAATAAGCAAATATCCTATCGAAAAGATATGGGTAGATGGTTAGCCTAAATCAAATGGAGTCAAGAGGACATACCGTCCATAAATCTGATCAAGGTTGCCGTTGAGAAATCTTGATAGGTCTGGCAATGCTTTGTCCATGTGAAGGAGTTTTAGTTCGAGAGTCCAAGCTGTGTCCCTGCCTGAGCAGCTTCTGCCTTCGAAGGCTCTCATTGCATGGAGCAAAGAACTCGTGTTTTAGAGCATCATCTGCACTAATCCTCAATCTGGGATTCACTGTCAAACATTTGTCCACGAGGTCAATAAGTGAGCTTGGGACTGCATCCAGGAAATCTTGTCTTTTTGAGTTCAGCTTGCACCATTCCCAAATTGTCGTGGGTGGCAAAGATTGCATATTATACAGGTCCTGAGAAAGAATGAGCTCCTGAACATGAATCCATTTTCTTCTCATAATTCATGGAAGATCAAAACAAGTAATGGTAAATACCGCTGGGAATGAGGATTCTCGGTTATGTAGCTTTGAGACTTCCCATAGATCTTCACTGCCTCTTAGCTTTGCTATGTCCTTTATATTCCTAATTACGACAGTAATATGGTTAGCAAAAGAAGTGGATGAAACGAAGTGCGCCAAAATTCTATTGAAGGTAAAAATAAAAAAAATGTTCTTACTGTTCGGGATCACCATAAAAGGGCGTTTTTCCTATTATCAGGTATAATAAGGTGACCCCAGCAGACCAAATATCAACCTTGGGCCCTTGATGGAGAGATCTGAACAAGACCTGCGTGAACCACACACAACAGAAACTCGACCTCACCACTTTGACAACCATAAAAAAAGAAGAGCAAATGCCCTTGCTAAGGAGTAAGGTGTTCTTATCATTAAATTTTGACACGTTCCTTTCGTTGGGAAGTGGAACCTGGAGAACACATTCTTTATGCAAGCCTGACCATAATTTATACTACCAAGTTCTAACTAAAGACCACGTTAGGCCTTGTTTCTAACATGAGCTTGAAGCATATACAAAAGAAATTGGTATTTGGTGACTAATTTTGAAGATCATCAGAAAGATATCAGAACATGAATCCATACAATATAAAGATCATACCGTGAACAAATGCATCTGTTAGCGATTATGCCCATAATTTAATGGCCAGTGCACAATGTAACTATCTACCAACAACCTTGGAGTAGAATTCCATCCATTCTACGTAAAAAAACACGCAGTCATGTCATCTCAGTTGAGACTCACCTCTGGAGCCCGGAAACCTTTAGTTCCAACACAAGGGCCTTCTTTCTTGTTCTTCCCATCACCTAATAACAAACAACCTCATTAGTGAAACAGAGAAAGAAGTGCTGACAAATATATTCTCTAAGGCACACACTATAGAAACTCACATTTGTTCTTAACTAAGCCAATCCCAGCAACTGTTATGCCAGTTGAGTGCAGAGGCATTGGAGTGAGATAAATATGTCGTCCATCTACTTTTCCAGGAGGCGCAGCTATCCTCTTCCTCATAGAAGCTGGAAAACTTGATGCTTCATGATTTGGACTCTGCATTGCTTCATGCAACAAGCTGATAAGCTCCTTCCTACCTTGGCTTGGCAGAGGCTCTTTCATCCTTTCTGCTGAAGGAGTCCTAGCACTTGTTGCATCCTTGACCGAGGTTATACCAGAGCCATCTGCTCCCTGACTTATCATAATATTCCTAACAGCCTTCTTTTTTACATTCTTGGCCTCCAAAGTAGACTTGAAGTCTTTTATCGGCCCCAGATCAACTGCATCCAAGAATTTACTACCTGGGAACCTCCTACTTTTCGAAGGAGGAACATATTTGGCACTGGAAGCTGCAACACTATTGAAGCTTACGTCATTAGCTGCCTTTGATTTGTCTGCAAAATAATAATAATAATAACAACAACAATAAATAAATTATACAAAGAAGCTCCATCAATTTAGGTTTTCAAACATTTGATGATAAACTCCATCAAACCTATGGTCAAAGAATCTGCAATTGAGCAGGTAATAGCTAAGTTTCTCCCAAGTCTAAACGCCTAAACTAGAAGGTTTATCAAAAAAAGATTAAAAGATAAAAAGTCAAGGGAAAAGCAATTTTTCAAGTTTTTTAGTGGCAAAAAAGTCCACGTGTAAAGTTGGCATTTCATTTTGCAACTTTACTAACTTATTATCAGCTAACAATAAAATCTTCAGCTGAAAACTGACTAATTCATCCTCTAAACTATTCCATGCTAATGTCATGTTTAAATATAAAAATCTCAAATAAGAATAAAGCTTACTAATTGTTCCAAGCTTTTGATGCAGATCCTGCCAAAACACAATAAAGACCAAGATAAGCTTCCCTAACTCTTTTAGAACAGTGAAGATGTGAAACAGTTTGGCACTTGGATAATCATGTAGATGTACCCAAAAAAATGTCACTAACCAGGGCAAGATTGAAATCGATGAGATAACCTTTATTGGCTTTGCAGGAGAAAAGGAAGTTGCCAGGTTTTATGTCTCTGTGGACCACTCCCTACTAACATGAAAAGAACTAATTATTTTTTATTTCTGTGAAAAAGCTTCAAATCTGAAAGAATGTGTGAGCAAAACTTCTCACCTGTTTATGAAGACTCGCAAGGGCTCTGAACATGCAGTACCCGTACCACCGGAGCTGAAAAACATCTATTTCCTTTTTCAACACCTAAAAAGTTGAAGCAAAACCAAGATCAATTAATTGATGAGACAGATATTATCCATCGAACCATCTTTTAATCACCTCTGGTCTGTCATGCTCAACATACTCCAAAACAAAGCAGTCAGAATTTTGGTTCTTGAGACAGCCTTCAAATTTTATCACAAAATTTTTGCCCCTGGATTGGAAGAATTAACTAGCAGGTTAAAGACCATCAGTTTCCTAATTCAAAATGCAATATACATCTTTCAAGTGAAGCAAACTTCCCTATATGCTTACCCGAAGCGCTCCAGCATCCTGAGTTCGTTGCTAAAATGATGTCTATGAGCATTCTCATGAGGACCTGCAGAACCAAAAAGGGGAGCTGGATATTAGTAGGTGCTTTGGATTATCCCTCCACAGAAAAATCAGGCTGAATGCTATGACTTATCATTTCCCATTTATTGTATAAGCAGGTAAAAATTAAATGCATCAGGAAGCATATCTAACACAGATGCTTCACTTGTTTACAGCTATATGAGAAGCGTAGCCGTTAACTCCTTGGAGTATTCACATGCTTTGAGAATCCACATTAACTTGAATAGAACAATATCATTGCTGACTAAAATTTAATTTATGAAAGGCAAAATGCAGAAATGCACTTGAACAGAATAAAGCAGAAACACAAATTTACAATATGGCAGAATGCATCTCCATGCTGAAATAGAGTGTATAGATTTCCAAATCTCCACTCCCCAATCACCCCCATGGCCCCACTCCATTCATTGGGGTGATAACTTAACCATTCCAACCTATTTCAAGGAAAATAAGAAAATATGAACTTTGCCCTCAAAACCACTACTTTCAATATCCACAATGATTAACTTTATTATGATAGCATACAACAAGCCTTGTAACCTGAGTTGCAACTGTGATCCACTCAGGAGAAATCCCAATTATTTTCATTAATTCCGTGATCAACAGTGCAGATTTCATTGAGTTCGAAACAGAGTTCATAAATTTTTCGAATTCCTAAAACTCACCAGCATGGGAAAAAAAAAGAAGTTAAATATACATCATCTGAGATTTGCATAAACATTTTCTAATTTACTGAATAATTTTCATGTCAGAACTTGTAATTCTAATAAAAAGTACAGACAAATAAACATTCTCAATTTCTCCCATCCTTAAATATAGGATTTTGGCAATCAAATGATCTTCAAATACGTCTTGATGGAGATGAACAATAAATGGATTGTATAACTTATGTATAGAAAAAGCTATAAATGATAGTAGATTAGCCTTAATCCGATTCTACATTTGAATTTTCTTACATACATTTGATGGCAACTGTGGTACCATCTAGCTTCCTCGTTGCCCGGTAAACAGTGCCATAACCACCTGCCAGTTGCGGTTAAGAGGTGACTGTCAATTAACGCACATAATATGATGTGCCAGATTTGCCAGAAAATGAAGAAGGATTTCATACCTGAGCCTCCTTCCTCTTCAACAATATAAGAATCAAAGCATGGAAAGTCTTTGGATCCCACTCGATCCTGAAAAGAAACCATCAATAGATCTATCAATGAAAATGAAGACAGCTAATACTAGCTAACTCAGTGAATTAGCTCCATTTAGAACATACTATTGAGGCATACTGAACATGTGTAAAGCTTACGAACATGGAATTTGCAGGAGTCAAGCTTACCTTGGGAGAATTAAGGGCGCAATCCTTCTTTCTTTCTTTAGTATGAATATCATTGCATGTCTGCTTTGATTTTTGCCCCATGCTGATTTTCATGTGATCCTTCCTCCTGCGCTGGTTCTCTTTAGGAGGGATAACAGCCTTCTTTTGCTCTAGGGACTGGCAGAGAGCTTGCTGTCTTGGAGAAGCAGCAACACCAGTTGTGACCCTAATCTTGGTGGAGGGTTTTGAGTCTTTTAACTTCTTTGGAGGAACACGAAGCTCAGTAGTTGAAACCTTACCCTGATTTTTCACATGGTTAGTTATTGCCTCTTTATCCAGAGAACTCAGCTCATTCATCCTTCTAAAGTTGCTTTCTTGTGGCATATTAAAAGTAGTATTAGTTGACTGAAAATGGTTTATGCCTTCCCCTTCCATTTTACCATAATCAATTAACAGTTCTTCGTTGGTTTCAGTTCTTACAGTTTCAATATAACAGTCATTTGTACCAGTACAAGCACCATTAATACTCGTAAACTCCAACGAAAATGCTTTGCTCCATTTGACATCAGCCAAGCAACATGTGGCATTGATGTCTATTCTACTTTCAAGATCTATCTCATCCACTTTAGCCTCTTGGAATACAGCTTCGCTATCCAACATTACAATGGGAAGAGCAGAATCTTCATCAAGCTCACATGCCATCATTCTTTTATCCTCCTTGCTTTCCACAATAGCCCCTGTATTCATCTCATCTTCTACATGTTCAATATTCCTGAATTTACAACCTAATTCGCTGGCTAAGGTTTTAACAAAAAAGTCGGGTGAAAGAATAGAATTATTTGGCTGGATTAGCATGTAACTTGGCTCAACATTAATGCTGCTGCTGACATCCCCGGTTAAGTGAAAAGGTAGCTGCATGATTTACAAATAACACATGTCATAAAAATTGGATTTTGCAGGGTTGTATTACAAGGACCGTGTTACTTAGCTCCAGAAAAATTATTTCATCGATTTTCTTTTTGAACAGAAACTACTAAGACAGTCTTTCACAAGTTCTTAATAAACTTCTCAGTTCTCATGTACTTGCTTTGCAAACACAAGGGTCAAAGAAAAAGACCGAAACCATTTCCAGGTTCTGTAAAGCCCATGTTAAATTTTCTAAAGTGAAGCAATCACAATGAAATTGTAGATTTTAGCTTTAACTTCAAAAAAAAGGTGCGAGCAAATTGCTAAAAATCATAATTAAGTAAACCGGTCAAGAGTTACCTTCCAGCAATCATTTCGAATTCTTTTCGGCAAAGGACAAACTTCTTGATCCTTATCGTACACTGCATAATAACACCACCATAAATTCAATAATCTAACAAGTCAATGATCGAAAAAGCCAAAATAAAATAGAAATTTACCATCTGCATAATCAAATCCAATTCGCTTCCGTTTCCTAAAATACATCCTCACAAGATCCTCCAAAGGAACCTCGAGGCCGCAGATTGCATGCCAGATCCGAGTCGCAAACGCTTCAATCAAGTTGAAATTGGATAGAAATTGATTCAAAGCGAAAAGACCAAGTGGAGAAATGGTGACCAGGAAGTTGTCGCTACTATTGTCATGGTTGGATGTCAAAGTGATTGGTGAGTTAGGGACAGAGCAGAGAGATTCGATGAGATCCGGTGAAGCATTGAAAAGAGTACAGTGAGATGCGAGGTCTGGAGCTGGAGTTGGGTTGCCGATTGAAAGGAGGAGTGCGAGGATGTGCCATGCCTTCTCTTGTAAATCGGATTCGGTGGTGGTGGTGGTGGTGGTGAGGGAGTCGATGAGGGCGAGTTGCGTATTGTAGAGCTGAGTTTGCATAGCGAGTCTGAGTGGTGAGCGAGAGAGAGAGTGTTTTAGGGTTTGGACATAATTCGATTTGCAGAAATGTGGAGAGAGAGGCGCGGATTTGGGAGTTTTGATGTTTTGAGATTTGGCAATAGTTTCCCGCCAATTTTAATTAAAATTCGAGTTTGGATTTTGGAAAGGATTATTGTCCGCAATCGCTATTTGCCATGTGATTTATCTCGGGTTATATATTTTTAAAAAGAAAACGAATTGGTTAGGCAGGGTTTTTTTATGTATTTTTTGCCATTAAAAATTTAGAAGTGTCAATTTAAAAACTAAAATAAGAATCAAATTAAATAAATTCTGAATCTCTGCAAATAAAAAATAAAAAATTATTAACCATAACTAAAAATAAAATTAAAAAAAAATAAATAAATTAAAATATTTATTTCATAAAAATAAGATATTTAATCAGTTATAATTGCTGAATTAATTATTAAAAATATTTTTTTATTCATTCAATCGATAATAAAAATAGATATACAAGTAAAATTAATTAAATAGAATAAAAATAAAAAAAAATATTATATAAGGTTATACATATTAAAAATATTTTCTAAAAATAAATATATTTTTATTTTAAAAATAACTTTCTTTGATATAAAACATAAAAAAATTCATAGATAAATTGGAATAATATCTTTAAAAGTTGTATATATACAAAATAATTTTAAACAAATCTCTATTAAAAAAATAGCTAACTAAGAAAAATAAAAAATTATAGAAGATGGATATTAATTGAAACATAAATAAAAAAAGATTTTAAAAAAGAAGGTATCAAATAAAATAAAAACCAAGATTAAAATAAATATATAAAAAGACAATGATAGTCTAGGTATTGCAAGCATATTTCAGATAAATAAAGAAAACAAAAGACACGAAATTAAAATTAATTAGTTAGTTCTATTTAAATTATACAAAAAAAAATGCTTTGAAAATAAATTGATAAATTAATCTTTTATTAACTAATATATAAATTAATAAATTATCAAATAAATAATAATTAATTAATACATTTTTATGATCACGAGGTTTAACTGAAAAGTATTACTACTTTAATCAAATCACACTCTCGCCCAAGAATTTCCTGGTTTGATAGAGTATTACTCTCTAATTACTGATCAATGCTTATTAAGAACTACTGATAATGTTCAATTCAACTGTTGAAAAGTTTGATTGCCTGTAACTTTTTGTCACATGGTTCTGAGATTAAGTTTATAAATGACGAGGATGCAGCACATGCGAAGTTGGAAGTTCAAAATCGTAGCTTAATTATAGCTGAGAAGAAACTTGGGAGTTGCATGGCCTTGGAGAGCAGGGCTGCGACCAGAAGAGCTGCAGCGATCAAGCTGGACACTACTACCATAGTCAGTCCAGTGGTGGTGACCTGAGACTGATGGTTTTCCACTATCCGAAAACTCTCCTAAATTGAATTCTGGATTTCATGGTTTCTAGGGTTTTTGTTTCACAATGTTCTACTTATCATGATTTTTCAGATTTTGCGTGTAGATCGGTTATTAAAATTAATAGAATCAGCTCATAGAGCGTAGCATTTGTGTATATTCTCGATGTTATAATTGATCGATTCTCTTTTTAAGAGTGTGCAAATGAAGATGGATATTACATCTAAAGTACATTAATTTACAATTATTAACTTCCCTGTGTTTACAATTGATTATTGTGCGAAGCCAAAAAATAAAAAAGAAATCATCTAAGGTCAGCAAATTTGCGAGGGAAAAGATGAGAGAATCCACCTACTTCCTCCTTGGCTACAATCGGCAGACAAGACAAGCATTGATAAAAATATGATACTCCCTCACTGGTTTTTCCAGCATGCCGAAATTGGGTAGATTATTAAGTCTTCAGCATCCCATTACCAAAATCTCTTAAATTGAAGCACAAAAGAATCTATGTGAAGGTCAATAAAAGCACAGGTCACCCCGCATGGCAGTTAAGCAGCTACAACATATCACCTGATATGAACAATTTTGCTAGTTCCAGAAAAATAAGAAATCCATCATAGTCTGTTCATTAGTTTCTTTTCCTTTCATCATCATTCTTTGACTGGTGAGGAGCAGGAAAAATGGAAAAACTTATGGCCCGAGATATATGAGGCATAGCTGCTTACGTCTTCTTCATGAGATACCCCAACAATAAGCCAAGCAAGCCAATAATGATGACGAACATTAATGATGCACCAGAGCGATTTTTGTTGCCTTGGCATCTCAGGAGCTCCTGCATCGTAATGTGTCATTAAACAATTACCACTGTTTGAAGATGCTAGGAATCGGAGAAAGGCATATCAGAGCACATCAACTATCACATCAAGAAGCTTCAAAATTCTCATTCTTACATATGAACTTTTTGACTTAAAGAGATCTAAAGAGCCAAGAAAAAAGCAGTCCTAAAGCAACAGGTCATACAAACTTGCAGCTAATAAACTCACTTACGATGTAAGCTGACAACAGGGTAATCAACAAAAAGCTAAAATGGGGATCTACTGAAACAGAAGGCAAGAATATATGAGAAAGGTGAGATAGTAGAGATTATAGCAGAAAGTATAATGGATAGAAGTACAACATAAGTTACAGAAATCAAGCCTGATGACAAACCAAACATATCCCATCCAAGTATCCAGATGCATAACATGTGCTTTTACTTTAATCGGTTTTGTGATGATTGTTATATTAATCACATTATAACAGGCATCAACTTGCTGTTTCAAACTTGAACAGATTCTGATAGAGCCATGAAGCCCACAAGGCACCATCACATCCTGTTTTAACTTTCCGTTTCAATTTCTCTTAATATTTGGATGAAAAGGCACCCATATTATGAAAGATTAACCTCACATCATAAAATCGTGTAACAAAGCAGTCATTACAGGGACGGTAAGCATTTTAATTAGGGATGGACAAAGAAAAGAGAATACATAGCAAAAGATTCAGTAGAGTCAGCCTGAATTTCATACAAAAGTTTACAAACAAAATATGATGGACCAGATGCAGCTCATGAGTACAACGAAACAAGTTCTACAAGTATCATTTTCATCCCACATCTGGCCATATCAGTTAATTTCACTAAAAATAGCAGGAAGTCAAATAATTAAGCACAAAGGAAAACAAATGCATTGGAGATACTGTTTGATTGTTAAAAAATACCAAAAAAATGTTAAGCTACTGAATACTGATGTAGGTTTTTGCTGGAAATGTAACAGGCACATTACAGATTTGGAGAACCTACAAGTCTATATACCTTGTAATGCATATAATTTTAGAGAGTTAGTAATGTTCAGATTTCAGAGATTAAGCACCTCTGGCTGAATTTCATAACTATGAAAGACAGAAGAGACAGATTGCATAGTTTTGTTTTTTCCATTTCTATGACTTTCCATGACAAACCAAACATTCTACATTAATATAGAAAATGAGGGGCAAGTAGACAAAACCATCCCACAACACAGAGAGATCAAGACTTATTTAAAAAGCACATTGAATCTCCATAAAATCTGAACTTACAAGAGAATGGTCAATGATAAACTTGTTAATGACTCACCAATTCTCGACGAAGCTTGTTATTTTGTTGAATTGCATTATTCCTTTCACCAGTCAGCTTTGAAATGAGAGCTCCTGCCTGCAATTAGGCCAAGTATTTATTGTAGGCGGTAATTTATCACAACCTTGATATCAAGACATACAATTCATATAAAAAATTTGCCAAAATCAAGTCCACTGTAGCATAGCAGCAAAAACAGTATTCAAAGCCAAGTTAAAGCACATTACAACATACAAGTAAATGGGAGTGTGTGCGCGTTTTGAGAGAGAGAGAGAGAGAGAGAGAGACAATTACAATTGATAGAATCAGAATCTAATATATTATTATTTTTATGCTTCCTCACAAATGAATCACTTGATAAGTATAAACTATAAACCTTAAATTTCAATTGATAGAATCAGAATCTAATTTTACAGATGAAAATGAGAAGGAGTTCATTATATCCATCTAGGATGATTTACTGAAAGAAATAGAGAGCAAATATGACTCCAGAGAAGGATTACAATGAGACAAAATTAAAGTAGAGTTAACGCTAGATAAAGATTCAACCAGAAAGTTGACAAGTTTTCCTATCAGAAGATAGAAAATACCAGTTTGATGGATATTCCATTGCAGTCATAACTAAAGAAAGAATAGACAGTTGCATAGCTACAATCCTGACCAGACTGAAGTTACACCCAATTCTTTTCCCCATCTCAATGAGCTTAATTAAAATTACAAAGTTAGACATCAACACCCATATAATTGAAACACCAAGCTATATGTCATTAGAACTTAAAAGCTTGCTTGTGAGTTATGAGATAGAACTCCATAATCATTCCAGCATAGATGTATAATGTATTAGCAGTCAGCGACTTGGCAGTGACCTCATTAAAATCACATGGATGATTAACTGCTTCAGAAACCATAAGTTAAACAGAAGCTGAATGAAGGGTTCTATATAGAAGCTCCTATCTAACAAAGCATGTAAACATGATCAGGTAAACAAATGCAGCTGAGTTTTACCTCCAAAGGTTTGTCTTGAGGTTCAAGATGCTCCACAAATGCCCTTGTTCCCTAAATTCACCAACAAAAAGCAAGCCATCAATATCTTTAGGCTAATGGGAGTTAAAATGACAACATCACTAAAAGATTGCTTCATGAACTCACAGTAGATAAATCAGTGCCATTAACATTCCCATTGTCTGACACAGAACCCCAGGGGGGTGACCCTTCCTCGGACCCTTCTAGAACAGGAGAAGGTGGTTGAGGGGGAGAAACATAAAGCACTCTCAATTTGCACTCCTCGACAACATGCCCTGCCTCCTTACTGAACTGCACAGCCAAAATTACCATACGAGCCATAATCCCTACAGTCCATAACTAACCCCACTTGCAAAATAAACAAACTACATGCAAGTTACTTACCATTTCTGCATTAATATCCTTTGCAGTGACACCATCATTAGCTTTAACACTTTGAAGCAAAAACTTGTCCTTGCATTGCATTTCAGGAGGAGCTTCCTTTTGTGCTTGCATCGTGACTAAATCAAATCAATGCCAAAAATTACAACGCAGCACTAAAAATTAAACCACAAATTCGATTTTAAAAACCATGATAACAAAATGAACGAAATGGGCACCTATAACATCACATGTGGAGCGAGGCAACACAATCCCAGCATTTGGTCGGACACAGTACTTCTTGGGATTTGTTGTTTTGACCTAAGCATCAAATATAATTAGAGATTTGAATATCCCACAAAAATATACATTGTAAAATTCCATATTTGAGTTGCATACTGTTCTTGTTATTGTTAGGCTATCATATCGCACAAAATTTAATAATTCATACATTTGTTGCATACCCTTTTGATCCAATTGAATAAAAAAAAAACAAAACAGAGAGAAAGAAATGGAGAGGAAATATTAATTTACCTTGAAAGCGACATAATTATCAGTTTTATTAGACAGTTGAAGAGAACAAGAGATCTGCTTCTTCAATTCAACTAATCCCAAAAAACGAAGACATAAATTTACAAAGCAAAAGCAGATATGAAGAAAGATAAAGGAGTGAAGGACTTCATGCATCGGTCACTTACAAGGGAATTTGAGCTCAAGAGGTTCGATGCCAAGGAGCTCTCCCGTGCTCATCTTCCCGTCAAACAAAACAAAGTACTACTAGTGCTCGGAAGAAGAAGAAGATCCGAAAAAAATATGAGCGTGAAAAGCAAGAAGAATCTTTTTGGTTTTGTAAACCAGATGGATCGAATGGCGGACAGATCGAGTGAGAGCGAGACACGACAGAAGGGTTGGGCTTTCAAGTGAAGAGCAAGAAAATCTAATCAAATCAAAATAAGATGTATTAATTAATTAAATATTTTTAAAATAATAATATCAACAAAATACAATTTCAATTATATTTCACATCACTATCAAATTAACCCCGGTACCAATTGTTTAAGCTATACTTGGTATTGTGTTTAGGGTTAAAATTTAATTTTTTTATATTTATAATTATTTTTTTATATTTTTAAATTATTTTAATATATTTTTAAATAAAAAATATTTTTAAAAATAACTATTACCCGCACTTTAAAATAATAAAAGACCCTTTAACCACTCATAAAAAACAACAAAATTGTTTTAGAATAAATAATATTATGTTTAATACTATAATAATTATTGTTTTTTAAAATATTTTTTATATAAAAATTTATTAAATATTTTTTTATTTTTAATATAAATATATAAAAATATATAAAAAAAATTAATTTAAAATGAAAAGTTAAACTTTTACCCAAAAAAAAAACACTTTTCAACCAATAAAACAAATAAGTAAACAAATAAGTAACCATCACTTACCCTCACTCTCCTTTAATTTTGTTATTAATAATCATAACATTTAAAGTGCCTACTGGCTACTACCACTCACACCAACTTTTGACTCGGTATCATTACTGCAATAGATATAAAAGGGAAATTATCCTTTCCTAATTCCTGTTTTCAAATGCTTCTTCACTTAACTTGTTGATGAGATTATACTAACCCTGTGAAAAAACTAAGGTTCTTTTTTTATATAGTATTTTACTGTCCATATAAACAATAAAACATGTTAATATATTTTTTAAAATCTTAATATTATAACAAAAGTTAAATGGTATGGAAAAATCAGTATAAATCAAAAGAAATTTCATTATAAATTATAATAGTAGTTTTATTTTTAATTTCTCATCTTTTCGTGAGTGAATAAATATTTCTTTGACTTTCTTCTACAAGGGTAATCAGGTTTTTTCAATTTTCAAGTACAAACAAACAACGTTTGGGGAAATCATTGTAAATCAAGAGATATTTCACTGTAAATTGTAATAGTAGTTTCACTTTTAATTTCTCATTTTTCACGAACGGATAAACATTTCTTTGGCTTTCTTCTACAAGGGTAATCAAGTTTTTTTAATTTCCAAATATAAGCAAATAATGCTTTTAGCCTCATAAAAGACAATAAATTTTTTTTGCCTTTGGGGGTATTTT
Source organism: Populus simonii (assembly GCA_007827005.2). Taxonomy (NCBI): domain Eukaryota; kingdom Viridiplantae; phylum Streptophyta; class Magnoliopsida; order Malpighiales; family Salicaceae; genus Populus; species Populus simonii. The sequence goes on from CM017464.2 coordinate 14,273,456, forward strand.
GGTGTTTTAAAATGGGTATTTTGTGTAATTAAGAGGATCATGGGGGCGTTTTAGTATTTTTCATGTTGTATTTTTATTTTTAATCAAAAAGTTATTGGCGCATATTCTAAACGCTCCAAAGAGTGGGCGGCGTTCACACCATTAAGGAAGAGTGTGAGACACTTTCCAGAGGCCAAATCGAGTCATCCATCGTATAATTAGATGTGCAGTCGTATCCTCTTCAACATGGAGCGGCCCGTGTAGACATATCATTGTTAGTTTGTCGTCGGTGATTGATTATTTGCGTTTTTTCTTTCTTTTATATCTCCTGACAACTAAAGTGCATAATTATCATCTATTTGTTTGTTGTTTGCTTGGGTCTGACATAGGTTGCCAGACCCAAGGCGTTTAAGTCTGGCAACTATGTTTAATACCAGACCCAGGCGCGGGTTTGGCATGACTGCCAGACCGAAGGTGCATGGGTTTGGCAAGACTGCTAGACTCAAGTAAACTTGGGTTAGGCATGTTGCCAGACCCAACTAGCATGGGTCTGACATGGTTGTTGTTGTTGTTGTTATTGTTATTTTCTTATTCTTAATTTTTTCTTATTGTTACTATTATTTTTAGTGTTATTATTCTTATTCATATTCTTATTCTTATTATACTTTTTATTCTTATTGTTGTTGTTATTCTTCTTCTTCTTCTTCTTCTTCTTAATGTTATTATTATTATTATTATCATAATCATAATTACCATTAACTATAACTATATTATTATTAGCACAATCATAATTACTATTAACTATTATTATTATTATTATTATTATTATCATCACAATTACTATTAACTATTATTATTATTATTATTATTCAAGTAAACTTAGGAATTGCATGTTTGTCAAACCCAAGTAACGTGGGTCTTGATGTTGGCAGACCCAAGCACCATGGGTCTGACGTGGTTTCACAGACTCAAGGCATTTGGGTCTGGCATGATTGTTGTTGTTGTTATTGTTATTGTTATTGTTATTGTTACTGTTGTTGTTGTTGTTGTTATAATGATTATTATTATTATTATTATTATTATTATTATTATTATTATTGGTGTTGTTGTTGTTGTTGTTCATAACCTTCTATGTTAGAATAAATTAGGTCTGACAGCCATGTCAAATTCAATTCACTTGGGTCTGGAATGGTAACTAGACCCAAAAAGCTTGGGCCTAACATAACTGCTAGGCTTAATTCATTATTTTATGAGTTTCAACTTACCTTATATGATAGTTATGGTAAAGATATGATTATAAATGAATCCTTCCAAATGGTTATAATTATTAAAAAATTGTCGCCATCTTGAAATGAATTCGAGAATTGATTTAAGCATAAAAGCAAGAAAATAGAAGTTGAAGACCTTATTTTGAGACTAAGGGTAAAAGAGGATAATAAGTTGTTCGAAATAAGAGTTATCTCTTATGATATAATCCCTAAGAAAAAACCTTATACGAAGAGGATAAGTATTGCCAAAAGTTTAATGGCAAATATTTTTCTGTAACAAGATAAAACACCTAGCCAAAAGTTGCATAAACAGGGCTTAATAAAGAAACCCAAGAAAGGAAATGATTGTTAAAGCCAATATTAACAAGATTGATCACCTTATTGATTAAGTTTTGAAAATGAACATTACTGTTGTTGTTTTTGAAGTCAACTTGATAAAAAATCATGAGCAATGATTTGTTGATACTAATGCAACTAGACATGTATGCATTGAAAATAGAATTTTATCCACTTGTAAAGAAGTGGTTGGTGAGCACTTGTACATGAGGAATTTATCAATCTTCAAGGTACTAGGTGTTGGAAAGGCCATACTGAAGATGACTTTAAAAAAGCTTCTAACCTTTAACAGTATGCTTCATGTTATTGATATTAAGATGGACTTAATACTTGGTTCATTGTTGAGAAAATATAGTTTTAAATTGATATTTGAGAGTGACAAATATATACTTTCTAAAAATAAAATGTTGATATGAAATAGGTGTTTTAGTGATGTCATCTTTAAAATGAGTGTAATGACCATTATAATCATGGATGAGAACAGTAATAATAATACCTCTTTTTCTCACATGTTTAAGTCTTGTGATATGTTGTATAACAAATTAAACCATGTGAATTATAAATCTATACAAATATGTGTTTGATATAATGATGTACATGAAAAAAATTGGATAAATGATATTGAATATTGATGTCCAATACACATTATGTATGATAGATGGTTCGAGAATGTGTTTTTTTGTAGTTTTGAAAAAAATTGGATAGGGTCCCAATAAGGAAGGTGCTAAAATATTGTTAAAAATAAATAGATGCACTAATACAAAAACCCATAAATCATAGATTTTGAATTTAATTGAATATGCTTACATTTTTTTTTGTATTATGTTTTAGTTAGATAATTAAAATACCAAGAAAAAGTTCAACATCGAGACAAAACAGTTCTATTTCTTCAAGCAATAGTGTTTCTGAGAACTGCTGCACACATTACCGACACATGTTTATCAAATATGAGTTGTAGATCTGGTGTCCCCAAAATTCCTTATCCTGACAAGTTAATAGTGGAATGGAAGTCAAATTTAAGCATTTAAGAAAATTTATTTTCTTGAAAATAACATTAAAAAATCGATTAAGTGTTTATATATTTTTTATTCATTAATTGATTTTTAGGCTCATAAATATGAAAGTTGCGCGCACAATAACATCAATTATAAAAAAAATTAATGGAAGTGTTTTTGTTTCAATAAAGCTAACTTAAAGAGCATCCTGAATGGATGTCCGTGGACCGTGGTTAAGGCTTGGTGGAGAAAATTTAAGGTTAATATATAATCAATACTTTTAGTTGATATAAATGTTTTTTAAATTTATAAACTAATTATTTTATGAAAATGATTATAAAAATTTTTTTTGGTAGGATAAGACAAACTTTAAGGTGACAAGAAAAGTCTAGGAAAATCACAACGCAACTAGGTAAGTTTTAATTTGTGAAGTATATATTTTTTGTAAATCTATAATCTTTTTTGCATTTAACAAAATTTTAAACCAGATTACGTGATTTTTAGTATGATGTGCACATCTACAGGAAAAGATATGCCGAGTCAGATGATTTTGAGGTGTAGAAGAATTTTAGACCTCCTTATATCATTTATAGTAATTAGGAGAGATTTCATGAGTTCTTGACGTTAGAGGGTTTTAGAAGACAACACAAAGTGGGTCCTCAAAAAGAAATAAGGAGACACATGGTTCCATTAGCAATTATACCCGTGAATCATTTTCTTTTATTAAACATGCAAAATATCTGGTAAGAGCTTGCTTTATTTTTAAGTATTTTTCTTTAAATGTTAGTGATTATTTGTGACATCTGTAGACTAATGTTTTATTTTACAAGCTACACAGTTTAGTGTGATCCAACTTTAATGAAGTTATATATGAAAATATATATTCAAAAAGAGGATAAGCAAAAAGGGGTGCAACCATTTATTATAAGTAAACTTTAAAACATTTTCAATATTTTTTTGAACAAAAGTTTTTTTGTCAACATCTTTGACTTGTTTTTCATGCATGAAACATTTAATGCTAACATACGTGCCAAATATGAAAAGGATCCTTCAACCCATTCGAAATACTACCTGGAGTTATGGTTGGAAGCTAGAGCAACCGGTTGACCAAATAGAAATCGGGTTTATAGTATCTTTATGACTATAGCCCAAGATATAAGGGCGAGTCGTAGTATATCGAAGGTAAGAACCCTACAATCCAGCCCAAAGCAGCCATTAACAACCATTTAGGAGTTGGTTCAATAACAAATAATTGTTGTGATGACCGATCTAAAAGCTGAATTGGTGGTGTAGTATGAAGAAAGAAGTAGGAAGATATGAGAGCAGATGATAGCACACATGGCAACTCATTATTCTCCGTTTTATAGACCTCTAAGAGATTTTCATCCCTCTCCACCTTAACTTCTACATGTAGCTCTAACTTCTTTTTAATGTATAAAGATATTTGTAATTGATTTTACAGTAAAATTAATAATTTAAAATGTGTTATTCAATTTAATTTAGTTGTTTAATGTCAAAATACTTAATCCAAATAAGCATGCATTAAAAGAAGAATAATTATTTAAATAATGATAGAATCACAAACAACCATAAAAATTATATTGGTGATTATATTAGTAAAATAAACCTATTTTTCTTAGAGAATTACAAAGAGTTAAAAAATATTTTGATATAAATCAGAAAATTTACCATATAAAATGTCAATGATTCTATCGGTCAATTTGTTGGTGATACATGATTTATATTACATATGATTAGTTAGTTGGTGCTTCATCAATAATATTTTATCAACAGATTGACCAGTAAAATAATGGCCGACACCAATTGCTTTTTGGCATGAACATCCTATCAGTTTTTCTGTCAGAAAATAAATCACCGGTGGACTCATCAATGGACTTGAAATTCCTAACGAGACACTTACTGATTCTGATGAAATTACAGCTCCAACACCTATGGAATATTCTATAGGTGATATTTAGTTTATACTATATATATGGAACATACGTCATGAATCAGAAAGAGTGGAATAATTTCAACTCGAAGATGAATTGCTTTGCACTCCAAGAAAACTAATGCAAGAACTTTCTAGGCTTTTACTCTTTTTATGTTAATTTTATTTTTTTTCCTATTAATAGTAATATTAAATAAATCCTATATTAACTCAATAATTATTTATTGAAATCTTATACTAATAGAATTAATTAGTTTATTTGTTAAATAAACTTCAATATTATAACGATTTAATAAAAAAAAATATTCTCTACTGCGAGAAATTATCTGCGGTTTTTTCTCAAGCCATTTTTGTTCGACCCCTAGCTACATCACCCAGCAAAAGCGTTCAAGAAAGAATAAGAGTAAATTTGAAATGCAAATTTCAAAACCATGCGAAGAAAGATTTCATAAACTACAACAGAATATTTACCAAGTCACACTAACAGTAACATATCAATGAAATGAAAATATATTTGCCCAGCTGACCAACAACAAATATATATATATATGGAGGAAATAGATCGATGTCCTTTCCATCCAACAGAACCCCTGAGATTATATAGTAAAATGGACAGAAAAAAAATTCTCCCCTAAGGTCCTTGGTAGTGTCAGGTCATTCTGTAGACGGTGATGACAATGAAAGGTTCAAGAGGAAGCCGACCAAAATTCCAACAAGTCCAACCACGAACGCAAACATGAGGGAGAAGCCTGGGTCAGTCTTTCGATATCTTCGTCTCCTCAGCAAATCCTGTAGGAAAGAAAAAGCTTAGATAAATTGTTGTAAAGGTTTCCTGTGTTTATCCTACAAATGGCAGTAAACACATATTAGCTAGTACACAAAAACCTCTTTCGTACGTGTGGTGGGGTGTTGGGGTTCTAACATATGGGAAATTTGGTATCATAACGCTGTTTCTCAGCATTAGATATAATTCATTCGAATCCATTTGTTCTCAAACAGAAAACATCTAAAATATTCCCAGTGTTTTTTACTGTTCACAAATCCAATGAGCTTTTTTACATTTTCAAGATCTCATAGCAGCCATCTGATAAACAAATTCCATGCCTACAAGTCATCTAATTAAAAAGTCCTCCTCTGCTTCATTTCAATTGCACTATCACATTTGATCAAGCATTGCCTGCAAATGTCCATTGAAGGATTTTTTTGTTGTAAATAATATAATTTAATATTATTTAAGAAGTTATTTCAAAAGATCTCTATCCCACATTGAAAAGACAACATCTTCTACTTTTTAAGCTGAAGTTTTTAAATCTAATAGGCTTCCATTCCCACATTGGAAACACAAGACTTTTTTTCTAGTATTTATATAGTGAACTATGATATGAGCTACTAACCAACTAAAAAAGTGATAGGCTCGTACACTTAAGGTTGGGCTGAGCAAAAGGAAAACCTCCGTTTCCCTCCCTGCACGTGAGGCAATGCCGATACTTTCCAAGCCTCTTGTCTCCGATAATAATTTATTTTTTAACCTTTAAACTGAAACCACAGTTTTTGAAGCTCCCACAATTTATTTTCATAACTATATTTTTTTCCAACAACTATTTATTTTCTCTGATAGCTATTTTATTTTCTCTAACAACTATATTTTAAAGGCTGGTTACACTCTTTAATTCTTTATTTAATTTCTTCATGGATGTTACAGATTCTAGGCCTATATATAAACACCTGTTAAAGAGGAATATATAATTCATTTTAGGTTGCTGGACTTTTTTCTTTTGCTTTGCCTTGCTGTTTCTACTTCCCTCAGTTCTAGAGGAGGAACCTGTTGAATCCTGGAGTATAGCTTTTTGTAGAGGAAATATATTTAAGGAAAGTGTTTGTAACACGCCTCATGTTTTCTATTTGTTGCTTTCCATCTTGTTCCTGTCTTCCCCCATTGTTTCTTTACCAACATTTTTAACCCTTAGGGGATGCTCCAAGAGGTGTGTGAAAATGATGACAGAATAAAACTTGATAGAACATGTTAACCACCTATTATTTGCATTTAAATAATTATCATGACAAAAACGAAAATGTGATGATTTTGCAGTTGTGAGTGTCATAGTGAGCATGTTTCCCCTCTCTTCTCGAGAAAGAAGTGGGCTATTTCTTTACATAATTGTGCTCAATTTCATGGTTTGAGCAAGAGGAAAACTGGCTCCATATTCTCAATTCAACAGAAATGGAAAACAAATAATAATCAAATAACCAGGCTGAAGCACAAAGTGACTAACCAGTTCCTGCTGCAGCAGCTGGGTTTGTCGAACAGCTGCATCCCTTTCATCCTCCAGGAGCTGTACAGCCTGATTCAAACATAAAACAGTTGCACTTGAAAAACTTATATGCATGTGTGTACGTGTATAACAAAAAACCTGTTTAGAAATTAATTCAAGGATATGCTCATATGCTTTTCCTGCAAAAAGGCATGGTACAGAGCAAATTTACAAGATTGTGACAATTATAAACAAGATCAAGTTGCATAGTGCATGTTGAATGATATAACGTGCATATATAGATGTGTTTCCTTTGAGTAGTTAAAACTGACAATCCATTACAGTTATTCACAATCTTGGAGAATCCAAGAAGGAGCCCAATTCTAGCATATTCAAGTGCAAAGCAATAACAGCAGTCACATACTAGAAGGAGACCAATCAAAACTGCAGCAACTTTATACAGTTAACTTCCTCGAATGAAATTAGATCTTGTGGAATCATATTGGATAATTGACGATATATTCCACACCTTGATAAAAAACCAATCCTTGTTTACTAACCATACATTGTCTAAACAAATCCAATTCTCTCTCGATATGTTCCTCAAAAAATCTGATTTCATGCGGATTATGCCCCCAACTAACGAAGAGGTCTTGGCAGAACTCCCTTACATGAAATTGAGCACAATTCTGTAAAGAAATAGCCCACTTCTTTCTCGAGAAGAGAGGGGAAACATGCTCACTATGACACTCACAACTGCAAAATCATCACATTTTTGTTGTTGTCATGATAATTATTTAAATGCAAATAATAGGTGGTTAACATGTTCTATCAAGTTTTATTCTGTCATCATTTTCACACACCTCTTGGAGCATCCATAACCATTCTCATTTTTTACTCAGGAGCATTGTGTCTAAGCTTTGTTCAACTGTCAGTTTAGGATCAAGAATTTTTCTCATCAGCACACTTCACTATCAAACCCTTGTGATAGAGGTCACTATGGCATTTTTTATCCATCTAGTACTTTCTTTAAGGAGCCTTTAGTTGCCTTTGTAATGATTCTGTTAATATGCAACACCAAGTTGAATGAAGTCAGTCAAACTCCAGAGATATGAGTGCTATTGTAAAATATAAGATTCTATATTAAGTTGTCTAATGATTAAGAAATAGATTTGATATTAATCAACTCCACTCGTAATTAGGATATATGATTTGATTGTGTTATTGTAAAATATAAGATTCTATATTAGGTTGTCTATAGATTAAGAAATAGATTTGATATTAATCAACTCCACTCCTAATTAGGATACATGATTTGATTTGGTTCCAGATTTCATACCTTGTATTCTCATTTAAATAGGAACCTTGTACAGCCTATTTTGAATAAAGTCAATAAATTGAGGTACTTGAAAGGAACTCGAGGAAAATGTTTGTTGTTTAAGAAACATGGATATTTACATGTTGAAATCTACACCGATGCAGATTGGGTTGAAAGTATAACTGATAGAAGATCAATTTTTGGTTATTGTACGTATGTTGGAGGGAATTTAGTTACTTAGCAAGGAAAAAACATGTTGTAGCAAGGAGTAGCTCAAAGGTCGAGTTTAGAGAATTGCACATGGGATTTGTGAAGTTGCGTAGATTAAAATGCTTTTAGAAGACTTGAAGATTCTTAACTCCTCGCCCATGAAGGTGTACTGTGACAATAAGGCAACTATCTCAATTGCTCATAATCCAGTTCCTTACAATAGAACAAAGAGCGTGCAAGTTGATAAACACTTAATCAAAGAATGATCTGCATGCCATATATATCAACCACTGAGCAAGTTGCTGATGTACTTACAAAGGGACTTTACAAGAAACAATTTGACTACTTGATCGACAAGCTGGCAATGGAAGATATCTTCAAGAGCTAGCTTGAGGAGTGTTGTAAAATAAACGATTCTATATTAGGTTGTCTATAAATTAGAAAATATATTTGGTATTAATCAACTCCTATAAATTAGGTGTCATCCTAATTAGGATAGATAATTTGATTTGGTTCCTGATTTCATGCCTTGTATTCTCCTTTAATTAAGAACCTCGCACCGACTATTTTGAATGAAGTCAATAAACTGATTTCCAGAGAATACTAATTGCCTTCAAGTACACATAAGTCCATGCTGTTAGCTAAAATTAGCACACCCCAAATACAATAAAACTCACAGAGTTAGCATCAGGACTTTTTTCGGAGCCCTTCAACAACACTTCATCTTCCAAGTTTCCTTGAGTTGTAGAGGTGGGCATGTATACAACTCTAAGCTTCATCTCCTGTATCACCTTGCCATCACTATCCTTATTAAACTGGCAATAAAATCAATCATTGTTCAAATATAATATCATTTTGCAAAGTCAAGCTAATGAAACATGAATAACTTTTCTTCTTCAAGTTAACACCCTTACAGTATCTGGTGGGAGCTCATCAACATTAGCAGGTGGAGGCACAATGGTACTCTGTAAGAGAAACTTATCCTTACATTGCATATCTTGAGGATATTCTCGCTGAGCCTGAAGAGTAACTGAAAATCCAGTAGTTTGTAAACATCAAATATATTCTAACCAATTAAGAACTTTACAACAATTATGTGTTGGCTGGCACATGGCACACAAACAAATTCCATATATGCTGGTCAAGGATAAAATTATGATGCTTGGTTCTTCTTTCATTTTAATAGGTGATCAAGGAAAAAACAATCCCAAGCTATTAAATGATCACCTAATAAACATCTCACAAATGGCTGGTTACCACTCTACCCACAACTCTGATGTGAGAATTGTAACCTTTAGTGGACATCAAACATAAATTCACATTTGAATAAATAATTCCTAGTTTAATAGGACAAGAAAGTCCTACAAAAAGATAGTGACTGGGTAACAAGTGGCACCTTTAATGACAAAAGAGTCCCAAGGCGGTATGACACCAGTGTTGGGCCTCACAAAGTACTTCTTAGGTGAAGTGGTTTTAACCTGGCAAAAAGTGAAGTATTACAAAAATGAATCCATCAAAGGCCACCAATGCACATCAATACGGTCTTAATACAGTAGTTGAGAGAGTACCTTAAAAGCAACATGGTGCTCTGTGTTGTTCGCAACTTTGAGATCGCAAAAGCTTTGCTTTTCCAGCTCAACTGAATACATATATAACACAATCACAAGTCCAAATGAACTCTATTGACAAAATTGAATCTGAAAGTTTTATAACACACATGAATATCAACACTTTTAGAAGGTATCAACATTTTCAAGAATACAACTTATAATATTCAAGATTAGCATTAAGATTTGCATCAATTATCCATACTTGATGCCAGCAGATATTTGCCATGGATCTGTTTGCAAAATAATTTAATTTCTATCTTTTGATATTCTTTTATTTTTGACCAAGCACATCTCCTTACTTCAGCCAATCAATTTGGGTTCTAATAGTTGAAGTTTCTATGCCTGCAAAGCTTTTAAGTATCAAGAAAAGTGGATCAGATCCAGCTTGGTTTTAATTAAATTGCACTCCATCATTTTGATCTTCTTTAAATCCCCATCCTCCCTCTTTGAACAACTAATCATCTTTACTGTGTTGTGAGAGAAATCACTTGAATACTAGGCATCTATCTCATTGATGCAGATGACTTAAAAAACATTTGATAACATGTTAGAAGTTGAGAATGGCGCTTGGTACAGTAGTCAAATATTAGGCTAGAAATCTTAATTTTGCACGCAGGTTTGAGACCTGAGAGCAGCCACTTGACACAGAGGTGTCAAAACATAAACTTGTTACTTTTCTTTATAAAAGGATTTATAAAGAATAAATGTGATTGATATGTACCTAAAACCAAAAACTGTGATTTGCAAAAGGGAGTTTTTAATGTCTTCATAACTTTCATGGAAGGGTTAGGTAATACCTTGGACTGCCAGAAAACTCGTATTCCATTTTAAGAACAAGGACATTATTAAATAGAGAATCCCAATTAGTTCCAGATCAAGAGCAGCCTAATGGATTATCAAAGTAAATTAAATAACGATTCACTGTCTAGTTGAGATGCTATGCAAAGCACGCAACCTTAAATCTGCTCTAATTCTCCCAATTAATGCATGGATTAGTAGAATTAAGCGTAACGAATTTTATTCTCCTTGCCATAAATGAGAACCCGATGCAAGAAATTAAATAGCAAATATAGCACATAAATCAATAAATTAAAATCGTTATTTACAAAAGGAAGAAAGAAAGATGCAACGTAGAAAGTTAAATTAACGAAAGAAAAATAAAAACAGAAAATAAATATACGTCATGCAGATTTTATATAGGGAGAGAAGCTTACAAATGAACTTGAGGTCATCTGGATGTACAGAGATAAACGGCTTATCAACACCGGTTGTCATATCCCCCCCCCCCCCCAACCAATATCACCAAATCTTCCACTAAAAAAATCCAAATCAAAACAATCAAATGAACACAAACATAACCTATAAAAAAAATTAAAACGCCCAAATCAATCGAAGAAATTGAGGTAAAAAAGTTGTGATAGATTAAAGAGAGCGAGAGAGGGAGTGACATTAATAGTAAAGAAAACTAACATGTGCGTGGTTAAACGAGTGTGAAGGATTAGTTAAAAGCAGCGAGTGAATGAATGGATCGAACTTTCAGGCACCAATTTCGGCTTTTTTATCGGTTCAGGTGGTCTGTTCTTACTTATGCGCTCGGTTTAGAGAGAGAAGCAAAGAATCTCTCTGTTAAAAAGGAGTGAGAATTAGACAGAGAGGGATGGTAGCTTGGGGTTTTCGTGCAGCCTGGAATCAGAACGGCAGAGCTTTCTTTCTTCTTCAATATCAGTGAGACAGAGAGAGAGAGAGAGAGAGGGTGTGATGGAACTGACACGTATATATAATAAATAACCGAGGGAGGTTCTGTTCAAAAGTTTTTTTTTTTTGGGATATCCCCGTTCCCCACACAGGAATCGGGTATCTATGTGCTATGACGTACCACTTCTAAAAACTTTTTAATTATTTACTTATTTATTGCTTTTGTGGTTTAAACCCGAATTAAACAATTTATTTTATTTTATTTTCAGGTAGTGAGTCATTTTAATAGACTAATTTTGTTTATTAACATAAAAAAAATTTAAATTTAGTAAAATAACATAAGTGCACAAAATGCTAGCGAAACATCATAGTTTATACTCGTCATGGTTCCAAAACATAATACATAAAAAAATCATGATTGAAAAATATAATATTTGATAAATGTTTCAATTACCAAACATGACATTTGACACATGCATTTTTAAACCACAATATCTACCGAACTACAACTTACCTCTAAATATTATATCCTAAACAATATTCAAATTATTTGTCAAACTCTATCTAATTCCTAACCCTGAATAATGTCTAAACCTTAATAACCACTAGCCCATAAATGATAAAACATAACTTAACTCGAATCCAAACCCTAAACATGCATTAACCATAATCCAAACCTTAAACTCAAACCTTAACACCATCCATAACATCCAAGTTACTTAAACATTAAAAACTAATATTAATCTAAACATTGAACATTAACCCTAATTTAAACATGAAGCATAAACAATAATCTAGATACCAAACCCTAATCCTAATTAATCACTAACCTCATATCTTTAACCACAAAAAATAATCTTAATCCAAACATATAACCCCAAGCCCCAACAAAAAAAATCTAACATTAACTAATCCTAACATAATCGGAACACTAAACATCAAACACAACCCCAAAATTTTAAGACTAAATTGTTAAATTAGTTCTTCATGTGAAATTAGATACTATTAACTCCACACCGTTTAGATTAGGCTTTTTTCTTATAAAATTAAACATGGCATAAAAGCTATATTTTTTGCAATGTTTCTTTTTTTATAGTTTGTGTAGTTTTAAAGTAGCTTTTAATAATAAAAAAATTAGGATTTTTAGTGAAATGCATAATAACTATAATTTTTGTCCAGTTTTCATTTATTGTAATTAATTTTCTACCAAACATTTTATAACCAAAATTCCATTTGAATTTAGGATAAATTGTAGAATAACTATGATTTTTTTAGTTCATAACACATGTTTAATGGTTATTTAGTTTGTTAATCTTACAATTATTTGGTTCAAAAGACCTATAAAACCAAGAACTTAACAATATTCAAATTAAAACTAAACTCAACAAACAATCATGTTATCTTCATATATATGGTGACCTTTAAGATTTTGATTTCTAATTTTAGTACTCCAAATATTCTAGTATTATATATATATTGAATCTTAAACTCAACCTACCCTAAATAATACAAAACAACAAATATATTAAAAACACTAAAATTAATTGCAAATTCATAATTAACAAAATAACACAATATAAAACTCATAATTAATAAAGCAACATAACATAATACATTGATAGCATGTAAGCAAGTCGATTTATCTATATCTACATCATCTACTAGATGAGTATGACTGTCTCCTAATTGAGTGATCTTATCTTCGACCATGACAGTATCAACAGTTAACATCTCTTTAAAGTTCACAAGTATAGCTAGTAAACAGTGAATCAACAAGACATAAATGTATCATATGTTATTTTCATCAAGATTATAAAGTACAAAGACAACCTCTTCACCCTCCCATATTAATAAGCCAATATAATATTCATTTATATATATATATATATATATATATATATATATATATATATATATTAATTCCAAAATGTTACGATTACTTATGGTATTTTGAATCCATTGTGCATATTACTCATATTGTAAGTCTTTTGGTAGGGAAACCTACTCGAGGTTTGGTTTGATGACCCGATAAATTATACCCATATATCAAATCATATTCTCCTCTACTATAATCATATGTTGCATCTGATAAATATCTCGTTTGTTCATGCATCCCATCATGATATATAAGTTTAATAGTGGCTTAACTAATCGTAATTATCATTTTTACTTCGACAACTTACAGCGTGAAAAGCATAACTCATATCGATATCAACTAGAATGTGAAAAGCATAGCTCATTTTAAAATGGGATTAAAACATTCACTTTGATCCTCCAACTTTTAAAATTATAAACTTTCGACCCCTATATTTTTGGAAATTCAATTTTAGTTCGAGACTTTATTTTCCTTGTTTTTTTAGTTAGTTTGAGAGATGAGAGAGAAAGTGGTTGGATTCCAATAGTAGAGAGAGAAAGTCTCAATTGACAACAATATCGGCCATGAAAAATATCGATTTTGGTGTCAACAAATTCCATTCAACGAGGAGAGTTTATCCTAGGTGTTCTTTGCCCTTCACCTTGCCAGTTATTGTAGATACGAGTTTGGAAAACTTCATGATTTCGGGTCAATTTTGGTTATTTTGGCCTATTTTGGGTTTATTTGAGATCATGAATATGTTTAACAAGAAATGTAGGGTGTTTTCTAGGTGTTTTAGGTCAAAAGGGTTAAAAATCAAGTTTTTTAGTAAAAAAAACTCGTGGTTTGATTTTCTAGTGACCAGGCAATGCGTTATCTACCACAAAAGACAACGTGTCATCTGTATATTTTTTATTTTTTTAAATAAAGAGCAGAGCTATATTGAAAGGCCACATGCTCGAGTTTTTTTAAAGCCTAGACATGTTGGGCAACCCAGTTTAAGCCTGAATGTCCGAGTCTTTTTTTTTTTTTGCCATTTGTTTTTTTAATTTTTCCCTTGGAATCTCATCATTTAGTTATTTTCTTTTTCAATTTTAATAGATTCTTAACATTTTTCTATGATGTTTTTTTAATAGAACATGATTTAATGTTTACTTAGTTTGCTTTCCAATTTAATCTTTGGTTAAATATCATTTAGTTTTTATTTGGTTTTCACATAAAATTATAAAATATTTTTAGAATATGTGCAACCTTACATAATATTTGTTTATTTAGTTTTATTCAATTGCTTTCATGCGTGTTTCTTTTCTATCATTGTTTGATTGAATAGAAAATTATTTTAATGAACACATTTGAGTACATGACCCACATTGCAAGATTAAAATCCTATTTTGGAACGCAGTGCAAACCGCGTTCCACAAAATTTTGAAAATTTTTTTGTCTTAATTTTATTTTATGTTTTCAGATCATTTTGATGCATATCTAAATAAAAAACACTTTTAAAAAGTAACAGCTATTATACTTCCAAACACACACTTTATATTTTAATCTACATCTATCTCTTGATTTTTCCAGTTGAATCTTTAGTTGTCGGTAACAACTTTGTTTTTTTATGTTTCATTGGCACATATAATTATTTGATTAAATAAAAAATTTACTAAAAAAAACAAAATTATTAAACATAACTAGGTCATGACTCATTTTGTGAGATCAAAATTTTTTTATCTATATTTATCTCTTGATTTTTTAGTTTAGTTTTTAATTATCGCTAAAGATTATATTTTTTTTATATTTATAAGCACGAATAATTCTCAATTTATTTTATAAGGTTTTTAATTTATGAATGAGAATTTTTTTTATATTTAAAAACATGTTAAAAAAAACTTTATATTTATAATTTTTTATTGAAAAAAATTATTAGACTAGTAGCAAATGGCCAGTCAAATAGTTAGTAATTATTAATTGGGGACTTGTAGCCTTCCATTATTTGTGTGTACTGTGGTCTGTATGCGTAAATAACAGCTTATTTTTCTAGCCTACAACCAGAGAAAACATTGAAACATATAAAATGACCTTTCCTTTAGCCATCCTGTTTTTTTTACTCAACAAAAATACATTCTAGTATAAATAATAGTAAGAGTTTGTTTGGCAGTGTGGTTGCGGTTGTTTTTTAAATAATTTTTCATGCTAAAATATATGTCAATAATATTTTTTATTTTTTAAAAATTATTTTTAACATCAGTATATTAAAATAATTTGAAAGCACTAAAAACATATTAATTTAAAACTAATAAAAAAATAAAAAAAATTTAAATTTTTTCAAAATATAGACATGATTTTCACCTCAGCAGCTGCAATAAATTATCTACTCTAAAACTTAATAAACATATCATTAAATGGCATGATTTTCACCTCGTAGCTGCAATCAACTTGAAAACTCATTTCCAAAGAAATATTATCTGAATTATCCTCTTTATGAAATTTAACGGTATCAATTCTTTTGGACTAATTTAGGCATTGCAGACTGCAGATTCTCTTAGATTTGGAAGGGTTTGTTTTGCAGGTTGCGTTCAAATTCTCACGTTCAATTTTGTAGCCCAGGTTTTCGATCCAATATTAATACCTTGGGGTTGCGATATAATTTTTTATTAAAATTTAATTTTTTTTTTAAAATTAATTTTTAGTATTTTTAGATCGTTTTGATGAGTTAGTTTCAAAAATAAATTTTTTAAAATAAAAAAAATTATTTCAATACATTTTCAAGCGAAAAACACTTTAAAAAACAACTTCTACTACACTCTTAAATATACTCTAATATCCATCATGTCACCAAAATCCAAGAGTTTTTATTAAAGGTGAGTAAAAAAATCAAAAAATTATCTCTAGTTTTTTTTTCGGTTTCAATGTTTAATTTAAAAAATAAAAAAAATAGTTTGGTTTTTTAAATAAAAAACTGAACCAAATAAAAAATAATCACTCCATTTATGCTCAAAATAATCTTCCATTGCAAAAGAGATTTGAGGTCTAAAATGGAAACAAAATTATAATATCAAAAACTATTTAGTTGTCAATAGTGACTTTTTGATCAAAAACTATTTAGAATATGTTTAGGAATACTGTGTTTCCAAAAAATTTTAATTTTTTTAATTAAAATTTAATATATTTTGTATGTTTTAGATTATTTTAATATGTGAATGTCAAAAATAATTTTTTAAAAAAAAAAAATATCATTAACATATATTTCAGTACAAAAAATTATTAAAAAAATAACCACAGTCACATTATCAAATATACTTTTAGCTGTCAATAGTGACTTCGAATTACGGTAAGTGATTTTCATCGCCCATTCATAAAATTGAGATTTCAAATCTCGTGGCATTTTTATTTCTCTATTTATAATTATAGCAACCATTGGAAAGACTTAGTACCTTTGAACCTTGGGCGGGTTTGATTACTGGAATAGAAGTAACAAATATAATAAAGATAAAATATATTTGAATGAAGAGATAAAATAAATATGTAAAAATAAATTGTTTTTAAAATAATTTTAGAGTGAATATTTATATTTCTAAAACAGTAGGTACAAAAAAGACATATCTTTAAAGATAATATATATTATTTTTATTTCTAAATATTACGTAAAATCTCTCAATTTCAAAATTATTTAACTAAGATATGTAAAAATAAAAATGATTATCATTATATTTTTTAAACCCTACTCGAGGGTCGATTCAGGCAAAGCCTGGATCACGAGTCAGATTGACTCGAGTTAATATAAAAATAAAAATGATTATTATTATAATTTTAAATATGATTCGGGAGTCGACTTGAGGCAATCTCGGGTCACGAGTGAGGCTGAACATTGACTCAGGTCAATGTAAAGACAAAAATAGTTATTATTATAATTTTAAAACCCGATTTAAGGTTGATCTGGGTCAACATTAAATAAAAGGTGATTATTATTAAAGTTTTAAATCATGATTCGGGGGTTAGCCTGGGGCAAAGCTTGGGTTACAGATCAGGAAGGTCAATCTAGGTCAACTCGGGTCAATATAATGATAAAAGTTGTTATTATTATAATTCTAAAACCTAACTTTGGGGTCGATAGGAACAAGACCCAGGTCTTGGGTCGAGAGGGTCTGCACAAGTTGACTCGAGTCAATGTATAGATAAAAATGGTTATTATCATAGTTTTTAAACCTGACTCGGGAGTCGACTTGATGCCAGGTTCAGGTCACTGGTTGGGAGGGTCAACCCAGCTTACCATAAAAAAAAATAGTCTGACCCCTTAGCAAAGCGCGAACACTAAGGCTAGTTTTAATATCTAAATGTAAAGATACTGTATTTAATTTAATTTTATTTTTATTTTTGGAGAAACTAGTATATTTATTTTTCAACCAAAACCTTATTTCTCAAAATATATATGCTGTTAATTATCTTTGTTTAAACCAAATTAAATATCATATTGGAAGCATTAGATTAAGATATAATATTACACGAAAAAAACAACGAAAATGTATCAAGTACTAGTTCAACCAATCTCCAATTCTTTTAAATTGTTGAAAATTTTATTATAACATATGAATCGGATTAGATGTTTATTTACAACCTTATAATATTTCATTCACGCCTTTCATTAGTAAAAATGTAAAAATAAATGCTTTAAGGTGATATATGTTATTAATGATGATGACAAATGCAATTTTATATAATGTTGTTCTAATAATAATTATATTGGTAAAAAACTGGTGTTAGCAATGATAAAAGTCTTGGGGACAACAGTTAAATAGTAGTTGTAATAATGATTACGAGGCTTGAATAATTTCATTGATTACAAGTGTTAATGGTGACAACGACGATGTCAACGAGACAATGGTTGTTATTTTGATATACATGGTTTTCCATTTTTAATGGTCCCTTTCTTTCCATTTTTTTGTCATTATTTCTCTCTCTAATGACATGGTTTTTATTGGACTGTGTTAAATGAAATCTAAAATTAAATTGAAAGAAAAGAATTTGGTATATAAAGAATCAAAATCGAGACTCAACTGAAAAGTTAATAATAATTATAGATTAAATTGAAGAAAAGGAGAGAAGGATCTAGCCCGCGCACCACACACACCCACACATTAGAGGAGCCACTGCATTGTGGTGGTGCGTCAAAGCTCCTCCAACCTTACAAAATCACCTTACTTCATGTTATTGAAATCATTGTGGTCTAAGCTTTCTTGGAAGGTGGTGTGCGCGGCACACCTCCGGTGTATCTCCTCCGACAACTAATTTCTCCTCTCCTTCCTTTCTGTCTCTTTTCTTTATCTCGTTTCTTTTTCTCGACTTTCGCATCTTGCATTTGGTTTTCTTTTTATTACAAAAAAAGGATTTTTTTTTCTTGACTCGTGCTCAATTGTAGTCCTTTTATTTCCAATTACTTGTTAAACGAAAAATCTGAAATAGTTTTTGCAAATTAAGCATCAACTCAACTCAACTCAACGTCAAGATGTTTTCCGACTCAACGAAAACCTGATAATAAGCTAACTAAAGCAAACTATAAAGTCAATTCTAAAAAACAATAAATGTGAAAGGACTGGAATGAAAAGAAAAAACTTGAGGTTATAAAAAAAAGGATGAAAAAAAACAAAGTTTTGAGACAATGTGCTTAAACCAGTACCCTTTTTTTCTCTTCAAGTGGGGATGTAATCTATCTAGAGACACCTAACCTTCCTTTTGGTACGAAAGTTTTGAGATCAAGTAAACCTATTCTTCAAAACCATACAGCTAGAACAGGCATGATCAGATGGGTGTTAGGATAAGCACCACCATTAGCAGGACAGTTTCAAAGAGCTCATGCAAACTACTTCACCAGGTGCAGCAGCTCCACAATGCTTTGTCTGAACCTCTCACTCAAGCTTCTTTCATCACTTCTTTTGCTTGATGCCTCTAGTTTAACCTTTTAATTCTTTAGTCGATCCTCATTTGGGAAAGGAAAACATGAATCATCGAACAAATACTTGTTTATGCATCAGATAAGTAACATACCGTGGTGGAATAAATTTTTGTTATGTCTATTTGGAGGTGTCATGTCTAATGCATTTAATTGATCATACATATTTCAGTACCATAAAAAACATGTTCTTATCGCCAATAATATTTCGTCCATAAGGTAGTAAAAACCAAAGACCAATCGGCTTTATGGATGATAAAATAGATATCAATCAATTAGAAGGATCAAAATTCTTTCAACCTCCAAGGTGACCTTCTATAATCAAACAAATAAAATAAAGGATAAAAATTG
Organism: Populus simonii; assembly: GCA_007827005.2. Lineage (NCBI taxonomy): Eukaryota > Viridiplantae > Streptophyta > Magnoliopsida > Malpighiales > Salicaceae > Populus > Populus simonii. The sequence goes on from CM017464.2 coordinate 14,293,217, forward strand.
AAAGTCGCACCTAGTCAGCCTAAAAGGAACAATCCAAACGGCTGGATTACAGCAATCTCTCTAAAGAATAGCGGACAATAACGAGGAACACTGGAGGTTGATCCCACATAAAGAGTTTACCCACAATCCTAATAGCATATAGCATCTTATATTATCACTCTCTTTCAACGCTTTTTTTTTTTAAAAAAAACAGCAGCAGCTAATGTTGATGTGCGTATATTTGAAGATAAAATTCATCATACCAATCAAGGATGCAAAAATATAGATCAAAGCACATTCTGTAATCCCATGCCCTGGCAGGACAAATTGCAGCGAGGGCATCAGAAAATGCTATAGCCTGAAATAATTGGTACAAAAACTGAAACATTGTAGTCTCATTTTAGCATATCAAATGTGATACACAAATTTTCACAAAGTGAGAGAAATTCAGTTCTTACAATTCTCTGCAGTCATGGTACTCATTTGGAGAAGAAAAGGACCAGAGAATGACAGTATCCATGTTTTCTCATTTAAAAGTGGAGAGTCTGGGAAGCTTGTCCCTCAGATAATACAGTCTTGCCCTCCTAACCTTCCTGTGCTTAATTACTTTTATCTCCTTGATATTTGGTGAGTAGCTGTGGTAGTAAAAGAACCCATTAATCATGTCACAACCGCTAATTATTGAACCAGGAAAATTATGAAGTAACATTAGATAAACACAGTCAAAAGAAAACTTCAAGATTTTGGTGTTATGAGGACAAGGAAATTTGTTAGAAGCATCTTGATCATGATCATGAATCTACATGCTTGGCATTGGCTTATCTCTTGGCATCAACAGGCTGGATGTGGAATGTGCCACAAAACAAAAGCAGGGGAGCTTCTAACTTAGTGCCACTACTGTTTTAAAAGCTCAATGATTGCGATTTTATGAATAGAAATCCCAAGTGAATATGTACTAAATCTTTCAGTAATGTTTATTTTATTGCAGATCACATAACAAGCTCATTAAAACCTTAACTATGAAAAAAAGATAAAAAAAATACCTTCCAACTTTTACAGTGTCAAATATTCTTAGATTCATATAGCATTTCAAACAAAAATAAATGGTATAATACACAGAATACTGAATAATAGTCAGCAGACATTGTAAAAATCAGAGCTCTCATCCAAATGAAAGACAGTAGTAGTGTAATCACAGGTTTCATCTAGGAGTTACACAGAAGTTATTCAACTAATAAGATCATCAACGCAAACCAAATGAATAGCCAACATAGAACTGTAAGACAAGTCAAAAGGAGTACTCACAGTGGGAATACGATCTCAACTCCTATACCAGCAATAATCCTCCGAATTCTAATAGTTGTGTGGATACCAGCATTCTGCCTAGATATGACAATGCCTTTGTAAATGGACAGTCTACGCCTATTTTCAGGAACTTCCTGTAAATCAACCACATAAAATCACACCTCAAAAGAATTTCATTTCACCACAAACCAAACATCAACAAGCTAATGCGAACAAGAACAACAATAGAAAGCAATTACAAATTTGATCTCCACTATATCCCCTGTCCTTATATCGGGAATCGGCCTTTCCATCTCTGAAGCCTCCACGGCTCTCTTATTCAAAATCTACTCAAATAAATCAATGAACCAAAAATTAAAAACTTAAAAAGGTGATTGTTCTTAACATAATTACTCTAGAAGCAAACCCAGATCAGATAAAAGTAAGTACCCCAATTATATCCCCAAGCTTAACTCGAGGCTTTCTGGGTTCTTTCACAGCTCCTTCAACTTCAGCTTCAGCTTGAACTTCCTCTTCCTCACTCCCTTCTACAACTACTTCTTCCTCAACATTCTCAGTTTCTTCCACAACTTCTCCACCTCCAGTCTCCGACTCGGCTCTCGTTACAAAACTCTGCCTCGAAAATTCCTTAAAAAATGCTTCAAGATTCGAACTTAATGAGGTTGAAGAAACCCTAGAGACTGAAAATCTACTAGAAGAAGCTGAGTTGGAAAGATAAGAGCTGCGATTGATTGTTGAAGAAAAACCTAATTTCTTCGGGACAGGAAATTGAGTAGGACTCCTGGGTATAACAGCAAGTGCCTGCAAACAGATACAAAGAAAAAAAAAGTAAAAGAAAATTGTATAAATATCGAAATGTTTTTGTGCGTAGGTAAAGGAGAGGGAGTACCTGAGGGAGAATTTTAGAGCCCATGTTTTGAGAGGAAAAGACTATAATAATATGGAAGGGAGAGGAAAATTAAAGAGAGGGCATGTTCTTGCCTTCTTGGTTTAGGTGGGAGGAGGAATGGAATGCCTTATCCGTTGAATAAGAAGAGGAAGAGGGAGGGAGGGAGGGAGGATGTGTCAGGTTGTTCTATCTCTTGCACACGTGTGACGTGTTTTATTTATTTGGTTTATTGGGCTTTATATTACGTTAATGGCGAGAGCCCGATCGGGCTCCAGATTTCATATATGGGCCGAATCTAAAGCTCCTTTGGGCCAATAAATTGACATGTATTATTAGGTTCCGGAGCCCTCCACGACTATTCATTGTACCCAAAATAAAAATGAGATTTATGAGTTCCATTTTCATGCGAGTGGGTGAAGGAGTAATGTTCTTGAAGCATCTAGTAGTTTCCTCGTAAATTGAAATGCTGGTGGCCTTGGCTCCAGCAGCATGAAAAGTATTTGATATTTTTGAAATTTATTGAACCCCAAATATATAGTATTTTCACTTACATTAAATGCACACAATCTATCATGAAAATTATTTATAAATATTTTATTTTTTTCATGAGCAAGAAAAAAGTACATTATAATTACCTGATAATTTCTCTCTCTCTTAGCAAAAGTTGATATAAAAAAAAGCTTTGATTGTTTCCATGTAAAGAAGATAACAGATGGCAAGACAACCGAGTTCTAAAATAAATCATATAAAAAATGATTTAGTATATTTCTTGATAAATATATTTATGACTCAATTATTTTATTCAAAACTTGATTTATTTTTAAAAATATTAAAACGATATTGATTTAATATTTTTTTAATATTAAAATGATAATATTTTAAATACACTCGAGTGAAACTAGTTTAATGTTTCTAATATTGATTTATATCACGCTCTTAATCGGGTTTGCTATCCTTGCCTTTAGGATTCTATTTCTATTTAATGAATAATTATATTGACAGATATTTGCAAGAAAGATAAATAATAAAATTATCAAGAAGATGTATTTCTTTAATTAAAACTCTATTTACTTATCAATGCATATCTTTATTATTTTAATGCTAACATGTTTTTTTTTTAACTGTGAACATTGTTTTTTTTTTAATAAAAACCTAGTATGATCTAAACAATAAATTAAAAAAATATCCAAATAATGTCTAGACATTTTGCATGTAACCAAAGGAAAAAAAAACGTGCTAAAACCATTTCAAAGACTCATCAAAAGATATAAAGAACATAAATTTTATTTTTATTAAATATTTATATGCGATATTTTATTTCTTATTTATGCATGTTGGATATATAATAATTAAAACAAAATTAATATTTCCATACAAATCTATAATATTATTTAAGATTTTAAGGTGCAAGAAAATTTTTATAACGAGTGTTGGACTTAAACAAGGTGTCCAAGTCCATTACAGGTAAAAATAGATTCGGATCTAGATCCAAACACATTGGGCTGGGGCATGATAGCCTAAGCACACGGGGATGCTGAGATGCATGTCTAGCACCAATATGCCTTGCATGAGTGTTCGCCTTCTAGGATGCACTAGGCATCCATACACCCTTGTAAGGAGTATAGGCTCGAGCTCTTTACCCAAGCTCATGCTTTTTGGAAGCTGAGTTTGGGCTACCATGCCCAAATCCATCTTTTTAGTAGTTTTTTAGGTTTTTTTATAAGATTTTTTGAAGTTTATTTTTAAGAATTTTTTAGGTTAATGTTATTTTTTTTATTAACATGGATGTTCAGGTCAGTTTGTGCGCACCTCGACTAATCCTATAGGCTTTGAAGTTAACGACTATGTAAGCCTTCAATGACCCTAAAGTTTGTAAGACTCGAACTAGTGACTTTTAGGGAGCAAACTCAGAACCTGACTAGTTAAGTTACATCCTTTAGAATTAAATTATTTGAATTTATAAGCAGTGAAGTCGAGTAACAAAACTAACCATACATTATAAAAAAGGGAGAGAAATTATTTAATATATTGAAATAAATACTCTTAAAATCTTGTATAAAAATAAAATTGATACTAATTTTTTTTATAATGATATTCATGTACGTATTATTTTTATCGTATCTAATAATAATTTTTTGAGAGAAGAAACATCAATGCCAAGGTGGTGTACATGGAGTTAGGATTGCGGCTATAAAATGACAAATCCTATTTTAGGGGAGAGCCACATGCCACGCGGAAATAAGAAAGGTCCCGCGTAAGCATATTAACTGCTTTCTAGGAGTTATGTCATCACGGTTGACTGCATCTGCGTGGCACCAAAAAGCGTATAATTCCAGTTTCGAATTCCCACCTCTCGCCACGTGCCCTCCGTTTCCTTCTGCCCTGTCCTGCCCTCCCGCCCTCCTTGCTCTCTCTTTCCTCTCCCGCCATTCTCTCCCTTCCTCTCATCTCTCACATAACATAACCCCTCTCTCGCTCCAACACCAGAACTTGAGGAAACCCTCATCCTCACACACTCTCTTGACTCTCGAACTTAATGAATTCAACAACTACAGATTGATACACGCTGGAAGCTGAAATTTCTTGAATTTGTTTTGGCTCTTCCCTCTCGACCATTCGTTGCTATCAAAACAAAATCTTATTTGTTTCTTTCTAGTAGGTGATTTTCTTGAGAATTTGACTCTGTTTCTCGTAATATACTTGCTATTGCTTTTATTCATGGCAATATCTGTTTTCTTTCTCGAAGAATGTGGTAGTATCTAGTATGTTCTGTCTTGGTTTAGTGATTGGATAATCCTGTTTGTGAATTTAGAGATGGCTAATAATTTAGACGCAATGAGGAAAATCCCACCTGGGATTTGGCTTATAAGGAAAATAAGAGGCAAAGACTGTAGTCTTAAGACACATAGATACATGGTTTTGTTGGTTACTTTCATTGCATATACCAGTTACCATGCATCAAGAAAGCCCAGTAGCATAGTCAAGAGTGCATTGGACCCTGAACCCAACAAGACCACAAATGTGTACCCTTGGCCAATTGGAAGTGTCTTTGTTAAAGATGAATTCTTGGGTGAAAACAAGGATAAGTTTGGATATAAGGGCTGGGAACCATTTAATGGGAAAGATGGGACAGAGAAATTGGGTTTGATTGATGTTGCATTTCTTGCTTGTTATTCTTTGGGAATGTTTGGTGCTGGCCATTTAGGTGATACATTGGATTTGAGGTTGTTTTTGACTTCTGGGATGATTGGTAGTGGAATTTTTGTGGGGTTATTTGGTATGGGATACTTTTGGAACATTCATGTTTTCGGGTTTTATTTGGTTATGCAAATGGTTGCTGGGTTGTTTCAAGCCACAGGTTGGCCTTCTGTTGTGGCTGTGATTGGTAATTGGTTTGGGAAAAGGAAGAGAGGGTTAATAATGGGTATTTGGAATGCACATACTTCAGTTGGGAATATTACTGGCTCTCTTATTGCTGCCAGTGTTTTGGAGTACGGTTGGGGATGGTCTTTTATTGCTCCTGGCACATTTATTGCAATATCAGGGATATTAGTTTTCTTGTTTTTAGCTGCTTATCCTGAGGATATTGGATTTCCTTGCCCAAATGGCCCAGCAACAAGGGCAGAGGCAGCGCCTCGCGATGTAGAAGCTCAGACACAGAATGAAGGTACCGTGGAGGGGAACAGTGCTCCCATCCGAGACAGATCTGGGGCTAGGAGAAGTGTTGGGCTTCTTGAAGCTTGCTTGATACCAGGAGTGATACCATTTGCATTTTGCCTGTTCTTCTCCAAGCTCGTGGCTTACACGTTTTTGTATTGGTTGCCGTTTTATTTGAGTCAGACAGGTATTATCTGGCATCCAATTTCTGCTATTAGAATTTTGTATTTCATTGGTTTGCTAACCTTGTTTCTTGAATAAGATTTTGTTTGCTGGTTTGTGCTATATTGTTCTTGGATTTTGACTAGCAATACAGAAAGGATTGCAAGTTGTAGGGATTCACTAATACACTGCAATTAATCAAGCATCAAGCTAGCAAGAAGGGCTCTTAGGGGCTAAGATCTCGTCGGTGAACTTAATGATTTTACTCAGTAGGGAGCACCTATTTCATCACTCAATCTGTTGAGTGTTTGATTATCTCCTTTTTGCTCAAATGAGATTTCCTCACTCTGCAGCTTTCACTTGAAATGATTTATCAAAGAAAGCTAAAAAAAGGGGGGGAAGGGGGGTGGGGTTTATTTTTACCAATGGAGGCTGTCAGAACAATTCCGGAAGCCTGGAACATGTTTTTGACCGTAGGTTGGGCAGTTGTGTGGCCTGTTTGAAACAATGCTGTTTGATGGATCACCTGAACAATTTGTGACTCATCTGTTTAATTCGTTCTCTGCTACTGTGACTTCACACTAACCATATGTTGAAAACAAAGTTTTGATTAGTCCTTTATCAATTCTTATTGGAGCATTAGGTAAGAGTTATGGTCATCATTTTATCTTCATTTAACTAAAATTTTGACTTTAAAGTTTAAATTAAAAATGTGTTGTATTCTGCAATTTCTTGTTGACATTTTAAATTCTAACTTGTCATCTGCTTTCGTACCAGTTTCACTTTACTATATCTGTTGACATGCTTATCAGTTAATCTTGAGGACTTGTCGCAAACGGTTAAATCTTGTTACATCATGTTGCACATAGCTTTTGGGGACAATTATAAAAAGTAGTTTCAAACTTCCAGTTGCAAGTTTGAAATAGTAATAGATTGTGGTACAATTGTTTGACTAATAAAAATTCCTAGTTCAGTCATGCAGGGGTTTTGAGAATGGTGATGTAGCCTCACTATAGAGCTGCTTTGCCAGTTGTTACTAATATTAAGAAGTAGAACATGAGGCTAGCTAGGCTTGAGGGACGTAGATGAAACTCATTACTGAAATCCTTATATATCAAATAAGATCAAGCATATAATCTGTGTAAGGATATTGTCACTTGAACAGAGCATTCACAGTAATTGGCGATGTTTACTTGTGAACACATAAATTTTTCAAAATAAGTTTTTGCAGCTGTCAGAAATCTTTACAAGATTACCCTGTTTTGTAGACTTAATAGTCCAAGTTTTTTTAACTGCAGAAATTGGTGGAGAATATATGTCTGTGAAGTCAGCTGGAAATCTCTCAACCCTGTTTGATGTGGGGGGCATTGTTGGTGGAATTCTTGCTGGCCATATTTCTGATAAACTTAGAGCTCGGGCGATTACAGCAGCCAGTTTCATGTATGCTGCAATTCCTTCTATGCTTTTATACCGCTTATATGGGAATCTATCACGGAGTGTGAACATTGTACTCATGATGATTGCTGGCTTATTCATAAATGGGCCATATGCACTTATCACAACTGCAGTATCTGCTGACCTTGGCACGCACAGTTCTCTTAGAGGGGATTCTCGAGCCCTGGCAACAGTGACTGCCATAATTGATGGTACTGGATCAATTGGCGCAGCTCTTGGTCCTCTTCTCACTGGGTTCCTTTCAACAAAAGGATGGGATACAGTTTTTGTGATGCTGATGCTCGGTGCTCTTATTGCGGGGCTTCTTTTATCACGTCAGGTTGTGGTTGAAATTAATGAGAAAACTTGTAAATCGATGCGTTCATCCAGTGGACAGCAAAGTTCTGAAGGTAATGCAATGAACTGACTGAGATAATCCCCCTCACAACACACACTGGCACAGACAGTACAGTTATTTAACTTTTTATCTGAGTCCGTAAGGTTTATTTGAGTTAAATACTACTTACCTAGCATAACCCAAGTTACATGAGAATGACAAAAACAAGAAAAATAAAAATAAAAATAAAAATAAAAATAAAAATAAAAATAGAAAACTCATTCTTGAGGAAATTGCTGATGTGATAAATCGGCCAAAAATGAAGAAGGTCAACTGAGGTTCTAAATATGTTAATGCTTGGTCTCTTTGAACTTCGTTCTTCTTCTATCACTTACAAGTTAGGATTAAACCACATTGCCTTTCAGTTAAATAACTCAATATTGTTTTTTTTTTCCCCACGTCTTGTCTTAAGCCCCACATCCTTCATATAAAGCTTCAAGCAACCAAGAGTTTGAAATAGTGAGTATATGAGGTAGAAACAATTTTCCTGGCATATCTATCTATGGGTTAGCTATCCTGGGAGAGATTCTGAAATCCGCATTAATCTCAAGTTATAGGCCAGTAAACCTTGTATGGCAATACAACTTCCATGGAATTCTGAACTGGACGAAAAATTCTGTATTTTTATACGTGGTTCACAGCATCCACAAGCCTATTGATGGTCCTGTGAAGAAGAGTTAATGATTTGAAGCGGTAGGAATAAGAAAGGGTAGGTGGTGGGACCGTGGGAGGGATAGAATATATATGATGATGCCTGCTAGTTTACTTTTGTATGGAGGTATTTACTTTTGTAGTTGACTCCAACTAGTTTAGGAACGAGTAGTTGTTAAAAGTAAACTAAAAGTGATACATTTTTTCACATTGCTTCTATGATTCTTATTTGGTCACTGCTAATCATTTCAATTCTTTCAGTGGCAGAACTGAATTTCCTGCCTGCAGCTCTACTCATGTCATTGTATAATGGTTTCTTCTATACAAGGACATCAAGTCTAAATAATCTGTGCTCTCCATTTGTTTTGCAGCTCCTCCATCTCAACCACTTCTAAGTGATCAAAGATGAAAACCAGGTATAACTTCATGAAGCTCTTACAACACGAGTTAATCAAGAACAAAGTTAGAAGACAGGCTTATTAGAATACTCAATTATTTGTCTTAAATAATGGGCTCGAAGATATGTTTCTGTAAAATCTTGATAGATATGGATATGTTTCGTAGTGCTCTTTTTTCTGCAAGATGAATACTACTAATGAAGTGTATGCCTGGTATGTCTATTTTGGTTTGAAGGACCCTGAGTGTAAACTGACAGAAGATGGAATCCACTGTTTGTAAATTGTCGTCATTTATACAGAGCATCCTGTTAATTATTGTAACGTTGAACATATATGTTAAGGTGCATTCCTGTGAAATACGAGAGCAAGACAATACCTGCAATAGGTAGCAAGACATACTTGCAAGCACGTCTTTTTCGAAAGCACCAACTGAGACATATCCATCAACCTGAATCACGAGTCTTGGAATTATAAATAATCCCATCTTGCATTTATCTCATCAGATGTGTCTTACTGGGTAGGGTGGAGTAAAAAAACTAAAACACTGATAAAACCAAACAAATCAGGAAAAAAATAACTGAAAAAACCAAACCGTAAAAAAACTGATTAAAATTTTGAAAAAATTGATCGGTTCGGTTCTGGTTTTATTTGCCTGAAACTGAAAGAGCCGAACCGAACCGAACCCAAACCGAAAAAAACAGGAAAAAATCGAGCCAAACTGAAAAAATCGGTTTGGTTACTTGTTTTTGATAAAAACCGAACCGAACTGAAAATAATCATCTCTGTTACCGGTTCAGAAAAAAAAATTCAATAAATCTCTCTCTCTCTCTTTTTATTTCACCGGAAAAGAAACACAATGAAGTGAAGCTATAAACTTTAAAGCCATGATCAATTACGCTATAAATCAATTCTTATGTCATTGTTTTTTATTTCTTTTATAGGCTATTTCATTCGACTTTCGCTTTTCTCTAAGTTCGTTTGTATAATTAATTATGAGTCAATATAGAAGAATTATAGCCCATATAAAAGGATAATGATGCTAAATAGTATAATAAGAAAGAAAGTCTCAAATGATAAATTAAAATTTGGTAAATATTTTTGCACGTGCGAGAAATTAGCTCTGAAATTTCTCTTAACAGTGGGTTGCAGCTGGTGTCAATACTGTGATTCCCGTGAAACTAGCATGCACTACGTAACCTTAGCTTAGGTTGTGAATTTATCTTTTAATAATTAAAAGTTTAGGGTTTTTTTAGATTATTAAAAGTTTATATAATTATTGATTTTAGAATTTATAAAATTAATTGAAATATATACAACATTAATCTAAAAAAATACATATTAAAATGGTGCAGACTGACAATTAGCTAGTATGATTAATAATTATGAGCGAGAGAAGCTTCAGCCTCTATATGCGGGTATTTTATCATAAAAGTTTTTGAAGAATAAAATAATAACGTAGTTACACAATCATATAATATTGTTCGATTTAAAAGTTATTTCTCGTTCAAATTAAGTAACCGTGCCAAAATTTTATGAAAATATAATAATCAAGAAATAAAATTCTAAGATTTAATAGCTAATAAAAAGAGATGAGATACAATGATGTGATAAGAATGAAGAAGAAAAAATGAAAGAAAGAAGGGATAACCCAGAACACACCCAGATTATGTTGATCGATTATTTAAGATAATATAGAACACAAAAATCATTTGAGTCAACATTAAGGTTATGTGGGTGTATGTGTGGTACCGAGTCCTGACAGAGTTAATAGGATCAAATGATCCAGTTCGTTGACTTGTAATGAAGGTAGTGTTGACTTGTCTTCCGCAAATTATGGTTTCTAATTCAGTTTGTGTTTGAAATTCCACCAATACCATGTCCAACATTATCCACTTCACCTGGTTCCTATGTCCTTTCATCGATCCACTATAAACCATCCATCAATATTTCATCTTTAGTGGCTGCAAATTAATGGTGTGTGTAGAATCATAAAGAAACGATGATGGAGTTGGGAGAGGGACTGTGCAAGCTGAAAAGGGTGGATTTTGAGAGCGGACCTTTTTCATCAGTATGAGCAGGAGATTTCTGCAGTCCTTGATTTTATTTGTCGCACTCAAATTGAGCTAGCTGCTTGTGAGTATTTCTTACATGTGAGCAGAAGAGATTGCTCACGATTTCAGCATAATTGAAAAGGTTGATGTGGAAGGTGGAGGTGATCTATGTTATAGCTTTTACATCTTCCTCTATGTATCTTCCTCCTCTGCAGCAGAGGAAAATGTTGCATTAATATTAGCAGATAACACTTTAACCATGAAAGAACCATTTAACAAAACATAGAATTTGGATCAATTCTACCCAACACATATGGATGAAAAGGTTCCTACGTAACGTTCATCATGGTTTTAATATGAGGCCAAGGCAAGAAAATAAAGGCAATATTTTTACCTCCTTAAGTACATCTATTTTTTCATTTTTCTGTCGTGTTTTGTTGCTATATTTGTTTTCATTATTCCCTTTTGTTTCTTCAGTTTAGATGATACCATGTCAGGAATGAACATTGTTTTGCACTGGCATGTTTAGGTGCCCATTGGCTGTAAAACATGTTCTGCCATTTTTCTCACTACCTAATCCAAAGAATAAGGAAGCTATAACAGAAGCACCCGAAGCATACGAATCCGCTTAATCAACTGTTTTAGAATAATATGCTGAAGCAGCACTTTAAAAAGCATCCGAATCGGAAGCTGTTCTTTCAACATCCGCCTCAGATAAAGCAGATGAGGGAGAAGGCCTTTGGCCTGATTCCCAGAATCGAATCGAAGCAGAGGAACGTTCTCTTCCCAGAGGAGAAAAGAACCAGAAGAGGAAAAGTAGCCAACGAGCTCAGCCCTTATACGATACGAGAAGTTCCAACTGTTGTTTTTTCTAAAGAGAAAGTCGAAGTTCCAGTCTCGGTTGCTCTCATATCATAGGCGATTGGGCAGTAGATCTACCATCCTAGGCATCAGAGCCATCCCTGAATGTCGTTCACATTCAACAAGATGCCCTTTCTTACTTTAGGAATAGTTGCTTGGGCAAGAACGGTGGCCTTTTCGAAGATGAGAGCAGAAAATGTGAAACGGTTTTTTGCGGAAATCAGAGGGCTGTAGTTAAAACGATGTTATAATAAGAATGTCTGCCCCTTCTTAGAGCTGCCCACTAGCTGTAAAACATGTTCCGTAATTTTTCTCACTTCATGCAAAGTTTAGTTCTTTTTCGTCATCTTTTTGAGCTTCAGTGTTATCTGCTTTGGTTGTTTGCATTTATTGCATTGTCGTTATTTTTAGGTTCAAAGGTAAATCATAATTATTGTTCTGTAACAGCTTTGTAAATTGATGTTGGTCATTCTGAAAGCATTGATCAACTTCAACTTAGCTTATTTTTTAATTATGCTTATCCTTTTCAGTATTTATTTTTTTGATTTGATGATTCAATCAAACTTTTTAGATTTTTTTTTCAGCAAAGAAACATCTTTCTAATTTAAATCTGTCCAGCCATGCCAATGCACCTCAAGCAAGCTCAAAGTTTGAAGGAAAAAATTCTACAGACAACTATCAACTTCAAGTTCAGATAAACTGTCGTCTCTAGCCAAGCAACAATATTGTTAGAAACATTAAACGTTTTAATGTTTTAAATGTCTAGAGTTTAAGATGTTTTAAGACACTTTAAAGCTAGAAACGTTTTAAAGAAATGAGTTGTTACTTTGTTATTCAATACATGGAATGTTACTTTACTATTCAATTAATTGTAATGGCTTTATAAGTCAATTCCTTTTCATTCAATACTTGAACAGATAAACTTTTGTGAACTTCAAAGATCTTTGCTTTAAAGTCTATTTGTTCCAACAAGAGCTCTTAATCGGGCCTAATTGTGAGTATTAAAGAGAAGAGAGAAACAAGGGAGTGAAAGAGTGAGATATGGCTGCAGAATTAGGAAGTTTCATTCAGCCAGCCATTCCCAAGTTTGATGGTCATTATGACCATTAGTCAATGTTGATGGAAAATTTCCTCTGTTGAAGGAATTTTAGAGTCTTATCAAAGAAGGAATTATAGTACCAGAAGATGATGGCTCGGGGTTAACAACAGCTCAGAGGAAGACGATGGAGGATCAAAAGCTAAAGGACTTAAATGTCGCACGTGTGTTGCGTCGCAGCGAAAACATCCACCCTCAAATTCTGGTATCTAAATGTGATGTGGCAAATGTGGAGAGACAAGGAATTATTGTCTTTTATTAGTGAAAATTGGAATGGGAGTCGCCACCTAGCATTTTGGTCACTAGGAACCCTAACTGGTCTCAGAGATCAGGTACGGGGACTGATTGCGTAAAAGAAATGTATTAGCACCCCAAATACGCCATACCTAAGGTAAGCTGCATTGTTTTATTGTCTAATAAAATCTAAGGTCTTGTCGTGCTTTCTAGCTGTTGGCTCGTCTATGGTTTAAGAAAAGTCCTTCTCGGTAAGGAGATCCTTATCTTATCGGGTAAAAACCTAACTGTTCTGACGTCAGCAAAAGAATTTAATATCCGGAACACGTCTTACGTATAAGATCGTAACCCCAGATATTAAATGAAAACAAAATAATTTTTTTGAAATTTTTGAAATATTGGCCTAGTTCTCGTGACTTTAATAAACTGGTTATTAAAGCCAAAATGCATGCTTGAAATTTTCTTTGTTGTATGAAAATATGATATGATTTTTTATTTTTGAGAGACTTGGCCGTATGCATGAAAACAAAACATTTTATTTTATTTTTATTTTTTTATTTTTATGGAAACCAGGTGTTTTTTAATACTGGATTTGTATCTTTATAGTATAAAAATACAAACCAATATTTCAAAATGCAATAAAATATTTGCGGAAAATCACATATTTTTAAAAGAATTTTTTCGGGCTGGGCCCAACCCGGCCCATGCGGCTGGGCTGGGCTCAGCTAGCCTGCATATGCTGGGCTGGGCCTAGCCAGCCCAGCCTGGTCACCGGCCCACGCCAGTGACCAACCCCCTTCTGCCCATGCACGCGTAATATTTTACGCGTGCATGAACAGTGCGAAGGTAATTAAATTACCTTCGCACTGTTCATCACCTTCCTTGCAATGCGAAAATGAAACAAAAGAAAAACAGAGTGTGAAAAAAGAGTGTTGCAACTAGTGATTTCATGTATTGGCTCCCTCACGTTTTCTTTTTTTTTTCTTACATACTAACACACATCATTTCTGTTGCAGGGACTGAGAAGGGAAATGCACATACCTGGTTATGGAGAGGTGAAGACGGCGGCGGTGTTGTGTCCTCTGCTTCGCCGTGCAGACTCTCCCTCTCCCTTCCTTTTGCTCTTCTGTTTTCTCTTCCTTATGCTCCCCTCTCCCTCTGCTTTTGTTCTCTTTTTTCTTCCTTCTGTCGTTCTCGTCTTTCTCCTTTCCGTCCCCCTCAGTACTGTCTCCTCCTCTGGCTTTTATAGCCAGAGGATGCATGCTTTAAGGTAACGGTCGGCGTGCATCACGGCGACGAGGAACATCAGCCGCGAGACGTGCCTCCCCTTAACTGCAGCTCCGCTGTCTCTGCCGTTAATGCTTCCCCTGTTTTCATTGCCAGCCGTTTTACTTGAAGAAGACAATGAATAGCTTTGAGTGAAACGGCACCGTTTTGCCATTTTAACTGATATTTCCGATTTGGTCCTTCGATGTTTATGCAATTTTGTAATCACACCCCCCAAAAAAATCGTAATTAGATCCCTTGATTTTAGCGCCTTTTCCGGTTTGGTCCTTGGTTTTGGATTGTTTCAATTAAGTCCCTAATTGGCCATCAAACTTCAATAATTATGCAATTAAGCCCTTGATTTGGCCAAATCAACTCTTTAAAATTATAATTGGACCCCATAACTTTAATTTCATCCAATAAAAGCCTAAATTGATTTAAAAATCTATTTTTCTTGCAATCAAACCATCCATAAATTCAATTAAACCTTAGATGAAATTTAATTGAGTCTATAAACATCTGATTTTAGACTTTTTTTCTCTTAACTTGAATTTTCTTTGTCAATAGGGCTCTCATTAGTTAAAAATATAATGTCAAATTTCAATTCTTATATTTCTGAACATCCTCAACCAATTCCTAGCCATTTTATGGTAGTTCCAACATCCTTTTCTCACTCCTATTTTTTTTATTCATTCTGAATATATATATTTTTTTATGTGTATTTTTTTTGTTTTTTTGTATTTTTTTTGTTTTTTGTGGGGAACCCAAAAATGGGTAACAACATTAAAAGTCAAGAACTACCTATTTCAGGCCATCAATCGAAACATTTTAGAGACAATCCTCATCAAAGACACAACGAAACAAATTTGGGATTCCATGAAACTGAAGTATCAGGGGTCAATTTGAGTAAAGCGAGCTCAATTGCAAGCCCTAAGGAGAACTTTTAAATTCTTGCAGATGAAGGAAGGGGAAGGGATAGATGAGTATTTTGCTCGAACCCTTACGATTGCCAATAAGAATACATGGTGATCAAGTGGTCATCATTAAGAAGATTTTGAGATCTAGGACCTCAAAGTTTGATTATGTTGTATATTCAGTAGAAGAATCCAACAATTTCAATTTGGAAACTTTAACAATCGATGAACTGTAGAGCAGTCTGTTAGTTCATGAACAAAGAATGAAGGGGCATGGACAAAGCAGTGAAGAGCAAGCATTGAAGGTTACCTATTAGGATAGAGCTGGTGGTAGAGGAAGAGGTCGAGGGAGGTAGGAGTTCAACAAAGCACTGGTTGAGTGTAATAAATGCCACAAGCTAGGGCATTTTCAATAAGGATGTCCTAGCTGGGAGAAGGCTGCAAAGCTGGGAGAAGGCTGCAAACTATGCAGAGGCAGATAAAAACAAAGGAGGTTCTTTTGATGGCTCATGTTGAACCCAACGATGCAATGAGGGAAAGAGTTTGGTTTCTTGCCTCAGGTTGCTTAAACCACATGTCAGGAAATAAACAGTGGTTTGTGGACTTTAATGAACGATTTCAGCATTCAGTGAAGCTAGGGAATAATTCAAGGATGCTAGTAATGGGAAGGGGAAACATCTAAAGATTAGAGGAATAATTAAGGTAGTGACCAATGTGTTTTATGTTCCCGAGCTTACAAATAATTTGCTGAGTGTTGGTCAGTTACTAGAAAAGGGGCTAACCATTCTGATTCAAGATGGAGCGTGCATAATTTATCATCCCAGGAGAGATCTCATAGCACATATTCAAATGGCAGCGAATAGTATGTTCATCTTGCTCGTCAATACAAAAATGTAAAGCTCAAACTATCTTCAAGTCACAACCGAAGATACCACTGATCTCTAGCATCGAAGTATGGTCATCTGAACAACAATAACTTTAGAATCTTGCATTACAAGCAACTTATGAAAGGGCTGCCAAAACTCAAAGTTGTGAAAAGATTGTGTACTATTTGCAACATCGGAAAGCAACATCGTGAAACTATACCAAAGAAAAGTCAATGGAGAGCTTTGCAAAAACTGCAGTTAATACATGATGGCATTTGCAGTCCCATCACACCAAGCTCAAATAGCAACAAGAAGTACATTTTGAGTTTTATTGATGACTATAGTAGGAAGAATTGGGTTTACTTTCTATCTAAAAAGAGTGAAGCTTTTCTATATTTTAAAGATTTTAAATGTCTTGTTAGAAGGAAGTAAGAAGTGATATTAATTGTTTAAGAACTGACCGAGGCGGTGAATTCACTTCGTATGAATTTAACAATTTTTATAAATCTCATGGCATTAGAAGACAACTTATTGCAACGTACACACCTTAGCAGAACAGGGTTGCAGAGTGTAAAAACAGAACCATCATGAATATGGTTTGATGCTTACTGACAGAGAAGCGAATGCCCAAGGTGTTCTGGCCAGAAGCGGTTCGATGGACAATACATGTGTTAAACAGAAGTCCTACAGTAATGATAAAAAGCAAGACCCTAAAAGAGTGCTGGAGTGGAATCAAGCCAACTATGGATTACTTTCGGGTTTGGGGATGCATTGGCGATGTTTATGTACCAGATACTAAGAGATCAAAGCTGGATGATAAAAGTTACAAATGTGTGCTTCTCAGGTATAGTGACGAGTCCAAAGCTTACAGGTTGTTTGATCTCATTGCCAAGAAGATTGTAATTAGCAGAGATGTTATGTTCGATGAAGGTGAAAGCTAGAACTGGGGAAGAAGTGAAGAAGAGGTGAAGCTTGATGTACTTGACTGGGGAGATGATGATTATGAAGATGACGAGTATGATCTCAGTGACTCGGATGAGGATGAAGAAAGTACAGAAGCTAACCAAGATGAATCATCTGCTCAAGGTGCAGAAAATAACCAAGATGAATCATCTACTCAAACTAATTCATATAGAGGTAATGGAGAAAGTTCATTTTCATCTAATCCATCTGGACCAAGAGTTAGAAGAGCACCCAGTTGGATGCAAGATTATGAAAGTGGAGAGGGTTTATCAGAAGAGGAAGATTGTTCACTTCATAAGAAGACCCAACTTGCTATGAAGAGGCTGCGAAGAGTGAGAAGTAGAGGAATATGATGGATTTGGAGATTGAAGCTACTGTGAAAAATAAAACTTGTGAATTGGTAAATCTACCAGTTGGAGCAAAGATGATTGGTGTTGAGTGGGTATATAAAACTAAGATTAATGAAAATAAGGAGGTTGATAAATGCAAAGCTCATTTAGTGGCAAAAGGTTATGCTCAGGAACATAAGATAGACTATAATGAGGTGTTTGCTCCAGTGGCACGATGGGATACAATTCACATGGTTTTGGCTTTGGCTGTGCAGAAGAGTTGGTTGGCATTTCAGCAGGATGTATAAAGTGCATTCTTGCACGGAGAATTGAAGGAAGTTGTTTTCATTGAGTAGCCGTAAAGATATGAGCAAGAGGCAAAGAAGATAAGGTTTTCAAGCTCAAAAGGGCTTTATATGGTCTAAAGCAGGACCCTCGAGCCTGGAACAATAAGATTGAGAAATATTTTTTCAATGAAGGTTTTGAAAGATACAGTCATGAGTCTATTTTGTTTGTCAAAACAGAAGCGGGAGGTAAGATTTTAATTATAAGTCTCTATGTAGATGACTTAATCTTTACTAGTAATGATGCATGCTTGATTGAGGAGTTTAAGTGTTCAATGAAGTCTGAGTTTGAGATGACGGATTTAGGAAAGATGAGATATTTTCTAATTGTTGAAGTTCTGCAAAGTTCGAATGGTATTCATTTGTGTTAGAAGAAATATACCAGTATTTAGACGAAGAAAATATTCAATCATTTCAGCCCTTCTCAAAGTAAGTGTATTATTGTGTTTTGTGATAACTCGTTTGCTATTAAGTTGTCTAAAAACCTAGTTTTACATGGAAGGAGCAAACATATAGATTTGAGGTTTCATTTTTTGCGTAATCTCACAATGGATGGAGTGGTTGAGTTGAAGTATTGTGGTACCAATGAGCAGCTTGCAGACATTATGACCAAGCTTATGAAGCTGGAGAGTTTTATGAAGCTTTGAGAGCTATTAGGAATGAAGTTTCTGGTTAAGGTAAACTGATTGTTTTTGGCAATTTCAGTTTAGGGGAGGAAATGTTAGAAACATTAAACGTTTTAATGTTTTAAATGTTTAGAGTTTTGTGCCCAACTCTTTAAGAGGATCCCTTTGAGCAAGTGAATATGGCATGTGGTTTTCCTGAACAACAACAAAGGAAGTATGATCCCTATTTGAGAATGTATAACCTAGGATGAAGGGATCACTCCAATCTTAACTATCAGAATCCACAAATAAATCAATCCGCAACTAAAAATTGCCCAAGTTGCTAGGAATATAAGCAGTCATAGCCTCATAAGCAACAACTAGGCCACACTTTTGATTCTGGTATGTCTTTAAAAGATATTGTTAAGTCTCTTGCTACTAATACTTTGTAGTTTTCGCAAGAGATGAAACACTTTCAACAAGGGGTAAGGGCCAATATTTGAAGTTAGACAATTAGATAGGCTAGATAACAACTGCAATTAGTCAGCTAAAGGTGCAAAGTTCAGGAAAATTACCCGTTAAAATGGTAGTAAATCCAAGAGAAAATGCAAGTGTAATCGTTTTGAGATTCTAGTAAA
Source organism: Populus simonii (assembly GCA_007827005.2). NCBI lineage: Eukaryota > Viridiplantae > Streptophyta > Magnoliopsida > Malpighiales > Salicaceae > Populus > Populus simonii. Next base: position 14,312,256 of record CM017464.2, read on the forward strand.
GGTAGCCCCTGCCTCGTCGAAGCAAGAAAAGGAGAAAAATGTCTTTGCATACAGAAACATTTCCAATGACAATGCCATACCTAAGCATAAGTTTCTGCCTTTTTCTAATTATAAATTAGTTCATTTTTTCCTCGTGTTCTAGTATAATCTAGAAAAGATGAGCAAGATAAAAATCTATATGAAACTTTTTATAAATACGATGTAAATATACAACTTTTAGATGTTTTTAAACAAGTACTTTGTTATGCTAATTTTTTAAAAGAACTGTGTACAATTAAAAGGAAATAGAAACTTAAAAGATGTAAGAAAGTGAGAGTAGGGGAGAATATTTCTGCAGTTATTAAAAGAGAACTCCATGTGACGTGCAAAGATCCAGGTATGTTTACTATCCTTTGTACAATAGGTAATGCTAGCTTTGAGAAGGCCATGATAGATTTATAGGCTTCTATCAATGTCCTGCCATACTTTATATATGTTTTTTTAAAACTTGGACCTTTGAATAAAATTGGTGTTGTCATTCAATTGGCTGATAGATTTATTGTATATGATCCTAAGAGTGTAGTTAAGGATGTTCTCGTGCAAGTTAATGAATTGGTTTTTCCTACTGAGTTTTGTGTGCTTGATATGGAGAAGGGTGATCAAAATGCTCCTATTTTGAGAAAAAGACCATTCTTAAAAACATTCAAGACTAAGATAAGTGTTCATAGTGGCACACTTATCATGGAATTTGATGGTGAAATTGTTAAGTTTTATATTTATGATTTCACGAAGTATCCTAATGATGATAATCTTGTTTATTCTATTAATGTGATCGATTCGTTAAAGCAAGAAGTTTTCATAATATGTAATGAGTTTTGAAGAGCTTAGTTGTTCTTTGTTGACGGCGTTGCAACCTTGGTGTTTTGGAAAAGTGAATTTGAGTTTTGCTTGAAGACGAGTAAAAAATGTGGGGGAATTTGATAAGAATGTAAAATGCCATATTTTTCTCCTTTAATGTTTTAGTCTTTTATACTTATTTATTTTCTAAATGTATTCATTATTTTTATATTTTGATTTAGGATGTAATTGAAGGTATTAAGTGAAAAACGAAGTTAATTGAGCAATTTTGGATAGTTTCGGTATTGCTTTGTAATATGGGAATAACTCTCTGATTCGAGCTCTGATGGATATGATTCAAGATGTTATGTAACACTATAAAAAAGCTCCACAACTTTCATTTTCAAGTTCTGAGATATACTAGTTGTATCAAGGTCGAATTCAAGCTTGAAATTGTTGTACTTGTTTTGATGATGTTATGGAACGTTACTTTACTTACATTCTAAGATACCAATTAACACAATGTACAGTGTTAGGCCTCAATCTCTAAAGCTTTACAGTCCTAAATTGTAGAGAAAGACACTACAGTTATCATGCACTAAGGTTATAGTCTTTATTTATATAGAAAACTCTAAAAAATAAAAGTCTATATTTCATAAATTCCTTTATGAGAAATAACCTACAAGCTATTTAAATACAAGGAAAATGTTTGAAATAGTAAAATCTTAATTATATTGAAAGTCATAATTTAACTAGGAAAAAGAAATTACAAAACAGTAATCGTAGGTCCTAATTTGGGTCCGAAAACAAAAATCCTAGTTTTCATTAGACAATCTAGCAAAATTTCATCTTGATACAACAAATGAATTAAGAATTATGTCTATTTTTATTAAGCTGTACATTGAAGTTGTTCATAAACAGGAAAACGTTAAAAAGTTAAGGGAAGTTAAGAAAAATAATTATGTCAAAAATATAACCAAGATAGTGCACGAGTTAAAAAAGACAGTTGAGTTAATTTGGCCTAGAATCAAGAAAATCTCATTCTACCTGTTGTTTTCAAGGCATCATATTTTCAAAGGAAGGCAAACAACATGAACAGCTCACACACTCTTGATCAAACATTAATCTCCAGAACAAGGGAAGAATTAAGGATTAAATTATACAAACATTATGTAATTAATTCATATCAATCTAAAAATAGAGATTAACTGTGACACAACAATATATGCAATGTCATTACAGATGCACGCTTCCGAATTTGAATGAAGCAGAAAGAAAAAAAGACATCCACACTGGGCTAAACCAAAGCTTACTTAAAACTCCTTTCCTTCAGGGATTGTAACTATAACGTTGATATCAGAGGAAGTATTCCCATTAGGAGATGGAATTGCTACTACAAGTCCATCAGCCACCGATCCAATCCAACAAGAAACATGAACGGGTTCGTTGCCATCTTGGAAAGCTAGTTCTTTGATCCCTGAATCATCCAAACTCGAAGAGTTGACTTGAGTACTGCTCAGGTTTAGATGAGGCTTGACAAGCTCATTTTTCTTGCAATTTTGGACCCTTATAACGTTAGAAGATTCTTTCACAAACAAAGAAAACCCTGCTGACATTTCACTGCCCAGTTCGCGCTCTGCCTTCTCAATGCAAAGTGATGCAGCCCTCTTGAACAATTCGTTCTTCGCACCCTCAATCTCGGTATCGCCTGAGATCTTGAATATCTTTGTTTGCCCACTGCGTTCGCCAGGCGTGGGGCTAATAGTGCTATTAGGAGATAGGCTAGTGTTTTTGAGATTGGGGAGGTAGAATATGGGCATCTTGAGAGCATCATTGATGGACAGTAAATTCTTCTGAATACTTGCCCACCTCATGAGGAAGTTGTCCATGATTAAAAGGTCTGCCAAAAGAAGACTAGAGCTAATCCCAATTGAGTACCCACCACACTGGAAGTTAGTGACCTGAAAAGGGAAAAAAACACCGTTATGTTCTGCTACGCACCATTTTTCTACATAAGCATGAAATTATGTATATCCTCTGACATCAACGTGTTTAATCAAGATAGTTGACTACAAATTACTACTCGACTCACCTGAACATGGAGCAGTGGAGAGAATTGGGGATTCTTTTCATCAATATCCTTCCATATGACGAGTTCAGCTTCTAATTTTTCCCTTTCTTCCAAACCAAGAAACCCTCGCAAAGTCATTGCAATCTTTGCCTCAACAAGTCTAGCTCCGCTATCGTTTGACACCATCTCTAGTTCTCCATTACCATCTTCACCTCTCCATAGCCGTCCACTAAGCATCGGTTGGTCACTCAATGCCCTCCCTAGGGACTCCTTAATCCATCCGGCAACTAGCCAACCGGAATCCTCCTCCCCGGCCTTATTGTAGTACAGGACTATGTTTAGGCACCCCCGGAAAATATTTGAGCCAACAGGGTCCTTCACTGACACCAGGCATATCTCCCTTGGATCAGTCACCGAGGAGGGTGACACTGTTTGCACAGCTTCAATTTGTACCTTAGGTGCAAACTCACGAGCGACCTGGGTCATTGCCATCTTCTGTACGTAGCACGAGGACAAGCTGAAAATCGGTGTGCTATTTATCTCTAGGGAGTAGGGATATATATAAAAGTTTTCTTTACAGCCCCATTACTGACAATTACTCTTAATCTTAATTCATGTGTGTTGGTTTTAGGCGTGATCCTCCATGTCTGAGAAATTTAAAATAAATTAACAAAGTACGTACGAGTGATTGTGATTGGCCGTTGTAATTCAATTTAATAAAAAGACTGTCAACTTTCAATTGGCTGAATTTTTTAGCTTCAAGCGGATCGGTTTGCTGGTATACCTAACTACTCTGATCAGGAGTTGTAAGTAGAAAAAGGTTTGTTGCAGTCTTTACTTGCACATAATTTGGTAACCAAAAATAGAAACCATGCTTCAATTTATTTATCAATATTCTATGATTTTGTAAAAATTAAGATTATAAAATTTTCAATTATATTCTAAATTGACCACCTATTAATTGTAACAAAAAAAGAGTTAATTAACCACCTACATTTCAATACAATATTGCAGAATAATAACACTGAGGGGTGTAACTCAACTGGTCAGGCTCTAGGTTTGATCCCTAGAGGTCACTAGTTTGAGTCCCACAAACCTTAAAGCCACTGCAGGAGACTTATATGGTCGTTAACTTCAGGGCCCGTGGGATTAGTTGATAATTTATTTTTATAGTTAATTATTACAAAAAAAGTTTTTTTTGTTTTATTTACTATCGATTTTTTTTCTTCATATTATTAAATTTATCAAGTTTATTAAACCCAATTAAATTAATAATTAACATCCTTATTAGCATCACATGAACATCATTATTTTCCCATTAAAATAATAATAATTGGGCTGACTACGTGAGGCTGCCATATCTATCTAGTTCAAACCTTAAGCAAAAGGGAGCGAAGGTAAAATGGGACTGCAACAGCTAGCGTGGATCGGTGGCAAAATTATAGTTCATTGAAGGAAGATGTAATAAAATACTACAATCAACAACTACAACCTATCATTGAATTTGCTCTTAAGATTTTGCGTGCAGCTGTGAAAAAAATTGGACGTAATCTTTCTTGTCCATGCTTTTAAGTTTCAATAAAAGATAAAGAAGTTCACGCAAGTGGTCACTGAAAATTTAATTTCTGTCAAGTGTCTTGTATTTTCTATATTGTATCGGTGCCTTCTTTGTACGCAGAAGAAGTTGGACATATCGAGTTAAATCCTGGTATTTATGCTGAGTTTGTTGTGCATGGTATCCTATGTTCTATTCTCGTGTTTTGGCTTCATTCCAAGCATAATTTGAAAAAAAAAAGTTTAAAATTAGTTTTTTAAATATTTTTATATTATTTTGATGTGCTATATTAAAAATAATTTTTTAAAAATAAAAATATATATATTATATTGATGTATTTTCGAGTAAAAAATATTTTGAAAAGCAACCGCTACTACACACTTAAACATCCCCTGCTGAATTTGTTGTGCTCGGGGTTGTGTGTGTTTGTAAATGATTACGGAGTGATGGTAACATGATTAGGATTAATGGTGTCATAAATACCAACGATACTGGTGGCAATGGTGAAGTGGTGTTAATTGTGATAAGGAAATGATTGTTACAAGGCAACAAGATATATAATAGCAGCAATAATGATGGTGAAGGTGAGACTGGTGGCTGCTGTGATAATGGAAATAATTAATGTTGTAATGGTGGTTAATTAATATTGTGATAATTAATAAAATAGTGATGTTACTGAAGGTGATGAGAGAGATGATCGTGATTATTAATTTTAGTTATTGCGTAATGATATAGTTAATATTGTAATAGTGGTGGTTGAAATTTTTGCTAGATATTCGTGAATGTTGCATGTTAGTAGGTATAAGGAAAGTATTGAGGGATTTAGCATGATGGTAAAGAATTTAAAATCTACATAATAGGTCTCGAGTTCAAATTAAATTGTGTATCCTTTATAAGAGTTTGAGATAACCAGAATTTTACTCTTTCATCTGGATTCATAAAGTGTATTTTCTAGAAAACAAAAACTTTTAATGAAAAAAAACTATAATGCCGACATTGAACATGATATGTGGAGCCGAACAATATGTCTACATGTCACCATCAACATATGTATTTATCATGTACAAGCACATGAAGAGGATACACCCTCTGAAATGTTTTGGGAATATAATAATAATTGTGTTTTAAAGTTTTTTTTAAAAAAATATATTTTTTATTTTTTAAAAATTATTTTTGATATGGATATATCAAAATAATTTAAAAATATTAATTTAAAGTAAATATTAAAAAAAATTTTAAATATTTTTAAAACATAAAAACAAAAAAAAAATTAATATATTTTTGAGTGAAAGAGGGATGACAATAGTAATCAAATTGTTTTTATTTTCGGTAAGAAATGATGGATGATTAGCTTTTAACTAAATGAGATCCTACTATCTTACAAAACATTGTTAATTCCTACCAAGCTTTCCATTTTCTGGTCCTTTATTTTTTTTTTGGTATTATTATTATCATTTTTTTAATTTCATTCTTATACATTGTTTTTATTAGAGATTAAACTTAATAATTTATTATGATTAACTTTTCAATGGATTGTAATGGTGTAAAAAATATCTTAATATTTGGTTGATACTTGATTTGGAAACCGGCTTGATTGTTTGTGAAAAATAAAAAATAAAGAGATCATAATTAACAATGAGGCAAAAAAGGATGGTTTTCTCTTTTTTGTCACTGTTCCCACAATGTTTCACTCTCTTTTTATCTTGATATCAATTTTTTTTTATTCTTAAATATTAGGTTGATAAGGGATTGAACTTGATAATTTTTTTGATTTAATTTCTACAAGGTTATAGCAATGCAAAAAGAAATCTCAATATTAAGTTGATGTTTAATTTTGCAAAAAACAAATGGTTTGACTATTTTAAAAAAATTAAAAATGAAGAGATCAAAATTGATAATAAGGCAAAAAAGGAGGGCTTTTTATATTTTATCACGATCAATTATCCAACGCCTTTAAAAAAAATTGTTTATGGGATTTCATATTTGACCCTTTTAGTTTTAAACTTTTATGTTTTGATATAAAATTTTATTTTGTTCATTGTTTACTTCTTGAATTTGAAAAAGGAGAGTGAGAATCATTGAAGAATAGTAAATGAGAGGAAAAAAAGATCGGTTGCCCAGATTTTATGAACTTAAAAAAAGGATAAAGTTAGTGTCAAAGTGTTTCTTTTAATAAAAAGAGTTTTATTGAGATGTTTTTTTTTTAACTTCTATATTATTAGAAACTGTAGATTAGGGTTGAAGATGGGTCTTAAATCATTGACCCATGCACCTTGCCTCTTTCTATGTTTGTTTTTTTTTCTATTTTTGGATTTTCATTAACATGCAATATGAAAAAAAAAAGCTTAACATAATATTAAAGTTATTGTCTAAATTTTTTCATGGTTCTTGAATAATATTATAAGTTTTTATGGGAGGATTAACAATTATTTTTCAATTAATGTGTATCTACATGCAAAAATAAAAGGTAAAAAATTTATCATAGTATTCAATGAGAATAAAATTACTTTTTAAAAAAAATTGAGTAATTTTTATATTATTTATCACATTTATTTTTTATCCTTCAATGACATACAAAGTATTATTTATCACATTTATTTTTTATCCTTGCTTTTAAGATTATGATAGATTTTTATTTAATAAATAATATTTACAAAAAAAAAAACATGTTTTCATTCAAATAACTAAGCATTGATAAGAAAATAGAGTTTAGCTTCAAAAAATATATTTCCATTCAATAATTTTATTTGTTATCTTTCCTAATGATATCTATTTTTATAATGGTTTAATTTAATAAAATTGGATTCTAAAAGACAAGGTTGTTAAACCTAATAAAGATCATGACTTAGATTACAGGTTGAACAGGTTAAATCAATTTGACCTTGATCAATTTAATACGATGTCCTTTTTTTTTTTAAGAAAAACATTTATTATTATTATTATTAAAGTAACATCAAGTTTTGGTCAGGTCGCTAGATCGGCTAACTCATACTAGATTAATTTTCACTCAGTTTACTTTGAAACCCAACTTTATCCAAAGACTATGTTGATGGGACACCACGTTAATTTGATGAGCTTAACTAAGTTTAATAACAATTCTATGAAAAATATTCACGACCCATTATCTAAGTTAAAAAGAACTAAAAATGTGTAGCATATTTGTTGTACCGTTATTACCATGTAGTCTCTCACATTTCATTGTTAATTGGAGTAATTTTTTTTTGTCATCAAACTTTTTTTTTCTTATCATTTTGTGTTTAGTTTTAGGTGTTTTTCAATTGATGTTCTCTAATCTTTATATGTTCTTGTAGGCCACACATGTGACCTTTTCTTTAAATATCTCCAAGGCCTAACCTCTATTGACATATACTTGAATAAAAAAAATTAATAATGTATATGATTTTTTATTTATTTTATTAAATACATGCATCAACTTTTTATTCATAATAAAAAAGAATCTCAATCTAAATAATGTATAGAAATTGCTCACAATTTTTTTTGTTTAAAAATAATTTTTGATCCAATCTGCTATAAATTGTGAGCAAGTTAGCTAGTACAACTAAAGCATCTTGCTCCTTCTCTTGCCGACCCAAGAAATTTTAAGCCAGAATTTGGCTAGCAACAATCCTAATTCATTTGTAACGTATCCGCATCTCCAATCTACATTCCTTATTCTCCTGATCAAGGTTGTCAAAAACGCTTTTTTGACACGACACGGAACATACAATATAAACTCGACTCGTAAATTTGAATCGTAAAATTGGAAGTAAAATATTTTAACTAAAAATCGTAAAATCGCAAGTAAAATATTTTAAACAATACAAATATTCAAACATATTAAAATACATAATTCAAATAAAAGTAAAATAAACAATACAAATATCCAAACATCTTAAAATACATAATACAAATAAAAATTCATACATGTCCATAGTATTTCAATAACTAAAAGTTAACACACTTAAAACAAACAGTCTGTAGGTGTGTCATGTAAACTAAACACACCCTCATTGCCTTTGTCTCCCTCATTATTCCTAAAACAGTCATCAAAATCATTACCATCTAAAGGATTATTACTGCTACTACTAGTACCAGCACCGATATTAGAAACATTAGTGCTACTACTAGTACTAGGACTAACACCAATATTATCAACAATATTTAACTCCAAGCTCCTTGAATTATCTGGATTGACATCATTCTGAATCTCTAAATCATCTTCAGTTCCATGACACTCCATCTCAACATCATCAAGATTTTCTTCATCATCACTTTCATCTTCTTTACCGTTTTTCCTTCGTGTTGCACTATCAATGACACCAAGCAAATCAAAGTTGGATGAACCATCATGTTTCTCTCCCTCGGTTATCCAATCATCATCAGATGAGAGATGATCAAAAACTTCACCAAAATCATTAGCTTGCTTTTTGACTTGGTTATCATTTAATTTCATATTGCATATTACAAATACCAAGTCATTCATTTTTTTCTGGTGCAAACGATTTCTTTGTTTTGTATGAACCTATGTAAGCAATTCAAATTAATACCATATAAGATTCTTATAAAATATAAAAACATTAAAATTAAAAAGGAAAAAACTTACCATCTCAAATGCACTCCAGTTTCACTCGCATCCAGATGAACTACAAGTCAAGCTTAGAACTCAAATTGCAAATTTTTGTAGCTCTAGACATTCATCCCTACAAGAATCCCTCCATTTAGATAGAGTCTTTTTATCCCTTGTTATCTTGGCAGCCTCAATACCGAACAACCCACTTGCATTCTTGAATGAATCAAGTTGCAAGTCAATTTTACACCTTTCACTTGCATCGGGCACCATCCTTTCTAAGCATTGATATAATCCAATTTTAATGTTGGAATTAAATTTAAAATTAGAATTGTAATGATAATAAGGATTCAAATAATATGTTGCTGCATGTAAAGGTTTGTGAAGTTGAAGTTCCCATCTTGCATCAATGATATTCCATATAGGCATATAACTACAAAATAAAAATAAGAATATTATCATCAACATTATATGACCTAGCTGGTAAACATTATAATCAACTGATAGTAGTAAATAAATAATTAACAAGATATATAATCAATACCTTTTTTTCACAGAATCAAAATTCACTTGTATCTTCTCTTTTGCTTGATCCATTGCTTCATATATAAAACCCATAGCTGGTTTCTCATATGAATCAACTAATCGAAGAAATTTTATCAGAGGATATGCTGCCTTAATACATGTAGTAACATCATGCCAAAACTTGTTGTCCAAAACACAACTTTGAATTCGCTTCCCTTCTTCTATTTTTGAAAACCTACATGATCTCCATTGGATGGAAGTAAACATTGTCATCAACAGTATCTTACAATCACTCAAACATCCAAGAGTTAAGTATGCAGTAGCAAATCTAGTGGCAATAGGCCTAATCAAATCCTTTCCTTTTGTAAAGTGTCTGAGTATGAAAATGAGAATAGTTCTTGAATATATGTATGAGGTGATTCTCCTCTCATTAGCAATAGTTACTTTATGGACCTCTAGTTTTTTCTCAAAATCTTCCAATATCAAGTCAATACAATGGGCAGCACATGTTGTCCAAAACAATCTTTTTCTTTTTCCCATCAACAATTGCCCTGCTGCCTTATAATTTGTAGCATTGTCAGTGACTACTTGCACCACATTTTCCTCTCCAATCCTCTTCACAATAGCATCCAGCATATCAAATACTTTATCAACAGTCTTTGATATATTAAAGGTATCTACGGATGATAAAAAAAATTGTCCCTTTAGGACTATTAACCAAAAAGTTGCAAATAGAACGTCTTTTCTTATCAGTCCATCCATCAGACATTATTAAGCAACCTGTTTTTTTTCCATTCTAACTTGTACTCCTCAAGCAAGTTGATCGTGTGATCTACTTCTTGCTTCAAATACTTCTCTCTAATATCATGGTAGGATAGAGGCTTAAAACCTGGCCCATGCTTTGCAACCAATTCAAGTGCCTTAACAAATTCAGGGTTTTTCACATAGTTAAATGGAATTGCACTGGTGTAGAAAAATCTTGCAATTTATCAACATGCTTCTTCTCTAAGATCCTTTTTTAGCAGCTAATTGATGGTGGTTTGTGTACTTCCACTCCCACTCGCTACTCTCTTTCCTTTGTCCACTAAGGTAATTTCATTCCCTTCATCATTATCTTCATCTTTTCCAATATATTGGAAAGCCTTTCTTTTCTTCTCAGATGCTTCTTGATTTTTCACCAGAACATTCAAAATTATCTTCTTTACATCTTCTGGTACTTACTGGCATGGCTCAACATCCTTTTGAGTGCAAGCCAAATGATGCTTGAAACAGTAAATGCCTCTACTAATAATTTTCTGACAAAACTTGCACTGCACTCTTTTTGAATTCTTGTCAACATCTATACCATATTGTCATCCCACGTCAAGTCTATTGCCACTTGTAGTTTTTTTAGATGCCATGTATCCTACAATTCAAGAATTATTTGTTTCTTGCAGTTCAATCATTTGTTTAAGAATTACAAATATGCATGTTGTATCCTACAGTTCAATACATTTTTTATGGGAAACTATTCTAGTACCCTACAGTTCAGCACAAATTGTAAATCAACAAGGGATACAACAAGGCTTTTTAAAGGTTATCAAAACCACTCTTGCTATAATGTTGGACATAATTAAGATTATACATTCACACACCACTCTTATGGGGAAAATTCAAGCAAAGTCTTGACGCCAATTAATAAATTCAATCAAAGTTGGAAAGAATACAGTGCAAACCAAATATCACTAAACCAAGAATACAGTCCGCATTAAATTGCTTTCATTTGTTTGCCAGTTTTCTTCTACCATTCAGATTCTAACATGAGCTCATTTTAAAGCAACCAGACAACAAAATTATGAGAGAAACCAATTAGCATTTTACTGCAAAAGGCATTCCAAGACTACCTATCCAGTAATACACAAAAAGCCTAGATAAATTAAATGCAAAAGGCATTCCAAACAGGTGCATCAATTGCCCTAAAGTTTGCAGTTTTTGGATTTACAGAATACCTGTAATCCTGGAAATTGGAATGCTTCGTTGCTTCCTTGCTTCACTGAATCGTTGTCTATACAGATTGCAGAATTACAGAATCTGCAACACCAAAGCAAGCAAGATCAAACAGAGCATAGGTGAACATTAAAAGAAATCACAACACACAGCAGTAAACCATTGTTAGAAAGCTTCACAGAAGATAAACAAAGCTGCACACGATTCACAGAAGAAATTACTAGCAGCAGTGCAGCACCACTCCCCCTCCAAAAAACAATACCTAGAAGCAACCACTTAATTGTAGAATACCCAGAAGATAAACATAGATTCACAAATCACAACATACCCAGATCATTTTTTTGTCTCTAATCACCACCATTAGACAGAAAAAAACAAAGCTTGGGATTCTTACCTTCGTCTCGCCAAGAACGCTCCGGATCGGGGGGGAAATGATTTCTTAATTTGCTGGAGGAAGGGGAAAGGGAAAAGAGGAAGGGAGTCAGGGAGAGTGTGAGACATGGGAGGGGACGATTGGACGAAGTTTGGAGTCAGGGAGAGTGTGAGACAGGGACGAAGTCACCACTGGGGTAAGGGTGGTCGCCTGGTTGGGTAGGAATTGGGAAAGAAAAGAGATTGTGACTTTGTGAGACAGAGACGAAGTCAAAAATTTTTGCATTTCTAATTTTGCATTCGATGACATTTTGGTTAAGTCGTGAAAGCATAACGTTTTTAACGTTTTTGCGAGTTGTTACGGTTTTATGCGATTTTGACCCGGTTTTATGCGATTTTAATGATTTTTGAGTTTTGCCTCCGTTTCTACACGTTTTATGGGTTTTAACTCGTAAAATCATATGATTTTACGAGTTAAAACTCATTTTTAACAACCATGCTCATGACCCTCGCTGTATATCTTCAGTTTTCTTTTTCTTTTTCTTTTTCTTTTTCTTTTTCATCTTCAATCTTTAGTTTCCAAGAAAATAAAATCACAATTTTTATTTATTTTTAAATCAAGTTATAACATGAGAGGACAACCTACGTATAAGCCCACTTGGCTCACTTTATAGCCATAACTTAAAAAGGCCTATAAATCCAAATAAAAAATATCTTTTTTCCCGGGTAAACTCTATTTCTCCTCCGCCGCTTGTTTCTCTTAAAAACGACCATCCATGGCTATAGCTTCCGCTTCTCTTCTCTCTCTCAACTCTCATGTCTCATCCGCATCTTCTTTGCACCGTTCCCCTCACAGAGCTAGACCGTTTTCACGAAGAAAATCCTGGCTTCTTGTCCGAGCAAGAAATAAGAAAACCAACTCTTTGTCAGTCATTGAAGCTAAAATAAGTACCGATGATGTTAGTGAAGAAGACATTGTCATAGTGGGTGCTGGGATTGCTGGACTTGCCACTGCAGTGTCTCTACAAAGGTTATATCATCATCCAAACTGTAGAATAACACACAAGGATGTTCTGAACTAATTGATTTTATTATTTTAGTTTTTTTTTAAAAAAAAATTAGAAGGTGAATGGTTTAAATGGCTGCTAATTGACTAGCTAATTAATTTGAGACTACTATATAGGCTCGGAGTTCGGTCATTGGTGCTTGAGCAAGCAGAATCACTAAGAACTGGTGGGACCTCACTTACCCTTTTCAAGAATGGATGGAGGGTACTGGATGCCATTGGGGTTGGAAGTGACCTTAGGAGCCAATTTCTTGAAATTCAAGGGTATATCTTCCATTTCTGGTTCGAATTATACATGCTAGTTGACCATCATTACTTCTGTTGTTAATCCACAAACTGTTAGAAATTGCTTGAAGGACTCGATTGTTGCATTCTCTGTTATTTACTGATCGGTAAATTCTCCAATGTGTATTCAGTTAGATATATGTTAGTAGTAAATCGGACTTCTAATTTGGACTTGTCTAAGTTGCTGAGCAAACCATAAACTTAACCACATACATGAAAACATTCCTTTGCAAATACCACGATGGCCGAGGACGATCCTTCAGGATACATGTTTCACAACAAAATGGGTCATTTTGGTGTTTAATTTCCTGGATGCAAACGCAAGTACATATAGTTAGGTTTGTTCTGTTATGCTTGCTATTTTGCGGAAATGGTTTTTGCACTTTGAGGCAGGTAATTTATGGTCTGCCTTGAAGGGCTGGGTTTCGAGCTTGCTGTACATCCTCCCTTCTTCTACCAAAGAAGAAATAAGCCAATTCCTGACAAGAAATTTACCCAACATTGAAAACTTCTTCCATGCCTTTGTTATTCTCTCCTGAGCTTGTTCTTAGCTCTACAGGATGGTGGTGAAGTCAGACGATGGAAGGGAACTGCGTTCCTTCACATTCAAAGATGAAGATGAGAGGTATTGGTTTTTTCAAAAGCATGGACTTCCCCTTTTCTTTTAGTCTTAAAAAGGAAGTAATTTTTGGGTTTTTTCATAACATTATCGCACAGCCAAGAAGTTCGAGCGGTAGAGAGGAAAATACTTCTAGAGACTCTTGCCATTAAGCTGCCATCAGCAGCAGTTCAGTTCTCTTCAGGGCTAGCAAGGATGGAGAGAAGAGAAAATGGGAAAATGCTTCTGGAACTTGTGGACGGCACTAGGCTACTTGCAAAGGTTAATCAATTTCAATATCTTGTTAAATTTACTGGATGCGAAGCTGAGAGCTTAGTCCTGGCCTAACTAAGACTTACTGGCCTTGTCAATTGGTCATGCTTCTTGTCTGCCTCTACGTTTACAAATAATAAGAAACGAGTTGCGATTTCACCAGAATTGAAATGAGCACTGTACCGAATGATCAATTCCATTACCGTGCTTAGATGAGCGTTTCATGAACCATAATCATTTCGACTTGAATGCAGGAGAAAGTTATATATAGAAAATAAATAAACACCAGTTTACACCATTTGTCAGTCTTTCTATTATCTAATCTGTGCTTACTTTATACCTTCAACAGATTGTTATTGGCTGTGATGGCATTCGGTCTCCAGTTGCAAAGTGGATGGGGTTCTCCGAGCCCAGGTATGTAGGGCACTGTGCATTCCGAGGGCTTGGATTTTATGCCAATGGGCAGCCGTTTGAACCACGAGTGAATTACGTCTACGGGAGGGGATTGCGTGCTGGATATGTTCCAGTTTCTCCTACAAAAGTGTACTGGTTTATCTGCTTCAACAGCCCATCTCCAGGTCAGTGATCCTAATCCTGGTGATCTGCTTTTAATTCATTGAAATGCTGATTCTTCACCTAAGGAAGTTGGTAAGTTGAGATAGAAACATGATTTTTAGCCCGAGAAAATAAAGCACGCTTTTGGTTAGTGCAATCAAAGTTCCTTCTACCAATGGTTCTTTTTTTCTGAACTCTTCACTGATGTCATTTAGATGATGTGTTCATGGGGTTTCTGGTTCTACATATCACTTTAAGAACAGCATAATGCATATCCATGAAACGCAGCTTCATTTCGTATATGATTTGACATTTTTCAACAATACTTAGGTCCAAAGACAATCGACCCATCTATGTTGAAGAAACAGGCTAAAGAACTAGTCAAGAACTGGCCATCTGAGCTGCTAAACTTAATAGATCTAACCCCAGATGAAACAATCAGTAAAACTCCTCTGGTGGATCGTTGGCTGTGGCCAGCCATAAGCCCTCCCCCATCAACCGGAACGACTGTGTTGGTTGGAGATGCTTGGCACCCAATGACTCCCAATCTGGGGCAAGGTGCTTGTTGTGCATTGGAGGATGCAGTAGTTCTAGCAAGAAAACTTGCAAATGCAATCAACTCTGGACCCACATCTGTAGAGGATGCTATGCAGTCATATGGAATCGAAAGATGGCCTCGTGTCTTTCCTTTAACCGTACGAGCCAATCTTGTGGGGTCACTTTTGCAGTGGGAGAACCCGGTTGTCTGTTCTTTTCGGAACAATGTAGTCATACCTAAGCTAGTTAGGCTTGGTCCAATTTTGGAACACACAAACTTTGAATGTGAACCTTCGCTAAAAAGACAAACTTCTGAAGTCCCAAAGCAACAATGATACAATAAAGAACAGGGAGGATTCGCCATCATAGCTGCCAGCAAAATCTCTCTCTCCATTGTATAGAGACCCTTATACACTTCATTTTACAGATGAATTGTCACTTTGAGTTCATAATGTTTCCAGCATTTAGTGTCATCCTAATATATAGCTATGCAAAGAATATTCTTGTGTATTTTTCCCTTTTTTATCTGATAAGTTAGCAAGGCAATGGTGTTTGCCCATCTTATGTCTAGCTCCCTCATTTTCGAGAAGAACTCCTCGCAAGTTTGAAGGACAAATCACTTCGAATAGGAAAAGTAAGTGTTTGGAAGCACAGATGCTATGTAACAAGTTACACGAGTAAAAGTTAAATCACCCCTTCTACAGAAAATTTAATGACAGAAATTATCCTATTAGGACAGTTTAGGCATACGGAGGATCTGATGGTTATCATTACAAAATGTCATCTTCTCAATTAGATTTGATGATCATATAAATTTTTTGTTTTTATGTTTTAAAAATATTTAAAAAAAAATTAATTTTTTTTTATTTTATTCTTAACTTTAAATTAATTTTTTTAATTTTCAATTTATTTTAATATATTAATATTTAAAAATATTTTTTAAAAAATAAAAAATATATATTATTTTAATATATTTTTAAAACTAAAGATTAGTCTCCACTAGCATCCGTCAACAGAAATGTCGCTGTGGCCACTCCAAAATTTTCAAACTTCAACATTAATCATTGCCCACAATTAAAAATATTTTCTTGAATTTGGTCCCCTGCTAATAGAATTTTCAAATTTCCATGCTAAATTGTTTACTAATATTTTCAGTTCAAGCTATTTTTAATGTTTAAATGACATGTAATACCTAGGAAAACTAACAACATGATTTAAGACCTAACAATGACAAAATTAGGTAGTATGAGGGTGAAAATAGCAAAACAGATTATAAGAGGACCAAGCTGAGAAAAGATTGTAGGTAAGGAAACCAAATGCGCCACTAAGCCTCCTTAATTATGAGATTGATACCCTGCAATTTTATTTTTATTTTTTTACTTCAACCTTAAACACTTCTTTTGTTAAAATAATGTAATTTAGTTTTTTCTCCTCCTTCTAAGAATCTTAATACAAACTTTTAAAATGCCCTATTTGTAATTATCAAATAGAACAAGAACAAATAAATATTTTATCATTTTAATTACACAGTGAAATGATACAAATATCTTTTGGAGAAAAAAAACTAAACCTGGTGCCGGGATTTTTGTGTATTTTCAACTTTTTTTTTGCTATAATAATTTAAGTTAAAAAGGTATTTTGGTATTTGTATAAATATAAAAAAGTAATAAATAATTAAAATGTATAAGAAAAAAACAAAAATACCCTTAATATGAAAAAAATAGTTTGACATAACAGGGTGTTTTCAGCTTTTCACAATGATATTTTTTTTAATTATAAAGTTAATTTAGGGGTAATTCTAACTAAATAAAAAAAAAAAAAACAGAAAAAAAAGCTTCGATTAGGAAAAGTTAGTGTTGAGATAGGAATAGCACTGAGAATTAACTTGTCCTGCCAAAACCAATGGGTATTTGCTGGGGGCAGATGTGGGAGTATCATTATGAGATGGACACGCCTAACGTTTAGTGACATAATCCAGTAGGTCTTACCCGCTACGAAGAGCTTTGAATTGGGCATGCCACAATGAAAAGATGGAGTGAGTTAGTTTCTCTTTGATTTGGGTTGTGATGTTAAGAGCAACCAGTGGTGTTTCGATTGGAAAGGAAGGTTGGTTGTTGAGAGGAAGACATGTCAAATAAGGGGATTGTAGTCTTGTCGGAGTAGTGGAGCTCTGATACCATATACAAGTTGCAGAGAGAGTTTCAATGGAAATTCTCCTCATCTTATTACTGTAATTTGGTATCTAATTTATAGAGATTGTATACACTAATGCAGGAATTACAGTGAGCTAAATATAGAAGAATACAAGTCTGTTGGCTAGAATTCTGCAGCACAAATTATGGTAATCAGAGGTGCTAGTCCTGGTAAGTATCATCATGATTGTAGGCCGGAGTCCGGTGGATTTGCTTGAGAGTAATCTGCCTTGATACCACCTTCCTCCATAATTGTCGCCGGCACCAGGCTCCAATCCGAGCCCTTCGGAAGATTGTTTGGGGTGCCCTTCGCTTCTTTTCTTCTTTTGGCCAAGAGGAAAGCCAGCCAGCAACCTGTTCCATGAATTAACACCATTGCCGACTTTATCGATTCTCAAATCCTTGGCTCTGCCAAAAAATTAAATAAACTGCGTGATCAGAAAACGATCTAATTAAAGAATAATACGCGCATACTTTAATCAATATAATGGTTTTTATGCAGCAATTTAAAAATTTACTATCTGTCTCTAAACTACGATAATTCTGTGGAAGCCATATCAGTTGAAAAATTTACAGTCACTGCACTGCTCATCCTCGGATAAGAGAAAATCATGTACCGTTCAATGCATGGGATTCTAGCGGACACGTAATTATTCAGTATGATAAAAGATTAGGAAAAAAATAACAAATGGGTTAACTAACAAAACAAAAAGAAAGAGAAGGAAAACAATTTCCACATACAAATCTGTGATACAAGATAGTGTGACCTCCGTAGCATTGAGAAATCTGATTTTTGAAAGCCCAGGTCAGAACAGAGGATAAAAATAGGCAAAAGGGTCACAGGGAAGTTAGTATAAACACCAGGATTGACTAAGAACAAAGGCAAATGAAAGAAATTTTTTTAAAAAAATGTAAAATTCTGCAATCCAAAAGATGAAAGAAACTATTGTTCGACAAATCTTCTTCCATATAATCTCATCAACCAACAAAAAGATGAAATTGTATTAACACAAATAATTTGCGATTTATTTAATTAAATGTATGTATAGATTTATTTATTTATAATTTGAATTTTTATTGTAAAAAAACACATTTGAAAATTTTACTTATTTATTTAAAAAATATATATTCGAGCAGCGGCGATGGGTTAAATAACTAGTGTATTCCTAAAACAGTTCGTTTTATAGATTTGCTACCATTCTCAGTCTAACAGCAACCTTTAAGCTAATTGGTTAGCTAACAAGATAGCATCACTGTACAGGTAAGAACATGAATTGAATAAAAATGTTTAGATTGACTAAAGAATAAAGCTGTAAATAAAGCAATCAATCAGTCACTGTATCGTTTGAGAAAATAAACAAAAGGGAGGGTAACAAAATAGAAAGAAGAGAGGAATTGAGTACCTGGGGAGTTGGAGAAGAACCAGAGGATGATGGCACAGAGAACAAGAAGGAGAGGGATGACATGGATTGCATACTCAGCAGATCTGAGACGAGACTTTTCCTTCTTTCCAATGTGAGAAAGTGGATCATACGTGGGAAGTTCTTGTTGATCTGTGTCTGTGCTTACGTTCTTGAACAAGTCTTCAGTCACTCTGGAACTGTTCGATGATCTCTGCATCTTGTGAAGTAGTAAGAGAGAGGATGAGGGAGAGAGGGAGATAGGGAAGCAGAGAGAGATGGAGATGGATGCACGCAATTGAGTTTTTCTTTTCTTATCTTTTCGTTTTTTTGGACGTACGTTGCGCTTCTAAAAGAGGGTTACTTGTGCCTATTTGCGTTATAATATGTTTTTTAAAACGTTTTTAAAATTATCTTTTATTTAAAAAAATAATGATTTTTAGCTGTTTTTACAGTAATTATAATGAGTTGATTTTAAAAATAAAAATATAAATTATTTTAATATATTTTCAATTAAAAAACATCTTATATCACAATACAAAACACATACAAAATAAATAAAGACTTTAGAAAAAGCATTTTCAATGTGAGAAAAACATGTAAATTTGTTTTTAAATAAAATTTTAAAAAGATACATGGAAAAAATGATGTAAGTAAAGTATCAAAGTTCTTTAAAAAAATATATCGATATGATAATTAACTGATTTAAATATTAATTATCATATTAATATATATTAACTTATGTAAACATTAAAATTAAAAACAAAACAAAACTAAAACAACTAAATAATCCATTATGGATGGTTAGATAATTAATGGTAGATTGCAATAGTATTTTTTTTTTGTCTTTTTTTCATTACCGATTTTTTTTTAATTTAATTATTTAATATTGTATTGATTGAGATTTAAAATTATTAATTTGTTTATATTTGTTTTTTATATGATTATCAAGAACTTAGG
Source organism: Populus simonii (assembly GCA_007827005.2). Lineage (NCBI taxonomy): Eukaryota > Viridiplantae > Streptophyta > Magnoliopsida > Malpighiales > Salicaceae > Populus > Populus simonii. The sequence continues at coordinate 14,332,014 of CM017464.2, forward strand.
AGTTAACTCGATATCATATTAGTGCTTGGTTTAATAATAAGAGATTATATTTGGTAATTTTCAAGGAATTAAAAGTGAGGAGAACAAACCAAGATCTTAGTTTGAGCTAGGGAGCTTCGGTCTTGGTCAATCCTCATTAAAGGAAGTAAAAAATAGCTTGCCTTTTATTCTTATAAAAAAGGGGTCAAATGTGGCTCTTTTCTTCTGTTTTTAGCCCTTCAGTAATTGATTTTTTTTCTTTTTAATTAGATTTTTTAATGCCGGGTTGATTAGAATTTAAAGTTGATAATTTGTTTTGATATTTTTTTATATGATGATGTCTATCATAAAATCCCATCTTTCCTTTTTTTTTTGGTACTTGGTTTCAAAAAAAAATAATCTAATTTTATTGTCCAAAAAGGATTGAAAATGAGAGGATTAACATTATATTTGGTGAAATATTTGAAGTCCCTTTAAAAACAAATTGACAGCGCCTTTGTGCCTTTTTTGTAAAAAAAAATCATTTTTGATCATTTTAGTTTGAAATTATATTTTTAAATCCAAAACTTTTTTTTTTTATTTTGATCATTCAGCTTGAGAGATGAAAAGGAGTTGCTGAATTACAACAAATGAGAAAGAATGTTGATAAATAATTATTTTTCAGTAACAAAACTCATTGTTTTTAGTATTAGTGAGTTCAATTTGCTCAGGGGCATTTCATTTAGGTTTTTTTTTAATTTATCTTGCTCAAAATAATACATCAAACTTTGAAATTTATTTTGATTTGTGTTGATTTTTTTTTTATTTTTAAGCAATTAAATGGTGATTTAATACCAAAAAATAGAGTTTTCCAAGTCCTTTAAATTTAAATGTTTCCTAGTTGTTTTGAGCTAGAAAAAATAGTTTTTTAATTCTAAAGGACAATTGCCTGATTTTCCAGCCACTAGTAGTAGGCGGAAATTGTGACAATAGAAAATGTGTAGCCTGTTATTTGTTTTATTATATGGTTCAGGGATGATTATTTTTTGTTCGGTTTGATTTTTATTAAAAAAAATAATTAAACTGAATTTTTTTTTAAATATCAAAACTTGTTCAAACCGATCAGTTTCGATTCGGTTTTTTTTTAAAAAAAACCAGTTTGGCTCGGTTTTTTCACTTTGGCTTGGTTTTTTTCTAGTTTGGCTTGATTTTTTTCCGGTTTGAGTTCGGTTCAGTTTTTTCGGTTTCAAGCTTATAAAACCAAAACCGAACCGATCGATTTTTTCAAAATTTTAATCAGTTTTTTTCATGGTTCGATTTTTTCAGTTATTTTTTTTATTTTTTTGATTTAATCAATTTTTTTCTCACTCCTAATAGGCTAAAAAAAAAAAGAAATAACAGAGCTATCCTAAACCTGCAAGGGGCTCTGTTTTGTGTTGATTATCATTTGATTTTTTCCACCTTTATTTATTTTTCTTTTTAATATTCTCTTTCAATATTTTATTTGTTTTTATTTAATTATATATATATTTTTAATTTTTATGTGATATAATTAAACAAAAAAATAATTTCAAAAAAGGACAAGGCTATTACACGATGTTAAGTCCATCATCACTACACTCACGTATTATATAATAAAATAAAAAATAATTTTAAAAACTAAAACATGTTGGAATCTTAGCCCAGTTCATGACTTTGATAGGTTAGACCATAAAACCCGGATCAATATAATATTTTATCATCTTAGTATTAAAAAAAATTATGTCATCTTTGGATTTTGGTTTTTTTTACTTCAAAATTCCTTTGGTTTTTTTTTTTACTTCAAAATTAATCTCATTGCACGAATGTAGGCCTAAAACTTATGGTACTTTTATAAATGAAATTAATCTATGTCACTAGACCATTTCTATAGTTATTTGAAACTACTATAATCATGGTGTCTTCAAAGTTATAAATTGTTAAATATTTTTATTTATTGTATTATAATAATTTATCTTATCACTCATTAACTTAATTAATTATCTCGTAACACTAATACTATTGAATATTTTTATTTATCATATCATAATAAAGTTTATTTATCACTCGCTAGCTTAATTAATTATCTCGTAGTTATAATTATTACTAATAGTATTGTAGAATTACAACTAAAAAATACATTTTTATCTAAAAAAACGTTTTGTACAATTAAGAATAATAAAAAAAAATTATTGTCATCAAAGAGAGAAAAAAACTATTTAAACTGTAAAGAAATCATTGTTTGAGTGATTACAGACTAATAAATATTTATAAAAAAAATGGATGTTTTTTTTAATGAAACTACCACTAATATAATTATTAAAACTTCTTATAATTATTAATTATTATGTTTGATGCGAATGGGCAATTAATCAAGGGAAGGGGCAATAACAGCACGCTAATATGGGTGGAGAGTGTAGAGCACGTGGCAAGCAATAAACCAAAAGGACACGTCACAACCACTTGAAATAAATTCCGACAAAATCGAGTTCCTGCTTTAAATAAATAAAAAATCGATACAACAGAGCACAACACGTATTTGCCTCTCGGGCTCTCTCCTGAAACCCCAGTTTCTCCTCGATTCTATCCTCTCGCTCTCGCTCTCGCTCTCCGGCGATCAACTCGTATTTTAGTTCGATTTCTCTCCGGAACCAGCAATCTAGACCCCTCATTTCTCCGGTATCTAACCCTAACTCTCGCGATTCAATCGATCCATTAACAACGCAAATCATGAATCCTGAATAGTAAGCTTTTAATCTATCACCATCAAATACTTTTAGTTAAACTCGAATTTATATATATATATATATATAATTATGTTACATACGGATGCAATTATGCCTGATCTGAATGTAGTTAATTGATTAATTCTTTAACTTGCAATAATGCAAATTTGTTTGTTTGGTCTTTGAAATTCTTTTGGCTGGATTATGTTTTGATGATATGGTGGATTTTGATTAGTTAGATCCATGTACTTTGACTTCAGATCCGTTGACTTTTCCTTCTAATTTGTTATTGAATTGATTGCAACTTGCATATTAATTGGGAAATTATTAGAAGACAAGTGTTTTTTTTTTTTTGTAACAAGTAATGGTTTTGATTTTAATAGGTAATTGCGAGAAGGCGTGTGTTACGATTTTACTAAGTGGAAAGAAAAAAAAAAACTATGTGATTTTGATTTATTTTTTTGCAGCGATTATTTGTTCAAGCTTTTGCTTATTGGAGATTCTGGTGTCGGAAAATCATGTCTACTTCTGAGGTTTGCTGTAAGTTTCTTATATTCGTGGTTTCTTAGTTCGTTTCAATTTCATCTAAATTACATGTGAAGTTTTAAGCTCGGCGATTTGTACTTGCATATGCGTTCTTCCCAATAAATCATTCAATCCTCTGTGTCTATATTTTTGCATCCACTGCCTTGTGTACCGTTGATGATGGTTCTTAATTATTTTTATATGTTTTCTTACCAGGATGGTTCATATCTGGATAGTTACATCAGTACCATTGGAGTGGACTTTGTAAGCTATTATCTTGGCATTTTTTTTTGCTTTTCCTTTTTACTTCAATAATATAATTATGGGATTGATTTTTTTTTTAATTCTGCTGTATTATGTAGAAAATCCGTACTGTGGAACAGGATGGGAAAACAATGAAACTCCAAATTGTAAGTTATAAGTTCATATTGATGACCTTTTGAGTTATTTTTCTGGATTTCAGTCTCAACATTTGTATTGGTTTTGATTGAAATTGTATCCAACTTAAATGGCTGTATGGAGCTTTTCTATCTTTCTTTCTTTGCGGGTGGGGAGGGTGGTTCAAGCTTGCAGTAGTTGCAACTATCTTTGATACACAATGGTTTATTTAAGCTGCTTGTTCTATTTATCATATAAAGATATGGTGCATAGATGGCAATGTTTAAATTCCTTGGACATGACAATCTTCTATACACAATTACTAATTGTGCTTCCTGGTTAACCAATTGTGCAGTGGGACACAGCTGGACAAGAGCGTTTTAGGACAATCACAAGCAGTTACTATCGTGGAGCTCATGGAATCATTGTGAGTTTGCCTCTTCATCTCTTCCTCTCTCTCCTTGTTTACATAATACCTTACTTTTCATCTCTTTGAGAGGTTTGTCTTATTTCTGTGGCATCTTGGTTAGGTTGTTTATGATGTTACAGATCAAGAGAGCTTCAACAATGTTAAACAATGGTTGAGTGAAATTGATCGTTATGCAAGTGAAAATGTGAACAAGCTTCTAGTTGGAAACAAGAGCGATCTCACAGCTAACAAAGTCGTCTCCTATGAGACAGCAAAGGTAATTTTAGTAATGTACATTCTTTTTGCTTTTGCATGTTAAAGTGTATTGGTTCACATTACAATTTGATGAGTCTTGGAAGTTCTAATATGGAATTTGCATCTTTATTCAGGCATTTGCGGATGAAATTGGGATCCCTTTCATTGAGACAAGCGCAAAAAATTCCACCAATGTTGAGCAGGCTTTCATGGCTATGGCCGCAGAGATCAAGAACAGGTGCTTTTAATTTCATTCAAATATTGCCAAAACGTTTTTTGAAAAATGAAATCCATTATTTACTAGCTGAACAGTTCCCGCATTTAGAGGCCGTTTTGCCTTGCAAATTCAACTGACTTTTTCTTTATTGTGGGGTATTTTAACATGGGCATGTTTTAGACAATTGGCGTCTTACGTTTTTGCTCTTGTCTATCAGGATGGCAAGCCAGCCAGCCATGAACAACGCAAGGCCCCCAACAGTGCAGATTCGAGGACAGCCTGTGAACCAGAATTCTGGCTGCTGCTCATCTTAGAAGAGAGCCGTTGTGAAGTTGGCTTGTGACCTTAACCATGTTGGCATGTAAAACTAGTTCGTCTACTCCCAATCCTTTGATATGAAGGTTATTTGTTATGATTTGGTTTTCTTTGCCAGTTAACACCTTTGTTAAAACTTCCATTCTTTTAAATGTATTTGATTTTAAAAACATCTGTACAAAATAGGAGTACTGGTGAATAGCTGTATTTGCCTTGTCTTTTCTTTGAAACTTTCTTCTCTTCGTTACATAGATAGATACGTTGTGGTTAAAATCATTTTTTAAAAAAAATATACATATAAAAAATATTTAGGCCACAAAATTATTTGGTATTAATATTAAATCCAGGTTAATTTTGAAACTTCTTGATTCAATTTTTTTTCTAATCTTAATTTAAAATTAAATTATAAGTTACTTTAACATAACTCAATGGATTGGTTTTATTTTTTAATGATATTTTTAAAAACTATTTTAGATGAAGATATATTGAACTGACTGGAATTTCATGACTTAGCATGTTAAATTCATGATGAATTGTGCTGAGTTTAAAATATATTTTTTTTTAAAAAAATCTATTTATAACAAAAATATATCTTTGTTAAATCAAGCATAAACCATGTAAAAGCTAAATGTTAGTATGTTTATTTGAGATTGTAAATCTAAACAATTTATAAAGATATTTAAAAAATTGAAAGATGTAATTAATAAAAAAAATGATGAAAATGAAAGGAAAAAAGGTAAAAAAAAAATTCATTTCTTTATAGAAAATTTTATGGTGTTTATGGAATAAAAAGTGATATTTTATTAATTATTTTCTAAATTCATCTCGAAGAAAGAAACAAATTAAAAGAGAGAAGAGAAAATGAAACACATGACCCCAATAAATGGTAATAATATCTCTATATAAAATTGTTTTCCTATTTATATCTATTTTTTTTTTATAAGTTGGCCCAAATAATAACTAATAAAATATTATTAATTACTCATTAAACAAACACCGTAAAATTTCTAGAAAGCCATGTAATCCTCTCTCCAAGAATTTAATAATACTCTTTTTTCAGGATGATTTTCTAATCTAGGATATGTATTGTACAATGAAAAATGACTTGTTTCTATTTTTTTTTTTTGTTTTTTTGCCATTTTTATCTTGGTTAAACCTGAATGGACACCACTTACTCTGAAAACGAGTGGCCAAATTAAGATCAAAGAGATCACGTCCAAAATTCCATACTCATCAACCAAATCAAGTGGTTATCATGACAAGAAACCATCTACTTCACCCCAAAAAAAAAAAAAAAAAATTCAGAAACGAATCCTGTTTTATTTTCTTAAAAAAAAAAAACTCTAATCCTTCAATTTAAATAAACAAAGCACGAAAAAATCTTTATTCCTCCCAAACTCCTAACAACCCGCAAGATCTCAAAAGCTCACTCATTTATAGCTAATCCATTGTTATGACGTAAGAGCTTCCCATAACTATTACAAAGGGAAAAAGAACTCGGCTGTCTAACAGAAAGAAGGGGCAAATTGTAATTACAACTAGGTTATTGCCTGTGGATGGGACTTGAAATGTTTTGAACGTAAAAAAGAAAGAATGTCTATGCTACGGGGAATTCTTTTTCATTGTTATTTGTATATCAAACTTGAAGATTTTTAACCCGATTATTTATCAAATTTAAATTTTAAATTTATTGTTAGAGTTATTTTAATATGAACTTATTAAATACAAAGACAACATGATGACTAGTAAAAATAAAATTTAATTATTAAAAAAAAACTAATATATTTTTTAAATATTAAAATGATAAGATATTTACTTAGATTTTATGACTTAACTCATCAAACCCGCAATCCAGGTTATGAATTCTACTAAATTTAATAATTTTTTTAATAATTTTTATTTAATATGTAACAGAACCATACCAAATATTTAAACCAATATAAAAATTATTGAGAATTTGAGATTATGCATGTATTTTCTCTTGTTTTACACTTGATTATACATATACTAAACCAATTTTTAATTTGAATTATGATCCGCATTATTCACTGCAACTCAGTACTGTTCTCATTTCACTGTCAAACTTCCTTGTTCCATCGTACTTGGTAAATGCAGCTCTATCTCTTGATTTCCAAATCAACTTCAGCAAATAAACAGCTACATTTGCCGCCATATCAGGCTTAAGCTAGTCTCCGCAGAGGGGTTTGTCCAGCTTTAAGATCGAATGCACCATAAGTTCCAAATAGGGGAGAATATGGCTACAGCAACCTTAGTTTCTCTGCCAATTCGACCAGGCTGATATGATCTAGTAGAAGTCAGAAGTATGCCTGTTACGACCTCTCCTTTGGAATTGATCCTTTATGGGGAATAATCATACATGTCCAACTGCAGCCGTTGGATCAAGATTTCTTCTATCTCAGTGTTCTTGTGTGTTCTACATGCACTTAAAAGCGTCCCAAATATGGCAGCATGAGGTTTGAAAGGCATTTTCTCGATCAAATCTACAGCCTCCACGAACTTACCTGCCCGACCAAGAAGATCAACCATACATGTGATCAGGTTTAGCTGCAAGTCCTTAATCCCTCACCATTGAACGGAAATATTTAACGACGAGGACTGTAAATCCAGCATGGTTACAAGCTGATAATATGGCAACAAAGTGATCCAGTCTGGCTTTATTACCTTCTCTGTGTTGATCATAACCAGAAATCATTTCATTCCAAGTGACAACATCCTTCCGTGGAACCCTCAAAAACAATTTCCAACCGTCCTCCATCACTCCACACTTACAATACATGCCAATCAACGAAGTTCCTGCGGTTGTATCATCAGACAGTGGAGACTTGCAAACTAGTTGATGCTCTTGCCTGCCCAACTGCAAAGCAGACAACTCACTACACCCTAACAAAATGCTGTTCAAAATTGACGAATTTGGATGAATACCAAATCCCACCATTGTTCTAAAAAGCTTTACACCATCCTCGGCTCTGCAATTCTCAATACAACCTGCAATCATAGCATTCCAAGTCAATAAATTCTTCTCGGGCATCTCACGAAACAATCTTTCTGCCAATCCAATCCTCCAAAGCTTCACGTACCCAATGATCATAGCGCGGTCCGAGCCACCACTCTCTTAACTGGCGCCTTTTCAAACCAACTTTAATGCCAAATCCAGCTCCCCGCACTCTACAGACCCTGAAATCGTAGCATTCCAAGTAACTACGTTTTTCTTTGGCATTATCAAGAACAAGGTGCGTGCTGTGTCCATAAACTAATTCTACGCAAAACCGGATATCATTGCATTCCAAGCTGCATCTTTAATGGGTATATCTTCAAAGAAAGGCTGAGATCTTTCCACGTCAGAACTACATACATGACAAGCTATCATGGTTCCGGTATTTTTAACATACAGTTCTTGGGCTTCCTCAATTTCCAGCGCTTCATTGAGAAACCGGCCGAAACTGAATTCCAAGTAACTGTTGATTTAACCGCCATATTAGTGAAAACATTAAGAGCAGAATCTAAGTCTCTGGATCTAATATAGTAAGTGATTGTCTTGTTTGATAAAATGACACCACTAGGTTTGGCATGGCGGTCAAGTTGCGCAGTGGATTTGCCGAAAATGGCCCGACCACATTGGGTTTTTGATTGGATCGGCATTTTGGTTTTGGATTGTGCAAGTGGAAAGAGAAGAAGCACGGTTTTGAGGAAAGGGAGGGAAAGTAAGTTCTCTATTTTGTTGGTAAATAATACAGTTTCAGACAGGCAGTAGGATTTCAACAGTTGCCTAAATATCACATACTCAGTTTGCTAATTCATTCCAGTTCCTATATATCTCAGGCATTTGGCGACTATATACTAAGCTGAAGCTAATACCTGAATAGCTGGGAACCTTAAAAGCAATTCATTCATTTCTTTTAAAGAAATAATGACAATAGATCAGAAACACAACAGGAAAAATTGAAAATACTAGTAAAAATGCTGTTACCCTAAAACAAACCAAAACTGATGCCACTAAGTCAGACACAATAACGGCTCCATATGCCCTAATTTAAACAAAAAAAAGGGGGTTATGCATGCAACATGAAAGTTGAGAAGGAATCACAGGAATAAATCTAAAATTTACACCCAAAATACTAGATGTTTGAGATGGTTTTTGACATAGGAAATCATAATTCCCATTGATAACCCTCGACTCGAACTCTTGAATTAGATCACAAGGAATTCCACAAGAGAAATCAAGAATTAGATCACAAGGAATTCCACATGGGAATCGATGTGATGATGAGAGGCAGTGCAAGTATCACTTGCCACCCAAGGTGGGGAACTGCCCAGGGTCTTCAATAGAGGGAGCTTCCACGTCACGAGTATTGCCTCCATATCCACCCCTTCCACGGCCACGGCCTCGACCTCGACCAGGGTTGTAGTACCTGTCACCGCCAGCAGGCTTCAGGAATTCATTTATGCTGACAGCCTGCATTCAAGCAACGACAGTAGGGCTTTCCCATCATCAATACTTGCATATGGATGGATTTAAAAAATTCTAGGTCATACAAAAAGTTATTCATCAAATAAAAAATGGATAATAAGAATGAGCCAAGGATATATAAAACTGACAAGTACTTTGGGGTGCATATCTAAGATGTCAGCATATCAAAAGGAACTGAAGTTAGAGAACCATGATCAACATGGCACGAACAAAAACCAAAAGTTCTGACACCAAAAACACACCTTCTTGGCTCTGTCTTCTTTGTCAGCAGCATCTTTTCGTTTGTCCTTCTCAGAACCCTACAAGTTAATATGCTTGTTTAGCAATCTACCAAATGAAATACAATTCCACATTCAAAGAAAGAAATGATTCTTACCAGCTTGATAAAAATTTCATCGTTGCTCTTCTTACTTGACAGCTGTTGCATGGACTGTAAGTCTTTGTCCAAGCCAACTTTCCTCTCCTCAGCCTTCAGAGAAAGCAAAGCCTTCCTCTTCTCTTCAAGAACCTTCTCATACTCTTCCAGTGTCATCTCCTATTAATACAAAAGGAAAGGGATTTATTGAAAAAAATACAACAGCACAAGAAAACATAAAATAGTTATGCATCAAAACCAGAAAGTCGATTTCAATGCACACCAAAGCTGGTCATAAGTTCAATGGACTTTGAAATTGAGCTGCATAATATCATTACAGTGATGTCATTTCATCACATAGCTTAAGAGTTTGATCTAGGATAAATGATGATTCAGGGGAGTTTGACTTTCCAGAGGAATCCAACTGAAACAGGCTAATTACCCTATAATTCTAAACTTGTTCTGAATGATAATTAATCAATATAACCGACATTTAAATTGACTGATCTCTTAATTGAGAACTCATACGTGCAGAATATGTGAAGGTTAAGTACATAACTACAATTGAAACTGTTACAAAACGCAAGCAAAGCACAAAAACAGAATTGCTTGAACAGAAATATCTAGATCAAAAGTAGCACTTATAATGAGTAATCAATGCCTTCAATCTGTCATTTCCCAGCAAAATGAGTCCAATATACATATATAAAAAAATTTAACCAATAAAAGATAAGTTTTTTATTAGTGAAAATTTTAACCAATAAAATATAAGTTTTTTATCAGTGACTTTTCCAAGGAAGCATGACTGAATCTTGACAATGAAGCTTCCATAAGATTGCTTATTAAATAGGAAACACGTCATCAATTTTACTGAATGTGTATGAAAGAGGTCCTTGATTGACAATATTAAACCAAGTTAAAAAAATTCATCAGTTACAAAAACTCACGATAGTATACAGAACACTTCAGAAAGATCTTGTCCAAATTTAGAGGATGAAATTAGTGATCAAGCAAACAACATTTAAGTCAGTTTTGAACCTTATATCTTCACATTAGCTAATAAATCCCGTCATACTAATCCAGCATAACAGTCATACCTCTGTGAAAAGTAAAAAAGTTAATAAAAATTTGAAGTTCTAGATGACAGCACTATTCCATTTATTTGTGAAGATATCCCAAGATAAGACCAGGTTTAAAAAAGAAAATTCACCTTGTCCTCAGGCTCCTTCTCTTCTGGCTCATTCGCAGCAGCATCCTTGCTGGCATCTGCAGCATCCTTGCTGGCAGCTGCAGCATCATCCTCTTCTGGCTGCTTCTCAGTAATGACGCTCTTCTCGTTGTCAACAACAGGTTCCTCAGTCTCTCTGAATTCAGTTACACAAGTATACATACATGTGTGCATAGCTAAGTCATCACATATAAAGTTAAATTTCGAAAAAAAAAATTGCTGGGAGCACAAAGACAGAAACTCACGGAGCAATTTCATCAGCAGGAGTTCCCCAGTTACCACGGCCAGACCCTTCGCGTTTAAGCTCATTCCTGCCATGGCAAAAACAATGAAATTTTTTATGGCAAATTATAACAAGTAAAGAAGGAAATTTCAAGGTCAAAACAGCATATAATAAAAATGGATATTTCAGCGATAAAATACTAACCCACGACCGGTACCGCTGTGGCGATCATACTGCCTTCGAGGGCGTTCACCTTCTCCAGCTTCCCCATTGCTATAACCACCACGGCGACCACCACGGAAACCACCACGAGGGGCACCATAGCCACGCCTCTCAGACGTTCTCCCAGCCTCTCCATCTTCAGATGGTCTGGATCCTCCAGAAAAACCATTGCCAATGAAGGTCGTTTCATTGTTATTTGATTCTCTGTTAAATCTGCCACCGCGACCACGCCCCCGCCCATAGCCACGCCCTTCTCCACGGCCTCCTCCACGTCCACCTTCATTCTTTGCCTCCCTCACTGGTTGAGAAGATAAAAGACCAGTATTAAGAACATGAAATACAACTCCAACATTAATCAGTGCCACCTGTCAGCCTGTGCTACCAATCCAAGAAATAACAAAGAACGCAATAAAAGGTGACAAAAGAAAGTAATTTTAAAAACATAAAAGAAATACTCCGTTAAATATTTAGGCCAGGAGATACCTAACAGGGGTATTTGGGTGGAGTCAAGCAACAATTTTATCTTCCAACAATCAAAACAAGATTAAACAATCATCTAGAACTCCACCATTAACAAACATTACAGGGATAAGTAAGCAAACAGGTGATCAGCTGACAAACCAACATTCAAGAAATAACGAAACACCAACAGATTCAGTAAACATGTCCTCCCTTTTCTTCTACTCCCTTCATCCCTCAACAACCAGAACAATTTAACACTATTAGGCGTACTCAAAGAAAAATAAAGTTAAAATAACTATTCAATTAACAATTTCAATAAATTTACCAGTTTTCCTTTCATGTTCTAGCATTCAAACATAAAAACAAAACAAAAACCAACGTAAATAAAAAAAAAGCTCAGTACTTTAAACACCTCCAAAGCAAATTTCTTCGTAATGAACCAAGAGCAACAAATTTAATCAACACAAACAACGGTTAGTAAATCGAAGCTCACCAGCTTGTGCAGGGGGAGCAGGCTTGGTGGGAAGCTTAGCAGGCTGAGAAGCAGGAGCAGCAGCGGACTTATCCGCCTTCTTGGGCTTCTCGGCCGCCTTAAGCTGAGCAGCGGCGACGAGTTGAGAAAGGTCCTCATTGTTGTCATCGTCGCCAAGGATATCAAAAGGGTTCGCTGTTGCCATTTGTCTCTTTGAGTTTCTGATAAGCACAGATCAATATATCGTCCTTCAGCTTGTTTACCTTCAAACAGCAAGAGACCCTATTGATTGATTAAAGCCATTATTTATTGAGAGTAGTTGAAGACTAGGAGTGTTTGGGAGGTTAGAAAATAAGAGGGAAAATACGAGGGAGCGAGAAGAGTGACTTGCGTTGGAACCCTAGTCAATGCGGCAGAGAGAAGATGAGAGTGTTGGAGTGGAGAAACCTAATCCTTAAAAACCCTAGTATGCAATGTTAGTGTAAGGAAGGGTGTATGTTTATCATGTGTGCTTGCCGTCTTTGTTTATTTTAAGCCCTACTGATGTAAATTTGACATCTCTTTATTTTAAGCTCCATTGATGTTTTTTTATGTGTTAATATAAAAAAAATAAAAAATATTTTAATATATTTATAATTAAAAAATACTATAAAAAAATATCATGATACTAAACACACAATAAGTAAAAGATTTTTTAGAAAAGTTTCTGCTATTTTTGGTAATTTCTTGACTTTTTATTTAATTTATTAAGAGAATAAAATAAGAAGTATAAGAAAATAAAATAAATAACATTTATACAAATTTGATTAGTTAGATTAATTGAAAAAATTAATTTAATTTATTAAATTAAATAAAGAAAGAAAAATATTCGATATTTGATGATTGATTAAAATAGATCTTAAGATGTTTGGTTTAAATTTTATGTTAATTGTTTTTTTTTTTTTAAATACCGCGTAATTTGTTATAATAGCCTTGAAAATAACTCACTAGGATGATCCCTAGGATAACAACCATAGGTCAAATCACATTAATAGAACATGTTAGGGGCATTGTGAGGTGTTCGGTATGGAGATTTTTAAATGAATTCCTATAAAGTAGGTTGTAATAAATGATACAGTGGTAATAGTTTTTAAAATTGTTTTTATTTGAATACATTTTAAAATTATATTTTTTATATTTATTTTTAATATTTATATATTAAAATAACTTAAAAAATAAAAAACAATATTCAATTTTTTATCATAAAAGTTTGGTTGAGTTTTATTTCTCATGGTCTGGTTTGGTATTTCAGATTTTTTTTGGTTTAATGGTAAATGTATATTTGAGATAACTTGATCGTTAATTAAAACCAGGTTACTCCTCGAATAATCCGTAAATATGTTTGGAATTGTAATAATAATAATAATTTAAAATATTTTTAAAAAAATATATATTAAAATAAAATTATTTTATTTTTAAAATTATTTTTTATATCAACACATCAAAATAATTTAAAAATAAAAAAATAATTATTTTAAATAAAAAAATCAAAAAATTTTAAAATGCAGCAGTTACACGTTTTCAAATACACTCTTAATTTAATATATTTAAATAAATTTAATTAATTTTTATAGGTGATAGTCCTCAAAGTTAAGAAGGAAGCACGTCTGTTAGTTACGAGCTGTGAACAAAAAAATACACATAGATATTTACAATCAGTTGCAAAAATATTGATTATTATCAATTTTATTTTTCACCATTTGCATCTATAAATTATACCCTTAACATTATCTAAGGTATTTTATTTTACCATTCCATCCACTTTTGATTAACAAGATCTATTGAATATCAACCCAGGAGCTCTAGAACTAGAGATTTACTAAGTTTATTGTTTAAAAATAAAAATAAAATTATCATAAAAAATTAATTTAAACCAAGAATTTTGAATTCCATAAACTCCAATTTTTTAAAAAATGGATTTCTTGGGGTTTTTTTAATTCTCTTTGTTTATTCCACTCTTAATCTTATAATCTTATAGATATTTTAGTTTATATTTCTCATAGATATTGTAGTCCTTGTAGGTGTTTTATCTCAATCTCATAGATATTTTAGTTAATTTTTTTTTTATTCAGCCTTTATAGTCCTCAAATTGTAGGCTAATTTAGTTTGTTTTGTCTAGAGAGAATGAGATTAAAAGACAAGAAGCTAAAGTAAAAATACACGGAGAAAATAGGTGGTTTTTTAAAATTTCAGGTGAAATTTTTATTATAGTCTTCATATTTTTCAGATTATAAATATTATATCCCTTCAATTTTTAAAATTTTTAAAAAAATTAATTTTAGTCTAAAATTTTATTTTTTTTATTTTTAAGTCTCTGGTTTAAGAGAAGAGAGATAAAAAGAGAATTGCTGGATTTCGACAGTAAAAAAAAATCGGTGTTAACACCGACTTTAGCCATTAAAATGGTCAGGATTGGTGTCAACGGATTTTATTTGGTGAGAGAAATTACACTTAAATGTTTTTTTACCTTAAAATTGCATAAAAACCATATCTAAGCTCATAAAATTTTTTGATTTCAAGTTGATTTCAGGTTTTTGTATAGTTTTTTAGGTTATTTAAGGTTATTGAAGGGTTTATCAAGGTATTTAGGGTGTTTTTGGGCCAAATATAGATTAGAAAATGGGTTTTTATGTAAAAAAATAACGAACCTCGATTTTTTGACGACAACTATGGCCGAAATCTAGAGAAAAACAGACGACTTGTCATCTAGCTTTTTTCCAAATTTTTCTTTTCTAATTTTGCCTAGCTATACCTGGCTTTTTTCTTTCTTCTAATTTTTCCCATTTTTCAAAATTGATGCCTTTTTAAATATGAATTTTTTTCCAAATAATTTTTCCCCTTTCTCTTTTTTTAGCCCTTTTCAAATAGCAATTGTTTTTAATTATTTTGTATATATTTATTTTTTGAAAAGATTATTATAATCTATTTATGATTTTCTTTATGTTTTATATAAATGAACTTTATTTTAAAAAATAAAAAAATATTTTTTTTCTTTTATTTTGTTTAATTAATTACATGTATGTTTGTTTATACTATCTTTTGACTAACTAAAAAATTAATTTTAATAAATAGATTCATTGAACACGACTATGTAAATTACCCATGTTGTAAAATAAAATATATTGATTTATATGTATCCTTTAATTTTTCCAATTATGTCTTTAGTTATTGTTAATTATGTTTTTCATTAATTGACCCATATGATTCTTAATTTTTTTAATTAAATATGTACATAAATTTTTCAATTTACATTTTAGATTTTTTATATAAAAAAACATGTTGGTAAAATCTATTTATTAAATTTTTTTGTTTGAAAAAAAATTCAACCCGTAATATAATAACACGGATCAATAACCCGTAAATAAACTAATTAGCGATTAGTTAAATCCTCGGTATTGGGAAATTTTTTTTGCTATAATCTCAAGGCTGTTATCTTTGTAATGCGAGATAAAAAGAAAAAACTTCACTCCAGAATTCTATTACATTCAAAACAGAGAAACACATTACATCACAGTCCTATTCCATCACTGATTCCTTCACCACAAACCGTCTTTAATTAAATTTTTAATCCACTCTCCGGCAAGATTTCCTTATTCCTTACAATGCACGGATTCAACGTGTAAGATACACACACACACCATGGAAACCCCTGAACCCAACGACTTTTTCTATGTTTTAAGAATCTTCAAAAATATATTTAATTTTTTTTAAGTTTTAAAGATCTCGTTAGATAGATCAAGGTTATTTAGGGTTTATATAAAAATTATATGAAATCAAATATTTTTTAAACTTTAAATAATTAATTCAAAACTAGGTTGTCGGCTTGTCGCAAATCACAAGTCGTTCAAGTGTTCAACTTTTAACTGCAATGCACACAAATCACTAATGAAAAATCTCCTATACCCTTTTAGGAGAGAGGAATTGCTATAACTTTGAGTGCTGACTCTTTTGTTTCATGTTTTCTCAACTCTTAGAAAATAAAAGGTATAAATATCTATTTATAAGAAAAACCTAAAAACCCTATAAATGAAAAAAATCAATTTTCCCCTTAAATAATATCATATGTATTATTTTAGGCTAATTTTAGAAATTTATTCAATCAAGTTCTACTTGATTGTTTCTAGGTCTAGAATTGTAACTCCCTATATTAATTGCATTCTAGTCCTCAAATTCTAAAATTTATTTACAATCAAGTCATACTTGATTAATCATCTCATTTTAACTTCTGACCAATGATTCTTATTTGTGTGACCCATTAGGTTCTCTAATAAGTTAGCTCAAATATAAATCACAATTCTAAATAAAATATGATTAAATAAATTATACAAATTAATTTATTATTAATTCAACAATTGATTGATTTATATTTGAAGATCAAGTACAATGTCTAGCAACCTGTCATGATCCTCCGAATATTAGAAAAGTCATAAGTGGTTTGACTTAACCTTTTAGTGACAAGTTTCTCAATATAATTATTATCTTTTCATTAATAATATTTCGATTTAGACATTATAGCATGAAGTGTATTTACTCTATCAAATTATATTTGTTCTCAACACCATAGTCATTAATTCTTTAAATAAGATTTGAAACTTTTTTCAAATCTCATTTCACCATGCACAAGAATTTACAATCGATACTATTTGAGAAAATATGGAACATTTTCTCTAATTCACCTAGGATGGTGAATCATCTTTTAATTACTTAAATACCTTTATATAATTCATGTTTTACCCAATATTTATCTATTTGTTACCCTTGATTTGAACAACGAGTAACAGAATCAAAACATAACAATCTTATATAAGATAACTTAGTGATCTCAAATATAAGAATCACATACACAACCATCATGTGAGTCTTTCTATAAACACAAATGATCTCTCCATATGAAATTCTCATGAGGGTCAGTTCAATATACATATCATTCGACAAACACCTACATATTAGTTCTAGATATCCCTCATACCTCATCTTATGATAATAACTGCTTCATTTCATAAAAGAAATAACATAATGTATATGAGTTTTAACAATTCTAATTAATGTCCAATTTTAATAAAGCATGGATCAGAAACATTTAAGAATCATGATAGATTATCTTAAATACGATGAAACAATCAAATCAAAAGAAAAATTTTAAAAGAACAAATAAGGACTTATCATTTGTCAATGAGTCATGATATAAATTTCTTATCCTCTTAATTATTTGTATATATGCTTATTGAAAAGAGATATATAATATTTGACTCCATGTTTCTTTATGATTATCTTGATTATACTCTTGTGGAATAAATAATTTGAATTGGTTGATCTTTTATATCTAAAATGTTTTTTAACGATGACACATACTTGATATATATTTTGTAGCATTATATTTATGTCATCATTGCATACAATATGAGGAGAAATGCATATGTTTTCATGATTGAAAGTATTCATGTGCAAGTTGATATGATTAATGAGTTGCAATTAAGTGTTTTAACAATAATCTTGAAGAGTTGTACTTTTAACTTGTTTTATACTTAAAAGTTAAGGTGTTTTAAACTTAACATTTAATTTGATTTATCCTATATGCTTAAAGCATAATGATCATGCTTGGATCTTTATGTTTCTATATGGTGAGATAATCATTTATTTATTTGAATGCCTATATAAAACATGCATTAATAATTGACACGACCAAAAGATTGATGTCTTTTCCCAAGTGCAGGAGTGTCGAAGTAATAAATAACCCGGCAAGACCGGGGTCGAACCACATGGAGGTTACTTGTATAAATTATAAGCAACAATAATACAACAATAATAGTAACAACAATAACAACAATAACAACAACAACAATAATAATAGTAATAGTAATAGTAGTAGTAATAATAATAATAACATCAATAATACTATTAATAATAATAATAATAAGGAAGAAGAAGAAGAAGAAGTTGATGAGAACTTTGAGATGGAAGATTAATGTAAGGATTAAACAATGATAACAACAAATGTCAAGGTTAGAGGATCCACTAATGGTATTTCAAACAAGTATAATATAAACTCTTATTATTCAATTGGAAACCACACACAAGGAGGTTCCAATCAGATTATAAATTGTTAACATGATTACATTAGCTATTTTATTCGAATAATGCTAATACTTGTAAATGTTTTCAGGCATTCATGATTATAACTTATGTTAACAACAAATCAAGTTCCTTTCATAGCTCAGGTGTCGGTTATACCATACAGTATGGGCTATGAAAGTGCCAAGTATTTGTTGTACCAAGTGTTATACAACATAAATCTAGATTAAACATTTAACAAGCAAAGTATTAAAAGTGAACAAGATAACAAATATAAAGCATGTTATTATCCAACATTAAAGTCCATGTTGAGTTTATATTATACTTATCCTTACACCATTAGTGTAACCTTTTCACCTTGACATAATTAACTTAGCTAGACATAATGAAAAAAAGAAACATAAATAAACAAGATAAGAACATAAGTAAAATAAAAGTTAACTAAGTAAAGGAAAGGAAATGAAAAGCATAAACTTGATATTAATGAAAGCAAAGCATAAGCAATACAAAGAGAGAAAGCAAGAGCATGATCTTGATCTGAACACCAAGATGCCTAAATACATGGCAAATGCCTCCTTTTATAGGTCAAAATTTGGAACTATTGATTTGTTGACTAATTGATGAGTGGGTGGCCACATCTTGACTTGGTGACAATTCTTATCTTCTTGTCTGCCAAAAACGTCATTGATAACGTCATACTTTGAACAGACTTCAATCATGAAAGTTCTAGGAAATTGTCTCATCTTTCCAGGGTAAAAATTTGAGATAATTTGGACTTCTAAAACTCGAGATATGGGCTGAACACTGAACAGTGTCTGGGCTGCAGGACAGATCAGGACTTCTTCTTTGTTGCTACAATTTGGACTTGAAAACGGCCTTGTTAAATCTTGGGCTCCACATGAAAGTTGTAGGCCTATGTCTTATCTTTCCATCCATATAAAATGGACCTAAATCCAAGATCTACAGCTCCAGATATGACCCAATTACCGAACAGTATTCCAGTTTGGACTGTATCAGCATCTCTTTTCTAAGTTTGGCCATCTCTTTGTCCTTTCAATTTAAGTACTTCAACTCATCAATCAATTCTTTCATTTATGTGATAGGCCTGCATTTAAGATGAACATTTACCATAAATTAAAGGTATCTTATATAATTAGATATGTTATTATAAAACATGCTTTAGTTAAGGAGTTATTGATACTTCAAGTGCAAAATGATGATATAAAACCTTGATAAAAATGCACTTTTAAGTACTAATCAATAATTAACTTAAATAATGATTAAATAAAAGTAAAGACATGTGTAAGAGCTAGGATAAGTAACTCTACTTAATTAATATGACACACACATATATTTGCATATTGCACAAGCTTTATGATGATTTAGATAAGCTTCAAGAGTTTGGAATCATTTAGGGAAATCATCAAAGAAGCAGGGCATGAATATATAAAGTGATGCCATAACATTGTCTGATTTCAAACAAGAATTTTTAGATAATAATGATTTTCAACTTTAAAGATCAAGATCTTGTAAAAAGGATTTTGTTAAATAACTTTTAATTTATTTAGGAATCATTTTTAATATATATAAAACCTAGACAAACCCAAAAGAACACAAGAAAACTAAGAAAATACCGAAGTACACAAAACAAAGAATTTTCCTAATACCTAAATTAGTCTAGCCGATTTAGGAAATAGGTTATCGTTTTAAGAAACGATCTAATTGGTTTGTAAAATGGTCTAACTATTTTTCTAAAAATTCCAAAATTTATCCAGCAACTTTAAAATGATATAATCGGTTCCAATAAGGGTATGTCTAATTCTCCAACGGACATAAATATTTTAAAAGTTATGACCAACGACTAGTTTGATTTTTAGCCCTATAAATACTCTTCGGCAAAATGAAGTAGAACATCCAAGACAAAGTTTTGATCATACCCTCACTCTTAACAACCTCCTACAACCGTAGTTTTACTCTTGATTTTTCATAAAACAAGGTTGAATTATTATTGGCAACATTCTTTCTAGTGCTTTGTTTGTATTCCATTCAACTCTATTAAGAGAGTAATATTTTAGAAAGTGTAAATGACACTAAAGTACTTGAGAAAGTTTTATAAAGGCTATTAAAGTTGTTTGATACTTTTCAATTTACAAGTATTGGTGAGAAAGGGGTTGATAATCAAAAGATTAAGTGTTAGGTTTGATCCTTAGCTTGTAAAAGGATTTGGTTTAATCTTGAGCCTAGAAAAGGATTGAGAAAGGTTTCATTACTTGACATGTGAATTATCCGTGAAGTAGATCAAGTTAGTGTTAGTGAAACTCTTAAATGATAGTTTAAGAAGAGGAGTAGGCGATTTTCCAAACCTTTATAAAAATCTTGGTACACATTCTCTTAACTATCTCTTATATTTATTTGTAATCGTCTTCAAGCGTCGATTGTACTGGTGCTTATTTAAATTTGTCTCTATTGATATTTAAGTTGTTATTTGGATTGATCATTAGGTTGTGTTATATTTTGCTTTTAAGTTAAGAAGAAGTTTTTAATTGGCAACCTAATTCACCTCCTTTTAGATTTACCTAGACTTTCAACGCTTGCTGTCATGTCTCGTCGTGGGAGGTTGTGAGATTAATCTAATAGAAACATGTGGCTAGTCCATTGAAGAGGGGGACGTGCGCATCTAAATCTCGTTATATGTGGTTGTAAGGTTAGTTCAAGGTATGGCCACTACGAGGGAAAAAATGGCTAGTCCAGAGATGTTTTTAATAAGTCATGTAGAAGTATCTGATATAATATAATAGGTATTATAATGAACCCTAAGTCTTATCCCTTATTGTTAATCAAAGAAATTAACATTTATGTCAAAGAGTGTTCAGTAGATTCACTTTTTGGTTGCCAAGAATTATTTTTCTTTTTATTTTCTTGGGAATAATGGGGAAAAAAACAAGAAGAATAAAACTATTCGGTTTTGTATAGGTGGAAAATATAACTTTTGAAGTTATGGTTTCAACTTTGAACATGGAGACCCAAAAATACTTGAAGCATTGGGAGGACTGAGATATTAAAGGTTCATTTGAAATTATGGTAGCAATTACTTTTCAAAATACATTTCACTTAGAAATGTATTAAAATAATATTATATATTTATTTTTAAAATTTTTTTTTTGATACTAGCACATTAAAACGATTTAAAGATATAAAAAATTATTTAAAAAAATTAATTTTTTTAAAAAGCACTTTTCCACCGTAAAAACAAACTGTGTGTCTAAAGAGCCCACGGACCCGAATAGATAAACCCAACAAATAATTTCTGATAGCAATTCAGGAAAATTAATGGGTTTGTATATAGCATGGTTCTTCGTTCTTGTTTGTAACAATCTGTCACTGTCTCTGTGGAGAATTTGTTGAACGAGTTTCCTTCGTTATTTTAGCATGGTTCTTAGTTTAACTGATCCATAATTTCACATAAAGTAGGTCCGGTCCATCTAGCAAATAGAGTGGGCCAAAATCTTGGCTGCTTAAATTGGGTTAAGTCTCTTCAGCTTTCTCAAGCCTGATTCCCTGTTTTAATGGCCATTTCAACTACTTCACCCATTCTATTTTTATTGCTTTTCTTTTTTGTAATTTTTAGTTGTTTTTTTTTTTGTCATTTTAAAAGTCGAGGTTTTATGGATATTAATCCTATCGTTATATTATTTAATATATTTTAAACTTATAATCCAAGAATGCATAAAGGTTTAGACGGTTTAGAGGTAGAAAATAAATAACATATGGAGAGCAACACTAATTAAACTTTCAGCAGTTATTTAATTTGAATTTTAAGGTCGGATAATTTTTTTAATAAATAAATAAATAAACATGCAAGCTTTTTATATGTTTTCTTAATCTAATTATAAATTAAAAGGTTTATACATGCATTTAATTAAATATATCGAAAACTATTTGTGTCAATAAATGCAAAAAATAAAGTGTTAACACATCTATTCAACTCGCCTCGTTACAGGTTGAATAATTTTTTTTTTCTAAAACAAAAGAATTATTGTGTAGGTGTTGTTAGCATGTTTTTTTGATATCAAGTAATAAATATAACCGTGAATCAAAAATTCAATATTTACATATTGTCGCACCCGACATCGCGGCGGCCCTAAAAAGAATTCTTAGATTATGGAAAAGAACAGATTTCTGGCATCTTGTTCTTTTAGGGAAAATATCTCATTTAAGGAGTCGCCACCTAGTATTATGGTCACTAGGAACCCTAACTGGTCAATAGAGATTCTATGGTTCGGGACTGGTTACGTAAAAGGGAAGATATTATCACCCCTTAAACGTTCTGCCTAAGGCAAACTGCATTGTTATTTTTGTCTTAAATTGCTAAATTTTATTGGTTTACATTCTGATGATTTATTCACAATATTCTTGACTCTAGCGTCAGTGAATATTCAACTACTGATAATCCCAACTCTGGCGTTGGTAACTATTATGTAGCTATAAAATAAATTTAGATCAATATTTTTTATTCTCGACTCTAATGCTAGTGAATAAACAAATAAACTAAATTCATTTTATTACGCGTTCACATATTTTTATTTCTTATGTAGTTAAACAAAAAAAACAATTAAATCAGTGTTTTTATTCCTGACTCTGGCGTCAGTGAATAAACCAATAAAATAAATTTTATTTTTCATACATGCTCATATATATTTTTTTAATTTTTCTTGCTAAATAAAATAAAATATAACGAATAAAAATAATATAAATTTAAACCAGTATTTTATTCCTGACTCTGGCGTTGGTGAATAAACCAGTAAATTTATATTATTTTTATTCATGCATACACATATTTTCCTTTTTCTTTTATTTTTTTATTTTTTATTTTTTATGTATTTTTATTTATGTTTTTTGGGCTGGGCCCAGCTCAGCCCACATGGGCTGGGCTAAGCCCAGCCGGCCCGGTCACTGGCCCAAGCCAGTGACCTGGCCGAGCAAAAGCAACACGCGTGCGACAAGCCACGCGTGTTGCTGCGCTGTGCAAGTGAATTAAAATTCACTTGCACAGTATGCTGCTAATAATTTGAAAACGAATGAAAGGCAGAGGAAGCAGCTTACCTTGGTTGGCCGAAGGCGACGAAGACGATGACAAAGCTCCTTCTATGTGATTGAACCACGCTTGGCAGGGCACCCTTTTCACCTTCCCTTGCGTTCTTGTCTTTGGGATTTGCGTTTCCTTTGCTTCTAGTTATCTAGCCTATTATCCCGGTTTTTTTTTTAGAATGAAGGAACGAATACGATGGCGATGCTAGGGGCTCTTTTTTTTTATTTGCAGGAGGCGATCAAGAAGACGGTGATGTTAATGTTAGTATTCTGGGTTTGTTGCTTGCTTTTGTCTCTGTTTTTGCTCTGTATACTATTTTCTTTGTCTCTGTTTTCTGGTTTTTTTTTTTCTGCCTCTCCTGGTTTTTTCGTTCCCTCCCCCTGTATGCTTCCCCTGTTTTTTCTTTGTTCGGCTCTTTTCTCATCTTTGTATTATACCTGTTTGGAGCCTTTTGCTTTAGCCTCCTCTGTTTCTTTGAGAAGAAGCAGAGGAATGCAAGTCTGCTCTTCTTTTTTTCTTTTTAGTCCCTCCCAGTTCTGTAGTTCCTTCCCCCCTGTGATTCCTTCCTTTTCTGCCCTCTCCTCTTTTCGTCCCGCGTGCATGGCCTTTCTCTAGCTTTTATAGAGCCAGAGACATGCGGTCACCTCTAAATAATGAGGTGACCGACCGTTTGCAGGAGTAATGAGGGAATGAGGATCGTGCAGTGTCTGTTTCTTGTTTGAAGAAGATGAACAGTGTCCCTTGAAACGGCGCCGTTTTGAGATGTGAAATGGCCATTTGCATTTTGGCCCTTGAAGTTTTGAATGTTTTGCAACTAAGCCCCTAGTTAAATTGTAATTGAACCCCTGTATTTCAGCGCCTTTTACAACACAGTCCTTGAACTCTAATTTGTTGCAATTTTGCCCCCAATTAACCCCAAACTTTGGTATTTCTTCAATTAAGTCACTGATTTCATTAGTTTAATTAAATTCAAAGTCCAATTAAGTCTAAAACTTATCAATTCTCCAATTAAGCTCCTGATTGGATTAATTAAATTAATTCCAAGCTTAATTAAGTCTTAAAACTTATCAATTCTCCAATTAAAACCCTTGATTGGATGAATTAAATTAATTTCATGCTTAATTAAGTCTCAAAATTTATCAATTCTCCAATTAAACCCTTAATTGGATTAATTAAATTAATTCCAAGCTTAATTAGATTAATTCCAAATTTTAATTAAACCCCAAAACTTCCAATCTTGTTGCCTTTAACCCAAATTTTAATTCATTCTTCATTTATTTCATCTTACTTGTTTCTTTTTCATTATTATTTTTTTCATCATTTTTTTATCCTTTTCAGTAAATAAAAATAATAATAATAATAATTAAAATAAAGTGGTCAAAATTTAGGTTATGACACATATAATAAAATATAGTAAAAAACATATGCGTTAATAAAAACATGTAAGATCTTAAACTAATTTTTAATGTAGCATAATAAGGAAACAATGTTGTAATTGCTACATTGAAACACTATTTTCTTAGTCTTTGTATAATAATATTTATTTTAAAAAATGTATATTTAATCTTTCCCAGCAAGTCTTTGACAATTTCCTCGGCGTTCTGGTATACTCTTCTCACTGATATATATTTTTTATTTTCTTTCGATATTTTTTTTGTATTTTATCTTTTTTTTCCTGTTTATATAGGGCCCTAAATAGGTAACAACATATATAATAAGTTTTTTTAAAAAAAAGTGTAAAGAAAAAAAACTAAAAAACAAATTATAAAAGAACAAAAAGAATGGTATAAATAGACAGTGTAGAGTGATAAATATTGAAAATGTAAAAATAAAAAAAAATAATTTTTTTTTCAAAAGAAAGTGTAAAGAAAAAAAGGAAAAACTAAAAAAATATTAAAAAAATAAAGATAAGAAAAAAAAATGATGAATAGGAGAGATGTAAAGTGAAAAAAATAAGTATAAAGAGAAAAAAAAATACAACAAAAACTTGTTTTCTCTGAAAAACAAAATACAAAAATTACAGTTTTGTCATTGTTTTAATAAAAAAATTAGTAAAATCTGTAATTTTGTCATTTCTATAGAAAAACACCGTTTTGTTTTGTTTTGTTTTAGTATATTGATAATAATAATTTCCAAAAGGACTAGGAAGCAGGGAATCTATGATTGACTTCAAATGGCATTTTTATAATTTTATCATCTAGTCTATGTTCTATGACTCCATGGAAGGCTTCAAATGGCATTTTTATAATTTTATCATATAGTCTATGTTTATGACTCCAAGGGAAAAAAATAAAAAAGAAGGCTTCAAATGGCTTTTTTATAGTTTTATCATATAGTCTATGTTTATGACTCCAAGGAAGAAAACAAAAAAACGAAACATAGACTCGACGATAAAAATGCCATTTGAAGCCTTCCCTGGAGTCATAGTTTGCCTTTTCAACTAACCTCTCACAAAATCACAAAGTGTCATCCGTAGCGAGACACCGAAAAGTAAATAAACGTTTTGTTTTAGTACAATAATAATTATAAAATTGCCATTGCCATTGCCACAGTATTTAAAATAGCCAAAATCCCAGATATTATTTCTAAATCGTAATTTCTTCTGTGAAATAGCGTTCCTTTTTGGTTTTTGTGTAATTTTCAAAAATATTATTCTAATATATTTCCAAATAAAAATAATATTTTAGAAAACAATCACACTATCCCTGTCAAACCAGAACGAAGACAATTTGGTCGGTAGATGTAAAACCAACTCTCATTTTCTCTTTCTTGTAGTATCGTCGAAGATAAAAATAAACTGATCCCCCGAACTAGTGTTAAAACGGTCGGTCGTGTTTAATAGATGTTGAAGGCTTTGACATCGTGTTTTTTCTTCGAAAGCCGCATGACAAGGAAGGGCTATGCTTTTTCCTCTGCTCGTGTGTACACTCGAATACGAAATGGACAAGTGGTATCTCCACATCTAACAAATCCGCGGTTTGGTTTGATGTGTTGCATCATCATCCCATCTACCGTTGATGACGCATCCCCCAAAGGCTCCAGCAGTTTAAAACGTTTTTGCCACATTTGGACATGCGAAAAGTATTCTCAAATATATTATCTGCTCCTTCCTTGTATTTGCCTAGATTATTTTAAATTTATTTAATAGCACTTTCTATCTTGTAAATCTTATTCTTACATACAAAATAGCTCGAGTTGTTTCACGATTTGACTAAGATTAATTTATAATTGTTTTGGGAAAAACATTAAGAATATTTAAGATTTAGAATAGACATTCTATGTCTCATTATATTGTATGAAGAGAATGAGCATGTTGGTCAGGTGATTAACATACGAGTATTTTAAGATTTCAGTAGTATTTTTAATTTTTTTTTTGCATGGATTAAATCTTCTTCTTATTTGAAACTTGTTTAATTATCATATCAGATCCAATTAACAAAGTAATTAAATGAACCCTAAAAAATATAGTTTAACTAGTCAGCTCCTACATTTGCTTTCCAGAATCATTACCTTGAGTGTCGTAAATCTTAGAGCCATTGGAGGCTAACCTGGTTCTGGTTGTTAATTTCAGAGCATACATTAAAGGATTAGTCGAGGTGCGTATAAATTAGTCCGGACATCCATGATTAAAAAAAAAAAAAAAGCAATTGAATGCAACTAAATATTGATCTTAATTAAGTCTATTTTTATAAACACAAAGTGCTGTTATCTAACTGAGAGATGATTTAGAATGATTAAGAAGCACGTGGGAAAACTAGTAGGTGAAAAAAGAAACAGTGATGGATAAAGAAAATAGTTAAAGCATATGAAATTGTTGTTTTTGGTGCTAAAGCACAAGAGATTTTCAATCATGCTGGGCAAATCAGTTCAAAAGAAAAAAAATAAAAAATCCAGAGAACAGTATCTTGAAGTATTTTTGTCCAAACATTAAATACGGACCAAAAGTGTATGCCTTCCCAATTTTGCTTTTTTAAAAAATGACTTTACATTTCCTTATGAACAAGGTTACATGTACCAGTGGGTGAGTCTGTCAAGATGGACTAGGCAAACAGCCAGAAGCGGCCAGTCCTTGCCTTTCAAAATTCAAACTCAAGGCTTGTGCCTTACTTGTGTACAATCTCTTCACATTTGATCCCTGTTCATTTAGCAACTTAACTAAACTCCTCTTTGCATTTGCTCTGAACGGACAGTTCGAAGCCATGAACCCATCGACCAAGTGCAGGTATGCCTCCAGGTCATGGCAGCATGCCACGTCGGCATTGGGCTTTAGATACGGTGACATCTTTGTGTCCACACGTAGCTCTGTGCCAACGTGTGCATAGGCCAGTGGCATGTTGTCGTTCAGCTCTTCTACCATGGGTATCCCTGGGACCCTG
This sequence comes from Populus simonii, assembly GCA_007827005.2. NCBI lineage: Eukaryota > Viridiplantae > Streptophyta > Magnoliopsida > Malpighiales > Salicaceae > Populus > Populus simonii. Next base: position 14,359,842 of record CM017464.2, read on the forward strand.
GTGATAAGATCTTGGTTATTCACAATTCTTAAGACCTTAACTTTTTTGGCATTAATTTGGTTTGCAAAACCTTTGTTGCCCACACGGGGTCCGCCGAAGGAGAAGACTGCGATTGGTGGCACCTGTGGTGCACATGTACTTAACTCATCACCTACTAATAGAGCCAAGGCTGCGCCGAGGCTGTGTCCCGTGACTGTAATGCTCAAGTCCTCACCCTTGTATAGCTCTATTAGCCTTTTCACTTCTTCAACCACCGACTCGGCTAGACTGGGCACATTAGCCCCACAAGTTTTATACAAGCTCAAGAACCCGCATTCCACTTTGGGTTGGATTTCAGTCGGGTCATGGTCTCCGGGCATTTCAACTAATTGGGCCCTCATATTCTCAGCCCATTCAAGACATGTAGAAGTCCCACGCAATGCGATAACAATATCCCTCCTTCCCATCCGTTGGATTTCCCTCCGGTCCTCGCACACCGCAACATAACCGATCCAACTAGACTGTTGGGTCATCCACCCTAGATCCGGTGCCACATCGTCCACCCACTTTGGTAATCCAACCGAGGAAGTCCCATAAAGACTCTTCGTCACCCTGTAGGACCTATCGGGAAGTGAAACCTGTTGGGGTGACGGGGGTTTCCCTGCCGACATGGCGGGATTAGAATGAAAAGCATGATAAGCTGCCTGAACAAACTCTCCATATCTCACCACCTCTCGCCGGAGATTCTCATCAAGTGGATCAAGAAGCCCGTCCCAATCATTGCTTCCGTGATATTCTTGCCACCGAGAACCAAGATGGTTCCTCGGAGAATACTCCTCCGTCTTGGATAACAAACGTTGTAGCCTGTTTAGATGTCTAGGTGACATTTCCTCAGCTGCTCTCGTTTCAGACCATATTCTAGCCAAATTAAGATCTTCTAATAAATTCTTTCGTCTATTATTGGCCAACGACCCCTTATTAGAAACTCCGTGAGTCGGTTGCGAGACAGTTTGGTTAGTTGGTTCGGGGACTTGCTTTTGGAGGAGTTTTTCAAGATTTGCAAGGTGTTTTTTAGTTAGCTCGGTACCAAGAGATTTTAAAGAATGAGTTACAGTTGAAGCGGATTTTAATGTAGATTGCTGGCATTTGAAGCTGGCACGTCTGGCCTGAAAGAGATCGAGATTTTGGGCTGGAACTGTTGAGCTGATCTGCATGGCCATAGAGAGACAGAGATAGAGCTAGGGAGAGGGGTAGAGAGAGTCGATTAGGAATATGTACTGCTACTTGAACCGAGTGGTATTGAAGAGATCAATGGAGCTACCTATATATATATATAGTCATGGCTCTCTAAATGCCCCTCCTCCGACTATTAGTATTCAATTAACTACATCACAGAACCTTATTGTTGACAACAAATAATATCAGAACTCTATGCTTAGATTGAGGGGTATGATTGTAAAAGAGTTAAAAAAATTATGGACCCCATCTCCCATAAATAAACGAGGAGAACTACGCGTTTGAGTTAAATATATTATTTGAAGCAAAAAGTCAGAATCGTTGAAGGTCGAAGGTAGTGTTTGTAAACGTGGTAGTTATTATTTTCTAAAAGTAATTTTTATTTAAAAATTTAAACTTAAAAGGCATGATCTTCTCTGTCAACTTTATAAGAACACACGAAAACAAAAAACAATATTCATAATTAATAACAAAATGATATTAACGAGATTACGAGGAACATTTGTAGCGACAACATTAATCATACTTCATAATTGAATTAAAAAAAAAATAGTATATATAATTTAAAATAATTCTCATTTTTATTTCTTAACCGATGATCGGACAAGCAACTAATCAGCAAAACGAAAGAATTTGTTTTTTTTGTCTCCTTTTTATAGATCGGCCCTAATTCCCTTTTAACTCAACAACTGGGAGTCCAATTATGGATTTACTGTGTAAAAAATTTGTCATGGAGATCTTCATCGTCTATCGAAATGACATTTAATGTACCAAATATTAAACGACGTAGTGCAGACAGAAGACCTGCTGTGTAATATTTTATCTTCTACGTCTTCCTTTCTCATCTACCTTGCAATTAAAAATTGCAGAGACAGAAGACCTGCTGTGTAATATTTTATCTTCTACACCTTCCTTTCTCTTCAAGTAATTTTTTTGTGATTATTTCTTAAAATATTTTTTATTTAAAATATATTAAAATAATTTTTTTAATTTTTTTTTAATATTAAAACATCAAAGCAATATAAAAACAAATTTTTTTTTGAAACAAATAAAAAATAAATCTTTTTTAATTTTTTTTAAAACTTTCAAAACACAAAAACAAATAGATTTTATAAATTTTTACCTAACACTTCCTGTAATGCTAACTACCTCTAATCGTAATTGTCAAAATACATCCCTTTATCAAATATGTTGTAGTTAAATTTATAAATTACCCGGTGGTTTCTCAAAGAATGTAAGATTAAATTTTGAAAGTAAGGATATTAGCTTTGTTCCCTAGCAGCATATATTTCATCAATCAAAAGAAGGAAGAAATATTGAGGTACAAACAAAAAACCATGCAAATTAATGTATAGTTTCATGAACGGAAGGAAAATGGGAACTCTCCGCTGTCTTGTCTTGTTAATTAAGAAGCATGAGTTACGTTTTCGCAGCTATTTTGTTTCTTTACTAACTTGAATAATATTATAGAGAAGCACTATTCTCAAACTTATGTACGTCATTAGAGGTTATGCTTGAATGCGTCATGTATATATAAATATAGTCACACAGTCTCCCAATAATTTTGGAACATATAAAACCAAACATAGTTTTTCTCATACTCATTTTTCTTCCATAAATACACATTAAATTTCGTTTTTCTATTTCATAGGAGTTCAAGTCCGAAATTGAGACTTTTCCTTCAAGGAGACAAGAAGTAAGCACAGAGTATTCAAACAAAACTCGTTAACTGCAAATGTTGTCTGATAAAATTCATGCTGTTGATTAGTTTTCTGCTACATGATTTTCCCGAGACTAGCATTCTTATGCCACCAACATCCTCGTTTAATTCATCTCAATTTTGTCAATAGCTTTATCAGTCCAGTCATTTGGCAAATATTCTCTTAACTAGCCTATGACAGGAGTGCACATGGTAAAACTTTATGAAAATCAACCAAACTACATATGTTGAATATTGAATGAGGTATGAAAGAGCTGCAGGAGGAAAATTCAAGTCAAATATTATTCTGTGACGTACCTTTATCCAAACAGATTGGACGTTTCTTCATTGCTTGGTGGTCATGTAACGTAACCTTAGACAACCAATTCACGGGAGAATTTGTATTTGTATATGATTTGCGATAAGAAATATAGGGTTGTTTTGTTTTATTTATTAAGTGTAGAATAATTTATTTATTTATTTAATTTATATATAATTTCTTTATATTTAGATTAAATCTATTTTTTTAAATTATTGTAATCATGCAGTATTAATGATATCCTAGTTTTTTTTAAATATTTTAAAATTATTTAATAATTTTATTGGTGCTCCGCCAAAGTCATGAAATGCAACATACTGCATTGCGTAATGGTCTTTTCCCAATTTTCAATAAAGAAAACAAAATCAAACTCTAAGTTCTTGTTAACTACATGCAACGGCTTGAAGTTTCCAATGAAGAAGATACACAGAAGTTGCTCTAAATTAGAGTGGTCTCGTGGAAATATTATTTAATCATTTTTTTAGAGTACTGTACGTTTAACGAGTACGTAGCTTATATAGCTAGATATTCAACAGATATGCCTTCCTTTCTCCAATCTTTTTTTCAGGACAGAAATTAGGTTCTCAGGCGACATCAATTCTCTGCTGTAACAGTTGAGACTGATTTTATACATCGATACTAAATATATAATTCTAGTTCACCAGCAACATTAACAAATGACAGTAATCTGACCACTACGTACTGCTACTGTAATTGTTATTAAAACGTGCAAACTATTTTTCTAATGCTAAAAAGAGAAGACACGCAGATGCATGCATATCAACTACTATATGATCAATAAGCTAGAAAATAGCACATTAACGGGATTTAAAATTAATGAACCTAGCTAGAAAACACATATCGTGTCCTTTCTCCATCATTTTTTCAGAACAAAATATATTAGGTTCACATACCAATTAAGCTCTTAAATTTAATTTCCTCAGGATCCTTTTCTTTTTCATGCAAGTTGGTCTTGCAGGAGAGAGTACTTCACTCACATACTGCTTCAATTCTCTTTTTTATTTCCATATTTTACTGTGGGTGTTTTGTCGTTGTGAGCTAGCTCGCTTTTACTGTTAATATATCCCTCAGCTTATGAAATATTAATAAAAACAAAAAAAATAGTTGAGGCTGATTTCATCCGTTCATAGTAAGTATATCTAACTCTAGCCACTAGCACTCCTACTGTAATTGTTATTAAAACGTGCTAATTAAATAGATAAGACACGCATTTGCATATATATCAACTATACTATGCCAAGACAAGAAGCTAAGTTTAAGATCAATATGGACAAATATTATATATTTAAACAATATATTTACAAAAAAAGACACAAAATTAAGGCCAAGATTCCCACTTACAAAGAAATTTGCTATCTGAGCACTTAGAACCAGTAATTTAATGAAAACACGTAAGATCTGTTTTGTTGTCAAAGAAAAGAAACATCATATGTAGTTCAGCTGCATCACATGTAAAAAACATGCCAATCTTTTTTCTATATATATATCTGTGCTTTTGGGATCTACCTTTTTTTATCCATCTCGCTCTTCGAAAACACCGAGTACAAAATTATTGCTCTGATATGAGGTCTCGAGAGAATGTGGAGGAGAGCTAAAGGCACTAAACGAGAATAGTGCTTTTCCTTTTCACTTTATTTCCCACTATCTATACTGACAAGAACAGCACCCCGCAATATTCTGCAGGCTTTAATTCAGAGTTTCATTCACTCGTCATATAAAGCATTGGCGGAGAAAAATTCAGCATTTATAGTGGAATTTTTTTTTGTGGGAAAACATGACCGCTAAAAACTTATTTATAAAAATAATATAATTAATTGAGACAATAAAAGGCACAGGTGAGACCTTCACAACTAGCAAAGATGTGCATGTGTGACATGCCTGATCTCAACATTGCAGTAACAATGATGTTTTTTCAATCTTTCAATTCTATGTTAAAAAGAAAAAAAACCCAACAAACTCAACTAGTGGTATTCAATATAATTCAAATTGAGAAATAATTAGGAGGCTTAACCTAATAGTTAGCCAACCCCTTCTATATATATGAGTAGGGCAATATACAATAGTAAATGTGGAGATTACCACATAAGAATATGACTACAATATTTCCTATATAGTTACATTCTATAATACGCCCCCTCAAGCTGAGGGTGGAGGAGCAACCTGAAGCTTGAATCTAAAAGCAATAAACGAAGAAGCAGGAAGTGGCTTAGTGAAGACATCGGCAAGTTGATCCTGAGAGGAAATAAAACGAATCTGAATCTCCTTCTTCGCAACTCTATCTCGGACAAAATGATAATCAATCTCAATATGTTTTGTGCGAGCATGAAATACAGGGTTTGCTGACAAATACGTGGCACCAAGGTTGTCACACCAGATAATAGGGGCAGAAGCAGTTGGAATCTGAAGATCCGTTAACAAGTACTGAAGCCAGATAACTTCAGCCGTGCCATCGGCTAAGGCTTTGTACTCAGCTTCCGTCGAAGAACGAGCAACAGTGCGTTGCTTACTTGATTTCCACGAAATCGGCGTCTGACCAAAGAACACAAGGTAACCACCTGTAGATTTTCTATCCTCAATACTACCTGCCCAATCTGCATCTGTAAAACCATGTAAAGCAAAAGAAGAGCTGCGAGTAATATGTAAACCATGTGATGCCGTACCACGAAGATAACGCAAGATGCGTTTCACTGCGGCCCAATGAGATTCTGTAGGAGCATGCATAAACTGACAGACCCGGTTAACAGCAAAGCAAATATCCGGGCGTGTGAAAGTGAGATATTGGAGGGCACCAACAAGTTGCCGAAAACGAGTAGCATCAGAAAACAATGGATCTGGCATAATGGTGGCTTTGGATGCCGAAATAGGAGTATCAACTGGTTTACAGGATAACATACCAGCTCGTGTGAGGATGTCAAGTGTATACTTATGTTGGCAAAGCATAAGTCCCAAACCAGTACACTGTACTTCAATACCCAAAAAATAATGAACATCACCCAAATCCCGAAGTTTAAATTCTGAGCTCAGTAGCTGAATGAGGCGTTGTAGCAGAATAACATTATTACCCGTAAGCAGAATATCATCAACATAAACTAAAAGATAACAAATATCGCTACCAACCGAGAAGATAAACAATGAGGTATCCACTTTAGAAGCATGAAAACCAATGGATAATAGGAAGTCATTTAGACGAGTGTACCAAGCCCGCGGAGCCTGTTTTAACCCATATAGAGATTTATGCAATCGACATACATGACCAGGGAGAGCAGAATCAACAAAACCTGGAGGTTGTTTCATGTAAACCTCTTCATCAAGGACTCCATTTAAAAATGCATTATGAATGTCAAGCTGATGAATTTTCCAACCACTCGAAACTGCAATGGAAAACACTAAGCGTACCATTGCCTGTTTGATAACAGGACTAAAAGTTTCTGAGTAATCAATACCTTCTTGCTGAGTGAAGCCCCTAGCAACCAGGCGTGCCTTATACCTCTCAATGCTACCATCAGATCGGCGTTTAATTTTGTAGACCCATCGGCTACCAACAACATTCATGGACGGATGAAACTGCACTAAAGTCCATGTTCTGTTTGCGCGTAAGGCCTGAATTTCCTCACGCATAGCATTATGCCACGCCTCATATCTGTTAGCATCAGGAAAAATAAGAGGCTCATGTGAGGGAGGAGAAGCTACCCGACTGAAGGAGGCAGCAGATGTGGCTGCCGTGGTGGTGGTCAGTGCTGTCTTGGGCTGTCTCAGACGAAGAACCATGGGGTGTTTAGGAGCAGCTGGACATGGAGTAGCAGTACCTGTACCTGGAATGTGCTGAAGAGGATAAGAGGAGAGATCAACACAAAATTGCAGACCAGGAGGTGAAGCCGGAGAGGTGCTGGGTTGTGCCGCTACTGAATCCTGCAAGTCAGAACCTGTTCCTGCACAATAATCATTGGAAAGACAAGCATGTGGTGACAGTATGGCTGTGTGGGGTGGTGAGGCAGGGTTAGCTAAATCAACGGGCAAGGGGGCAAGCTGGGGAGGTGCGACAAGGGGCAAATGTGAGTTGTGTGTTCTGCTGATTTGGGAAGGAATAGGCTGAAAACAGGAAGGGGGATGCAAGGATGGAAGATAGGTAGGTGGAGTGGGGGGAACCAGGGGTGTTGTTACCTGTTCAGACTTTTGAAAAGGAAAGACACATTCATGAAAACGAACATGACGGGGAGACATAAACACGACCAGACTCTAAATCAAGACACCGATAACCAAGATGAGACAAGCTATAGCCTAAAAACACACAAGGAGAAGACCAAAAATCTAATTTGTGAGCATGATATGGACGTAAAAACGGAAAACAAAGACACCCAAATGTACGTAGGAAGTTATAATCAGGAGTGTGATGAAACAGACACGCAAAAGGAGATTTATTTTGAAGAACATGAGTAGGCATGCGATTAATAAGATATACCGATGATTCCATAGCATAGTTCCAAAAGCGCAATGGGGCATGACACTGGCCTAAAAGGGTTAGGCCAGTTTCGACAATATGTCTATGACGACGTTCAACTGTGCCATTTTGTTCATGAGTATGAGGACAAATTAATCGATGATGAATACCAATGGTTTGAAAAAATTTATTTAATTCTCGATATTCACCACCCTAATCAGTTTGAACAGATTTAATTTTAAGAGAAAACTGACGCTCAACAAGTGTCTGAAAACGTTGAAACGTGGAAAATACATCAGATTTCGCAACAAGCGGATAATACCAGATATATTTAGTGTGCGCATCAACAAAGATAACAAAATAACGAAAACCATCAGAAGAAAACATTGGAGCAGGACCCCAAACATCACTAAAAATTAATTCAAGTGGGGTAGAAGTTTTGTGACCCGTCGGTCGTAATGACAAACGGGATGACTTGCCTAAAGGACATGCTTGACATTGAGTAAAAGATCGTCTAGACGTACAAATAATTTTATTATCGGAAACTAACAAATTTAGAATGCGAGTAGTTGGATGACCTAAACGACGATGCCACAGGTCGGCAGTCGTGGAAATGCAAGGAGACCAAAAAACTTGAGGAACTTACGTAGCTGAAGACTCGGAGAGAACATAAAGGCCATCATGACTCCGACCGGAAAGAAGAACTTCCTTGGTGACGAGATCGTTCACATAAAACACAGAATCATGAAATTCAAAATAAACATGATTATCACGACAGAATTTCTGAACAGATAACAACGGTTTGGTAATGTGAGGCACACGAAGAACATTAGTTAACGTAAACAAGCGTTTTGGGGAATATAAAGTAGTATGTCCAACATGGGATATGTCAAGGGCCTTACCATCACCAACATGCAAGAAATCATTACCAAGATAAGGAGCAGAATCAGTTACAGTTGCAAGGTCAGGCGTCACATGTTGATTCGCACCGGTGTCGGGAAACCAAGTCGTTGCAGCAGAATCATTCGCAACAGCAAGGTGAGCAGAGGGCTGCTGTGTGCTGCTGCGAAACTGAGAGCATTGAAGAGCTGAATGGCCAAGATTGGAACATATTTGGCAGCGTACATGTCCAGACCACTGCCCCTGATTCGGCCTGAAATCTGCAGCAGAGGTGCGCCTGTTCTGCCACTAATTCTGCCTCCAGTCTGCAGCAGAGTGGCCTCTGTTTTGGGCCTGAAATCGGTTGTTGCTGGGACGCCAATTACCCCTATAACGTCCCCTGTTTCGGCTGTGATTAGTCATTGCAAGATGAGCAGAAAGCTGAGGTGTTGGTAGCAATGGTGGCTGCTGCGGCAGAGAAGAAGAAGACAGCAGAGGCGAAGAGGATGAACCGACAACCATGGAGTGAAAAGAATTCTTGTGCAGAAACTCATGAGTAAGAAGATGGCTATGAAGATCAGCATACGATAGCGGTTCGGCCTTGGTTATGAGGCTAGTTACCAAGTCTTTGAACTCACCGCGAAGGCCACGAAACACATAGAGATTGAAATCTTCAAGAGACATTGGGCGACCAGCAGCAGCCAATTCGTCAAATAACGATTTGGCTTGCTGCATATACATACTAACGGATGCATCACCTTGTCGAAGGTCTTGAAAGGAGCCATGTAGTTGCATGATCCGGGAATTAGATGGGGAGGCAAGTGCATTCTCAAGCGTGCGCCAAACACAATGTGAAGTAGAACAATCTACTACAAGATGCAACACATCTACGGAGAGAGAGGAGAGTAGAGCACTCAAAATAAGTTGATCTTGTTGCTTCCAACGAAGAAAAGAAGGGCTGATGGCAGAGGAAGAACCATCCGAAGCATCAATCATATGAGATGGAGGACACGGCAAGGAGCCGTCAACAAAGTGAAAAACACCTTGACCAAGGAGATATGGCTTCATCTACATTCTCCAATAGAGATAGTTTGTGTTCGTAAGTTTCAACGACACAATTTGGTGGGTGTTTGATAGAGGAACCATTGTTGAAGTGTGTGTTCCCATAAGAGGCAAAGGAACGGCAGAATTATGAGAAGAAGAATCAGTCACATGAAGTTGTTCGCGGCCAGCAGCAGGAGGATGACTGGCCGGTGATGTTGCAGCAGGAGAAGAGATGGCAACGGCGGCAGCAGGAGGAGAATCTATGGGGAAGAAAAGATTAGGGCCGGCTGCAAAGTTGCAAAGGGAGAAAAGAGTTTTGACGGCCGAAGGCTCTGATACCAAATTGAGAAATAATTAGGAGGCTTAACCTAATAGTTAGCCAACCCCTTCTATATATATGAGTAGGGCAATATACAATAGTAAATGTGGAGATTACCACATAAGAATATGACTACAATATTTCCTATATAGTTACATTCTATAATAATTCACAACCAATTCAACACAATTCACATGATCTATAATTCAATTTCATATCAAATTAATTCATAATTAAAACAAACTCAATCAATCTTTTTAAATCAACAAAAACAATTCTCATAAGTACATCATTAAACTATACCTTATAAATTATCTTGTGGATAGGCTTGCATCATCAAAACCATGAACATGTTGTCATGTATAAAAAAAAAAGGCTCATCCTCCTCTATTTCAATGTCTAGAGGACCAAACCTTCCTGACATGATTAGGTCCAAAATAACATGATGAGAACCAAATTAATGAAGAGAGGGGCACACACAACATTATCGGTAACATCACAAAGTTAATACAATTCTGCATGTAATTATATATGTAACATGCTAAAAAATAATTTATTAACAATATTTTTATAATTGTAGAAAATACTTAAAAAGGAGTACTTATACATACCAAATAATTGCTCAAATAGTTTTTGTTTAGCTACCAACAATTTATGATATGAGACATCATATAATAAAATCCCTATATATGGTAGCTTGAATGATCACTATTTTAATACTTATTTTAGTTTTGGTAAAGGTCAACATTACATTAATGATAAAATGCAAATCAAACTGATGGTGGCTTTGCATAATCATTGAATTGAGATATGTGTGATTCTTTTAATTTTAAGATCTCAAATAAAAAAGAATTATTGCGATATACACTACACAACTACCATTAATATACTGGCTCATACATATACCATAACTATATATAAATTATGGTTGAGCGTTACACTTTATGATATAATGAATTCTTTGTATGCCACCACCTAACTACAATAATTAATTTAAACCTGGATTGAAAGGTTTGTCTAACCTTCAACTCAATAATTAAACCTAAATTTTTACAACTCAAAGCCTAGTAAATTGCATATCATTTGAGTCGGCCCATTAATATCCTTAAATTTAGAAATAAAAGGTCATATGAATTGGTTTATTGACCCAACTAACTCATTTTCCTCAATTGCTTCATCAACATAACGGTCGTCTTCCTGTTCTATATATAAATAGGTACCTTGGATGGGTGGAAAGGGATGGAAAGAATTTTTGAGTTAATTTTTCTTTTTGTTGTTATTTTCTCTAAGTCGTGTTCTTCTATTCATTATTTATAGTTTAGATTTTAGGTTCGATATTTATAGAGAGAGATATTAAGTACAATTCCTTTGAGTTTATTGAACCTTGTTTAAAAGTACACCCAAATAAGGAGAAGTTGTTGGAATCCTGAGAGATATATTAAAGAAAGTCATTTTACATCAAGGCTATGTTTGTTTCCTGGAAAGTGGTTTCCTGGAAACCACTTTCCAAACTTTCCCGTGTTTGTTTGCCGTTAGGAAAGTTGGTCAACGAAAAATACTTTCCAGCCAAAGGAAAATTTGGCTTGGTTTCCAGGAAAGTGTTTTCCTGAAAAATTTGGGCGGAAAACACTTTCTGAAAGCTGTAAAAAATTTAAAATATCATATTATTTACTGATTATATCAAATTTGGTCATCAAACTTTTGATTGCTATATATATTTTGTTTTGAATATTTATTTTTCAATTTTATCTCTTAAAATTTAATTTTTATATTAACTTTGGTCCTCATTTTTATAATTTTTATTTGTTTTTTCCTTATCATTTTTTTATTGAAATTTTTTATCTATCAAATTTGATCCTCATTCTTTTGATTGTTACTTAGTTTATTTGAAATAATTTATAAAATGTTAATTATTATTATTTTAATTCTTCATCTTTCATTTTTTTTATTTTTTAGATTTGATCTCTATTATTTTGATTATTATTTATTTTATTTGAAATAAATTATGAAATTATATATTTTTTTCAATTTCATTCTCATTCAACTTTTTAATTTGTAAGATTTGTTCCTCATTATTTTAATAAACTTGAGAAAAATAAAATATTAATAAGTTATTTTCCAGCTCATTTTCCATGACATAACCAAATACTGGAAAGTATTTTCCAACTTATTTTGCAATACACTACCAAACATCAGAAAATAATTCACTTTCCCGGAATTTACTTTTCAAAAAAAACTACTATCCAGCAAACAAACGGGGCCTAATTGAGGAGCAATAAAGCTTTAAAAATAAATAATTAATCTTTGACAGAAATAAAATTTCAAATTGGATATATATCTTCTAAGAACTTCAACAAATAAGTACTTTAAACTATTTTTGTTTAATCATAATTTCAATACTTTTTTATTTTGCATTCTATGATTGTTTTTTTTTTATATTTTCACAAGTTTATATATTTATTTAGTATGGATGGTAGTTTTTATATCGAATGTATAACTACCATGTTTTGATATGCTTGCATGAAATAAATAAATTCACTTGCCTAATTATTTTTTTATATGTGAATTTCCGGACAACAAAAACGTTTTTTTTTCATTTATAAGCTGTTCAAACTACAAAAGGGAGAAAATCATGCTACACATCGCGAAAAACGATTGCATACCATACATGTTTTCGATTTACATGCAAGGAGGATATTTTACAAAACAGGGACCAATTATGCTGTAGATCATCCATGACATTGAGAATGAATTACGATGCAAAACGCAAAAATTATACATACCCATGACAAGATTGGGGCGTCCCATCAATTCGATGGTTTTTTTTTTTTTTTTTAATTTACGACAAGAATCTCCCAGCAATCAAATATTTAAGGCCCCTCCTTCCTAAAGCTAGGGCACTGTCATTGAACTATTGGACAAAACTAAGCTAGATAACATAATAAAGAATAAGAATTCTACAAGTATACTCTCTGTCCGTTCTCATGATACATGCCCAAATCAGCAATACTATTGAAATTAATTTTTATTTTTATAATAATGAATATTATCAAATCAATATATACATTAATTGAGATTAAATTATTCTTACACAGTTTTAAACGTACACTACTTAATGACATTGGTCTAATATGTTTAGAGAATTATAATATTGGTTATAATCAATATTCAAACTAAAATAAAATAAAATATAACTAGCTAGCTAGTTTATATGTAAACGATTGAATGAATGCGTTATATAAGCGAAGCAACTGAGTAAATTCTTAAACAGAAACAACACATGAACGTTAAATGAGTTTCTCGTTTAGATCAGTACAAACACATCATGTCTCGTTCTTTACGGGTCTCTCCTCTACTGTAAATCCCGTTGGCGTGTCTCATGACCCCTGTTGCTGACTTTTGATCATGCTCCATTTGACAATAGCTAACTTTCTTAGTTCTTAATGATGATAGGGTTTAACGTAATACATACTCGGAGATAATCATCAACCCTTTTGGGCTTATAAAATCTAAGTGTATGATGGAAAACGTGGGACACGGCAAGAATTAGTTTATTACTAGTTGCATTAAATATATCATCATCATGCTACTTATTTTTTATTTGCTTGGCTAGCTAGAACAACAAGCAATTGGCCACTGCAAAGTGACGCCCTACTTTCTTTAAAAAAACTTTAACGATGAGAGAATGGTATAGAGATATACGAGGGAAAATACTGATCAGTTCTGAACAAATTAAGAGCACTGGCTACCGATCATGCCGTTATATGAAAAGGGAGAAAGACTTGATGAATAATATGCTTGTGCTTGACGTCTTCTGGTGCAGAATTTCGGGAAATAATTATTGCAGAGACACTTCTATCTGTCAATGAAAGAAAGGGGCTGTTTCCTATTATAAATTATTTTTTCAAAGAAAAATTAACAAAAAGAAGCATGAATCACATGAGATGCAGATTGACGAACGAACAACAGGGGGGAAAGCGTGCAGCACCAAGTGAGATAGAGTGTGTGATGATCGAGGGTAGTCGTGCTCGTACCCAAATTCATGAAGCAAAAAAGGAGAGCGCGAGTATATTAGTGTTCTTTTTTATGTTCAAAGAAATATCGCTGTCTTTTATTTTTATTTTTATATAAATTATTATATATATGATTCCATGTTGCATTGTGTTATCCAATCTTCCGCATAAACATGAACCTCGCTTTTTACGAAAAAAAAATAAAAAATACTAACGTTCCCTCGATTTATCATTTTCATAGAAATTATTATATATATCGTTTTCATATACATGGATCTAATTGGTTTCGTTTATTGTGCTCTAGGCGGTCAATGCTCTTCTTTCTGTTTCTTTTTTTTTTTTTTTTTTTTTTTTTTTTACGTGGGGTGTCCGGGCCAGCTTACGCGCACCACGACTATTCCCCACGGCCCGCTGGACATCCTGCAAGCCCAGGAGCATGTAAGGCACCGCGGGGGTGACAGGCGTGCACATAGAGGGTCGAACCCGGGACGGGGGCGGAACAAGTCACACGATTGACCACTACAGCTAGACCCTCAAGTGCTCTTCTTTCTGTTTCTTGATTTTGTTACAGCTTGATGCTCCTTTTACATATATGATGCATATAAGTCGTTGTAAATAAAACTTAATAAAGGCAAATTAGCAAAAATACTCATAAAAAAAAAACTTTAAAAAATCAAAGTTAACCGGTTAATTTTTGAAATCTATGACCCTAATATTAAGATTACCCTACAGAAGCAAACACGAAAAAATTACAAATTAAAATTTCTAAATATAAACTAACAAAACATATTTAATTTTTGAAATAGATGATGTATAATCTAAGATGAAGAGAGAGAAAAAATCAACTGGAGTCCAACCGTTGCTACACGGAGTACACATATCTGACCACTAGAAAAAGAACAACATTATTCTTCCAATGCAGTCATGAAAGATGATATTTGACCACCGACAGATGTCGCATGTGTCACTTGAAGAGTGTAGGAGCCTTCCACTCGTTAGCGAGTGTCTAGTAGGCGCAAACCACTTTTATTTTTTTAATTATATTTATATTTGTTAAAAAAATTATTTTCTCTTCATCTAAATTGATTATAATTAAAAAAATCATGATAAAAATACAAAAAACCCCTTGAAAATATTAAAAGATCCAGATCAAAGTAGATTTTAAAGTGTTAAAAGACTCAAAAGCTCCTAGACTTTTTTTTTTGTTTTTGAAAGCAATGGTGATTTTTTTGCTCATATTAATATAATAATGATAAATAAACCATATATAAAAAAATTATTTTGCTGCCAATAGCTATCAAAATATACTGTGTCGTGGTTCACATTGAATCTCTTGTCTTTTTGGTTTTTGTTTTAATATTCTTTATTCAAATTCTAACCCACAGAATGGGGCGGATTTAAGGTAACCTATAGATTTGAGAGATTTTTTTTCCGTATAAAAGAAAGAATTGAAATATATATTATTGTAAACTAATATCTATATACATATATATAAATTACAAATATCTTATGATTTTCATCTAAAATAAAAAAATATAATTTTATTATATGAAGTAAACACATTAGATTGGATCAGTGACCTGAGAAATTATCCATGGGTAAGTTTGACTCAACTGAAAAGTCTCAGGATGAAAATATTACACCCATAACCCAATGTTTACGGGTGCATTTAGATTGGATAAGTACTGGGACGTCGGTTTTGAATTTGCCAACACTAGCTAGATCTCATGCATAGCAGTATGAACATGAGCCAAATACCAGCAACATCACACTTAAACTCTCAGGGAGTGTAAATTACGCTTTATATGTGTGTATCAAGAATCTCCATTACTATTTCAATCTTATGTGCCTCACAAGAGAACTT
The DNA here is from genome assembly GCA_007827005.2 of Populus simonii. Taxonomy (NCBI): domain Eukaryota; kingdom Viridiplantae; phylum Streptophyta; class Magnoliopsida; order Malpighiales; family Salicaceae; genus Populus; species Populus simonii. The sequence goes on from CM017464.2 coordinate 14,375,653, forward strand.
TAAAAAAAAAAAAAACCAAAGGAAACATTTCGTCTGCAACAGATTAATGTTCCTTCCCAATGGAAATTAAATAGTTCCTCAGAAAAAAATAGCCTTAATTCTGATCCCATTTGTTATATAACTTTTACAATTCCATTCTACTCTAGAATTAATACGCGCGCAGAGTTTCCTTGACCGTAGTTCGATATATTTGAATGAGACGCTGCCTGGACGAATATGCATGTGTGTTGGTGAATGAAATTAGGAACAGTTGGTAGTGGGAAGGAAATTAAAGGATAAAGCTATATACGTGATATTGAAAATGGAATTGAACGAGCACTTCATTGAAAAGGCTGAGTCTAAAGGATTATTTTGAAATGGATTAATCAACAATAACTAGAACAAGAAGAGGAAGACGATTATCTTCCCCTTAGAAATGCCAACTAACATCCACTACTGTATTTAAATGACGTGACTGCAGGTTGAAAATCAGCTACCATATACCTATATTAAAAGACTTCAAAGATAAGGAAAAATCTTTCTTTAACCCGCAAGTGTTAATTACTTTGATTTATCTGGTCCTCCTTCATCGTATAGTTTATAATATTTCTTACAAGATAGTTATTGTCTAGAGACGACATGCTGGTTGACAATCTAGTCGACTGTCGGTGCTAGGCTTTTGTCCTATGAAATCACACTATATGCTGCCTGTTTCCTTGAGTGCGAGGGGCCGGGCATCTGGCAGTGAGAAAACCATGTTGACAATTGGGTAGGATAGCATTAATGTCAAATGTGTAAAGGTAAGCAGTAGATAGATATTCGATACCATACAATGGAATTAAATTAAGTGCATGCAAAGAAAACAGCTAGTGTCTCTCACGAGAAGTATTCTTCTTCTTCCTTTTCATTTCTTTTTTCTTTTTTTGTGTTTTGCATGTCCGGGTCATTGAATTCTCTTTCAAAATTCGAAGCTAAGTCAACGGACATACGAGGAAAGGCTCCGCTGAGGAAATTTTGTAGGATTGACTAAAGAAATTAATTATATTTGCACCGCGCACGCATGCAGTAGAAAACAACCACTGCAATTAAAAAGATCAGCAAAAGTGGAGACTTGCGGGGAAGGTGCTCTGATGATGGTTAGTCAGAAAGGAAGTTCCACCGTCCAAGCTGATTGGCGTAATTAAATCTTAAGAGAAAAGGCACGCCAGTCTAAGCTGTAAAGGTGTTCAGATCAAAAGGCGATTCATACATTTCAAACAAAATAAAATGAAAGAGACAGATCTTAACTGGTAAGAGATGAAATTCCAATATGAATTAAAGGCACCATTACTCTTGCTGAATCCTTATTTGATGGATCATGTTCTTAGAATGAAACTAAAAATTGTCTTGTTCCAATCTTCATAGTATGGCAAAAATCATGACAGTGAAAAAAAAAACAGGCAAGGGATTCTTTTATTCCTTTTGTTTTTGTTTTCATGCAAGCTGCTTTGATCTTCCTTTCTTCTCTACTATCTTAGTAAGATTTTTCAAGTAATCAACTCTTCCTTTCCCCTCCCTTGGTTATAATTAAGGATATATATTGGAGATTAATGTGCATAATTCAAAAGGAAAAAGTCAATAAAAATAAGATACAGTCTTTCACATTTATGTGTTTATTCCTTAATTTCTCTTTTATGTTGCGTGCACAGAAAACAAAAGCGACTAGTACATGATAGAAAACATTATCGCATACTTGTACTCATATTAGACACGAAGAAGTCTCGAGGAACCCCAAAAAAACAAAAAAGGTTATATTTCTCAAGAAAATGACAAAGCCTATGAAGTAATTTGATGATTTCCCCGACAGGGAAATAGAACCCCCCCCCCCCCCCCCCCCCCTCTTTTTTTTTCTTTCTAAATATTAACAGTGGAGTACGAATTAGAAAATCCCAATGTGAAATATGGACAATTCGTAGTCTAGTCTAACCAACTAATTTTTAGAGAAATCAATAAAATATTAAATTCTTTCCACAAAGGGTTTCTAAGTATTCGCAATGTTGCTGCTCTGGCAATTAAGTCATAAGCATTGAATTGGACTGGTGGAGAATTGAGGCAATGTCAACAATAAAACACGTACAAAATGAAGGGCTAAACCACCGTGAGAGCAGAAGTACAAGATCTGTACCATGATTCAAAATCTTTAATACTTTTCTTGTATTTTTTTTTTATTTAGAGTTGAGTTTTCCTCTTTTGCTCGTGCAATTGCTGGTGCCTGGTATGCGTCATCAACAATGTTTCATTGCTTGTTTCTGAAGGAACAAGGAGCAGATCACTATAACCTTTTAATGGGTGTTACGCCCTAAAAAATTAATAAGTCAATAGACACTATAGTAACAGTACGGTGAAAGATTCATAGCACATTTTCCCCCCCTTACGGCTCAGGAGTCGGGATAATTTTAAAAGCACTTTGGAAGTATACTAGCGGTCAAGGAGAAAAGGGAAAGAAAACGAAAGAAAGGCCAAGGCTTATAGGCTTTGGTTGCTCGACGAGAAGCATGAACAAAGTCCAATGTAAAGTTATAAAACTTATTCCTGCAACCTGAGACCTAAATCAATTTATATTAAAAAAAATAATTGACTTAACTTAATTTAGTAAAAAATTTAAATTGATATATAATCCAGTTAGCCCAATTAAAAACTTGTTAAGTTTTTTTTTTAAAAAAAAATGAATTAATTTTTTCTTTCACTTTTTCTCTATTTTGTGTGTGGTGAAAATCAGGGCTTAACAACCATGATTAGATTAATCGAGTTAATAGGACTCAATAAAATCATAATACAAAATTGAAAATAAACCCATGGTTGGGACATCTATAATCCAATTGTCCTTACTATATGGACATTTCATCAAACCAAAGTTTGCTAACCAATCTACTATTGTATTGGCCTCTTTAAATATGAGTTGAACTCTAACATCGCATTTCCTGGGCAGGATCTCCTTCGCTCTATTAACCGTAGTGTAGTTAGCATCCACTTTGTTACGATGCTTTCTGATTAAATTGATGATCAGCATAGAAACCGACTCCAAAATTAACCACCGTATACCAAGATCCCAAGCAAGATAACTGTAAATCCCTTGATCCAAGTTGTCAACCCTTGGAAAAAAAAATTAATTGATGAAGGAAATATTATGCTAAGTGTGTAAAAGGAATATTTAACTCATGGGGATGATGATAGATAAGAGAAGTTAGAATAAAATGTTTATGTATGGGTTTTTAAAAAATAAATTGTGAAAAATAACAAAAAAAAACAGATATATGAATTAAAATCAAATGGGATAAATAAATAACGAAAGAATTACGATGAAATGAAGTATAATAAAATTCAATATGCCCTAGTTTAAATTCAGCGAAATAGATCTCAGGATTAAGTGAATGAGAGAAATTTGGAGAAAATTCTAAAAAAAATGTTAGAAATCCTTAGAAAACAAGAAATCAAAGGGAAAGTCTTGAGAGTTTGTGAGGATTAAGTTTTTTAAACACAAAATTAAAAGGAAAACAAGTGAGAGAAAGTAAGAAAATGAAAAGGAAGGTTTAGCCTAGCACGAAGGAAGAAGAGGAACCATTGGAAATTCACCAGAAGAACATTTAAGGCTCACAAAATCATCTGATAAGGTGATTTATACTTATTTCAACAAGTTTATATGACGATATTGAAGTTATAATTGAGTTTGTTGGATTAATTAGTATTCATAAAGAAATTGCTGGATTCTAAACAATTAGAATGATTATCAAATTAATTAGCATCCGTGAGGGATTACCGGATTATTAACAATAAAAAAGATTGTCGGTAATTGTTGAATTTATTGGCATTCATAAGGGAATTATTAAATTATAGATAATCAGTAGGATTATCAAATTAATTGGCATCTATGAAAGGATTATTAAATTGTAGACAATCAATAAAATTATCAGATTAATTGGTATCTATTCAGAGATTGTTGGATTGTTGACAACCAGAATGATTGTTGGATTTATTTGTATCCATAAGAAAATAATCAGAATGATTGTCTGAGGATTTATTGGCATTCTTGTTGAATTGATGATAATAAGAAGGATTGTTAATTAGATTATCAACAATCAGAAAATTATCGGATTAATTAATATATGTGAGGGGATCGATGGATTATAAACAATAAAAAAAAATTATTAAATTTATTAACATCCGTGAGGGATTGCTGGACCGTGGACAGTAAGTAATATTATCAGATAATTGACATACGTAAGGAGGTTGGCGGACTGTGAAGCTTGACATGGGACCATAGAGATAGCATCGTATAAAGCGGAGACTACTACCAAAAATATGTTCTCTTTAATTGTCTCAATTTGGAATTCTAATCCTTTCTGAAATTTTCTTTTTCCAGCCATGCACTTCTGCAGGAACGACAATTTTGTCACTCTCATAGAGTTCAGGTGATTAATTATTACTGAACCTGTTACCTTCAACTTTCTGCTGCATCATTTGTCTGGCCTGTTGATTATCGGTTAGTCGTCTGCTGTGATGGAATTAACTGTAACATCCGAGCTTTTTATACTAAATGAATATTACATTATTTTCATCCCTTCAAGATTTTAGAGGCTATCATTCTATGATGAATTTTCTTAAGAACAACAACAACAATTAAGAATTTAAGTGTGAGTTCCAATCTAGCATAGTGATCCTTTTGTGCCATTCATCTTGTTTACAAACCAAATTAATCTGCCTCAATATCAGGGATTGTAGATCCTTCAATACCAGTTACCTCCAGGTTATCTTAGGTCTTCCTATTCTCCTCCTCCCTCCTTCCACTGTCTTAAGAAAATGAATGCATCACGTGTTTTCCTTCACTTCATATTTCTCAGTAGACTTTAAAGAATCAACTGGTTATGCGTTTTTACTTGAGGGTTCTCAAAATATTTGTTTTTGAACTAGATAAATGATTTCTATTATGCAAAGGGCATTGCTCAAGATTAGCTAATACCTGAAAATTTGTGCTTTTTTTTTTTTTAATTCTTTGAGATTTCCAACCTGTTTTCCTTGGTGTTTTTGCGTTTCTTTCGAGAGATGTTTTTCAGACTTTACCTTTATCTTCCAATTTTTAATGGATCCCTTGAACTGTTGGCATGCATGTCAAACCATTTTTCTTCTTGCATTCCAACATTTTCAGATGCGCTTTTGCTAAATAACACCAAGGTAATTTGCAAACTGATGGTTACTCGTGATTTAAGTTGAATGCGAACTAAAATAAGAATTTTGAAAAAATTTCTGGAGGACTTGCTTCACCGTATTACGAAGTGGTGTATATGGTGCAACTTTGCTTGATAAAAAAACAAAACTATAGGTACCAATGCTTGAAACTTTCGTATTGAAAATATTTGTTGGACCATGTTTCATCCACATGAGATGATCCACCATGAAGATGATTTGTTGGACACTTCAAGGAGGTAATTCTGGATGTGCGTTTTCAGGAATACTATTTAATTAAGACATTGAAAAAAAATTAGTGGTATAGGGAATGAGATCCTGGGTTTTAATTTCAATTAACAACGGGGTGCTAATTTTCATAAATTTGATATTGAAATGATAGTTATTATTACTACATTGATCACTATGATAATCAATGAGATAGACAATTCGAAATTTAAGTTTTTAGTAGCAGATGATCAAAATGTAGTTTATCAGCACCAGTAGGGGTGTCTCCAAGCTTGCAAGTTAACATCCAGCAGATGAACTAATCCTAAATCCAGCAAGACTAAGACAACAACGCAAGAGACATTGCACAGCACAAAAACCTGAAATCTAATAGCATTCTAGAACAGAAGGATCTGGCCTGAAACCATCCTTTAAATGACCAAAAAATCAGGTCCCTGGTGTTTGATTAAACTGCACAATATATGTCACTTGTCTTCTGCCTCTTCATCTCCAGATTCAGTATATTCATGGTTTAAATCTAGACCAGCTAGTTTTGCACAGTTATCACTGACCATATCCACACCCTCATCCACATCCACGCCCACGTCCGCATTCATGGCTGCAGAAGAACTACTAGCTGGGGTGCTGAGAAGGGCCTTTTGCAGCCTGACTGCACTTGGAAACGTGAGGGTGTTCCAGTTGGTGATCTTTTGGCTAACAGCATCCTCAATGGGGGAAAACCCGCATTTCCCCTCCCACATCTCAGTGAGCTCCTGGACTGATGGGATGATTAGATTCTCAACCCCCATAACTGAAAAAATCTGGAAATTAAATCAGAAGTAACAACGTGGTCAGATACTGAAAATTATAATACAAACAGAAGGCTTTAATGATCAGTACAAACTGAACCATATATTTTAGCAGTTGAGAGCATAACATCAGCTACAATCTGAATTCTGAAATTGTAAATGACAGAAAAGAGAAGAGAGTACATTGGCTGAAAACTGCCTTTTCTCTGTGATTTGCCGAGGGTTGTAGCATAAAATAGCGTAATGGGCAGAATTGAGACCAACCTAGTTCGATCACATAGTTTTTCTCCATGATTTTTTTTCTTTCTAAATGAGCACTTAAAAAATGAAACAGAAGTGAAAGTTCCAGGTTTTGTCCGAACTTGCCATAATTTATGTGAAGCAGTTAGCAGAAATTACTTTTGGAAGCTCTTAATCAAGACGAATGAGAATGTGGAGAATTGCTTTCAGATAGTAGAGAATTTCACATGAGAACTTACAGATTCAAGAGTAACCAGTAACATTCTTGACATCCCGTTTTGCCTATACAAGTGCCGAGTTCCAATGAAAGGCATCTCAGCCAAATCGGTCCCATGCACCCTGCAGAAGCACGGAACAAACATTTCAAGTTAACAATATCCTACGTATGTATTTTGCTGATAGTTGCACAAAGAACAGCATGTGTAATTTGTTTCCGACAAATGAAGATACCTTATAGTTGCAGCTGAAATGATGTCATCGTTCTTCTCCAGGATCGCAGTATAAAAGCCTCGAAAATTTATCCTGTTGAGGTTCGATCTGAAAAGACAGAAATATCAGTCTTTATTTCTTGGATTTTTCATATGTTTTGACTTTTTGAGGAATTCCTTATGAACGTAAATAGCAAAAGTGATCATGTTATAGAGAAGTTCTTGCATCAGTATGTATATGACACTACATGTAAAACAGAAGAGAAAAATGTTACGAGGCTGTTAAGTATTAAACAGCCTTATGTCCACAGTTGTACGAGGAGCTTAAACATAAATACAATGGGAAAAAGGCACAGCTCTGCAAAATCTATAAGCGCTCACCCTCGACTATAAGCCACACTCTGAACTACATTGATCTGCGTATGCCGATCAATGATTGTCGTGAAACATTCGTCCAGCACCTCCCAGGCCAATGAAATTTTTGAATTGCATTCGGTGATTAAATGAAGATCTTTGAAGTCCAAGTTGTCTGGGTCCATCCGCTGGAGGAGAGTCCAACAGAACCCCCCTTCTAACTCATGTTTCACACCTACGAGGCTCTGAAGCTTCTCGTAAACCTATGAATAAAGCTCAAGATCAATTCAAATCTCAAGTTGACAAGTCTTAAATGTTAATGTGTTGGGTTAATCTTACATATTCTTAACGGTAAAATGGTAATTGTTAAGGAAATTGAAAGAAAGCTAATTGTGTTGAAATATATACCTCTCCGCAGTGAGAATCACATGCTAAGGTTTCGCCACTGGCATTAAGATCCAACTCCTTATTGCTAACTAAACACTGGCAATGATCTATGACAGCAAAGGATACAGCTTCATTAGTGACTACAAGAATTGAGAATCTTTTTAAAAAAAAAATCAGGAAATGATAGGAAAGTACATACATTTTTTATCACATTGAACGCAAGTTTGCAGGTCTTTGTCGTTTTTATTACAGTGCTTGCACACACAGTAGGGACAAATCCAATCTCCTTGGGGAATCCTCTGCAATTAATAAAAAATTGAAAAATTTACATAAAAAACAGAGGAGCAATGATTTTTACTTCTTCGAAAAAAACTTGTCATGTCAAGAAAATTTACTTACTTCCAACCCCATACATTTGAGATGGGAAGTGGACCAACATTTTTCGCAACAGATCAAGTCCCCTCCATCTGCACAAATCAGGCAAGCATCATCGTGTTTATCGGAGGCGCCATTACGGGGAACAATCTCATTAAAGGTGCGCCGCTCGACCTCTACATTGCTCTGCCAAACTTCAAACTGACACTGCAAGAGGGAGCTGTTGCTTCGAGCAACATGGATATGTTCATATGGCCTTTGTAAAACACTCCCGGCATGGGTCTCAAAATCCCACACTGTCATAACTTCATTGCAGCACTCACACCGTACACCCTCTCTTCTTGCTCTTCCCTTCATCAGCACCTCCTTTTTGCTTTGTTTGCGATCATCCGAATCCCCCTCCCTATCAGCAACATAATAAATTTTCTCGTTCTCGATGATCATGCCATGGTCTATCAACCATGACATTATAGTTCTCGCTACATATTCTGCAGGTTTGCTGCCGGAAGTACTTGCTTCTCCGGCTGAAGGAGTTGATTTCCTCGTCCTCTTAGGAGGGCGACCCGCCCTTCTCTGCTCCGAACTTTCAGTAATCATAGTGTTACTTCTTCGCGGTCTAACGTTCCTGGTAAAATCAGGATCCATTCTCCTGCTAGAATCACTTTCATGTCCATCATCATCATCATCATCATCACAGCTGACGTACGGCCTCTTTTGTTTTCTAGCCCTTAACTTATAAGCCATGTTTCTAGATTTCAAGAACCCTGGTTTTGCTTCAAGAATTTGTGTTTTTGGTACGCAAGAAAGTATCTGAAACAGAAACAATAACAACAACAATAATAATCAGAATAGTAACCACATAACAGCAAGAGCTGGCTAGCTAGCCAGAAACAAAAATAGCATCGGTGTAAAAACACAAAATCATCTTGATTTGTTTCCATTTCATTTGTTGATTGCTGTAATCTTCTTCGTGGGAGAGTTTCAATGTTAACGTCCAAATACGGAACAAGAACTGAAGTACAGAAAAAACCTTGTAGCTATTGCTGTACCGAGTAATAATGATTGGAGCGTTACGGTTGATGCTCATTTTTCTGTTTTTTTTGCTCGAATCCATTTCTGTTTGTCAAAAACAACTGTTTTTCTCCCCGACACTCACTATTTTGAGCACTAATCTTATTGGCTTGCTTTTTAAGTAAGTAAATATATGCAAAGATTATATAAATTTTAAATATTTCTTTTTTTGCTTCTAATGAATCCCTAATTTAATTTGTTTTTGCTAACTAAAATAAAAATAAAATCCTCCGCCATTAAACCAGCCAACCAGGTTTTTGTGTAAACCCAAACCTATCATCTTTTTTAGCCCAACACCCTGCCAGTGATTTAACTTGATAGTGAAAGTCATGTCTGAGTAGTTACGTATGAAATTAAATATCCCACCGACAAGTAAAATTTCCAAATTATTTAAAATTTGATGAAGAAAAAACATTATCTTTCTTGGATCAAATTAGATTGTGCATCAAATATTCATTTTTAAATAAATTAAGTGACCCAAATTAAATTAGGCTATATTCATAATTATGATGAGATTAATCTAATTTGTAAGATTATTTTTTATATATTAGATATACCCACCTTTTTCTTAGCAATAATATATATGTGTGTGTGTTTTGAGGTTTGAATCCATTAGTTTACAAAATCTAAATATAAAAAAATAGAGAAAGAAACGAATGCTATTAAAATTTCAAATGATCAACAAAATAAGTGAGAAAATAATTTTAAAAAATAGAAACCCAAAATTCCTTAGATATTTTTGGGAAATTAAGATTCATGAGGCAACATTTGGGAACGCGGTGCAAACCACGTTCCACAAAAATTCAATTTTTTTTGCTAAAAATTAATTTTTTTATATGTTTTGGATTGTTTTGATGCGTTGATCTCAAAAATAATTTTTTAAAAATAAAAAAATATATCATTTTGATGTATTTCGGCACGAAAAACACTTTGAAAAGCAACCGCAACCACATTCCAAACGACCTAACACGATTCTCTACAAATGTAACTAAGGAGAAAATTTACCTATTGGTATTTGGAGATGATCACTCTAAATTCTCAGCATATATGTGATTCTTTTCAGATATCAAGTATTGATCATGAAAAGAAATGACCAATGACTTCTTCAAAGACCTCCTGATCTTAAAATCAAGAAATATCACAGTTTTACAATAGTAATAAGAAGAAGAACAAAACAGTATTCTTCTTTTCAAGATTCTAAAAAATAAAAGTGATTGATTAAAAGGGTTGTGAGAGAAACAAAGAGTAGGATTGCTTTTAAAGAGTTCAGAAATGATTTGGAGACAGAAGAGCAAGACACAAAGCAAAAACAAGAAAATCTACATGCAATGGAAGGCAAGAGGAATCCTAAATGCAATTTTTTTAAAGCCTTTTTCCTTGTATGGCAATGTTGCATATGAGAAATTCAAATCTAAGTGTGTGTATAGCAGTATTATCTCGAATTGTAGATACGTTTTAGCAAAATTGGGTCACTTCACAGCTAAGTTCTAGCAATACAATTAAAGAAAATCTCCGTATTAGTAAATATGGATAACTATATAATAAGTGAAGCTCGTTTCCATTTTTTGAGTGGAAGAAATTACAATAACCCTCTTGAGATAATATAAAATTACAAACACCATCTACAAATTTGAAAAATTGATATTATTTAAAAAAAGGGATAGTTAAATTTAAAAAATATATATAGAAATATAAAAAATGATGGTGATTAATTTTTTGGTTAATGAAAAATATTAATTTCACCATTTAAATATGGTATATATGAGTGGTTAGTCATGCCTTTTGAATTTACTAATGAGTTTAGTACTTTTATGAGAATGATAAACTATATATTGCGTGCATTTATTGGTAGGTTCGTAGTTGTTTATTTTGATAATACATTGATTTACAGTAAAGAATTAGATGGACATATAAATTATTTAAGACAAATACTTGATATGTTTAGAAAGAAAAGCTTGTATGTTAACACAACAACCATTACATTGATTGATGACATATGAAAATATCTCAATAGATCTCACTCACCTGACATGTCTACGATTCAACTTACCTTGACTTTTCAGATGTCTCAAAGATTAGTGATCGATATGAATCACAAACTCCTTAGGCCAAAGAAAATATTGTCAAGTCTTCAAAGTCCTCACAAATACATATAACTTATTTTTATATGTTGGATAATTTAAAGTTGCACCATTAAGCTTTGTACTGAAATAGGATATGCGTCTTTTATCCTCCATTAAAACAAATTCAATAGCTCTAACTAAATCATCACATTCAATCTTAATTTTTTTTGTAAAGTTAGGCAAAGCAAGTAATGAGGCTGAAATAAAGTTTTCTTTTAACAAATTAAAAGCTTTCTCTTATTCAATTTTCCATTTAAAATCTGTTATTTTCTTTACAATTTCAGTTAATAGAGCAACTATTGTACACAAATCTTTCACAAACCTTCTATAAAAACTAGCAAATCCATAAAAACTTCCTATCTCACTTATCATTTTAGGTGAAGACCACTCTTTTTTAACCTTAACCTTAACTTCATCCATCACAATACCTTTTGTACTGACAATATATATATAAAATATATATTTTCCATGCAAAAGTCACACTTTTTTTATATTAGCATACAAATTTTTCTCTCTCTTTTTTTTTCAATTACGCCATTTTATGATCGAATAAAGGCTAATTTAAGTTAAATTATTGAGGAATGAAAAAAATAAAAGACAGAGGACCAAAGTGAAAAGGACAGGGAAAATATGTGGCAACCTTATAGTTTGAGAAAAAAGTTCAGTTTAATCCTTATACTTTCCAATTTATTTTTTCAATCCCCTAGGTTTTTGAAATTTTTTAGTCCCCAATTTGAGAGAGGGAGAGAAAGTTACTGGATTCTGGTGATGGAGAAAAAAAGTCTTGGTTGACACTGATTTAGGACTAAAAAAGATCGATCTTGATGTTAATGGGTTCCATTCGATGAGGAGAGTCTTACTAGGTGTTATTTAACCTTTCCAACACCTAAAATGGTAGATCCGAGCTTGGAGTTGATTTTAGGTTCATAGACTGGGTTTTGGGTTATTTGATATCACATACAAGTTTATCAAGGTGTATAGGGTGTTTTATAGGTATTTTGGGTCAAAATAGTTTGAAAGAAAATGAGTTTTTAGCTCAAAAAACAAAAACCCTTGATTTTTCAACCATCTTTTTGGCTGAAATTTAGGAAAAAATATGTGACGCGTCACTTGCCTTATTTTCAAAAAAATTAGGGTGGAAAACATGTTACAAATAAAAAGATAAGGGACCACAAGCGAGCCTAGTTTACTAAGAACAGCAGCGCTTGACCCTTTTTTTTTTTGTTTTTTTAAGTAGTTTCTTCAATTTATATCTAAATTAACATCCCCTCTCTCTCTGATTTTTTAGATTTTTTATATACCCTTTTTTTAAATTATTTTGTATGTATTTAATGTTTCGAAAAAATTATTGTAATTCATCTATAATATTTTTTATATTTTATATAAATAAACTTTATTTTCATGAGGTGTTTATAAAAATAAAAATTATTTTTTCTTAGTAAGAAAAAGTGACCTTTAAGATAAAAAAAAATGTGCATTAAAGAAAAAAGTTGGGGTTAAATATCATACTTATCTATCTTTTATTTTTATGAGAATAATTATCTTTTTATTTTAGAATTTGATTGGCATTAGTAACTATTTCTCAGTTTATCGGTTCATACATTCTAAGATTTATTTCGTTTAGCATAAACAATGTCTTTATGTTTCTTAATTAAGAGAATCACGAAACAGTTAAACACAATTGCAATATTGTCTCAATTAAACGCACTTGAGACCCTACACATGACATTGCATTAAGAACTCTATTTTTGTATTTATTAATGTATATGATCCTCGTTTTATTTCATTATATGTAAGCATCGACTTTTCGATGCATAATTATATTTTTCTTTCTTGATGTCAAAAAACATGTTGACAGCACCTATATATTCATTATTTCACTTTAAGAAAAATCTAACCTAGCAACGAAGTGAGTCAAATAAATATGTTAACACTTTTTTTTTCATTTACTCAGATAGATTGTGCTCAATTTATTTAATTAAAAGAATGCATAAACTTTTCGATTTATGATTAGGATATTTTTTTGTCAAAAAACGTGTTGGAAAAGCTTGTATATATTTTTTTTGTTAAAAACATTATTCGACCTATGGTGAAGCGATGTCAAATATTTAGTAAATAAATCTAAAAAGTGTCTGAAAAACATTATGGACTGTCCACAATGTTTTGCCCATTTTGCCCTTATCTATATAAAACAAAAGGCAATGGATGAGGGGTATTATAGTCTTTTTATAAGGACACATATGTCTTTTCTAGATTCATTAAGGGCACAAAGGTCATTTTATCTTTTTAATAGTATAATTACCAAAGTAACCTTATAGGCAAAAAATAGTTTTATGTTCAGGGGTTTTATGATAATTTTAATTTTTTGTTATACAGTAAAATGACAAACATACCATCAAGATCAAAAAACCAAAGTTGTCTTATAGAGGCATTTTAGTCTTTCTATCTTGGTTTTTTTAGCTATATTTAGAGCAATGAGGGGCATTTATGTATTTAAATGATACAAAATATTTATATAAAAAAGTTATTAGTGCGTGCATCAACGCCACACTCGCCCTTTGGATAACACATGTGGCAACGTTCGGTGGTAGAGGTTTTTTTATTAATTATTTTGTATGTATTTAATTTTTAAAGATATTATTCTAATTCATTTATAAATATTTTTTATATTTTATTTTAATGAGGTTTATTTTTTTTAAAAAAAAATACTTATTCTTTGATGATATTTCTAATGTGTGTAGTTTTGCATAATATTTTTATCCTTTTATTTTATTCAATTAATTTAATGTGTGTGTCTATTTTTATTATCGTTTAATTGAATATAAATTTTATTTTAATAAACAAATTCAGTAAACATAACCAAGTAAATATCTTATGTTGTGAGATCAAATATCTTGATCTATATTTATCTCTTAATTTTTTTAGTTTTATTTTTAATTATCGTTAATGACTTTTATTTATTTATTTACACAGATGATGCTTGATTTACTTAATAAAATACTTGAATGAACTTTTCAATTTACACTTATTTTTTTAATTTAAAAAAAAAACACATTGGTAAAGCTTATATATCCAATTTTTTTAAGTGAAGAATCCCAAATGCAACTTTTTTAAAGCCTTTTTCCTTGTATAGCAATGTTGCATATGAGAAATTCAAATCTAAATGTGTGTATAGCAGTGTTATCTCGAATTGTAGATATGTTTTAGCAAAATTGGGTCACTTCACAGCTAAGTTCTAGCAATACAATTAAAGAAAATCTCCGTATTAGTAAATATGGATAACTATATAATAAGTGAAGCTCGTTTCCATTTTCTGAGTGGAAGAAATTACATTAACCCTCTTGAGATAATATAAAATTACAAACACCATCTACAAATTTGAAAAATTGATATTATTTAAAAAAGGGATAGTTAAATTAAAAAAATATATATAGAAATATAAAAAATGATGGTGATTAATTTTTTGGTTAATGAAAAATATTAATTTCATCATTTAAATTTGGTATATATGAGTGGTTAGTCATGTCTTTTGAATTTACTAATGCGTTTGGTACTTTTATGAGATTGATAAACTATATATTGCATGCATTTATTGGTAGGTTCGTAGTTGTTTATTTTGATAATACATTGATTTACAGTAAAGAATTAGATGGACATATAAATTATTTAAGACAAATACTTGATATGTTTAGAAAGAAAAGTTTGTATGTTAACACAACAACCATTACAGTGATTGATGACATATGAGAATATCTCAATAAATCTCACTCACCTGACATGTGTACGATTTAACTTACCTTGACTTTTTAGATGTCTCAAAGATTAGTAATCGATATGAATCACAAACTCCTTAGGCCAAATAAAATGTTGTCAAGTCTTCAAAGTCCTCACTAATACATATAACTCTTTTTTATATGATGGATAATTTAGAGTTGCATCATTAAACTTTGTATTGAAATAGGATTTTTATCTTTCATCCTCCATTAAAACAAATTCAATACCTTTAACTAAATCATCACATTCATTCTTAAAATTTTTGTAAAGTTAGGCAAAGCAAGTAATGGGGCCGAAATAAAATTTTCTTTTAACAAATTAAAAGCTTTCTCTTATTCAATTTTTCATTTAAAATCTATTGTGTTCTTTATAATTTCAGTTAATAGAGAAACTATTGTACACAAATCTTTCACAAACCTTCTATAAAAACTAGCAAATCCATAAAAACTTCTTACCTCACTTATCGTTTTAGGTGTAGGCCACTTTTTTTTAACCTTAACCTTAATTTCATCCATCACAATACCTTTTGTACGAACAATATATATATATATATATATATATATATATATATATATATATATATATATATATATATATTGTCCATGCAAAGTCACACTTCTTTAGATTAGCATACAAAATTTTCTTGTTTTTTTAATTGCGCCATTTTATGACCAAATAAAAGGCTAATTTAAGTTAAATTGTTGAGGAATGAAAAAAAATAAAAGACAAAGGACCAAAGTGAAAACGACAAGAAAAATATGTGGCAACCTTAAAGTTTAAGAAAAAAGTTCAGTTTAATCCTTATACATTCCAATTTATTTTTTCAATCCCCTTGGTTTTTGAATTTTTCAATCCCCAGTTTGAGAGAGGGGAGAGAAAGTTACTGAATTATGGTGATGGAGAAAGAAAGTCGTGGTTGACATTGATTTAGGCCTAAAAAAGGTCGATCTTGATGTCAATGGGTTCCATTCGATGATGAGAGTTTTACTAGGTGTTATTTAGCCTTCCCAACACCTAAAATGGTAGATCTGAGCTTGGAAAGCTTTTTGGTTTCGAGTTGATTTTGGTTCATAGACTGGGTTTTGGGTTATTTGACACCACATACAAGTTTATCAAGGTGTATAGGGTGTTTTATAGGTATTTTGGGTCAAAATAGTTTGAAAAAAAAATGAGTTTTTAGGTCAAAAAACAAAAACCCTTGATTTTTCAACCATCTTTTTGGCTGAAATTTGGGAAAAAATATGCGACGCGTCACTTACTTTATTTTCAAAAAAATTAGGGTGGAAAACATGTTACAAATAAAAAGATAAGGAACAACAAGTAAGCTTAATTTGCTAAGCACATCAATGTCTGACCCTCTTTTTGTTTTTTTAATTGATACCTTTTTTATATGTATTTTTTAGTAGTTTTTTAAATTTATATCTAAATTAATATCCCTTATCTCTCTGATTTTTTAGATTTTTTATATACTCTTTTTTAAAATTATTTTGTATGTATTTAATATTTTGAAAAGATTATTGTAATTCATCTATAATATTGTTTATAAATAAACTTTATTGTCGTGAGGTGTTTATAAAAATAAAAATTATTTGTTCTTGGTAAGAAAAAGTGACCTTTAAGATAAAAAAAAAAAATGTGTGCATTAAAGAAAAAAGTTGGGGTTAAATATCATATCTATTTTTTATTTTTTTGAGAATGATTATCTTTTTATTTTAGAATTTGATTGACATTACTAACGATTTCTTAGTTTATTGGTTCATACATTCTAAGATTTATTTCATTTAGCATGAACAATGTCTTTATGTTTCTTAATTAAGAGAATCATGAAACAGTTAAGCATACTTGCAATATTGTCTCAATTAAATGCACTTGAGACCCTACACATGACATTGCGTTAACAACTCTATTTTTGTATTTATTAATATATATGATCCTCGTTTTATTTTATTATATGTAAGCATCGACTTTTCAATGCATAATTATATTTTTTTTCTTGATGTCAAAAAACATGTTGAGAGCACCTATATATTCATTATTTCACATTAAAAAAAATCTGACCTAACAACGAAGTGAGTCAAATAAACATGTTAACACTTTTTTTTTCATTTACTCACATATATTGTGCTCAATTTATTTAATTAAAAGAATGCATAAGCTTTTCAATTTATGATTAGGATTTTTTTGTCAAAAAACATGTTGGAAAAGCTTGTATATTTTTTTTTTGCTAAACACATTATTCTACCTACGGTGAAGCGCATGTCAAATATTTAGTAAATAAATCTAAAAAGCGTTTGAAAAACCACAATGTTTTGCCCATTTTGCCCTTATCTATATAAAACAAAGGCAATGGATGAGGGGTATTATAGTCTTTTTGTAAGGACACATATGTCTTTTCTAGATTCATTAAGGGCACAAAAGTCATTTTATCTTTTTAAAAGTAGTATAATTACCAAAGTAACCTTATAAGAAAAAAATAGTTTTATGTTCAGGGGTTTTATGATAATTTTAATTTTTTGTTATACAGTAAAATGACAAACATACCATCAAGATAAAAAAACCAAAGTTGTCTTGTAGAGGCATTTTAGTCTTTTTATCTTGGTTTTTTTAGCTATATTTAGAGCAATGAGGGGCATTTATGTATTTAAATGATATAAAATTTGTATATAAAAAAGTTGTTGGTGCGTGCGTCAACGCCACACTCGCTCTTTGGATAACACATGTGGCAACGTTCAGTGTTAGAGGTTTTTTTATTAATTATTTATAAATATTATCTTAATTTCAGTATTTTTTTTTGAATATATTATCTTAATTCATTTATAAATATTTTTTATATTTTATTTAGATGAGGTTTTTTAAAAAAATAAAAAAAATACTTATTCTTTGATGATATTTCTAATGTGTATAGTTTTGCATAATATTTTTTTCTTTTGTTTTATTCAATTAATTTAATGTGTGTGTCTATTTTTATTATCGTTAATAACTTTTTATTTATTTATTTACACAGATAATTCTTGATTTATTTAATAAAATATTTGTATGAGCTTTTCAATTTATACTTATCATTTTTTTATATAAAAAAAAACATCGATAAAACTTGTATATTTAATTTTTTTTATGAAAAAAATATACAACCCACAAAATATTAATACGAGTTAAATAACCAATTATTAAACTATTTAGAGTGCTAATAAAGGTTTTGGTTTAAAATTAGGTTTGGCAAAAAATTCTTTTGCCCAAGACAGCACTGCGCACTAAAATATCATATTAATGATCCTTAATTTAAACCGATAATAATGGACAAGAAAATAAATAAATAAGAGTTGAACCACTTTTTCCCTTTTCTTTTCCACTGTGTTTTAGTTTAATAGACCAAATTTAAAAAAAAAACTAGGTGAAAACAATTCATTCTCTTTCAAAATTCATAAATTAAATCAAAATAAATAAATTCTAAACATCTATTTCTCGTCTACAATTTTCTTGAAAACAAGCAACACAAACATAAAATTATAATAGAAAAGCGGCATGGGTATCGATATCAACCTTGGCACTAGTCAAATGACATCATTTTCATAAGAATTGAGGTAGGATAGTTTTTAATTCGAATAATTATAAAAATTCTTTTATAGTTTGCTTTAAATTTTTATAAATTATATTTTTTATCATGTAATTTACATATTCAATGACATTTTATATCTTGACAATGTATTTTATTTGATTTTTTTCTTATCTGATCAAGTATATAAAATATAATTTATAACAATATGAAGAGAAAAATATAATTCATATCAAACTATTAGATGATTTTTTTTTTAATTTTATATCCTATCTCAAGAAAGTTTGATGATTAGCTATGCAAAAGATAAGAAAAGGGGGGCTTGCATTTTTTTTTAATTTTTTTTTAAATATTCCTTCAGAATTAAAGAGGTGGTTTTAAATAAGGATCGACGAAGAGCATAATATGGGTATCATTAATTATAAAAACCTATACTTTTTCTTTTTTATTTTAATTATAGAATCACGCTAATTATCATTTAACCACCTCCATGTCATGATATTAAAATTCATTCATTTAACAACCAATTTAAATGATGGAAAAACAAACCATCTACGTGGCAATAAACATAAGATATAAGGACATTATCCAATATCCACTGAAATGATTTTGTTACGTGTGGGGGCTATTTAATTTTGGTTCTTTTTCCCGACTATTTTCATATCTTTTTAAAAAATAAAATTAGTTTCCATTCAAAGTTTGTAATTATTCCTTCTAATAAATATATTTTCAAAAAATTAAACTTATATTTTTATTTTTACAGAAATATAGCAGTAATTTAACTGCTAAATCAACATTTTCTTTGTCTGATTTTAAAAATAATGTGAATAAAAACATATTTTAAATATATTTATTAATGAGATTTTCAATAAATTATTTTGGTTTGATTTTAGAAAAATATTTTATTTTTGGATAAAAAATAGTTTTTAAAAATATAAAAATATCATATTATTTATTAATCATAGTTTATATATATATAATTTCATTTTTAATAATTTAATTTTTATATGATTTATTGACTAGGAAATTTTAGATGAGTTTTCGAACTTAATCTCGTCGAATTCACAAGAAGATGAGATTATAACCCTATATGATTGATTGACGAGCTTTTTAATTAATGGATAAGGTAGAATTAATATAAAACAATTATTCCCGTCCAAGTTACTCGCACAAAAATTTGTCTAAATCTTTCCAAAATCAAAGAAACAAGCAAATGGGTACTTTCCCTGCTCTAACAAGATCACTGGGTCATTACTGTATTAAAAAGTCGAGATCCTTTAACTTTCCGAATCCTCACGTTTACAGCAACGGTCACCAGTACCAAACCCATAGAACCCTCCTCATCTTGGACTCCCTGTCCTCTGAATCAGTCAGGCTTCGAAGATTGTCAGATTCGGATTCTGGTAAAATCCCACCTTAAACTCTCTGCATTAGTGTTTGGTGCTGTACTCTTTTTTGTTTCTGACAAGTTTTTAGATTGTTAAAAAAATGAATACTTTTGTTGTTAAAACAGGGATTGTCGAGGTTAATTTGGATAGGCCTGCAGCGAAAAATTCAATCGGCAAGGAAATGTTAAGAGGGTTACGCAATGCTTTTGAAACAATTGAAAGCGATGTCTCTGCTCAGGTTGTTTTGATTTGCAGTTCGGTTCCGAAGGTTTTCTGTGCTGGTGCTGATTTGAAGGTAATGCATTCTCTCCTCGGTCTTTGATTTTTCTCCTTTTCTCAGTAGTTGGGGATTTTATTTGTTAAATACTTTGCTATGTCACAAAAGGGCTCATCACAATATCCCAAAAGAAAGAGACTTCATGAAAAGCAACTTGCTTTGAACCGCAGAAGGCTTGAACAGACCATTAGAAAGTAGAGGAGACTTGACATCTCTTTGAATTTCTAAGTTCTAATCTTAATGTCTAGTTGGGTTGTTAGATTCCCTGTTTTCTCTTTACATGTTACTTTATTGATGTCAAATAATCATTAATTACCAATATCTTTCTTTGAATCTCTTCCTACACTTTTTTGGTTCAACACAATTATGGCTGTGATACTCAACCATGATTTTATATATATAAAAAAAATCAGTTGAAGTCGTGTTCATTACAAGTGAGGATAAGAACTTGATCTCCTTTATGAGCTTTAATATTGATAGACTTTAATTTTGAGGCACTCTAAACTCACCTGTGGGCTGTGGCTATATTCTCCGTTTTCAGAAGCACATTCATGTTTTTGTGATTTTTTGTTGTTCTTATTTTCCCTTTCTGCTAGGTATTTATTTTTCTCTTGTAAGGATGGCAGTATTGATAATATTTCCTCATGGGGACTGCAAGTCTGCACTTATATTTGGTGGTGAATGAGACTTGACAGATCTGTCTTTGATTGGATTGGCAGGAGCGCAAGACAATGACTCCATCTGAAGTTCAAGATTTTGTGAACTCATTGCGATCTACATTCTCACTCATAGAGGTGGGTCCTTGTGATTGTCCATTCTTTTCTAGAAGTTATGTTTTTTTGTTACTTGAACATTGTAGATACGGTGATGTGTGAATATGTTTGTGAGACTGGTCTAAAGGGGTGGGTTCCGTATCTGTAGATGAATTGTGTACATGTCATTCAAATTCTAGTTCTTTGGTTTTGCATGAATTCTAATATCTCTTCTTTATAATTCTATCTCTGACCTTTTGTTTTAAGTTTTGAATTTTGCATGTAGCCAACTCCTTGAAAACTCATTTCCTGAACTGTAGCCCAAGGGCAATTCTAAGATCCATGTGTTTATTATAAGATGTCTTTATGTCAGAGTATTTGTCCCAATTTCTATCTCCTCCTTAACAACATAATGAGCAACATGTTTCTGTCAATGCAGGCACTCTATGTTCCTACTGTTGCTGTTATTGAAGGAGCAGCATTAGGTGGTGGACTTGAAATGGCTTTATCGTGTGATCTTCGCATATGTGGTAGTTGCAGATTTATTCATTCATTTGCTTCTGTAAAATATTTTCTTATGTATTATTGTATCTTGATACTCAAAATGTGATTCTTACCTCATCTTACCCCATATCAATGATTCAGGAGAAGATGCAGTATTGGGCTTGCCAGAAACAGGACTTGCCATAATTCCTGGGTATTTGCTAAATTTGGCTTGTCATTGGTAGTTAATTACTTGGAATTGCAAGTTCTTTGCATTTTTTATTTGACTGCTCTTGTTTTCTTTATAGATAAACATGGATGTATTGTACTGTCTCCTCAACTTATTGTTACAGCACTTATATTCTACAATGTAATTTTTCTTATCTATCATTGATGATGAATTGTACATGGAATGGACTTCTGATATGTAACAATTTTAAACAGACATCATTGTGCTTGAAACCTTCTTAAGTTTCATTGGAAATTGGCCATTTAGTGATAGATCATCCTCTTATGGAATCTTTGGTCCTAACAGTGCAGGTGGGACACAAAGACTTCCTAGGTTGGTTGGAAAATCACTAGCAAAGGAACTTATATTTACTGGCCGCAAGATTGATGGCAGAGAGGCCATGTCAATGGGTATGTTTAGCTGGTAGCCGCTTTGAATCTTTTTTTTCTTTCTTTGATTTATATTTAGGTGTGTTATGTTGCAGGGCTTGTCAATTACTCTGTCCCTGCTGGTGAAGCTCATTCAAAAGCACTTGAAATTGCTCGGGAGATTATTCAGAAGGTACAAAATGTAAACCTTAAGGATTTTTCTCACAGAAAATTATTTAGCACAGAATAACAGTGCAACTCTGCACTCTGCGGAAACTTTGTCATTGAACATGGAAGACTAAGCATCTCTGCTAGAACTTAGAATACTCAAAACTTGTTAGTTTTAAATGTTAATTCAAGATAGGAAATTCTGGGAGGTCTAAAACCCTGTGTATTTATCATGCGTATGCAAAAACTGGGGTCTTGAATCCCAACATTAACTTTCAAACCCATTTATGGTGGGATTGGGGAAAACTATTGTAAAGCTTTATCTCTGGCATTGTTGGAACTGCATTGATGATCCTTTATTTTGTGGACTGAATTTGTTCAAAGAGCGCCTGTTGTTAGCTTTGGAGACTGAATGACTTGATGGTGACCATATGCACAGCATTTCAAGGGTATTGTGTAAACCTGAAGTCATTTTGATGTAGAACAAAGAGCACCAATTTATTACTATCAGTTTGTTGGAAGTTCACTTTGACATGTGTGTACTCTTGTCAGGGTCCAATAGCAATTAGGATGGCAAAAAAGGCCATCAATGAGGGACTTGAGATAGATTTACCATCAGCTTTGGAATTGGAAGAAGAGTGCTATGAACAGATCTTGAACACAAAAGATCGTTTGGAAGGCTTGGCAGCATTTGCTGAAAAGCGGAAACCAAGGTACAGAGGGGAATAAAAAGAGAAAATGTTCCTGGACAAGTTTCTTAGGATTAAATGTCATTCTTCATACAATTTGTGCCCATGAGCAAATGTGCATGCCAGACAGAATTAAATTTGTATAAATTATTAATAAAGAAAATAGTAAGCATTCATCTTGTCTGTCATAATCAATTTGGTGATGATTAGAATGTATTGTTGGTTATCTATTGGTTTAGAAGCTACCTAGTTTCATTAGTGAGTTAATGATTTGGAAATCTGCGCAAAACATCTTTTGAAGTAGGGCATTTATTTACAGATGGTAACCTCCTAACATACAAATAATGTCATATAAAATATATTATTGATAGAATTGATAAATTGATGGTTGAGTGAAGACCTTTGCCATATTGCTAGCGAGGGCTTCTAGTGAATCTTCATGTATGAGCGGTCCCTTAATGAAGAGGGGAAAGTGACATATCTCTATAATTAAAAACTGCTGTCGTTTTAGGTTTAAAATACAGAAAAGTAGGAGCATATGGGAGTTTTGCAATGCCTTGGAAGTCATTACAAATTTGATGACTTTTTTGGGGTGAAATTAAGAATTTGAAAAACTAGCTTATAATGAAAGATTAAAAGATTCGCAAAATCAAAACTTACACTACTGTCAAAATGAGAAACCGGATGTAGAGAAGCCTTTACCCTCGACTTCTGCTATAATTTCATTTGCTCATTTTGGTTAACAAGCCGGTTGACCAGGTATCTGAAACTATTTGATATGGAGTATTCTCCGCTTCGGATTTGAGATAAAGGTCTTTGACCACTGTTTTAGTCTTTTAGAACCAGCCGAGTTGTTTAGAAAGTAGAGAAGTTTCGAGGTTTGGATTCGAGCTTCAACTAGGGGATGGTGAGCTTGGGATATTTACGTATTTAATTTTAAACAACAAAACATGACGGCAAAAAAAATTTTACATTTTTTTTAATTATTGATTACAGGTTCCTTGTCAAGAAATCTTTGACTGCACTGGAAAGTGAGTTTATGGACTACAGGATCTTTGACAACAATGAAAAGAAATGGTTGTTTTCTGTAAGATGATTAGCCAATTTGAAAGGAGGAGGATGAAGTATTACAAACCATGATTTAACTTCAGTTGAATAGAAAGGCATTACAACTAACGACGTCAATTTATATAAATAATCTAGTTCTTTTGGTATCTTAAGCTAGCTCAAATCTTATGTGCCCCCAGTTTGTCGTGTCTTTCGTTTTCTCAAAATTGCAGGCTTTGCCAAATACCTGCTCGCTCTGGGCAAAGGTACTCTAAGGAAAACAACATTTTTTTTCTGCTAAGATACTTGTTTTAGTTGAATTACTCATTTTGAAATGTCTTTATAACTTAAGTGCATGCAATAATTATTTTCTCATATTTGTAGGATAATCAAATCATTCAGAAAAAAATGATATGTTCTTTGCTGAATTATCATAGAGAGCTCTAGTTTAATTTAGGGAACTTAAAAACTGTATTAGATGATGTTCTGGGCTGTGCAGATGAATAGATGTTACTGGTGACTAAAATTAATTTTTCTTGTACAGAAAAAATAAATCACTTTATTTTCTAGTTTATTTTAAGTTTTGTTTATGCATGGAACTAATCAACGTTATTTAATTTGTTAGATCATGACCAAATTTCATCAGCTTTTCAACTGCTCTGCTTAAGCAATGTTATGACTTTTTACATTATCTTCTTCTTTGATCAAAGTATGATATATATAAACATAAATAGATTTTCAACCTTCAGATTTCAGAACTTTAGGATGTCTATGAACTTCTTGATCACTAAAAGAGAATCCTTGACATAGAAGCAGGCGTATCACTGTTCAGGTTTTGAGCAGATGCTACAAGGTTCATAATCTTAAGCTTCACATCAAACTAGAAAATTGGCTTGATAATAACGTGTTTTCGAGTGAAGCAAATTTGATTGCAAAATTTAAGAACAAGTTTTACTCTCTACCACCAAGCTCCATTTAGGGATCTTTCCTGAGTTAAACCATCTGTATTAAGTTTTCTTCCGATCTTACCCCATTTTTTTTTTTTTTTTTAAATTTACTTCTTAGAAAGGTCTCCAAATTTTCTCTAGTACATAAACTTAAATATTAGATATACTGAACAGACAATATGAGCCTGCTGTAGTGTGAGTTTGCTTTTCAGGACTTGGAAAGAATTTGTACTGCTATAATTTATGCAGATGAACTTTAGCTGTCAATACGGAATGCATCCTTCCTGATGATCACCATGACTTTGACGTGCCGTAAATTAGATCAGTTTGATTAAGAAAATGACTAACACGTTATTATGATTCACTTAGCTTGAAATTACGTTACTTTTGGGAATGGAAATCTAATGTTTTTTTGACGCTAATGTGAGCCATAACCGAAATTAAGCTAGCAAATGACTTGTCTTTTTCCAGATACGGAGAGTAAATGGCTGGAAAAACTCCTCATTTAGCTTGAATATAAACATTGATACGAGCATACAGAATCCTTGAAATTGAAACTCCGAATTTACAGTTTTGAACTTGCTATTTATTTAAGGTATCATTGAATTTCAGAAGTAGTTATGCGAAATTGTCATACTGCTAGAATCAGTAGCAACTGCATCCTTCATCCAGCTAACAAGCACAATGTATAGTTTACGAGGATGGCATAATTTGTTACTGAAGAAAAAAAAGATCAATTTACAGGACAATGCAATGCATTGTATGAGCAAATAATGGTTGTAAATTCTGTTGAAATGGATAGGTCCATGAGACTTGAATCTTTATTTCCTTTTGTTCTCGGAATTTTAGCTGGTCATTCTCTAAAAGACAATTGCAACTGAACTGTCATGTTTGCCTTTTCAAATATCATACATGGTTTAAAAGGGCACTTTCCCGTGTTAAGCTTGAACTTTAGCCTAAGACTCAGGTGTACTGACCCTTTTGCAAATGGAGGTTTTTTTGCGGTCCAGTTTCAGTAATTTCTCAGGTTCACGAAAGGAATCCCGGCAACATTTTCCAAAATTTAATCTCATTTGATTACGTCAAGAAAAAAATTTGAAACTGTTAACCATTACTTAGTGAACTAACTAGACCTATCTCCACAGCTTAGAATTACCATAAGTCCATAACTGAGTCTTGTGTTTGCTCTACTAATTTAATGGCTATCCTACTGTCTAAGTCTTTCCTGTTTAGAAATGGACATTAGCTTAATGTACTTTCAGTCCCTTTTTTCAATAGTCCACTTTTCTCAAAGATTGAATGGAAAATATTGATGGAGACTAAGTCAATCTTAAAGGAAAAAAATATACAAAATGGCTCCAACAGGAATAAAATTGACATTGGTCGAATGCATTTCTGAAACAGACAAGGACTGGTATGCTACTTCTGTTGTTAATTAAAGAAAAAGGTTCATCATACTATTTGGCTTTAGGTTAACTTTAAGGAAGCAATCTTGACCAAATCTCCATCACTGAGTTTGTCCTATCACATGAATATTTACTTGCAATGATCTCTATCTGTTCTTGATCCTTGCATTGCAGGTTATTATCCTCTCTAAATCATTTATTGTCCATCTTGTTTCGTTGTAAAAGCACATGACAGCCAGAAAACTTCCCACACCGACCAAAAACCAGATTTTGGACAAAAAAATGGACGAGTCTGAGAAATGTCGGTGACAAACAGTCTTTAGTTCCAGCAAAAGTTGTCCAATCTGGCTTGCCAACGTAGGCTCATGATTTTATTGTAACCATCAATAGGAAAACAGATTTTTCTTCTTATTCTCTTTCATGTTTATGCAAGCAAGCTCATTGTTTTGCTGCTTGAATATCTGGATAGATATCCTTGTTCATCATGACTTTTCTTTGCCTTTTCTTGTTCTGGCAACAGCTAAACAAACACTGATTTTTTCTCCACGTTATTAGCACCTTTAGATATACATGCAATTGTGTTGACATTTCTTAAGAAGTAGAAATCTTTATGAAGGCTTCAGGTTCCATGGCTAGTTGATTTCGATTTGTGAATAGGGGAGAAACCACATAAGTGGTTGTTTTGTAGAGATTGATCATAAATTATGCGAATGTACTTATCTGGCTTTATGTTTTTGCTTCTTTTACTGATTTTACAGAACTTGCAAGTTTCAGTGGTGCATGTACAGTAATCACAAAAGGTTAAGAACTTAAATATTTGAGGAAAATATACTTTTTTAATAAAAATTGATGAAGGTAGTAGAATGAAAGCAATGGACCTTCCTCGCGTTTCAATGATTAAAACTTAAAATTTCTACTTCAAGATTTCAGGTTCTAACTCTAAGAAAGGTGAAGATTTGAAAATGAGTAATTGTCCATTTTACCAATGGTTTTTAACAACGGAGACATTAAATTAATTAACAGAAAATTGCATAAATTACAAGCACGCGTGTTCTCTCTGTTCGTGTTGATTTCATTAAAAATATTTTCATGTCCTTCATTTCTCTTTAGAAATCGGGAAAAGACTATTAAACTATCCATTGTGTAGCCCAGAGTTCATTGAACCTCCTGTTCAACCAAAAAAAGAAAAAGGACATAATTAATACAGGACAAATTACATGGTATGTTCGATCCATTGGAACTTCTTATATAGTCAAAAAAACAAAAATGGGGATACATAAATTATCCCAACTATTTCGTACAAGTCAACAAAACTGAGAGTAAGACAACCCTGAGATTTATCACCACCTTTTCTTTACAGTAACAGATATTTCTGCTTATGCCTTTTGTTTGACTTTCTTCATTAACTCGATGAATTCTCCAAAAACTGCAGCGAGAAAACTCTAGGTTAACATGCATGTGCAAGAAATCCAATAAATAAACATAGAGGCGAAAACGATGATGAAGTTCAAGAAGCAATAATGCATCATCATCAACAAGAAGAAAAATGACAAACACCACCCAGCTCCACTTGTGCGCAGAGGGGAAAGCTAAAATGAAGCAAGGAAAGGACTCTGTTTTGCATTGTGCTCTCCCTCTCCCTTTCAGCTGTTGTATAATGGAACTACATGACAATGACAATAGCTATTTGTGGATGTAATTCTGTATCAGCTATATAGTGAAAAGTGATTTTCTGTTGTGCATAGAAGTGCACAAAATGGAAAAAAAAAAAAAAAGAAGGAACAAGTAAAGATAAGAAAGGAATTTGATTACCAGAATCTGAATCATGAGGTCCTGGTGATGCCTCTGGGTGATATTGAAGAGACATGACATTTAGCGCCGGAAAAGCAAGACCAGCACAGCTTCCATCATTAAGATTAATGTGTGTCACTTCCACACCTTTGGGAAGTGATGCAGGGTCAACTGCATAGTTGTGATTCTGCCACATCAACCATTGCATGTTAGAAAGTGACTAGAATAGAAAAAAAGGAGAGCATTTCCTGCATGAATTCAACTATGCACATACAATCTTAACTACTATATTCTAATTCAATCATTGCAAAACATGACCATCCCCTTTTTAACTTCATACTTTGAGGATTCTCATGATTAACATTGAGTTGAAAATCTAATGGGGGGGGTAACATCATCATCTTTAACCAGTCGATATCTAATGGATTAGGGTTGGCAATTTGTAAAATTTGAACCTGCTTTTGATGTTTTCATGAATTCACCTA
Organism: Populus simonii; assembly: GCA_007827005.2. NCBI lineage: Eukaryota > Viridiplantae > Streptophyta > Magnoliopsida > Malpighiales > Salicaceae > Populus > Populus simonii. The sequence goes on from CM017464.2 coordinate 14,404,203, forward strand.
TTCAAATACTGAAAATTCATTTAAACAGGTTACCATTGAAAAACTCACCTGGGCACTGATCTCTACACGATTTGCAACAAGGTTACGAACAGGATGATTTCCTCCATGGTGGCCAAACTTCATCTTAAAGGTTTTACCACCTAATGCCTGGCCAAGCAACTGATGGCCCATACAAATTCCAAAAACAGGGACCTTTCCCAGCAATTCTTTGACTGTTTTAACAGCGTAAGGAACTGCAGAAGGGTCTCCAGGTCCATTGCTGAAAAGAACTCCATCTGGTTTCATCTTTAGAGTTTCTGATGCTGGCCAATTTGAAGGGACCACGGTGATTTTACATCCATAAGATGATAAGCGTCTGAGTATATTATGCTTGATCCCAAAATCATATGCAATGACCTTCAATCCAAGAATAAGCATGAAAAAGAGCAAGAGCAAATTGTAAGCAAAGATATTCAACTGAAATCAAACTAAGGCAAGTCATACTAACATGGTAAATCTCTCCTCTTCCCTCGCAGTTAAAGTCCCACTCTGGATCTGTTTTGTCGACCCATTCATAAGGGGCGGTGCAAGTGACACCACTTATCAAATCAATTCCTGAAAATTGAATCAGCAAAGTGAGAACTGCCAATGTTCTGTAATACTCACAACCATATCCATCAAGTAAACTGAATCTTTTACCTACAATGTCCCATGAGCGAGACATTTCCAAAAGTTCCTCATCTGTCTTCGATTCTTCAGTGGTTAGAACACCAACAAGGCTTCCATCTTGCCTCAATCTGCGGGTTATTGCACGGGTGTCAACATCATCTGTCGTGTATTGAAACAGCATCAAATGCAGAGGTTAAAATCTATTGACAAACAAAGCAGGACACTAAATAACAAACAGAGCATCAACAAACTGAAATTTAACTTACATATTCCCATGATGTTCCTTTCTAGCAAGTAATCACCAAGGGCTTTGGTGCACCTCCAATTCGATGTGCTGAATCCAGTTATTAGACAGTTTACAAACATAATAAGCAGAAGCTGATTAGATATGTCAAGTGAAGATGAAGCAGATTAGAAAGCAGCAAATGAAGAAACAGCACCTGATACTTAAGCTTCTGATCACAAGACCAGCAAGGAAACACTGCCTTGATTCCTCATCATCTAACATGCAAGGCATCGGAATCAGATTGCCAGTAGCAAAAAGATGATACACTATGTGAAGAATTGAAGGCTGTTTCACCTACCAAAATTTACCCCAGTGTTCCCAATATGTGGGTTTGTCATAAGAACAAACTGCCCCGCATAACTAGGATCCGTAAGGATTTCTTGATACCTATAATGTGAATAAATATGAGACATGTTTCACTTCAATAATGGATAATACAATTTTTTTACAATTGAAACAGACAGTGTACTTCACATAGGCTTCCCAAGCCACCATGGTAATGCTGCATCAATTTTAGGAAAAAAACTTTGAATTGACATGCAACGGTGTAGTGTTTACAAAACTATTTAAGACTTAAACTAGTCAGCCTTTTCCATTTGAATGGCCTTCAAATTGGCATCATATATACCTTTGCTTAATGTCTCTGCATCAATTGTAAAATGCCCTTGTCTGTCCCTTAATGTGCCTCAGGCATTGAATTGTATAGGCTTTCTATCTAAAACCTATAACAGAATAGCATTCCTAGGTTGAGAAGACATGACTGTTATCTTGCTTCGTTCTACCACTTCAAAAAGTGGATATCCAAGCTCAGCTCGATATTAAGGTGAATATGTCAATTCTAATCTAACTATGCAAATCTGGAGTGGCCCCACTTTTAAATGTTCCAAACCTAATAATTTGAAATGAGGGAAACTCTCCGTTGTGACAAAAACTGGATTACATCAATGTTATTTCTACTGACTCAATTAAGTAAACTACTCCACATGATAAATGGAGATAATACCATAAAGAAGGCCAAACAAAGAAAATTAAAATTCATTTCTTTATATAGAACATGAAGAAATCTTACCCTGTCAAAGAAGTATTGAAGACAACTTCACCAACTTGAGTTCCTCTAGCACCAAATGACTTTGCCCTCCAAACTGAACCATCTTCAAGTACTAATCTAGCATCTGAAGTTTTCCAAGGCCTTTCCACCACTCCTTAAAAACCAAAAAAGACCTCAAAGTTTTCACATTTTCATGCACATAATCCCTACGTTACTCTCGATTAAAACAACAAATCAACAATATAGAATAATCCCAGAAAAAATGATATTAAAAAGGTAAAAGGTAAGTAAGAAAGGAGAGAGGTTGACCAGTGGCAGCACCATCCAAGGAAGAAAGAGAAGCTGTGCATTTAACACTGAAAACTCTCAAAGATTTCACCTTTGGTTTTGGTTTTGGTTTTGGTTTTAAGAAGTTTTGTGTTGTTAGGGCAATAGGGTTTTTTATTGCAAGCTCCATCCTCTCTCCCTCACTCACTCACTTTCAGTGTCTCTGATTCGTTTGGTTTTTGCTTTCTGTGCGTGCGGGTGTGCTCTGTCTCTGGTTTTCTTTAGTAACAAAGAGACAGGTATAAACCCTTCTTCTTTAGGATGGCTATGAAAGAGGCTTGATAGGTATAAAGAGTTGTCGGCTTAAAGCCCATTTTAAAACCAAAGTGGCTTCAGCTTGTGAGTCTCTTATAAAATGGGCTGGAGGTAGTTTGAATTGGATCCGGCCGTAATGAATAATGGGCCTGATTATGAATAGGGACTGTAAAAGTATACTTGCAAGTCAATTAACAGATGCTAAAATCCACGTCTATCATTTATATAACTGGGTCGGGTTTAGATTGATAATTATATTTTATCTAATTTTTTATATTTTATAATTTATAAAACTGAGCTATTTGTTTATTTTTATCTGCATAGATTGGATATATGGGATTAGATTATTTTTTGTAAATTTTACAAATATTTACAAGTTGGGTTTATATTATTAATTTTTATGAAATTACATTTAGAGATGGATTTACAGTATAGAATATAGGTCTGATGGCACATTTAATATTACATCTAATTTTTATATTCTATACCACATTAAATTTTAATACCTCTCCCTTCCCTCCATCAAATAAACAAGTTCTTTTTTAATTATATTAAAGAAATCCAATAGAAAATCCACTAATAAAAGCTTTGGATCCGAAACATATCTAAATAAAAAATATATTTAATTCACAAATTATTAAATATAAAAATAAAAAAGTATAAGATATACAGGTTAATAAAGTTTTAAAAATCTTGATTCGTTATCTAATTCATGATATTTATTTTTTAGGTTTTTTAATTCAATATTATTTATAATATTTATATTATCTTGAATTGAACAAATATTATATTTGAAACCTTTTTTTAACAACCCGGCCGCTGAAATCTCTGATTCAAGGGAAAGGGTCTCAAAATTAATTTCAGAAATTTCCTACTTGTATATTTATCACTGGTGTTTTCAACAAATTAAAGCATTGGATTGCATGATGTCCACCAACGAATTAGTCACCCAGAGGAGGTGATCATGAAGAGTCTACAAAGACGCAACAACAGCACGGATTCTAGCTAAAGGTTTTCTTCCTCTTGGCAATTTGACTCGAAACCAGGATCGGGGACTTCTTCTACATAAGTATAGGCCGCAAACAATCCTAATAGACAACACTCCAACAAACCACAGATATAATTTCTGTCTTTTACAGGGGAGGATCTTGTCGCTTGCATGGCTCAGTCAAGCAAACCAGTTCTTCAAGAGATTTAGAAGGAGGACATCTTCAGTTACGTCGCCTTCCGTCTTGAAGGGGAGGCCAATCTATGATGACAGTGGATTGAGAAGATATATCAAAAAAGAAGGATTTTGAAAGGAAAAAAAAAAAAGAGTTATTGGCTAGGCTTAATTTGTCACATTAAGTATTGGATCATGACGAGGAGTTGTCTCGCATCTAATAAACTGATGACCTACACACCTACCCGAACGAGTTTGAGAGTCTAAATTAGTGCATGAGTGGTCCAGAAAGGCCCTTGTAGACACCTTCATTGATTGCAAGAGAATTCAAGACGAATCAGATACCTTGGTGAGAAAGGCAATTAAATACCTCGCCTAGAAGACGATCATTTTTCTGATATGAGGGAGAAAGAACAGTGAAGTAAGTCAGTCATACCATCATCGGAGAGCCGTTAGTAAGCCGCTTTTCGAAGTCTCTCTCATGAGATGAAAAAAACATAATGAAAAGCTTCTTTAGGATACAAGTGCAAAGGACCCTAAGTGTTTATTATCGGGTTTTAGGAGAAAAACAATAACAACCCATTATCAGGTTCCAGGAGAAAGACGATAACAACCTATTATAGGGAGAGGAGACTCCAAATCTCAACAATGAGGAACTAACCGAACCTCAACATGCTATAACTGCAATTATTTATTGTTTAACATTTTAGTTTCAGCTGACGGATCATTCTTGGATAGACTTTTCAAATACACTGCAAGCATGGATTGGGGGTTTTACTTTTCTCCTCTTGTCTTTAGCTATTCTGCTGCTACCTGTTGCTGCTGCTGCTCAGCCACCCTTCCTCTGCCCCCACAATTCACGTCTACAGAGTTTTGGTGATGAATTTAAATGGTTACTATATGTGTCATCTTACGATCATATCTTTTTCTTCCCTTTTATATTTTCTTCATCTTTTTTGTGCAGCGAGCAAAATTTCTTGAGAGTGACAGTGAAATGGAAGATGCCCATGCAGTAGCTGCCCCACATATGGTGAAACAGAGGTAAGTGTTTTATTAATTACAGTTTCAGTTACTAGTGATGGAATACTATATTCAATATGGTGATATAACATGGGTAATGTAAACATAAGGAAGCTAGTACAACAGGACTTCTTACTTTTCAATGCATATGTGGTTAAGAAATACACATGGCTTTCAGTGTTCATGCTCTTTACTGGATAACATAATGATTTCTATATTCCAGAGAGCTAAGAACCTTAAGTGTGGGAGATAAATAAATGAGTTGCAGCCTTGGAGGTTGGATGACAAGAGTTTGCCTCGAGCTAGCATAATTGGGTCAAGTAATTACGTTAGAAACATGTCATAACTACTCGAGATTCATTGACTCGTAGCAAAATTCAAAAAACAGGTTCTATGGAGAAATCTTCATGGTCTTTAACCACATTAATTTAGAGAATAGCCTAAGTTGGAGAAAGAAATGTTGAGGATTGAGGAGTTTGAATTAAGAAAGGTTGGAAAGATGTTATGATGAACAGACTTTGCAAGAAATGTAAGCTGAAAGCATGGGTTTCACTTGGAATAAAAGCCAAGCTTGGCTTTTAATATGTGAAGTTGCAGATATACATTGTTTCTTCATGTTTGATGCGGAAGTAATGTGCTGCTATGGTTGTAAAGGCTCTACACTGAAAATTGACTGAAATAAATAAACTTCGTTGAAAAGTAGCCATACGTTTGCTTCATCTTCATTTTGCTTGGTTCATGCCATTCCTTTTGATTTCTTGTTAATTGCTGTTTGTGCAGGCTTCAAATAATGTGGAAGCTCATTTTATCTGCTTCACTTATGTGGATGGTAAACACTAAAATAATCAGCTTCCCTTTTGCTACGCTTGTTTGAGGCATGAAAAAGCAATAATGTGGTGTTGTTTTTAGTTGGTGCGCTAGTGAATAGTTTTGGTTTCGACTGTTCATGATCCTAATTCATAGTTATCTTATACATAGGAAAACTTTTTTAGCTTAATGGGAGAAAATCTGGGCCAATATCGCATCCTGCATCCTCACCAGGCAGCTTGATACAGGTATAAATTAGAATCCTTTAGTTTATTTTTGTCCTTGTAAACTTTTATTTTATGTGCGCTAAGACGGGAACAACATGGATGAATGTTTTAGATCAATAGAAGTATTGAAATAATTAACATGAAACGCATGATGAAGATTTTCAACAATTAGAGGGTTATTGCTTTAATTACTACGTGGAAGTTGAATATTGTGGCTTATGAAGTTTTTTGGTGTAAAATGTTTTGTTTCAGACCTCATGAAAGCCAAGAGAAGAGGAGCAGCGGCCATCCTCATCATTTCACAGTCATGCTGATGACGGTGTGCAACCTCTTTTTCGGCAGACAAGTTGCAGCAGCGGTGTGAACCCGGCAGCAATGGAGGCCGACTCCCAACAACCGTTCCTTGCGGTTGTGAAGATCATCTCCCTTCGCGCTTTTCTTTCTTATGGTAGTCGTTCCAACCGGTCCCTGTACTAGTAAGCCTCTATTCGCAGTCCTAAGGTGCGAGAGTCTATTAGACTGTGGTGACAGAATCCTCCCCCTCCTATTCTTTTTTGTCTAATTCAATTCATCTGCATGTTCAAAGAGCTGTTTGTCCAATTCCGGGCACTGTAAGAACCGATTCTCTAATTCAATCAAATATCCCAACCCAAAGGCCGGCCAGGCTTCTGAAGATGTTCTAAGCTAAGAACAAGACTTTCCCTCTAAATATAGAAGTTCAACGACCCATCCAGTCAACTCTAGGTTATTAGCTTGTGTTCAGCTTTGTGATCGGCCATGACTATGTTTTAAACTCTTAGCCTTGTACTTTGGTGTTTGTTGTAGTTTCTTGTCATTGTTTCACTCCGCTTCCCTTGATATGCTCCATTCCGACATCTGCCCGACTTGAGTCTGGCAAATAATCATACCTAATATATTTGGGTCAATTATAGACTTAACACAATTCAACATGGTTTTAAAAAGTTATCAAACCTAAAATCCCATCTAATTAGATTTTATTGTACATATCATAATCTAATTTTTAAATAAATAATAAAAAATAAATGAATAAAAATATATTTGAAAATGAGATTAAAACAACACAAATTCAAAATTTAAGGATGAAATTATCAGATTTGAGAATAAATTGGTAAATTGAAGAATTAATAAGTTTGGAAATTTAATTAAAATTTAGATTAGTTTAATTAATAAAATCAAGGAAATTAATAAGTTTACGGACTTAATTAAATTTTGATTTTTTTTTTCAATGGCTTAATTAAAGAATTAATAAGTTTATGGGCTTAATTAAACTTTGATTTAATTAATTAAATAAACTCAGGGATTTAATTGAAATTAATCCAAGGGGAAAAATTAAAATTTATTGATTAAGGGACCCAATTGATACATTTCAAAACATCAGGGACCAAACTACAATTTGTCATTTCCATGCCAAATGACACCGTTTTGGATCCTACTGTTCATCATCTGTTTGCCGAAGACCGGTTCAACAGGAGAAAATCCAGCAAATCACGGCCACTATACCCACGATGCGGCCATGATCTCTCGCCTCCAGAATGCCCTTCATTTCCGGAGGCAGGGACACCAGACCTTCTCTGGAAAGCCAAAGAAAGGCCTCAGAAAAGGGGGGGAACGGAGACGAAGGAGCAGGAGGGAAGAACACTGGAAATAAAAAAAAAAACAAAAAAAAAAAAAGCAGAGTAAGAGGAGAGTAGCATCGACCCGTCAGCTTCACCATTGTCTTCATCGCCTTCGTCCTGCTTCCAGGTAAGCTTCTACAGCTTCACCACTCCGAACCATCAAAAACAAGCAAAAAAAAAATAACGAAGACACTAGAAAATTACACAAGGCAATACGAAAACAAAGGAAATTCAAAGTAATTGGGGAGGGCTTTTCCAGAAGAGAAAACACTAGAGGACAGATGCAGGGGACAAAAGAATAGCAGCAACACAGGGGATAGAAGAATACCAGAAGAAAACCCAGAGAAAAAAAAAAGGTAAGAGACAGACACGAAACGAGGAGGAAGAAGACATCGTCCTGCCAGAACTAACCAGTCGTCACCATCGTCTTCGAGTGTGTTTGGTATTGTGGGAGCTGTTATGGTTGTGGTTTGAAAAAAGTAGTTTCATAAAAAGTACTTTTAATTGAGGTTGGTCTGAAAAAATATATGTTTGGTTAAAACTGTGGTTAAAATTAAGGTTGAAAAAAAAATTGTTTAATGTGTTTGGTTACAAATTGTGGTTCAATTTCATTTTATTGTATAATTACCTAAAAGGACTTAATTCATAATATTAATGAAGTAACATTACAACCAATAAATTTTTGCAAATAGACCTAAACATATTAGAGCAATAATTTATAATTGTGTCATTAAATTTGCAGCAATCCCATCACGTACGTAATCCATTCGCGAAGGCCTTTGGTGTCCTTGACTTTGAGAATGTAAAGCCACATCAGTTAAAAAATCATCGGGCACAAAATCAGGATGGCGATCGAACTCCATAAATGTCACATCTTGCATTGAAGTTCTTCTAATGTAATTATGAATTGCCATGGATGCGACAACAATTTTAACTTGTGCCTTGTAATTATAGGATGGCATATTCTGTAGGATTCGCCATCTTTTTTTCCAAACTTCAAATGTTCATTCTATCACACAACGTAATGAAGAGTGCATACGGTTGAAAATTTCTTCACGAGTTTGTGGATGTCCTCGCCTCCTAAATTCTTGCAAATGATATCTCTGACCTCTATATGGACCTAAAAATCCATATTCATTAGGATATCCTGAATCAACCAAGTAGTATTTCCCTAGAAAAACATATAATTGTTTTAAACTGAAAATTGCAAAAAAAAAAAAAACAAAATAACATTAATTACAATAGATACACACACACATACACATATTACTACCTTCCGGTGGCTTAGAAAATTTTATACATGGATTGTCAATTGCCTCGAGAAAAATTCGTGTATCATGTGCACTACTTTCCCAACCCGCCCAAACAAATGTGAATTGCATGTCAAAGCTACATGCAGCCATAACATTCTGGGTCGGCACATATTTTCGGCCGATAAATGGGATTTGCTTTTCAAAAGAAATACATGCACAGACATGTGTACCTTCAATAGCTCCTACACAATTCTAATATACAATAAACCAGCAAAATAACATCAATTTGACCTGACAAAAAAATTAAATTTCACAAATTCATGAAATACGAATCACCATTAACAAATACAATGTACGACATTACCTTGAAATGTGGCATATACCTTGGATTGTTCACAATTTCCCTCGGTGTGTTAACGAACCCGAAATCTGCAGGTTGAATTAAATCTGTAGCGAGCAAACAAACTGATCTAAGAACCCCATTAAAGTACCTACTAATTGTTTCTCCTGAATGTTGGAATCTCTCCTGAACTTCCCTGTTGGAAGCACCCAAAGCTATTGTATAAAGAAATATTCCAACTTTTTCAAAAACACACATTCTTCTAGATGTCTTTAACCCATATTGGTTTTCAAGTATAAAGCACAGACTCTGAAATGTTGTCGCATCCATCCTAAACATGTTTACACAGCGCGTCCAATGTCCATGTAATATTTCTATCAACCATTGCATTCCAGTGTTGTACGAATCCATACAAGGCTCTTTATATATATAAGTATTATAATATAAAGCTACGGCACCTGCCGTGCATAAAATCAATTTCTGATTATTGAACTCCCTTTCCCAAAACAACTCACCTTCTTCATCTGAATCATCATTGTCATCGTTGTCGTCGTCGTCAGTATCAAAACTGTAATTACCACTGCAATCTCCATCGTTTACAGAACAATTACCATAATTAACATAATCGGCAACGTTATTCAGTACATCATCATAATCACTATCAAAAAGTGTTGAAAACCAGTGTGAATCCATATCTATCATGCCATACAATTTTTTTTGTGAATAATTAAAAATTGTATGACTTGTTACAAAAAAAAAAACAAATGGATAACGCATTCTTGCAAATAAGTGTTATTGTTCACTTTCTCCAAGTTTAATGAAATTTTGCTCGGCTTGTAAATTTTATAAGGCTATATTTATTTGCAATTCAGTCATTTACCTCCTTTGAAAGTGAAATTGAATTTCTTTTTCCAAAATGCCTATTATCTCTAATCAAAATTTATAATTCCCCTTGTTATACACAACAAAATCGAATTTCAACATATCAAAATTGAAATTCCAAAAACAATGAACAATCCACACACAAATTGTTTTTCCTTTTCATTTCCTGCTTTCACTATTTCATTTCTTGTGCTAACTATAATAATATGTCAATTGTACCACACATCACTAAAAATTGCATTTCCAAAACTGAGCCATACGATTAACTATAATATTTTCATTTCCCTATTGCCTGATTCAATAAATAATAACCATGTTTGCCACCTTCCCCCAAGATTCAAACCAGTTCTACTTATGGAATGTTGCTTTAGCATATTGAACAAGACAGTAATTACATTATGTAAAAGAATATACAATGACAGAGGTCACTAACAAAGCTAACGATTTTCTACCCTTCACTATCCCAATGCACACCATAAACAAACATTTAAAAACCTAAGAAACTAGACTGACTTTACATGAATGCCATAACATTAACCAATCAGCTGCAACCTAATGAATTAAATGGAAATGAATAGCAGCAATCAGCAACACCAGCAATTAGAAACAACCACTCTTCATTGCAGGTACTAACACATTCGGTTTCTACCCAAAGAAATTGACAGTATGCAAGTGAATAACTTCCCATACTTACTGTTATTTATATACAAATACATAGGAATGGAAGTAATATTCCAAAAACTGTTACCTAACTTTCAAAAGCTACCATTCAAGAGCAAGATACCAAACTTTCAAATGTTGCATACACCAACTGAAAATTTCAAAATTAGCAACCTAGACCTACCATTCAAGAGCAACTAACCAAACATTCAAAGTATAATACAAACAAGCAGTAGTCTCGGTTGCATAACTTATTATCATCAACCATTCAACTTCAAAGTAACCGAACTGCAAAGGAGTACTTTAATAAGCTAAACATAACATTCAAAGATAAGCATCCACATATTTAAGGTAACATTGAAAGATAAGCATCGACATAATTAAAGTCTACAATTCAGAAATTAACATCCATGAAATTCCAACCCAACATCACTATTCAGTCATACATATATAACAAAATATACATGGTAGTAGGTTCCAAAAACTTAGCTACGGAAATAATACACCAAAACATGGGCAACTCCTTCTAATACCAGTAACATTTACAGCACAGGAAGTCTACAAAACCAGTGGAAAATATTTCAGACAACTAAATATGTTACTTGTCTACAGGATTCAACATAAATATAAAGACATGAATAGGGTAAAAAGCTAAAAACTGACCTTGTCCATCTAAGTTTGTCTGTGTTGGTCAAACATTATTTTCAGTCATGACATTTTTCTGTCAATACAACCCATTATAGCCCACATCTCCCTCTTGCTCCTCGCACAGAAGAATTTAGTTGCAAAGGTATGCAGTGCACTACCAAAGGCAACTCCATCAATAGAGTGCAGTTCTTCCATTACCTCTTCAATGCTACAACCTTTTTTATCTCTACAAGGAGCTGTGATCCCTCTAGGCATGGAGACAGTCTCAACAATTTTATCCAGACGTGCAACTAGCACTGCTCCCATTCAAGTTCCCTTTTTCTTTTTTTGCAATTGAGGAGTAGTCTGATGTGCACTCTTTCTCTTTGAACTACTGGGGTTGCTGCTACTATTTGCGACATTGCTTCCACCAACCATCGCTAACATCCCGACTGAAATCAAGGATTGCATCATCTTCAGAGTCGCCACTTCCTTCTTCCATGTTAGTATCCTCATTGATTGTATTTCTCATTCCAGCCGCCACATTATCTTCATCTGATAAAAGTCCTTGTGAGGGAGTCCAAGCATATTCTCCCGTGGCCACTATGTTAGTAAACATGATATCATACTTGGCACACAACAAGGGTTCTATGCCGACATGCCTAAACTTCTTTGCTCCTCTCATTTCCTGTTCAATGACAGCTGGATGTAATTAGGAATGCTAATAGATGAATAAATAATACAACATGATAAAAAAAAATTATGAGGCTATTGCAAATTAGCAACTTAACCTGAATTTTTTATTGCCACCATTCATCAGTTGCTGAGATGGTCCCAAGTTCAGAAGACCAACCAACTCCAGTTTCAGTTATTAATTTTTTCCATACCCTCCAGTCCTTTTTAATCCCATCCCATTTATTTTTAAGCTGAGATTTTGATAATGAAAGACCTGTCTGATCTTTGAATGACTGTACGACAAATTTCCAACCAGCTTTATCAAAATGTGTGTTTGGTCTTATGCCTCTCTCAATAGCTGTAATGCAAATGTCGCAAAACGTGTGCAACATTGCCTTGCTCCAAAAAGCTTTATCATGTGTGTTAGACCCATCCATTACTGGTTGACAATGCAATGAAAAATTAAACAAACAATTAACCAATGAACATGAGATTGAATGCTGATAAGGCCATAATACAATAGTAACAGAATAGTAAATTACATGTTGAGCAAAAGGTAAGCCAAAGAATAACAAAAGGTTGAATGTTGACAAGGAATGAAAACATAAACAAAGAAATTATCTATAGCAGCTTGGTTGACAATGCAAGAAAGAATTCAAAGAACAATTCACTATAGTTGACAACAGCTTTAATGCTAATAAGGGATGAAAAAAAGAAACTAAAGAACTAATTCAAAAAAAGATTGAATGATGTGAAGTGTGAACTAAGAAACTTGACAGGGGAAAGAACATAAAAACCTACCCACGGTGGAATAAACCTATAACTGTTTTTCATCAATTAGCAAGGGATGTTTTAATTAGCAACTGAAATTATTTGTTTAATTTACTATTATTTAGAAATCAGCAGCACACAATACCAGTTTAACATAGCAAACAGGGGATGTTCTGTGTGTGTGTGTGTGTGTGTGTGTGTGTGTGTGTGTGTATTAGCATAAAAAAACAGGGGATGTTCTACTTTAACAATTGAAATTAATTATGTCATTAATTTACGTTTATTTGGTAACAATCAGCAGCACACAAAAACAAAAAAAAATAACCAACACAGAAATAACTGCAGATACATGGAGGGAATAAAGATAATGAAAAATTAGCAATAATGGTTGACGAGAGTAAAATACAAATGAATTAAAAAGGGCATAAACAGGTCAATTTCATTGCAATGAACAAAAATAAAATTAAAATTGCTAAGGGGACCAGTGAAGTAAGCACTGTACCCGTTGGAAATTGTAGCTGAGGTGTTTGAATGAAGCTTGATATCTGTGGTGGGGTTGTTGCTTGCAGAAACATAGGTTGCTCGTCGTCTTCTTTTTCTTTTAATAAGGAGAAACGAAGGAAAAATTAGCATATAAACAAGTGATTAAACAAAAGGGGATAAACAAACAAGTAACTTAAAATTTTTATAAGAACATACCAGTGAACTAACCTTTTGGAAATTTGAGCTCTGGTGCTTGAATCACGCTCGATCTATATACATGTTTCAGGGTTGTTGCAAAGGGTTGTTGTTCTTCATTTCCTTTTGTTAAAGAGAAATGAATGACAATTGAACGTGCAGAAATAGAAAGAGCCATCAGTATGTTTTGGATTCTGCAGCAGTAATGGTTACTGTGGAGTTGTTGTGCGCAATTAGAGCTGATGGGAAGGGAAATCAATGCAAATGGAAGAACAAGATTGAGAATGAGAAGAGAAATGAGAACCGAACAAGAATGTTTTGGGTTCTGCAGCAGTAATGGTTAGTGGAGTTGTTGTGCGCAATTAGGGCTGATAGGAAGGGAAATCAATGCAAATGGAAGAACAAGATTGAGAATGAGAAGAGCAATGAGAACCGAACAAGAATGTTTTGGGTTCTGCAGCAGTAATGGTTAGTGGAGTTGTTGTGCGTAATTAGGGCTGATTGGAAGGGAAATCAATGCAAATGGAAGAACAAGATGAGAAGAGAAATGAGAACCGAACAAGAACAGTGTGTGTTTTTGATAATTCCACATTACTCATCTCTAGAATGTTCAACCACAGGTTGAAACTTGAAAAAAAGCAGTATTTTACTGCTTCCAAAAAATTGTGGTCCTGCTGCATTTAAATGGTGGGACCCATGTTTTTTTATTTATCACATAATCTGTAACCAAACGCCTCTTCAGTGTGTTTTTGAAAAAACATGAACGCTAACGCGTTACCAAACGGGTTCTTCGTCTTCACCCCGCAACTACACCAGGTAAGTTTGCATCTTTCCTTCTCTTTCCATCTTTAATTACACAGACACTGTGCACTTGCAGGTTTAATTACTTCCACCGTGCTGAACGTGCATGAAGCTTTTCATGCGTGTTCCCTACCCAACCGGGCCACTGGATTGGGCCATTGATCGGGCAGGGCTGGGCTGGTCTAGCCCAGCATAAAAAAAAATAAATAAATAAAAATTTATGTATGTAGAAATAAAAAAATAAAAAATATGAATTTATTTTATTGGTTTATTCATTGACGTTAGAGTCAGGAATAAAAATACTGATTTAAATTTATTTTATTTTTTTATTTAGCTACATAAAAAATAAAAAAATTATGTATGCGTAAAAATAAATTTATTTTATTTGTTTATTCACTGCTGTCAGAGTCAGGAATAAAAATACTAATTTGAATTTATTTTTTTATAGCTACATAATATTTACCAACACCAGAGTTGGAAGTATCCATAATTGAATATTCACCGCGCCAGAGTCAGGAATATTACACGCAAACCATCATAGCATAAACCAACAAAATATTAGCAATTTATGACAATATCAGCAATGTAGCCCGCCTCAGGCAGGGCGCTTAAAATGTGATAATATCTTCCCTTTTGCGTAACCAGTCTCGTACTATAGAATCTCTGTTGACCAATTAGGGTTTCTAGTGATCATAATACTAGGTGACGACTCCTTAAACAAGACCATTCCCCATCAAAGAATAGGATGCCAAAAATTTGTTCTTTTCATATTTATTTTTAAGGTTGCCATGATGTCGGGTACGACAACACATAAAAAGACTTCTACCATAAATTATGTACTTATTGGGCTATGGAGAGGGAAATATTGACATGAACATTTGATTAACCATTTTTCAAACACCAAATAATCTTATTCTTAAGCATATCAAATTTTAAGACATCATCAATTGACGTCATTTGTGAAAAACTAATAAAAAAGTCATTAATTATTCTTCCAGAACTGGTTTATATATTGACATCCATAATCACCATCAAAGATAGATAATTAAGCACTCCTGGAATAGGATGTGCCACAAACCTCCCTATAGTTGTTGGCACATCTACTCTATTAGAGCTTCAATACCTCTTCAATAAAAAGTAGGAAAGCCTAAAGAGTAATTAAATCATTCTAAGTCAGATATATTATCACTTTTTCTACTTGCCCATAAACTTAGTGAGACAAGTAAATTTGGGTTATGTATTTGATAACTTCACAAATGCAATTAGAGGCTTGAGATTTTGAAAAGCTTTCAATAAGTATAAGTGGAATGTTTAAAATTTTCTAAGTAATCATCTAGGCTATTTAAAGGGATCCCTCTTATATTTTTCTAAGTATAGGACATTGGACCTATATAGGCTGGGATACAGACTACTTAGAGAAATATTAAATCTACTAAAAGACCTTATATTCATACTTAGAAAATATAACATCATATATAAAAATAAATAGTTAAAGGTCTTAGGGCCAACTCCGGGGCTTGAAAGCTAAAATATTTATCATGTGATTAAACGCCCTACAAGACTATGACAAATCATGTCTACTCAAAATAAATAAATAAATAAAGTTTTTACATATCCATGCCCGACTCTTGGGTAAAATAGACTTTATTATTGGCTGCAGCGACTCTAGCAGGGAAGACGTCCTTGAAATTAAGAATTTGGCCAATAGAAAATGACTCATTAAAGTCCACTTGCATTTCCCTAGAGAGATTAAAGAAATACAAGTTAGACATGGATAAGAAGATTTTGTCCCTTATGGTCTCTGTTAAGAAGACAGACTCTCCATACTCCGTGTGGAATTCTTTGGATGAATTCTTTAATGTTTCCATCCTCGGACTAGAATTATGAGCCTCTTCCATAGTAGCCCCCAACTCCTTCCTCATGGCCTCCCTAGACTCCCTGAGCTCAGCTACCACTTTTTCTAAAAAATCTATTCGATTATACACCTCCTCAAGCTTCTTCTTAATTGAGCTCAAGATATAAGTTTGTCCCTTTATCTCTCTATAGTTGAGCATGAACAACCTTAATAGTTTTCAGCTGTACATCTTAAGTAGTCTTTTCTTCATTTAATCTTCGCACCTCTTTCCCATCAGCATGATATTGCTTCATCGCCTCTTCAATGAACTTTCTCTCTTTAACCCATCAATTCCTGAATGAGCACACATCATAAAAGTCCAAACAAAAAATAAAATAAATTCAAACTTTTATTAAATAAGACCAGTTAGTATATTAGAAGAAAAAAATTGTGTGAAGATTATTCATGCATAAAAGGTCATCTACTTAATTACAGCTAAGTGATGCTGATAATTAAGGTCGATCAACACATTGACATTAGAAGGAAAGGTAAGTAACACGTCTAAGGTGTCCATAATCTCTAGTCCTCCATACTCGAAAGTGGGCCTTCCCTGAAGAATAGACTCTATTATGCTTATTTCCTCCTAGCTCAGGTTAGGAAAGCAAAGAGGAGCACGATCCAAGTTCAGCCTGAAGAAGAAGTCCTTCACCCCTATGACATGAAACACTTAGCTGGAAAACCCAGTGAGCATAGGGATTGGGCTAGTTTAAGCAAATATCACCCATCTTCTCCTCAATTTCTTTGTATGAGTGGATTCTCCTCGAAAGGTGCCTTTCATAAACTCTCTTGGCTTAGTGGAGGAGGTAAAAATCCAGGGAATAAAAGGTCCATCTTGAGCATTATTGGTTAGTGAATAGGAGTGTTTGAACACCCTAACTGTGAGTTTCTCCTTAAAGATATTCATTAACTTGTCAAAGGCAAATAAGGTTGTTCATCTATTAGGATGGAGTTGAGCAAAACTTAGGTTAAAGTAACAAAAAAAACATCTCTTACAAACCTTTGTAAGGGAAACAAGTACTCAAACTCATATATACATATGGAGACAATGATAATAAAATTACCCTCAATAGGTTTACTAGTGACCTGGGTAATACAGTCATCATTCTCCAACAACTAAACCAAAAAATCACTTAGTTATTTAAAGTTGGTCAGGGTTGTTTGCTCATAAAAGACAATGTTTTCTACCTCGTCCCTAGGTGTACTAGGTAACCTTAGTTTTCCCTTAAGATTTGAAGTCTCTTAAGGACATGCTTATTACCTTTTTTAATATAAGAGAGTTAAGTAGCGTCACTTTCAATTCTAGAGCTTATTCTAATAGTTGTAGATCTCTGGTGAGAAATTCTAGTTTCGGGCTTAAAACTAAAATCTTTTCTCAGAAGATATGATTTTTCTTGCCTTTTATATAAGTCATTCTTAGAGAAATTTTGAAACATAAAAGAAGCGATGAAGTGTGATTTCTATATT
Source organism: Populus simonii (assembly GCA_007827005.2). Lineage (NCBI taxonomy): Eukaryota > Viridiplantae > Streptophyta > Magnoliopsida > Malpighiales > Salicaceae > Populus > Populus simonii. The sequence continues at coordinate 14,421,665 of CM017464.2, forward strand.
TACCTATAAAACAATTCTTCTGCACAAAACAAACAAACTTGATCTCTTTGAAAGGCTCTTAATATAGGAAATGTAAAGAAAATTTTTGGCAAAAGTAAAAAATAGGATTAAAAATAAAAAGGTTTATATAGGTCATCACCTCTTGTTCCCACCAATACATGTGGGATACGTGAAATCACATCATAACTCTAGAAGGGCTAAATGCTTATTGTATTGATCATATGCAGCTGAATGATATTTTTAAAAAAATTATTTTGCCACCTTATAACAACATTTAAGATCAATGTGGGGGAGGTATCATTCTTTTTAAAAAAGATAAGACAAATCTAGTTGGTTGCCTTTTTAATGTCTTTTCAAGTCTTTTCACACCTAATGCATAAAGACTTAGGGGGTAACTAATGAGTCAAACTTTTTTAATCAATATTTTGATGCTTTATGAAAGAGTGTAGAGCCATCTTAAAGTGATAACTTAAGCGAACATGGGTTTGGTAGGTTGTCAAATCCAATATACTTGAGTTTAGTCATGTAAAACTCAAGTTAACATGAGTATTGCAATATACTTGGGCTTAATCATGTGCTGAGTCTAAGGCTATATAGGTCTAGCTAGGTTAACAGACCTTGTTGGGTTGAGCCATATGTTAAACCTAAGTCAATATATGCTTGACAAGTTGTGTGAGCCTAACAATTGCTAAACCCAATATACTTGTGCTTAGCCATAGGCTAAGACCAAGTCAATATGGGTCTAGCAAGTTATCAGAGCCAATATACTTGGGTTCAACCATAAGCTGAGCCCAAGTCAACGTGATGGAATTAACAAACTCATCTCTTCTAGATTTAGAAACACATCAAACCTAATTGATCTAAAGGTTGTTAAAGATCTATATTAGGACCATAGAGTTATGTCTTAAACCTATTAATATAAACTGTTCACGTTATAAATAATCATTTTTCTACATCCATAGATGTATAAAAGGTCTTTCAATGACATACCATATTTTCATCTCATTAATGATCTGTAAGGGATATTTTTTTCTTCATTAATGATATGTAAGGGGTTTTTATCCCTCATTAATGTTATTAGAAGAAAATGACTCTCTAGTCTCTCCACTTCATCAAAATGATAAGGTTCGGGGATTATAAATACCTTTTGAACCACTTACGTAAAGGATTGGGAGGCATCTATGCCCTTTAGGTGAAGCGCGTGATGCTTCCCCACATCCAAAATTTCCCTCATATTGTGCTATGAAAGTGTCCCACATCCTCTTCTTGGTGTAGGGGCGCATTTCTACAATGGTGGTCTAGTTTATCGCTGGTAGGTCTTTTCTTTTCTCTTCTCTCTCCTCCCCTGAAAAGTATAGTTTGATCCTTTTTGTTATTGGTAGTCAACTTCAGCCCAATATAAGTTTTATTTATTTTCAATTTCATCTATTAATTTTAATTTGACATATATTATTTTTTCAAGTTGGTCCTTATTCTTTTGATTTTTAATTTTTTCATTGAGTCTTTTATAAAAAATTTATTGGTTTTCAATTTATGTCTTCAATTCAAATTTATGGTATTATGTTTTTCAATTTGCTCCTCATTGTTTTTATTTTTATTTTTTTTCTTGGCCTTTTTGTAAAAGTTTAGTTTATTTTTAATTTTATCATTCAATCCAGATTTATGGTGTATTATTTTTATCAATTTGGTCCTCATTCTTTTTATATTTTTTTGTTAAAGTGAATTTTTTTTCAATTTCACCTTTTAATAAAAAAAATATTTTTATTTTTATGTCAATTTTGATTTCATTCTTTTGATTTTTTTTATTCTTTTGCTAAATTGATTCATGTTTTCAATTTTGATTCTTATTTTTTAATTGCTATTTTTTAATTTTTTATATAATTAAAATTATTTTTAGGAAATTAGGCTTTATCATTTTTTCAGATAAGATGTTTATGGTATAATAACTCGAGTTATAAGTTTGAAAAATTAACGCTAAATATTTAAAAAAAAACTTTATAATTCTTAATATTTTATTATTCACATCTCATTATTTAGACTACTTGATTAAAAAATATTCCAAGTTGGCTTCTACGGTCCACGGCTAAAGGAAGAATCGAGAGCTGGTGCCCGGTTCCTCGGAGCTTCAGAACTGCCATAAATAGTAGCAGCCCGGGCCCTGCAAAGAAATTTTTCACAGTCTTTTCCTTTATAAAATATTAAAATTTTACTGTTTTTAAAATATTTTTTTAATTTGCCCCGTTACTTTTTTCTTCTTGCTCCACCTCTGGCCATAAACCGTCCGCTTGTCTGAGCAACGCGTTGAGTATGAGGCTGGTAAGACCACGAGACGGTTTCTTTCTTTGTCCCTAGAAAAGGAGATCCCAATTGGTACCGGTTAGGTAGTCTCACGGCACGGCTCCCAGGAAGAGAAAGTTCAGACAAATTCCCAATTGGTTGATCCATGGTAGTAGTTCAGACAATTGGTGGGCTCTTTTCTAATTACTAGAATTACATGTTTCTCATGCTTACGCATATGACAATTACAAGTAATATTAATGAAAGGAAGAAAGTCAGTTGCCTTGACCAGTAATGTGGAATTTTTTCCCTGGTCTGCAAGAAGATTCAAATATGAGCCTGGCAAGATACGGAGATGACAGAAAAAGCAGTGCCGTGAAGTTTGCGCATTATGCTCGCAAGAATTATTTTTTTATCAAATAACCAATAATACTTTAGCAGCCGGCTTGGCAGGCGCTTGCCTTGAAATATATTCCAATACTTGGGACAGCAACCTCGACCATCTTCACCGTCGATCATGTTTTTTTTTGTTTAATGGATGCCAACATAATAATTTTTATGTTTTTTATTCCTTCTTTTTAGTGGATTAAAGAAAGCATGGTAAGTTTTCTCCAAGCAATTGACAGCTTCAGAGGAAGCTGCGAAGGAGAATGCTAAAAAATCTAGAGCTCAAAGGTCACTGAAACTGCAACAACATACTGTAAAATTAAGGAAGGTAGATTGACCTCTGGTTAAGCTATGATTCTGAAAATCACTCCATTTTGTTATTTGAGATTAATTGCTGATTCTGGCAAAAGGAGGAGGGAGAGTTTTTGCAGTCTTTAATTTAAATATTGGATTCTTCCTGCTTTATTTATTTGCATTAAGAGACTTACCAAACCCAAATAAAACTCGACAATTTCAAAGCACAATGTTAGGTTCCTTCACGTAACTACGTTGTCTCTTTTATCTATTTCCTCAACGCTAGGTGAGCTGTCCTTTTCTTGTCTCACCGTAAATGTATTCAGGGTGCCAAGAAATCAAGAATTTGGAGTCTTTTCCGGTTTGAAGATTTTATCACATCCAGTCTAAAATCAAGGTTCTGAATTTACCAAGTAAATCTAAAATGATATTATTTTATTTTTTTATTTAGATTTATATTTTTTAAGAAGAAAAATAAAACCACGTCATTTTAGATAAAATAAAAAATAAAAATCAAAGAGTTGAGTATTCACCTGATCGGGTCGGTCAAGTTTATTAAGTCAATCAATTATGTACGATGCTTCAAATAGTCCGATGAAAGGAGAGGTCGATTGGAAAAGATTCAAGCTCAAACGTTATATGGACTTCGAGGTCCTCTATCAGTTTATAGATGACTCCAACATCTGTGAATTGTGTAAAACGATCTAGACTTTATACGTTCCAAATACCTTGCACCACAGCTTCTCTGAGATCACACGTCACCTTACCATGGCTTCTTTTGCTATCCTTCTTTTTCTCATCCTTCCCCTTCAATTCGACTTATCCATGGCGATAGTAACTCCGAGCTCATCACTGACCACTAATGGAAATACGTGGCTTTCACCATCAGGGGATTTTGCTTTTGGTTTTCGTCAACTGGGCAATTCAAACCTTTTCTTGCTCGCCATTTGGTTCGACATAATTCCAGCTAGGACCATTGTTTGGCATTCCAATGGAAACAACCCACTTCCAAGAGGATCAAAAGTTGAGCTGACATCTAGCAATCTTGTGTTGACGAATCCTAAAGGTCTAATAATATGGCAGGCAAATCCAGCTACCCCTGCAATCTCTGCTGCCATGCTTGACACAGGGAACTTTGTGCTTAAAGGTAACGATTCTAGTACTTACATTTGGGAGACTTTCAAGAATCCTACAGACACTATCTTGCCAACCCAAACATTGGATTTGGGCAGCAAGCTGTTTTCTAGATTAACAGAAACCAACTACTCAAAGGGAAGGTTTGAGCTCAACTTCTCGAATGGCAGTCTCGAGCTCAATCCTATTGCTTGGCCTAGTGAATTTCAATATGATCATTATTATAGCAGTAATACATATAAGGCAGATCCTTATGAGTCTGGCTATCAGTTGGTTTTCAATGAATCGGCAAACGTTTACATAGTTAAACTGAATGGAGAAATTGCTCAGTTTCCTGACTGGAATCATATAAATTATACTGGTGATAAGTATTACCGAGCAACTTTGGGATTTGATGGAGTCTTCACTCAATATTCTCATCCAAAGAATTCTACAAATAACCAAGGTTGGTGGCCAGTGCAATCCATTCCCTTAGACATGTGCACGGCTATATTTAATGATATTGGTAGTGGTCCTTGTGGTTTCAATAGCTACTGCTCAATTCAAGAAAATAGGAAGCCCACTTGCGACTGTCCTCCCGGATATGTTTTCCTGGATCCAAACAACAGACTTGGCGGATGCAAACCAACTTTTCCACAAGGGTGTGGACTAGATGATGGACGGGGAGACCCAGAAGAGTTATACGAAATTAGGCAGTTTGATGATGTAAATTGGCCATTGAATGATTATGAAACGTTATCACCATACAACCAGACGCAATGTGAAAAGTCTTGCTTATATGATTGTTCATGTGCTGTTGCCATTTTTGATGGTCGTCGATGTTGGAAGAAGAGGCTGCCTCTCTCCAATGGAAGATACATGCGCACGGGTTTTGCAAAGATTCTCTTCAAAGTAAGGAAAGAAGTTCCTCCTTCTGGTTATTGCAACGTTGGCAGTGATAAAGAGAAACCGGTTCTACTAGGTGCCCTTCTGGGTAGTTCTGCATTTCTCAACGTGATTTTGCTGCTTGTTACTTTTCTAATTCTGTTCAGAAGGCGCGAGAGAAAAGTGAAGAAGGCAGGGCCAGATTCAAGCATTTATTTTTCAACTTTGCGTTCCTTCACTTACAAGGAACTTGAAGAAGCAACTGATGGATTTATGGAAGAGCTTGGCAGGGGTTCCTTTGGCATAGTCTATAAAGGCTTCATGAGATCAAGTTCAGGAAACGCCATTGCGGTCAAGAAGTTGGACAAGTTGGCTCAAGAAAGGGAGAGGGAATTCAGGACTGAAGTGAGTGCAATTGAGAAGACCCATCACAAGAATCTAGTCCGGTTGCTTGGATACTGCGATGAAGGGTCTCATCGGCTTTTGATATACGAGTTCATGAGCAATGGCACCTTAGCAAACTTCCTCTTTACACTTCCAAGACCTGATTGGCATCAGAGAGTCAAGATCGCATTGGGGGTTGCAAGAGGGCTTCTCTACTTGCATGAGGAATGTGAGTTCCCAATCATCCACTGTGATATTAAGCCTCAAAACATACTTCTAGATGACTCTTTCTCTGCAAGAATATCTGACTTCGGATTGGCAAAACTGTTACTCTCAAATCAAACACGGACTCGTACGATGATCAGAGGAACACGAGGCTATGTGGCCCCTGAATGGTTCAAGAATGTGCCTGTAACTGCTAAAGTGGATGTCTACAGTTTTGGTGTGCTGTTACTAGAGATCATTTGCTGCAGAAGGAGCGTCGTAATGGACCTTGAAGAAGGAGAAGAAGAAAGAGCAATACTTACAGACTGGGCTTATGATTGCTATATCGGAGGGAGAATTTATCATTTGGTGGATAAAGACAAGGTGGCAATGGATGACAAAGAGAGGCTGAAAAAGTGGGTAGAGGTATCAATGTGGTGTATTCAAGAAGAACCTTCAAAGAGACCTACAATGAAGATGGTACTGGAAATGTTAGAAGGTTTTTTAGATGTTCCTTCGCTACAATCTCCTTTTCCCCTCAGCTCAAGTGGTGAACTGGTCAGAATCTAAGTCAATGGCGCGTCCATTTCTTTCTTACTTATCATGTGAACGAACATATGCTGTACTAGCTGCTAAGCAATTTGTTTGGGGAAAAAACTCGTAGTATGGGCAAGGATCCGATGCCTCGCCGTTCGGATCTGGTGATCGAAAAGATGTTGAGCAGATTATCCATGGAAAAAAGTGAAGATCGATAAGATCGATTGTTTGGTTGATCAAGGAGTTTGCTGCCCTTGAGCTCTGTGAGTATAGGGCTTGTTTGGTTTCTTGAGCTTCTTTGTATTATCTAGTCCTTGTGGTTTTATTTTGGGCTATTTTTGTTACCGTTTTTTTTTTTACAGCCTTGTGCTCTTTGTGCTTGAGATTAGGCTCCTTAGATGTCCCCATTAGGCCTTGGCCTTCAATCGGGATTTCTTGTAAAAAAAAAAAACCAAAGAACAATTTCATGGGGAGTGTTTGCCGTGTTAGTTGTACGAGGAAATGTTTTTTATCAACGATCAAAAATTTACAATAAAAAAACTAGTTATGTGACTTGTATTCTGTCTTAGGTTAAATATTTTTATTTTTTTAAAAAAAAAGGTTATATATACAACGTGTCTGATTCATTGCAAGAAAAAGCTCGATCGTGTATGAGCCTCCGCGCGTCTAGGTTTGGTTTTATTATTCTTTTTTTTTTTTGTTGTTCATCTCTAATTTTTAAAACAAAAAGGCACAGAGACATGCCGCACGTCAAGGCCACCTATATGTTGTTTGCAAGTTTAAATTCTGACCATCAATGCAGTGTTTTTTTTATATATTTTTTAGATTAATATAAGTATTTGAGTCAGTTTGTGTTAATCTTGATTAATTCTATGAGTTCTAAAGTTAATGATCATGTAAGCCTCCAATGACCTTAAACTTTGTAAGACTCAAACTGGTGATTTCTGAGGACCAAATTTAGAACCTGATTAGTTAAGCTACAACTTTTAGAGTTTTTTTTTTAAAATTAAAAATTAAATTATCTTTTATTTGGTACGATAATAATAATAAAATTCCATTATCTAAGTACCAAAATGCTCATTGATACTTAGTTTTTTAAAAAAAAAAATTAATAACATTTTGGTCTTTTCATTTTTCTTTTAAAACCTAAAAAGATCTATTTACCTTCCATTAGTATAATAACACCCATTGGCTTGTGAAAAGATTTTAATACGCAAAACCGCCATTATATTGTTACAATTAACAATGTTGTCACTCTATGAACACTATTTTTCAAACGAGAATTAGCTATTGTTAATTATATTTCATAGAGCATGCTGGATTATGAATATTTGGGTGAATACATTACTGTAACAATAATTAAATCAACAAGTGTAAATATTAATTAATCCTCTAAAATACTGGGGAAAGTATTATAGCTTTCTCTATATTTTGTTTTTTTTTCCATTGTTTTTTTGGTTTTACATGTTTTTTTTTTCTTTTTTTTCAAGATTGTTTTTTTTATCTTTTTTATTTTTGTGTTTTTTTTTAAATTATCTTTGTTGATTTTTTTTAATATTAAACTAGTTGAGAATTTAGTTCTATAGTTTTTTTCTTTAAAACATTATGGATTGCTACAATATTTCCTTACATGGTTTATTATTATTATTTTTATGAATTTTTTTCTCTTTTTTTTTCAAAATGATCTTTGTCAATTTTATTTTTTTCATATTAAGCTGGTTGAGAATTTTGCTTCATTTTATTTTAAAAAAACACTGTGGATTGCTACAATGTTTCTCAACATGGTTTTTGTTTTGCTACAGTGTTTCCCCATATGTTTTTTTTTTAATTATCTTTGTTGAATTTTTTTTTTAATATTGAGCTAGTTAAGAATTTAGCTTTAACTTTCCTCACATGTTTTATATCCCATTTTTTTCTTTTTGCTTTTTTTTTCAAAATTATTTTCTTCTTCTTCTTTTTTTCAGAATTGTTTTTGTCGATTTTATTTTTTTAATATTGAGTTGGTTGAGAATTTAGCTTTATAGTTTTTTTCTTTAAAACACTGTAAATTGCTACAGTATTTCCCACATGATTTTTTTTATAGTTTTTTTCATAATTGTCTTTGTCAAATTTTTTTATATTGAACTGGTTGAGAATTGAGCTTCGTAGTTTTTTCTTTAAAACACCATGGATAGCTATAATGTTCCCCCACATGATTGTTTTTTGTTATGTTTTTTTTCAAAATTATCTTTATCGATTTTATTATTTTTAATATTGAGCTGGTTGAGAATTACAACTGTAGATTTTTTCATTAAATACTACACATTACTAAAGTGTTTCCCTGCATGTTTTTTTTCCTTTCGTTTTTTTTGTTATGATTTTTTCTAAAATTATCTTTTTTTATTTTAGTTTTTTTAATATTAAGCTGGTTGAGAATTTAGCTTTATAGTTTTTTCATTGAAAACATTATGGATTGTAACAGTTTTTCTCCATATATTTTTTTATGATTTTTTCCACAAACTTATAACAACGTACAAGCATATCATAAACCCACGACTTACGTATTTGTACAAATATTTAACGGAAAAAAAAAGAGAAAAAAAAAACCTTCTCCACCCTCTGCATTACAAGCTATTTCAATTAACACTTATTTTTTTCAACTATCGAACTATAAGATGTTTTGATTGACATATTGTTTTTTTATTATATTCGAGAGATAATTTCTAGGTTTTAAAAAGGTTTTTTTAAAAAGAAAATCACTTAACATGCTATGCCTTCCTAAAACGTGCCCACCTATGAAGTTATCCAATTTAATTATTAAATACGTATGCAAGTCTTACTTCTTTTTTCAAAAAATATTAAAAAGTCGTAAAAATTTCATAAAGCTATTAAAGGTTTATTATTTTTAATTTATCGTATCATAAATGGTGTTTATGCAAGTCTTATTTCTTTTTTCAAAACATATTAAAAAGTCATAAAAAATCATAAAGTTATATAGGTTATTTTTTCGGTGATAATTTATCATATCATAAATGGGTTTTTTTAACATTTTGATGGAGTTTAATTATTTTTGTATTTTTTATCAATTTTTTATGATATTTTACAAGAAAGAATGTACAACAACAATTCTTCTTATTATTATTTTATATTTCAAAAGAATTTTTGTTCTCGATAGAAGATAAAGGTAAGAATTAATTTATATATAGATTTAAAATACAATCTCGTAACCATTTCAGTTTGTAAAAAAAGAAGAATTTATCATTCATCAATTTTTAAGAATAAAATCATTAAATTAAATGACTTGTTTGAAAGTATGGTATTGAAATACATTAAAATAATATATATTTTTTATTTTTTAAAATAATTTTATATACCAATACATAAAATGATATAAAAATAAAAAAATTAATTTGAAGGAAATAAAAAATATTTTTTAAAATACTTTTAATATATATATATATATATATATATATATATATATATATATATATAAACAAGTTAAATAGGGCTCAAACTGAAGTTAGGCTCATTCGACTGATTTTATAGGCTTAGTTTGGTTGTATTGGGCCCTATGCGCTGTATTATGGTCTATTTTTCAGAGTTAGAGACCCTCCATCAACTCCTTTTGGTTTCTTGGCCTTGCATTGAGTTCCACCTGGGCCCTAAATATATGCTGCTGAGCTACTCTCGTTTGGTCCTTTATTTCATTTTTTAATGTCTGAATATTTATGGGTTTTGAATCCTCAAGGTAATACTGGTATGCTGCCAAAGCTTTCACCTGATCAATTCCTCAAGCTCAAACAACTCACTGTGCGTACTCTTTCTGCGACCAATAAGGTACTGGCTTTTAACATATGAGGAATAATGTTCGTGTTTTTTATTTGAAAGTTTACATCCTTGATTGAATTTATTGCTTCAATTCCTTTTATTGTGTGTATTTTGTTTCATGGGATTTCAGTTTGTGTTGCAAAATTAGAATTTTATGCCCAAGTTTTCCCCTTGCTTTATGTTCTACAGGATAAACTCTTGCTTGTTATCATACTGTCCTGTTGTTTTCATTAATGTATTTGTCGAAGGAACTAGAAGAAAAAAATGTGCCATTTTGCTGTAATAATTTTAGTTAGTCCCTCTTGTAGATTCTCTCTTACAATGAACTGCTAGAGGAAGTTGAGGTTTGTAACGTGCATGAACTTGAAGACTTCCTCATCAATGAGTGCGCGTATGCAGCAGGTCTCCCCTTTTCTGCATCAGCTACTGGAAACATGTATTTACCTTCCCTGTTAATTAATTCAGAATGATCTTTTCATATTACTTTTTTTTTATAGGGCATAGTCAAAGGGAAGTTGAATCAGCTGGGAAGATGTTATGAGGTTTAATCAATCACCTTGGGAAGTCATCTGTTTGGTTTCTTTATGTCTTTAATAAATGTTTTGAATTTAATGCTTGGTGGGTTATTTCATTTTCAGTTGCAATTTGCAGCAGGGAGGGATCTCATGCATGGCCAGCTTGGGAGTATGATAGATACATTGGGAATTTGGTTGGCTTATATTCCCTTTTTTCAAAAGAAATGCTTTACTTATTTTACAACACATATCCCATTCAAAGAGTCTTGTTGGAGCTTATCTAGTCGTCGTAGTTTCTGCATTTCTAAGAAGGATTCCTGGGTAGAACATCTCTTGCTTGTTTAGGTGCAATGATTGTGCCTCAGTTCAAGTTATTTGCAATTAATAGACTTGGTAGTTAAACATGGTCAGACTTGTTCCTGTCATGTTAATAGGGGCTTCACCTTACATTTCTTTTTGTCCATGACTTGGCATTATAAAGAAGTACATTTTCTGATAACGTTTTTTTTTTTATTGATGTGCATCTAAATGGTTGAACTTATTAAATTACTTGGTTACTGCATTATGTTCTGTTTAAGAAGTTGTTGGACACAAATACTTTGTGATCTTTTGCCTTCACTAACCCTAGGGGCAAACTTTTAAATAAAAGGTAATCTTAGGTGGTTTTGAGACCAATAATTTGCAGCCTAGAATAGGAATACCGAAGGAGATAAGTTGTTAAGGTGTCATGTTGCATGCATTATTAGAACTTGGCATCGTGATGTGGCCAAATACTGCAGAAAATATGTTTTAATAACCTCCCAGTAGGTAAAACTGAAAATTTTGAGTTTTGTCTTATATTTCATAATTAGGGTTTTCTTACAAAATCAATTGAGATGTACCGTGGACTGACATGAAAGGGGACTCCACTTACCATTGAAGGTTTTTTCCAATCATTCAATCAGTTTTCATTCAATATTTCACAAGATCTTGAGACAAGGTAGATTAATGCAGCAACAAATGTTGTAGAATCTCTCATTCATGTTGAGTTATCCATTTTAGGTTTGTCATGGGTGAGTATGGACAAAGTCAGTCTGGTGTTATTGCCGCATTTTGGTAGTCACACTGGATATCTGGTGGTTTCTATTGGCTTGGATAAGATCATGGAAATCAAATTGTCCTTTGAAATACTGTTTTGTTGTTGGAATCTATTGGATAACTTAAGCAGCTGGTGTTCTGTGCAGTGTATAACATGTGATTTTGTTCTCTGCTTTGGGTTTTCAAAAATTTGTTCTGTGTTTGCAATAATTTCACCAAAGCATGAATTCTTTCTAAATGCCCCCCCCCCTCTTTTTTTTCCAATCTCCTTATAACTCCTTGTGTTTATTGCTCCTTGTAAAGTTGGTGTGCCCATGTGACAACCATTGCTTGCAACTTTCAGGTTAGCCACTTCAGACAGTGTATTTCCCTTGATTGAAGAAAAGATTGACTGGGCTAGTAAAATGTGCCAGTTGGATATGGATCACCAGCAGGAACTTCAAGGTAGAATTGATGAAGTAAAGAAAAATATTCATTTAAAAGTATAGGCTGAATCCACATTTTACTTTGTGAGTGTTTTCTTGCTCTTTTCTGCTGTAATTTGACTTCTGAATCTCTGGCTCGGTGATCCCTGTGGCTTTGGAAAACCAATCATGAAAAATAGAAGACAATTGAAACTTTGATCATGTTCAATGTTTAAGTTCATCATTCTTAGGTATTAAACAGATACATTTCATTCTATATAAAACACAATGATGAAGTTCTTTCCATTGAATTTCCAGAATATGTGATGCTTTAAGGGACAATGAGGGGGAAAAGAAATTGCTCCTACCTTTCCTTTCTTGTTTCTGTTCAACATTTTTAGTAACCCTGAATCTTGAGCTGTATGTTCCTGCAAATTATATGCATAAATATAATTTCTTATTAATTGTCATATGGAACCTTTTTTTTCTTTTGGGTTGGTAAAAATCACAGTCCAAGCAGGGCCTTTGTTTCTGGGAAAATGTTGATGGTTTTGGCTATCTTGGTGGACTAATGGAACAGGAAGAGGATCTCATCCGATCCAAGAGGTAATCTATTTTAATGTTGTGTCCTATATGGTATGCCGCTAGTGATTCATTTCAGGCAAACAGTACTTTCCATCGATATTGTCAAATATATGGATAGGGGGGGTTAAGTTGATTAACGAGGCAACTAAGCAAGATATTTTTGTATGATTTGTAACCTATAGTCATGCATCTGAGCCTCAGAAAACTAAGTTTTCATGTCCTCTTGTGGCTTAAATATTGCAAAGTAAGCTGGTTGTCTAACTTCTTACTTATAACTGGCAGCTCTAACCAGCTTGATCCATGACATTGGTGGGCATGAAATAGGCATATAATTAATGAAACAGAAAGTGGCACTATGACCTTGTTTCTTAATTAAATCTTTCTGATTTTATCTTATACGAGTTCACTTGAGTATTGCAACGACATGATAGATATGGTCGAAGTTGGTTCATACAGAAAATACAAAAAATGGGAACAGGGCAGCACATATCCTGGCTCATTGTGCACTCTCTTGTTAGAATGTTTCTGTTTGGTTGGAGGAACCTGCACCAATCATTGATTCAATTATTGTAATAGACATTTCTACTTCTTATTGAAGTTCATTGATGCTTCCTATCAATAAAGAATTATAAAAAAAACTAAAGCCTTAGTAAAACACTGTGGAGGAAGACTCCGTGAATTGCTATAGTGAATTAACATTTTTGCCCTCCACAGTGACAGTCAAGGGTAAAATGATCTTTTCACGAGGTTTAATTAGCATTTTCAAATTGAATGGGGCAAAATGGTATCTTCATTTTTTTTGTTTCATAATAAAATTACTTATTTGCCTTTAAAAAAAAATTGCCTAGCTAGCAGGGGTTTCATGGTCTTTTCTATTTTGTTAAAACATTTAAAAGACTAAACTACCCTTAAAAGAGAAAAAACAAAACATGTTGTCGGGAGCTTTTTTGGTCATTCTCTCATGTTTTTTTTTTTCATGATTCTCAGTTTGTATGAGGGGCAGATTAGTCTTTTAACAAATCATAAGTATTATAACAAAGATAAAGTTGTTGGCGCCTGCTATGCACACGCCAATGAGTGGATGACGCTCACACCCTTTGGGCAACACGTGAGGCGGTGTTTGACGACCAAAAATAGTCAACCGTCATGTCTCCTAAAATGTCATGTGGTGGCGCAACAATTGGTGTGTTCATTGATGCTTCCTATCAATAAAGAATTATAAAAAAAAACTAAAGCCATAGTAAAACACTGTGGAGAAAGACTCCGTGAATTGCTATAGTGAATTAACATTTTTGCCCTTCATAGTGACAACCAAGGGTAAAATGATCTTTTCACGAGGTTTAATTAGCATTTTCAAATTGAATGGGGCAAAATGGTATCTTCATTTTTTTGTTTCATAGTAAAATTACTTATTTGCCTTTAAAAAAAAATTGCCTATTTAGCAGGGGTTTCATGGTCTTTTCTATTTTGTTAAAACATTTAAAAGACTAAACTACCCTTAAAAGAGAAAAAACAAAACATGTTGTCGGGAGCTTTTTTGGTCATTCTCTCATGTTTTTTTTTCATGATTCTCAGTTTGTATAAGAGGCAGATTAGTCTTTTAACAAATCATAAGTATTATAACAAAGATAAAGTTGTTGGCGCCTGCTATGCACATGTCAATGAGTGGATGCCGCTCACGCCCTTTGAGCAACACGTGAGGCGGCGTTTGACGACTAAAAATAGTCAATCGTCATGTCTCCTAAAATGTCATGTGGCGGCGCAACAATTGGTGTGGAGCGTGCATTTCAATGTGCGACGGTTTGGCGGTGATGGATTTTTTATCTCCTCCCCCTCTTTTCTCTCTCCTGCCATAGGGACTCGCTCTTGTCTTCCAAAAATCAATTGTCCTTTAGTTTGTATTTATTTCAATTTTAGCCTTCATTATTTTGATTGCTATTTGTGTTTATTTTTATGCTTTTTGAAGATTTGTTTTTCAATTTTGTCTCACAATATTTTATTTTATTTATTTATTGTATCCAATTTGGTCCTTATTTTTTATTGCTTTTTTATTCATTTCTTGATTTATTTATTTTTTTAATTTTTTCCCTCAATATTTTAGTCAAATTAATTCGAGCTGACTCGAGTGTTTTTCTTTGACGTTTGGTTTTTTCAAGTTCATCATTTAATATTAGATTGCTGAGCCTTGAATTTTATGATTTTTTTTTTGCATGGTTATTCCGATCTTATATCTCGGATCGCGTGTTAATTAAATTATCCTCAATTAATACATATTATTATCTCCTCGGTATGCTTTTTTATGTTGGTAAAAGTTTGGCCTGGCATGTGGCATAGTGCGGGTAACCTTTGCTAGCAAACACTACAGCTTAATCACTGTCCCCTACCTGGTCTTCTACATGTTTGACCTTTGCCCTTCGGGTTTTACTTCAGTTTAATGACTATAGTGAGGCGTGGCCTGAATGATGCGATGGTCAATTGGATTACTGCAGAGAGTGATTTTCTTTGGTCGACTCACAGATTGCATGTCTTCCATTTTATGTCTTACTGATTTAATCTCGTTAATTTCCAAATTGCAGGAGACGGTCCCAGCACAACTACAGTCGAGGAAGGCCAGTATACCCTTAATGTGTCTCCCAGTGGTAAACCAATTTTTGCTCATGGCATACTAGAATTAGGAATTACCAACCTAGAATCGGGAATTTGTCGCCATTTTCTCCCTAAATGATGAAGTCTAACGCCAGTTGTGTGGGGAAGAATTATTCAAATTTAGTGCATATTGGTATGTTTATCTCAATTCAAGGATGCTAGTTTTCATGATCATTCTGCATGCATGTTAAATGTACTTTTTGAAGCAAGCCAAGAGCGTTTTATTGTGTGTTAGAAACGTAGAATGGGCATGAGCCCTTGCACAGGCTCATGCAAGGATATGCGATGAGTGCCAACAAGTTATGGAATTCCCGGGGCCATGAATGGAAATATTAGAGATTTGCACGATGATTTTTCTCGTATCTCCATGATACCTCGCTGGTGAGGCATTGGGATTTTGCTAGTACAAATGTACAACAGCATAGTCTCCGTGGTAAGTAATTTTTGTTTATTTTTACCTTGGTATCTTCCGGCAAGTATTGTGGATAGGATGAGAAGCCAGGTGTGTCTGCTTTTAAAATTTGTTTTTGGTAATTTGACTGACTTTTCTGCAATCAACAATGACAGAATTATTATTATTATTATTATTTATTGTACGAATGGCATGACTGTCTGTGTGAACGAAATTATATTAGGGCTTTCTGAATGGTTGAAACCCAGAGAACCATGGACCAGCTTCGTGTGGCCATGCCCTTGCGTTCGGTGAAAGGTCAGCATGGTAAGTCAAGTCAAAGATTGAAAGTCAAAAGGATTTGGGGTAGATAGTTAGATACCCAATGCCCTCTTGTATGCATGAACTCTTGGACCGTACAACCGTCTTTGCTTGCTCTGCTGTGCACGTGCGCCTACAGCTGTGGTTCGGTGTTGACGCGACCTGGTTTTGTTGTGGCGGTTTATTGCCATTTTCTTCTTCTTCTTCGTCTTTTTCCCTGATTCTTTTCGTCTCTTAAATACAACTGAAAAGAGATGAGAATGCTTTTCGAGATCGGAAAGGTGATCAGATGCGCAGTTACTCGAATTGCTTTTACTAGATAAATAAGAAATATAATTTTCACATTAAAGAATTAATTTGAAATTGTCTTGTCTTAGACAAGACGGACACGTGTGGTTTTTTTTTTTTATATATAACCGATAACAAAGGAAAATAGAACTAGAATGAATGCTGCGGGAAGTCTTTTTGTGTCCTTGATAGTGCGCTAATTGCAAACTTTTTCTCATATATTTTTTCATACTACTTCAGTCAATCTTTGGAATCATAGTTAGTTTTAAAGTTGGGTTTAAAAAAATAAAGGAATGAAAATACCTGAATGACCCGGTAAAAAATTTAAGTTGACCCGGTGATCTTGTAGACCTAACAAGATTTGGTTAAAAATCAGGTTGCAATCTATTAACTATTTTTTTTAATAAAAATAATGTTATTTTGTTTTATATAAAAAAAAATTGAAGATTGATCTAGGATAATCTAGTGATCTGGTCAATACTTGCAATCCGGGTCTTGAGTCGAGTCTATTACTAGTTGAGTTTAAAAATTATTCTTGAAGCCTTTTATTTTTTATCGTTGTTATGAAGTTATGATAGGTTAAATAGTATATTCTATAATCAGTTAACAAAATTAAGGTAAAAACATATGGACAATATAATATAACTTTCACAGCATTTGTGAAATTTACAAAAACATTGGGATCCTCTTTAAGCTTGATGAACGATATTTTTTATAGTATTAAAGTTATAACTAACTATATAAATTAAAGCTTGGTTCTATTAAATCAAATGTCATATTATTAACAATTAAAAACAATATTATATTATTAAAAATATATTCTCTCTTTTTACACTCTTTCTCCCTCTCTTTTAATAAACTCTTTCTCACCATCTCTAACTTGATCTATTCCTCTTCACATTTTTCTATTTCAATACTCTTTTGGTTGATGTAAAAATGGTATGCGTATGCTGATTTTATGTACAAATCATAGAAAGAAGGAATAGCCATCAATAAATTAGAATTATAAACAAAACTTTGACTGAGAAAAAGCCTTCGATGGCTTCCTCATGAGAACATCCATTTTGATTTGGGTATAGACGGTATCTCTTTATTCTTTGTGATATTTCTGATCCCTATTTTCATCATTTCTGACTTCTATCCCTTTTTTTTTAATTTGAAAAAGTTAAATAAAAGAAAAAATAAAAGTGGATTCAATCTCAACCAAACATGGAATTGAGTTCAAATTTCAAGTAAACTTATTTTAATTAAATCTTTAATTAAATTAAGAGAATAAAAGTGAAAATACGGTTAGAGCAACAACAACAGTATCATACAAGAAGTTGAAATAAAATAGAAAGATTGTACTTTTATTCTAATCTAAACTTCTAATGTAAATAAAAATTTTAATCATTGTATTACTTATTTTATTAGTTTAGCATTTTGTTTTGGTATGATGTAAAAAAAAAAAAAAAACAAGAATTGAAATCAAAACTATAAACTTTTGATGGGTTTTCTTGTTGATTAACAAGGGTGTGAATTAGGAGTTGGATTTGCAAGGGTAGATGGAGAATTATAGTTCAAACATTTCTATACCTTGGTTTTTAATCTTTTAAGAGTTTCTTGAAAAGGAAAGAGAAAAGGTCTTTTGAAAGAGAGTGTGTGTGTTTTTTTAATGATATGACATTGGTTTTAATTATTTAAAGATGAAGTATTTATTTTAGCAGGACTAATAAGTTATAGAATTTGGCTAATTATAACATTTGTTAGTATTTTAACATGAATAATTGATTCATTTATTGTTATACATAGGATGTTTTCTTGTGTTTTTTTTTAATTACACTTCCGTGTATAGTTACCTATATTCTTTTATCATTTTTTTTTGAAATAAAACTATCTCCCAAACTAAATGAAAAGTCAATTTTCAAAACCTAAAAGATGAAAAATTAATTTGAGAAGAATTGAAAAAACTAGAATAAACCTAGAAAACATAGAAACAAAGAAAAGTTGTGAAAAAAATAAAACTAGAAAAAATAACATGTAGAAACTAAAAAAAAATATGAATAAACCACCTCCATGGAGCCTTTTAAATAGAAAATGAAGTAACTAGTTTAATACGTCCATGACAATGAGAAATTTCTTTCAATGATTTGAGAGTTGTTTTTATCCAAAAATTAAAAAAAGATATACAATGATTTACAAGAGTAATTTTTTTTCAAAAGCATATATTATAGATACGCACTTGGTATATAAAAATAAATAGATACATTTCTTCTTCATTTCATTTAAGTGTATGAAAACTTACCCCCACAAATAAAAGTGAATACTTGTCACCTTAGAACGTTTGAGAACGGAATGCAAATCACATTTCTTGAAATTTTTTTAAAAAAATTATATGTTTTGGATTGTTTTGATATACGCTAATCTAAAAAATAATTTTTAAAACATAAAAAAAATTATTTTGATGTATTTAGACATAAAAAACACTTTGAAAAGTAACCGCAACAACACTTCCAAACAGGTTTAAAGAATTAATCTTGCAAAACCTAATTTAGCTAAAATCGTACGAGTATTTGCAAAACCTAATTTATTGTTATCTCCTTTAAAATAATATCCATATCTCTGATGTGAAGATTAATTGATTAATTTTATGCATTCATCATTTTGAAGTTTCTAACTCAACTATAACAATAAACAATTAAGCAAATGAAATTAAGAAATAAAATGTGGACCAAAAATATTAAAAATGATATGCTCTCTCTTTTCGTTCCAAGAAAGATTTCGTCGAAATAAATTAAATAGCAAAAATCTATTCACAAATCAAACATCCCTTTTATCCCAACGGGGATTGCTTTTTATCTTTTGGTCCCCTTCCCTCACAATTTCAAAATTATGGGAATTCCCACATTGTTATGAGTTTTTCACTTTCCAACATTATCTAGATAACCAATAATTGTTCGCCATGTGTACCCACTTCCACTTGACACCCAACCCCATTCCTCATTTCCAACCCAGCTTGAGCCACCACTGTAGCAGTGCCCGCCGTGCCACCAACCTTCTTCCTCTTCAGGGACGCACTCTCCACCGACGATGACCGCTCCGGCGACGACCTCTTCGAAGTCACTCTAACCGGGGCAGGCTCGCCGGAATTCACCCTCAACGGAAAATTCAACAACGCCCTCGACCCACGCATTCTATAGGCAGCACGGTCGTAAGCCAACGCTGCATCCTCCGCCGTCTCGAATGTCCCCAACCAAACCCGGGCCCCATTCTTCGCCGGGTCCCTAATCTCCGCCGCGAACTTCCCCCACGGCCGCTGCCTCACACCCCGGTAATGCTTCCCCTTGGACGGAACAACCGCCGGCTCAGCTATCGGAGCCTCCGTGCGCGGAGGGGATATCGTCAAGTTCTCAGAGGGTTCTAACTTCACCGCTGGAAGATTGGGCTCAATGAATTGATCGGTTTTGAGTGATGGGACCCACCCAACGGTGACGGCGTCGCTGAGGACACCGTAAAGGAACATATCCTCAGAATCATCGACTTTGAGTGGCAAGTCTCCCCAGTTTTCTGTCAAGCAAGGGTACAAGCTGCTGAAGCTTGTGCTCCTGCAAGAAACAGGGACTGGAGTACAAGTAGCAGGGGTGGTTGCTGCTGCTGTTGACATTGCACTGTTAGTACTTGCTGGATTAAAGCAGCTGCTGGCAGTGGTAGGAGAAGTAGGTTCGCCTAGCAAATGCTTGCGAACAGATTCAAGAAAGGCATAATCGGACTGATCAAGAAAGTTCTCTCGGTACATTTTTACTTGTATTTGTGTAGGCAGAGGGAGAGATTTTGATCTGATGATGATGTAGTGATTTTGTTGAAGTCTTTTCTGGGGAGGAATTTTGGGGGCATATATAGGGAGAGAGATACATGTATTTACCATTTAGGAAATTTGAGGAAATTATTAATTTAATAAGTGGTGGGCTGGGTTTCGTTTTCGTCACGTGTTTAAACTTCGCGAGATTTGTTGGGGTCTTTTACATGAGAGGGATGATGTCATTCAGTCTTAGCGTTAGAGCAGCAAATTGTTGCTTGTCTCTTTCCTTGTCCATTTGCCCGCCTTGTAATCGCCGAGTTTTTTACGTGTTTCTTTTGTCACTGCCTTTCTTTTTTTTGGCCCTTTTAGTTTATTTTAAGAACAATCTATCCTCTTTTACAAAATAGGAGACAGAGTGAAATTATACTTAAATAAAACTATTTTAGAGTACTTACGTGTTAAAATCCTTAGAAAATATTCAATTTAAAATTTTTATTATTATCAAGGATTAATTTTTTATTTTTAAAGTTTTATTACTCCTCACTTAAATATTTAAAGAACTTCTTCAATGAGCCTCTCAATATTCTAATAACTCTTCTTATTTAAGTTTACTCTTAAACAAAATATGATATATAACAAAACAAAATTGATAATCATTCTAACAAAATGATTAGATGATTAAATAAATGGGTTTATTTATTTAGTTTATAATCATGCAAACATATAAAAAAATATGGTAATCTTGCAATTATTATAAGAAAAGCTCCATTTGTACCAAGCAAATATATAAACTTGTAAAAGATATAGGAAAAACAATTCCAACCTTACATAAAGTCTTAAATAAATTAAAATAAAGTCTAAGAAATACTTGAAAAAAATAAATAGAATATATAGTTGAATGTGAATTTAAACTATATATAAACTTGAAAATATTTTAATATATAGTTGAATGTGTGAATTTAAAACCATATCAAATAAATAAATAAATAGAACATTATTCCAATGAGATTTTCGATGCAAAAAAAAAAACTATATATTAAGACTTCACCCAAAGAACTATTAATTTCTTTTGTTAAATGATATAGAAACCACAGTATAAAATCATTTAAAATAACAGTGTGTGAACATGATATAAAGTAGAATATAACCCTGGTTTTTTTAATATAAGAAACTTCATACAGTGTCTTTTTTAATATTGAAAGGGTTTGTATGGTATCTTCAAACTTTTAAATGATGGTAAAAGGTCATGACGATTGATCTTAACCATTTAAAATACTCGTGCCCCATGCCCACTTGGAGAGGAAGGATGGTCATCGTTCTTAAAGAAAGTAAATCATCTAGATTTTTAGAGGAATATTGAAAGGCTTCGATCACTATTAATATTTTAGAACAACACTAATTAATATAATCAAATTAATTAAAGAAGTTTTTCTAAAACCTCTCCATCGTGTGGAACTTATGGAACCATGCAACTAGCTAGATTCATTCATCCAAGGTCTAGATATCCTTGAGATGTTTAGTAAAAGTAGCATTACTGCTATGTTTTAACAAGTAAAATCCAAGAGCCTGTCGATGCCAATCCTCATTTTATTGATTTTCTCTTAATTTCTTTTATATGGATGAGTTATTCCTCGTCTTTTTATGTAATTAATTATTTCACACCAACAGAGAGCCCTATAATTATATGCTTTAGCGCTCATTGGTTAATATTTTTTTTTTTCTGGGTTTTATTCATTAGCTAGCTTGATGCACGTTAATCATTCTAACAATCAAATTGATAAAGGCAATTAACAAAATTCTCATTCTTTGGTGTTCCAACATAACCTGCTTCGATTAATGCAGAACATTTTTTCCTTGTATAAATTTAGGAATCAATGTACAAGGTGAGATTTGGGAACGAGGATGGATGGGCATGCCTCCCTAATTAATATCCAAACCCCACAAAAATCAATTACTTGAAATCTTATATATTCATGTATTATATCCACGTTTCATCGCCTTTTATTACAAAAACGACCCTTAAAATTAACAAAAGGAGGGATTAATTTTTGCAAACCTTAAAAAAGACAAGAAAAATTCTTGTTCGCAGCATAAATATGTTTGTGCAACAACAATATATAAGTTTTTCATTGTTTTTTTTCTTTATAGTTATCATATTTTGTTTGGGATTTGACACGATTCAAAGCTCGGGTCGTGAATTTGTTGTGTCAACTTTAAACAACTTTATTTGTTTTCAATTAAACAACATTATTTGAACAAAAATAAAATAAAAAAAACCTAAGAGTTGACCTGGTTAAGTTTCAACAGGATTTGACTAAATCAATCAGGTTAGTTATATTTGATTAGATTAACCCAAGTTTTATTGGGCAAACTCCAAACCAAATAAAAATGAACCTGGTTAGTGAGTTACTGAGTTGATCTATTAGGTCGGCCTAATTTAATAACTATAGTTTTTTCAAGGTTTTCATTTACTTTGTTTTGTTTTTGTTGTATTCCATGTTTTCAATTATTTAAGTTTTATCATGTCTTCTTTTCTGAGTTTACTTTACAGCAAGATGTATTTTTGTCATAATAGTGAATCAATTAACCTGAGAAGAAAAAAAGAAAGAAAGAACAGGAGGTGTTAGTAAAAGAGGAGAAATCAACTCCTTAAAGAAAAGAAAAGAAAGAAGAGAAATAATGTTTTTTTTTTTTAAAGATAGAAACAGAGGGGCAGGTCGAGCAATCGGCGACCAAGGAGGCCAAAAAAGCATGAAAGACAGAAACCTTGCTGCTTGCAATAAAGATACATCCGCCCTGGACACTTTGCTAGATTTTCAATGCATGAGGATAAGTCTCCCACAAAGTCAAAGTTCCATTAAGATAATCAATCCATGAACGTGACACACATTATAATCAGATTGCACTTCCTCCATCTCTTCTTTATCTCACCTTCAAGGAAGGTGCTTATCTTTATATGGGTGCCCCCTTTTTTTTAACCATTTTAATAATAATTAAGGAGGATTAGCTTTGAAATCTAATTAGGATTCGCCCTTATACACACACACACACACACACACACACACACACACACACTAGCTTGTGTTGTTTTTATATTGCCACTTGTGGCCAATCTTTTATTATTCAAATATCGGTGGCCTTAGTTTAATATTTTGCTGGGGCTACAAAGATATACATTGGCTAGTTGGGCCTCGTCGGCTAGGCAAGGATACTAATTTGTTCCCCAGCTCATAATGACACTTTATTAGTTACGATTAATAGCCGATGTCAACACATTAGGAGCTCTAATTCATGTTGTGTGCTAATTCTACTTGTCGTTTTATTCATTCAAGCGAAAATCCCGATTCAACGGTTTTTTCAAGGGCAGCTTGCACAGCTTAGAACTTCCAGCATCAGAAATTTGAGTGTTCAGATTAAAAAAAAAAAAAAACTCTTTCTTTACCCGTGGATGAATATTATCACGAGTATTTGCTTTTTGTAAGGGAAGATAAGACACGAATTCTCAATTCTAAAAATAGACCGAGTGGATTTGCTAAAAGTATTGCGTCTTCGACCTTCACACATGCAGGACTCATCGGAGAGTTACATATTAGCGTAATTGTAAAAATTAGAATGGCGTTACAGGTCAACCTGAAATATATATATAAAAAAAACCATAGCTAATAAAGTTAAAAATCCACTTTGACCTATTGACCGAATAAACCTAGACGTGATCTTGGAAAAACCTGGTATTCAACCCATTAACTTAAAAAAAGAGTTAAAAAAACATTGTTTTGATCATTGTTATTTACTAGGCCGCGTAAACATATAAATGGGTGTTGTCAATTTTGAAAAAAAATAAAATGTGAATTGAAAGCTTTACCTTTGTTTCAGATAAAATTAATTATCTATCATATATATTAATAAATTTAAACAAATTGTTGTGTGTCTCGATTGATCTAACAAGCCAAGAGACAAATTTGTTATCCCATTGAATAACAGATTTCTGGCATCTGTTCTTTTAGGGGAAAAAGTTTTTGTTTAAGGAGTCGCCACCTAGTATTATGGTCACTAGGAACGCTAACTGGTCAACAGAGATTCTATGGTTCGAGACTGGTTACGTAAAAGGAAAGATATTATCACCCCTTAAACGTTCTGCCTGAGGCAGACTGCATTGCTGATTTTGTCTTAAATTGCTAAACATTTATTCGCTTATGCTATGATGATTTGTTTATAATATTCTTGACTCTGGCGTCAGTGAATATTCGATCGCGAATAATTCCAACTCTGGCGTTGGTAAAAATTCCACCCCGAATAATTCCAACTCTGGCGTTGGTAAAAATTCGTAGCTACCAAAAAAACAGTATATTTTCTTTTCTTTCCCTTTTTTATTCCTAATTCTGATATCAGTGAATAAATTGACAAAAATATATTTTTTCTAAGACATGCAAAATTTTTATTTCTACACTTTCTATTTTTTTTATTTTTTATTTTTTTATTTTTTTGGGGTTGGGCCCAGCTCAGCCCACATGGGCTGGGCTAGACCCAGCCAGCCCAGCCCGGTCACTGGCCCAAGCCAGTGACCCGGCTGGGCCACATGAAGCACGCGTGAACCAAATCACGCGTGCATGAGCAGCTAATTTTAAAAACAGAAGGCGATAATTAATTAACAAAAAGCGGGGAGAACAAAGCAAAAGACTTACCTGGTTCTTTTGCAGAAAATTCACGCGAGAATGCTGAGGCCAATGCTTCTGCTTTTGAGTTTCTCCTCACTCCTTCTGCTTGTCTCTCACGTTTTATTTCCCTCTTGTTTCTCTGTTTCGGCTTGTTTTTTTTTCTTTGCTCTGTTTTCCAGAACACCTCTCTACTCTCTCTCGGCTTGTTTCTTCTTTCTCTATCTAGTCTCCTTCCCCTGGCTATTCTTCGTGTTCTCTCTGCTCTCTCTTAGCCCCTCGGTTATGTGATTCCTCTTCTGTGGCCTGTCTTTACGAGTTCGTGCCTCATGATCGTGAGGCACGAACTCCTCTGTTTCTTTGAGAAGAAACAGGGGTAAATAAAATGGCTCCCCTCTGTATAGTCTTCGTCCTCCTGCTCCCTTAGTGTTCTAGGTTCTCTCCCTTCGGTTATATGATTTCTACTGTCTCCCTTTTCCCTCAGTTTTTCCTTTTGTTTTCCTTCCCTACTGCTCACTCTCTCCGTCTTCTCCCTCTCGGTTCCCCTGGTTTTGTTTTTCCTCCCCCCCTCTGTGGTCTTTTGTTCTCTGGCTTTTATAGCCAGAGAACAATGACGTTTCATCCATTGATTGCAGGTGTAATGGTGGTGGCGGGCGGCTGAACCGTTAAGGAAGACGAACAGTGTCGGCAGTTTAATGGTTGTTTTCATTTTGGCCCTTGAAGTTTTAAAAGTTTTGTAATTAAGCCCTTCGATTAAACTGTAATTGGCCCCCTGCATTTGTGCGCCATTTCAAATGTAGTCCTTGGATTTTAATTTTGCAATTTGGACCCTCAATTAATCCCAAACTTTGCTATTTCTTCAATTAAGTCCCTGATTTCATTAATTTAATTAAATCCAAGTCCAATTAAGTCTCAAAACTTATCAATTATCCAATTAAACCCTTGATTTGATTAATTAAATTAATTTCAAGCTTAATTAAGTCTCAAAACTTATCAATTCACCAATTAAACCCTTAATTGAATTAATTAGATTAATTTAATTAAATCTCAAAACTTCCAATCATGTTGCCCTTAACCCAAATTTTAATTCATTCTTCATTTATTTCATTTTACTTGCTCTTCATCATTATTATTTTTTTTCATCATCATTTTTTTATATCCTTTTCAGTAAATGAAATAATTAAAATAAAAGGTCAAAATTTGGGTTATGACAGTTGCCCCCTCTTTATAATATTTACTAGACAAAGATATTGGAAAATTTCATTTTCTTTTAGCTTTGTGTAGTAAATTTATAAAGAAAAGTAGATACAGAAAGAACCTTTGCTTTTTTTTAGTCTTGAAAACTTCGAAAACAATAGATTGACACACGACCTTTACAGAGAGATGTAGAAATCAAGAAACAAATCATTTGGAAGACGACCCACTTTTTTTGTTTCTTTTTTTTGTTTTTTGGTTTTTTTTTTTTGGTTATAAAAAAAATGATTAAAAAAATGGATCAAGTTGTTTTGGGCAACCTGCCCGATGATAAAAGAACGCGAAGAATTTCACGAGTGGTCCAATTGTTCCGGGAGACCTGCCCGATGAAGAATAAAACGCGAAAAGGGTTTCGCGAGTGGTCAAATTGTTCCAGGCGACCTGCCCGATAGGAAGAGTAAAACGCGAAAAGGGTTTCGCGAGTGGTCAAATTGTTCCAGGCGACCTACCCGATAGGAAGAGTAAAACGCGAAAAGGGTTTCGCGAGTGGTCTAATTGTTCCAGGCGACCTGCCCGATGAAGAATAAAACGCGAAAAGGGTTTCGCGAGTGGTCAAATTGTTCCAGGCGACCTGCCCGATAGGAAGAGTAAAACGCGAAAAGGGTTTCGCGAGTGGTCAAATTGTTCCAGGCGACCTGCCCGATGAAGAATAAAACGCGAAAAGGGTTTCGCGAGTGGTCAAATTGTTCCAGGTGACCTGCCCGATAGGAAGAGTAAAACGCGAAAAGGGTTTCGCGGGTGGTCTAATTGTTCCAGGCGACCTGCCCGATAGGAATAAGATGAAGATTTTTTTTTTTTTGACAAATACAAAGAAACGGGTCTCATTGTAATGGGTGACCTACCCAAGTAAAAAAAGAAAGGGTCTCATTGTGATGGGTGACCTACCCAAGTAAAAAGAGAAAGGAAAATGAGGGCTCGAAGGTGCACTCAAAAGGATGGTTAAGGGCTCGAAAGCGCGCTCGAAAGGAAAGCGAGGGCTCAAAGGCGCTCAAAGGGGAAAACGAGGGCTCAAAGGCGCGCTCGAAGAGAAAAGCAAGTGCTCAAAGGCACTCAAAGAGGAAAGCAAGTAGGAAAGCGAGGGCTCAAAGGCGCGCTCGAAGAGGAAAGCAAGGGCTCAAAGGCGCACTCGAGAGAAATAAAGGTTTGAAAGTGCCCTAAAAATGATGATCAAAAGCTCGAGGGTGCATTTGAAGGGAGGTAAGGCTCGAAAGTGTTCTCGAGGGTTAGGAAACACAATACCTTGGATGGTCAAGGGCTCGAAGGCGCACTTGAAAGGAGATAAGGGCTTGAAAGCGCTCTAAAAATAATGCTCAAAGGCTCGAAGGCGCATTTGAAGGAGATAAGGCTCGAAGGCGCACTTGAAAGGAGATAAGGGCTTGAAAGTGTCCTAAAAATGATGATCAGAGGCTCGAAGGCGCTTTTAAAGGAGATAAGGGCTCGAAGGCGCACTTGAAAGGAGATAAGGGCTTGAAAGCGCTCTAAAAATAATGCTCGAAGGCTCGAAGGCGCATTTGAAGGAGATAAGGGCTCGAAGGTGCGATTAAAGAAGGTGAAAAAACACAGAGATTTTTCAGTTGGCCTAATTCTCATGGGCGGCCTGCCCAGAAAAATAAAAACTTTTCAAAAGCAATTTCAATCTTTGGCCATTTCAAGTGGCCTTCCACTTGATGGATTCCGTTGGAATTTTCTGTAATGAAATCTGCAAAACTCATTGTTCAATGTCTCAAAGATGATATGCATGCATCTTTACCTGTTTTGAAATATAGGCCCCCATTTCTTCTTAGTCTTCTTGTTACTTGGTTGATAAGGACTTGTCACCTCTGATTTGGGTCATTTTTGTCGTTTGACTTCTAGCCCACTCGAGTTGGCCCATATAAGTCTATTTCCAGATTTGTTTGCACAACTCAACCTTTAGGGTGCCCATCGTGACCCACTTGCTTGCTAAAGATTTTCTGTCTCGTCAAATAATTTGAGAGGGTCATTCATTACTCCTCGTCTCACTGCTAAAAGCATTCGGTGTCACTTGCTGAAAAGATCAAGCTGTCTTTTGTAAACCAAAATGCCCCATTGTCTGGTTGAAGGAAATTATCATCTCTTTTTTTTTCTAGATTTTTTCTTCTAAACACAATGTTGCCCCCTTGTATTGGTCATTGCCCCCAAGTGTGCTCTGTCAGCTACTTAGACAAATAATGGTTTTAAAAGGCTCTTCTCTCATTTCTCTTCTTTTCAGTTTGGTGAAGGAATATGGGTCTAGAATGAATCTTGAAATCTTGATCTTGCATTTTGAAAACAAAAATTATTTCGATGTGAATCTGAAACAATTTGCTTTTGAAATCTTGCAACTCCTTGGTCATTTTCTTTCTTGTAAAAGAGATTATGTGCTCTTGTGTTTGGCAATGAGGTTTTCGATGAAAATGCATCATGACATGACCTTTTGTTTCAAAGTGAAGGGCTCAAGAAAAAGCTCGAGGTTTTGTATGAGTAATATTTGTCTCTTTTTAAACATTCATTTTTATCAGCATGAATAATAATGAGTAGTTTACTCTTGATGTCATGAATCTTACAAAAATGTATTCTTTGCATTTTAAGAGCATTGTTTATTGTTCTAGGTTGCTTGCTTGCTTGCTTGATTAGAAAGGACTTCTACAGGCATATAACGTAGGCTGTGGTTCTTGGTTATGAAAGAAAAGGATTCATAAGGCTCAAAAAGTGTTTCAGGGTTTCAAAGACTGAGGATCACTATCAACAGTTTGACTCTTGACGTCATTCATATTTTCTTTTGCCGCTCTTCTTTGATTTACTGCTTTTTCTTTTTTATTACTTTGCTAAGGCATACTCACTTTATCTTGGATGTCATTTTTTCTAATGATTTGGGCATGCCCCATAGCATTTGAGTTTCTTGAGCTCTTATGCCTTTTTGGCTTTCTCACGGCATTTTCTCTTTTCTTATTGAAATTTTCTCTTGCCCCCCAGTGTGGGGTGTGATCCTAGTCGGGATTTGTTTTCATGAAAGAAAAATTATTTAGGCTCAAAAAGGGATCGCAAGGGATGTACTTATTTTAGAAAGTGAAAGGAATAACAAAGATGGCCTTTCCTCATTTCAAGCGCAAGCAGCTATGAT
This sequence comes from Populus simonii, assembly GCA_007827005.2. Taxonomy (NCBI): domain Eukaryota; kingdom Viridiplantae; phylum Streptophyta; class Magnoliopsida; order Malpighiales; family Salicaceae; genus Populus; species Populus simonii. The sequence continues at coordinate 14,450,585 of CM017464.2, forward strand.
CAATAAACTTTGACCTCATCCAATATGATGGTTTGGTCTTTGCAAAGATGCATTTCAAGGGTCATGAGCAACGAGTTCACTACATACCATTATTCATACATTTAAAAACACATGATTCAAAAGTCATGGGGTAAGGGTGTTTATTCATTTCATTTTTCTTCTTTTTTTCATTTTTTTTTGGTTTATAATAGTCACCTCAATGATGGAGTTGCTTGATTCAATTGTCATTCTACAAGTAGAATGTTAAAAATATCATTTTTGAAAGAACATCAATTTATTTTTGAAATCAAAACGCCAGATCAAATTTTCAAAACTCCAATAGAGAAACTGATTTTGGTAAAAGGGATGAATTGAGTCTATGAGATCACGCGAGGCTTCAAAAGTGTATTCATGAGTTCTTATAAGAAAACTCTCTTAATCAGATGAATAATGCTTGGTCGTGAACATGATTGAATGACAAACTCATTATTTCATTGAAGCTTAGGAAAATAAGTTCAATAACAAAGATCTTATACCAACATGAATACTGGCATGATAACACATAAAGGGGCTACACATTTAGTGATCATTGATTGGAATTTCTAGAATATTTCAATCACTCATTCTTCTTGACAAAGGTATCTTTTCAGCAGTTAGTTGAAGCCATATGCAGATCATTCTTGGCCTAATATCACCGTAGCTTTTTCTTCAAGATATTTGATTTCTAGGAGTCGGTATGAAAAAATCAGCTATAGGAATGATAAGTGCCTTGACAACCACCTTCAGTGTCCTTTCCTTTTTCAGTGAAACCGTTCTTTTCAGTTGGATCAACAATTTTACCTAACCCAATGGCTTGCTCAATCCTCTCAGCTATAACAACTAAGTCAGTAAAATGTTGTGCAGAGCTTCTAACCAGGTATTCAAAGTACGGGGCCTTGAAAGTGTTGACAAATAAGTTGATCATCTCCTTTTCCAACAAAGAAGGGTTAACCTGTGCGGCAGCCTCACGCCACCTTTGAGTATATTCTCTAATGGACTCCTTGTTATTCTTCTCCATAGCTTGCAAGCTTAACCGATCAGGGCCCACGTCTATATTGAACTTATATTGCCTCATGAAGGCATCAACTAAATTCTTCCATTTTTTAACCTTGGTATTATCCAATCGCATATACCAAGTGAGGGCAGCGCCACTTAAGCTGTCTTAAAAGAAATGAATTAGCAATTTCTCATCATCAACCACCTCGGCCATTTTGTTGCAGTATGCTTTAAGATGAGTTATAGGGCATTGAGTTCCCGTATATTTGACAAATTCTGGCACTCTAAAATTTTTGGGAATGACAATGTTGGGCACTAAACACATCTCGGCGGCTTTCATCAGGTCACACAAATGGTTTCCTTCAACTGCCCTTATCCTCTCTTCTAAGGCAGTCCATTTTTCCAAACCCTCTTCTTTCACCATCTTGCCCTTTTGAGATTCTTTCTCGGTAGAATCAATGGTAAACAACATTCTTGAGGGGTATGCTGGCTGGAAATGCATAGCTTGTTGAAATTCATATGACCCCCTATTTGCCCCCAGATTCTGCATATCTTCAGGCTGAGTTATAAGTGTTGCTTTTCTGGATTTATCTCTCAAGGCCTGCTCGAGTAGACTAGTAAGCCTTGCGACTTCTTCTTTAAGATTATCCACCTTTTTTTTATGTTGGGCTTCCAACTGGGCTCTTTCTTCGTTTTCCATTTATCTTTTTCTCGAACGAGTGTTATAGGAGAGTTTCAATGGGGAACCTATATTTCAACCTGGTAATATGTAAAATCATGTAATTTATGCAAAAATATTGATAAAAAATAATAATAATAATAATAAATGTGTATGAAATGCAAACTTGCCCTTCACGGGGTGACAACCTAGTAGGAAGATCCTAATTGTTGAGTGCATCAAGGGGTTGGTCATTATCTAGTTTCAAAGGGTCTCTCGCATGCTCAGTGATCGTCCATGAAAGGTCGATATGAGGCTTACAAGTAGTGTGAAGATAGAGGCCCTGAGTAATATCAGTTTGGCATATCAACCACTTCCAAGTAAACAATCAAGCGAGAGTTGGATGGTTTCACGAGTCTTACCCAGGCTAAAGCCATTGGGGTACCGTTACTCCCCCACTTATCTTAGTTTGTAAAGTGTGTGCTTCCAAAGTGATGCATGACAACATAAAAGAGGATGCATGCTAAAGCAGTAAATGCAAGAAAAATAAACAAATAAACACAACAAACAAAATAGCAATAATAAGACAAAAGACAAAGCTTAATCCTAAGGTCCCCAGTGGAGTCGCCATCCTGTTGCACCCGACATCGCGGCGGCCCACAAAATATTCTAGATTAGGGAAAAAGAACAGATTTCTAGCATCTTGTTCTTTTAGGGGAAAAAGTTTTTGTTTAAGGAGTCGCCACCTAGTATTATGGTCACTAGGAACCCTAACTGGTCAACAGAGATTCTATGGTTCGGGACTGGTTACGTAAAAGGAAAGATATTATCACCCCTTAAACGTTCTGCCTGAGGCAGACTGCATTGCTGATTTTGTCTTAAATTACTAAACATTTATTCGCTTATGCTATGATGATTTGTTTATAATATTCTTGACTCTGGCGTCAGTGAATATTCGATCGCGAATAATTTCAACTCTGGCGTTGGTAAAAATTCCACCCCGAATAATTCCAACTCTGGCGTTGGTAAAAATTCCACCACAAATAATTCCAACTCTGGCGTTGGTAAAAATTCGAAGCTACTAAAAAAAACAGTATATTTTCTTTTCTTTCCCTTTTTTATTCCTAATTCTGATATCAGTGAATAAATTGACAAAAATATATTTTTTCTAAGACATGCAAAATTTTTATTTCTACACTTTCTATTTTTTTTTATTTTTTTATTTTTTATTTTTTTATTTTTTTGGGGCTGGGCCCAGCTCAGCCCACATGGGCTGGGCTAGACCCAGCCAGCCCAACCCGGTCACTGGCCCAAGCCAGTGACCCGGCTGGGCCACATGAAGCACGCGTGAACCAAATCACACGTGTATGAGCAGCTAATTTTAAAAACAGAAAGCGATAATTAATTAACGAAAAGCGGGGAGAACAAAGCAAAAGACTTACCTGGTTCTTTTGCAGAAAATTCACGCGAGAATGCTGAGGCCAACGCTTCTGCTTTCGAGTTTCTCCTCACTCCTTCTGCTTGTCTCTCACGTTTTATTTCCCTCTTGTTTCTCTGTTTCGGCTTGTTTTTTTTCTTTGCTCTGTTTTCCAGAACACCTCTCTACTCTCTCTCGGCCTGTTTCTTCTTTCTCTATCTAGTCTCCTTCCCCTGGCTATTCTTCGTGTTCTCTCTGCTCTCCCTTAGCCCCTCGGTTATGTGATTCCTCTTCTGTGGCCTGTCTTCACGAGTTCGTGCCTCATGATCGTGAGGCACGAACTCCTCTGTTTCTTTGAGAAGAAACAGGGGTAAATAAAATGGCTCTCCTCTGTATAGTCTTCGTCCTCCTGCTCCCTTAGTGTTCTAGGTTCTCTCCCTTCGGTTATATGATTTCTACTGTCTCCCTTTTCCCTCAGCTTTTCCTTTTGTTTTCCTTCCCTACTGCTCACTCTCTCCATCTTCTCCCTCTCGGTTCCCCTGGTTTTGTTTTTCCTCCCCCCCCCTCTGTGGTCTTTCGTTCTCTGGCTTTTATAGCCAGAGAACAATGCCGTTTCATCCATTGATTGCAGGTGTAATGGTGGTGGCGGGCGGCTGAACCGTTAAGGAAGACGAACAGTGTCGGCAGTTTAATGGTTGTTTTCATTTTGGCCCTTGAAGTTTTAAAAGTTTTGTAATTAAGCCATTCGATTAAACTGTAATTGGCCCCCTGCATTTGTGCGCCATTTCAAATATAGTCCTTGGATTTTAATTTTGCAATTTGGACCCTCAATTAATCCCAAACTTTGCTATTTCTTCAATTAAGTCCCTGATTTCATTAATTTAATTAAATCCAAGTCCAATTAAGTCTCAAAACTTATCAATTATCCAATTAAACCCTTGATTTGATTATTAAATTAATTTCAAGCTTAATTAAGTCTCAAAACTTATCAATTCACCAATTAAACCCTTAATTGAATTAATTAGATTAATTTAATTAAATCTCAAAACTTCCAATCATGTTGCCCTTAACCCAAATTTTAATTCATTCTTCATTTATTTCATTTTACTTGCTCTTCATCATTATTATTTTTTTTCATCATCATTTTTTTATATCCTTTTCAGTAAATGAAATAATTAAAATAAAAAGTCAAAATTTGGGTTATGACAATTGTTATTTACTAGGCCGCGTAAACATATAAATGGGTGTTGTCAATTTTGAAAAAAAATAAAATGTGAATTGAAAGCTTTACCTTTGTTTCAGATAAAATTAATTATCTATCATATATATTAATAAATTTAAACAAATTATTGTGAGTCTCGTTTGATCTAACAAGCCAAGAGACAAATTTGTTATCCCATTGAAATGATGATTTGGCTCAAAAAACACTTTTTATGTCGCTGTTTTTTAAGCTTGAATGTGAAACAATGGATCATCTAAAGATTAAATGGGGGGTTAGGAAGTTAAATAAAAGGATGATGACATATTATATTAACACGGGCTAACCCATGAAGTTTACGACTCTAGTAATGAAAACAACTACAATAAGCTAACCTATTTGGGTAATCTATCTCTTTTCTTTTCCTTCCTTTATTTTCTTCCCATATGAGCCTTACATGGGTCTTAATTTGCCTTGAGTTTGATGAAATATTGGACTAAATTGAAGAGTTATAAAAGATTTGGAGACAAAAAATTTTTTTTAAAAAATCATTTTGTATCGACCTCGAATAACCTGGGTTAGTCAGTGAGATTCACAACTTGAGTCATAGACACGATCACACTACCACAATAAAGGTAACCCAATAGAGAAATATATCCTTTTCTTTTCTCATTTCTTATTTTCTCTCATGTTGGGCCTAATTAGCCTTAAAAAACCAAACAAGAAGAAAGACACATTGCATTAGTTGGGTGAACCTCCCAAACTCGTGAATCGGGTCACCCGAGTCAACCCGTCAAACCCACAAGATAAAAAAGGTTATCCTGTGAAACCCATGAACCGGGGCAACCTGGGTTACCCTACCAAACTCGCAAATCGAGTCATGGACTTCATAAAGTCTTGTATGTTTTTTCTTCTGAAACCATTTTTTTATTTAATTATATGTTAAAAAAATAAATGATCATAAAATAAAGTAAAAAAATGAAATACAATTCTCAATCGGCTCAATAATAAAGGAAAAAATAAAAAAAAAATCAATTAAAAATTTCTAGGACTAAATTGAAAAACTTTTAAAAATCAAGGGACTAATCTAAAAGAAAAGGGAATGGTGTTTGACTTGTAAGCATAAGGAAGGCCTACATCTTTTAGGCAACACATGAGCCTTTCTTTAAGCTCCGATTGATATCTTGTTTGGCTTTGTTAAAATCATCACGAAATCATCTTACTTGAGGTTGTGTGTATCTTAAGAAGCTTTGTGTGGCTCTTACAACCTATTCTTTTTTGTTTGCCTCTTATTTTCATGGTTTTTGTGATTGGATTATGTTATTTTTCTCTCCATACGTTAGTGTTTTTAGAAAATCAATCACCAACAAGATATTAGGACAATTACTTGATACAATGATTAACACATAAAAAAAATTCAAAATAAATTATCAAACATAAATCATAATGAACACAATATAAAAGAATAAAACTTGAATAAAAAAATTTAAATGACTTAAGAAAAAAAAAGACAAGACTTGAAAGCACCTTTTTATCTTAAAACAACAAAAGGTTATTTCTTTGAATCTTTTTTAAATTGTGGTTTTTTATTTTAAATTTCATCCAAACAGGAAAATCAAATTCTTTAATATGAAATCAAGCATTAATTCTATGATTTTTTTAATATTGTAATAACCATATAAAAAATAAATTAAAATAAATTATCAACTCAAAATATCAACAAACACTTAATATAATAACTAAATAAAAATAATAATAACCTAACACATTAGATGTTTAATAAAAAAAAATAAAAAATGGCGCATCCTTCAAGAAATTTGCCCAAAGAACATCAGCAAAACAGGGACGTTGAAGCTGACCGATTCCGTCAAACTTTTCTCTCTCTTGATGAAGAATATTTGACTGTCCATTATTAGTAATCAATCCCTATTTGGTTCCTCACTACGTGCCAACAAACAACACATGCGTGCACCTCTCAACTTTGATTTTTTTTTTTTAATTCTAGCCTAAAGAAAAAATTGATAAAATAACATATTATAAAACATATTTTAAAAAATAATACAATTTAAAGATTCATAAATGATATTTATGATTTGTGAGTTATAAATTTTTCAAATTATAAATTTGTCTAACATAACATTCAATAAAAAAAAGAAAAAAGAAGAGAGACAAAAAAAATTGAAACACACCAAAATTTCAATAACAAAATCACTAGTATCGTTAAAATTTTTTTGATCAAATCAACGATATCAAGAAAATTACCAATAATAATTAAAATGAACCATACAAATAGCTTAAAAACAAGTAACTTCTTACACTTTTGAACGAGTAATATAATGTAATTTTTTTTTTGATATTGATGAATTCGACTTTTTTAATATCTTTTTTTTACAGTAATAGTGATGTTGTCATTAAAATTTTAACGTGTCTCTATAATTTTTTTTATTTATACTATTTTTTTTATATAGTGTTATTTTATTAAAGTATTTTTTTTTTGAATCCCAGTAAACTCCCTAAATTTCTCGTGAAACGACAAAAGAGTAAATGCAAGCAGTTTTTGTCTTGGAAATTATTTTCAGAGTTCCTCATAAAAAAACCATCGAAAGTACTTCATCACGTGTTTTAACTAGAGGGCTGCCTGGATCCTTCTTTGCCTTGCATTTGACTTGACTAGCCTATCAATCTGCACTCTCTCATTTTTTTTTTGTGAGTATCCGGACAGTTTGTGTATATCTCGATTAATTTCACGGGTTTTGAAATTAACGACCATGTAAACCTCCAGTGACCATCATATAAGCAACCACAGGGCTCGAACTTGAGACCACAGAGGGAGCAAATCTCTTGATCTCAAACGCTTACCACTGGACCACCACCTAAATGGTTCACTCTCTAGTCTCTTAGTATTGTCTTAAACGTCATCATATTCATATCAGTTCATGTATTTGGATACAAATACAATTGCTTGAAATATAATCTTATATCCCCAGTTTCTTCAATCATGAGAGAAAAATAATTAAGAACCACCAGAAACGTGCTTCACAAATCCAATCCCGAGTAACATTTTTTAAAAAAAATTATCAGAACAATCTTGCCACACACAAGCATACATAATCACGCTCACGCTTATAATCAAGCTACGTACTTTGAAATTATCCAATTAGTTAGTTTCAATGATTAGTCTGATGCATGAACATTGAATGTGCTACATATAGAAACTCTGGGCTGAATTAACAAGGTGAAGGCTTTGACCACGCAAAAATGACGTGATAGCATGGTTTGCAATCGATAAGAAAGTCTTTGAATCATAAAATATAGGGTCAAGTTGAGACTTGACAGACGATTTTGATCTTAAAATAGCATTATAAAATCCCGTTATGAATTCAAAAGAAATGGCTGCTTACACACACGAGAATCAAATGTCACCATTGTTGAATTTTTGCTACTTGGAAGCTATCTTTCACATTATGGAAAGATGATAATGCCATGCAGCCGTGTTGCAAGCAAATCCTTCTTCATTGATGTGCTATAAATATTAATTTAGTGTGTGTGTGGCTAATAGCGATTTTGATTCAATGGCATATTGCAAGCTTCTTGATGATGATGATGATGTATACCCTTGGATTGCAAGAGGAGTAATGATTGTTACAGCGAACAGTTGTTAACGAATACAGACAACAGAAATTGACTCTATTTTAATATGATTTTTTCTGAATATTTATCTATACATATTGCTATAGCCATGGATGTAATTACACATGTTAGAAGGAAAAAAAAAAGAAGAAGGTAAGTTTAGGTTGGCTGCCAAACACAATATAATAAAATTTAAAATAAAATATAAGAAATATTTATCCATTATTAATATCATCAAGAGCATAAGACTTTTCGGTTTTTTTTTCCTCTAAAAACGACAAGGTTCAAAGATTATAAATGCTCTGTGAACTACCCAAGTAAAGGGTTCATAATCTTTATTATCTACTACATTCATATTAATTTAAGAGCATGTGTTTCTATAATATTATTGTATTTTTTTCTCTAAAAAGATATTTATTTAAGCATTTGAGAGTCTTTACAAACCACTAAAAAAACCTTTTACTGATACTAGCCACAAATCATCTTGATCTGCCAAGCACCAAGTGGAAGCTACCAACTATCTTGACTAAAGAGAATGAATAAGATTGTTATGACCAATTGATTAATAATCCAACTTTGGAGTTTTGTTCCTAAGTTATTTGGATTTTTTGAACTTCATCATCAGTATGTATATAAAAAATTCAAATATTAATGAAGATTTAAGGATTTTCACAGACAACCTTAAGATATAAAAGAAGATGAAACTTGAAGGAAAATTAAGTAAAAAAATGATAAGAATTAGCCATCTCGAAAAAAAATATATATAACAAAGCTTTGAGAATTTCCGTGCATTTTTTGAGGATTTTTTTAGCAACCTTTATATTATATTTGTTTAAATATTGTTAGAAAAAATTACCCTAATTTTCTTAAAATGATAACTCTTTATTTTTATCTTTTTAAAAATTACACTTTAAATCTAATTGTTTGTATAGTTGATAATACTTTATATACCGAGTTAAACACATGAAAATTCAATCAATAAAAAAAATCAAAAATATTACAAAAATACTACTACAATTGATTTAATATTTAAGTGAAATATTACAAATTTACAAATTTTGTCTAGACATTTTATCAAATACTGCAAATACATCAACAAAATATATCACAAGAGCCTCATCTTTCTCTTTTACACACACACACACACATCTTCTTCTTAAACATATCAATAAAAAATAAAAATAAAACATAAACAACTTCATCAAAATACAATATAAAGTGTCTTTTTATATCAAATCACCGAAACCTAAATTTATAAATAAAAAGATCTCTAATATTTAAGATCTAGCAGTCCAATCTGAACTTCTGTCCAAATGATTCTACACATAGCCCATAGGGCATCAAATGAACTGAACATAGGCATCATCGTGATTGAACTTGGATCGAAGAAGAGTGGGTTGTGTTCAATGCTCCGAGAGAGGGGAAAAGAAGAGGAGAAGAAAGGGGGAAAAAGAAAAGGAAAAAGAAAAACATAAAAAGAAAGGATAAAAAAAAACCAAATGACATATTTTAGTTTTTTTTTTTATAATCAGAACTCGGATTTTAACTTTCAGAGTAATTTTTTTAAAGATAAAAATAAAGCATTATCGCACTAAAATGATGCAAAAATCAAGATAATCTTCCTATATTTTTATAATATTAATCATTACTATTACCAAGAGCATCAACAAAGGGGGGAGCAAAGCAAGAGAGTTTTACCAGTTCCTGAAACGGCCCCGTTTGGAGAACAAATGGTGCTCCGGGTGGATGATGTTTGCCGTGTAGGTGGTTGTTGGACTGGGCTTAGTTACTTGTGTGCAGGTCGGGCTTTCTTCTGTAATTACATTTAGGAGAAGAAATAGCCCATTAAGAAATCGTTCTCCATAACGCCGGCCAATTGGGCTTAGTCGACCAATTCGAGCCAGCCATCTCCACCTCACTCCCTCTTACAGATCTTCATGAAATCGTCAAATAAATCACTGATTCAAGATCCTCGGTTTTTCTACACATCACAAAATCCAGAAAATCATACTCAGACCCCTTATCATCCTCCATAACAATCTCTATCTCTGTAAATTTGAAAACATTATTGTTTTTTTTTGTAAGTAAGATCATATTGTGTATATGCACGTATGACATGGGGAAAAAAATGTAAAAAAGCTAAATGGTGGTGCCTTGAGGGCATTGGCATACCTCATCTCTCTGCAAAAACAGCATGAATGTTGCTATAAAATTATTTATGCCCATGGCGCCCGTGTATCATCTGGCCAGCATCTCTAATATGCTCCAAGACATGAATTCTGTTTGGAACAATCAAAGAAAATCCATCAGCTCAGAGAAACTTAACGGTCAAAACACGTCTTCAAGGAAGGAGTGCACAACAGATTCCGGGGAAGTAAATTTCAGCAATATATTGTCATCGGCCACTTCTTTTGAGAGGTCGTCACCAGTTAAACGGCCCTCCAATTCTTATTTTTATTTTTGTTTCTTAAGATGACTTTGATTTTCAACAGGAATATTTTAGGTAGAGTCATGCTCCATTAGACAAATATATGTAGACTGCTCTGAAAATTAGACTGCTCAGTCAAGTCATCTCATCCATCACAGCCCGAGTAAAAGCATCATAAGCAATGCACTCAACAACAACGTGCGCGCGCGCGCGTGCTTATACAATACTACAATCTATGCCTAAATATTCAAGAACGTGTTTTAATATGAAGTTCACATCAATGAAGTCAAAATAGATGTTACTTATTTTTTAATTACCACATTAAAATGTTCTATTTAGACACTCCTTTTTTTTTAAGTCAATGATAAGGTAGAAAGTATCAATCCTATATGTTCATTAATAAATCGAAAAATCTTGTGAAGGGGCTTCATTTATCTTATTTTACTACAATGCCCTTATTTGGTATCGCAACCCAAACCAATTTCGGCTAAATTTTAATTTTGTTTTTGTTTTTATTTTATATATATATTTGTAGATTATTTTTATGTATTTCTAAACAACAAACACTTTGAAATTCAACCGTTACCACACTCTCAAATATTATCAATATCCAATTGATTTAATTAATAGCATCAGATAAATTGACAGACTGAGGATAACATAAGGGTAAATTATTGGTTCAAGTTATCTTTCTTTTATTATTATATTATTGATGGAGGCTGGTTTTTTTTTTATCATTTCATAATTAATTTTAATATAATTTATTGGTGTAGTTTGTAATTGAATAAATAGAAAAGAATTTAGAGCCTACATTTAAAAAAAAAAAAAAACACTCCCTTATTCAATTGTTTATGTGTTATCCACGAAGAGCGGACATTATTGGTGTAAAGATATTCAAGATGCAAATAAGTTAAATAAAAGAATTATATGACCAAATCAGAGCTCATCCACTCATACAAAGTATCAATAATTCAACAATATTCAATTCATTACTTCCTTACTTTACCCTTTTTTATTCGCATAATGCAACGTCCTTATTCTTTAGGCACTGTTTAGCAGTTTGGTGTGGTTTGACGGTGATTTTTAAATTTTTAATTTTTCTTAAGAAAATTTTAAATTAATATTATTATTGTTTTTTAATTATTTTAATGTATTAATATTAAAAAAATCTAAAAATTATTATTTTAATATATTTTCATTAAAAATACGTTTAAAAATCACACTTATCACAGTGACCAACAAGCGCCCCCCTCATACGTCCACTTGCATCACTTTTCCGTCACGTTCGTGCTGCACTCTTGGAAGCAACCAGGAAGGAAGAAACACGCTACAGATAAGGTAAAATGCCTCGTGAAACTGAAAAACATAACAGCAAATCATAGCAGTAAACGACAAAAACAAAGAAGGCCAATCCAACGGTTCAGAATCAAGACTCTGAAATAGATTGAGACAGCAAAACGGGAATAGGAGGGTTCCTTCCTTGGTCAAAGAAGCTCCGTGGAAAAGTCCCCCTTCCAATTTCATGTGGATATAAATACCCTTTCCACCACCCCTTCAACTCCATCCTCATATCCCTTTGTGTTTCCTCCCCTACAGAAAAAGAGAGAGTACCCATTTCTTGAGAGATTAAGAGTTACCTCTTGTATTGTTCTTGGAAATCTTCAAGCTGTGCTCGATCAACATGTCAACTGATGTATCAACAGCCTTAGAGTTCATTAAGCACCACTTGCTTGGCGATCTTCTTTCACCTATTGCTACCTCCTCCTCAGCTTCTTTTTGTCAATTTTCTACTAACACTGAAATTCCTACTTATGAGACTACAGGCTGCTGCTCACAGACTTCGACTTCTGACTCTTCCACTGCATTTCCTTATTTTTTAGATTCTCCTGGCCCTGATTTCTTCGTATTCTCTTCCGATTTTAGCCCTGCTCAAGATAACAAGACCAATATCTTCGAGTTTGAAGCTAAACCTGAAATCATTGATCTCTTAACGCCAAAACCCCTCGATTCAACCTCCCACCTCAATTCCCAACCAAGCAGCAGCAGCAATAGCAGTAACTTGTTCGAATTTGTGAAACCACAAATTATTTCTCATCCAGGCAACAATTTCTTCTATGAAGAATCAAAGCCTCGAGTTGAGCCAACTCGGAAACCGTCATTGAAAATATCGCTGCCCAGCAGAAAATCCGAATGGATTCAGTTTTCTAACACGAACCCGCAACCTGTGGATGATAATTCTGGTCTTGCTGTAGAAGAAAAAAAGCATTACAGAGGAGTCCGACACAGGCCATGGGGCAAGTACGCAGCAGAGATACGGGACCCGAACCGGAGAGGTTCACGTGTGTGGCTAGGAACCTTCGATACAGCTCTCGAAGCTGCCAGAGCCTATGATCGAGCTGCCTTCAAGCTGCGCGGGTCGAAAGCGATTCTCAATTTTCCATTAGAAGCTGGGAGGTGTGATGTACGCGCCAACGAAGAAGGTGAAAGGAAAAGACTTAGAGAGTGTGACGCGGAAGAGAGAGAGGATGTTAAGAGGGTTACGCGAGTGGTTAAGAGAGAGGAACCCGAGAGGGATGTTCCGCTGACACCGTTATGTTGTACGGCTGTGTGGGATATATGTGGCGATTCAAAGGGTGTATTTAACGTGCCACCATTGTCTCCGTTATCTCCTCACCCGTCGTTGGGATTTCCACAGCTACTGGTTATTTGATTAAGAATTGAATTGCCGTTTTTGTTTTTGTTTTTGTTTTTGTTTTTTATTTACTCTAGTTTTTTCTTTTAAGTGTATATATAGAAACGGAGGAAAAAAATGCATGCACTATAATAAATTAGATTTTCCGTAATCACTATTTCAGTCCTCATTATTAAAAAAAAACACCTCATGGTCCAAGATTTTTAATTATACAACACAGCTTTGAATTTGATATCCTATAATAATAATAATGTTAATTAAGCTATAACTCATTAACGCTTCAAATATTAATCTAATTGCTCAAATAAATGCGAGAAAAATGACATAATATAATGTTGCGAGAAAAATGACATAATATAATGTGATGATGTCTCAAAACAATTCGTAATTTAAAAGTAAAGTTTATATTTTGGATTTTGTTAATTTTTTGGTTTTAATAATTTAATTTATTTTTATCGATTATGATTATGGGTAGCCGGTATTTACAAAAAATCATCTTTAATAAATTTGAGAACTTTCTAATACCAAAATAAATATTTTTTTTAGAAAAAAAATAATGATATTTAAAAAAAATACTGAAAAAAAATATGAATTGAAGATTAAAGATTGTAAATTTTTTTTTCATTAAAGGATTTATGAAAATTTTTTTATAGTTTAAAAGTTTTATTTTTTGGAAGAAAGAACTTAAATGTCACCTTGCTATGATACTATTAATAAAAAAAAATATTTCTAATACGTATATTAAAAATGATAAATATATTTTACACATCATTAATAAGGGATAAGTTATAGATTCTTTATAAAACTTTTATATGTAAATGTAGGGAGATAAATATTTTTGACCTTGATATTTTATGTTAAGGGTCACGAGAAAAAACATGTGAAGCCTTATGGTCCAATATGAGATCTAGAAAGATCATTAATTTTGCATACATTTTGACTTAACGCATAACTGAGTTTAGAAATATTGTATCATTTTAACTTGTCAAATTCACGTATAATTGAGTTTAACATGTATCTAAGTTTGAGTTATCACCTTATTTTTTATTTTTTTAAATATAAATTTTAAATAAAAATAAATGTATAAATCACGCTCATCCATTAGAATGCAATCTCCTTAACGATTATATTAAAAGGTTAAATCTGGAATAACGTGCGAGGAATAAAAATCTCAAGCTCTTTTTTTTTTAATCCAAAGTGTTCATGGCCTGTGATGAAAGCAAATTTAATGCATAAATACTGAATGGAAATTTATTATATTAATAGTATCATAACTAGAGATATAACTTGCATTAGCATTGTTTTCTATCAATCCCTTTTTGCAAATGTTCCAATATTAATTAGTTATTCCATTTCATAAGTATTAGGATAATTATTAATTTATCAGTCTGCATTTTAGCAAGGGTGTTAATTATCCGATACTGTTTCTAACAGAAATATTTGTGTGATACATGAAATCATCGTAATCAATGCAGAGTGGGTAACCATGGTGGGATCTAGCTAGGGTTTCTTTTTTATGCGAAAAACAAAACTCTTTTGAATTCTTAAACTCGAATTGCCTTTGCATTAATTTATAACATAGCATGTTCATAGATGAGTTGAGATTATCACAAAACAATGGGAGAATAAGCTATGCTATTGAATCCAGGATTTTTCTTAGTCGATCATCATCAAAATTAATCTTCAAGATTAACACAGATCGATGGACCAAGAGAACATACGGCAGCTAGTCATGACACCATGATATCTGAAATCAGCCAGGTTTTTCTTGGATGTTAACACTGCATTAATTCACTAGATATTCCCCAGTACTCCCTTCAAATCAATTAAAACTTGAGCTCGAGGTCATCTTCTTCATCTTCTTTTCTAGGACCAGCTTCCACACGTAATTAAATTGCAAGATATATAAACTCCATTATCAATCCTCTTTTTGTCGTCTGTTTTCTCTCCCTAACATTAGCCAGTGGTTGCATTTTAATTCTTATCTCTGAAATACGACCCCTTTAAATTCATTTACTGCGAGTGTATTTCATAGCTATCGTTTCAATCCACATCAAGAGCTGTTGCACTCAAGGCCCGTTGATGACATCTTTTCATCACTTGGGAATTCGTCAAGGGTTAATTTTTAGTCTGGAAGTTCATTCATTTGCCACAAAAGGTTTGCTTTAACTTTCAGCCAGTATATTTACTCGAGCATGATGTAGGATAGGATATCATGCTTCATAAACAAGACCACAGGCAGACGCATAAAGCCCTTGAGAAAGATATTGTTTTTATTTTTTATTTTTTAAGTGTATACGAATCTGAAGAAAGATATCAGCCGGGTTTCATGGCGGATTGCTGACAATACCATCGCCAACAAAACTAAAACTCTCTATATATCTTGGTTTTGGTTTAGTTTCTAGAAGTTGAACCTTAAAGCAAAAACAACGGGAATTAAAGCAAACCTGATCTGAAGCTGTAAGGAAGGTTTCGCATTAAATATTCGATCATCTGTCTGATTAGTCAAAATCTACCTGTACAGAATTAATGGATCTTCCAGGTGACTTGTTCCGCTCTCTGTATGTAACTTAGTAGGTTAGTTTTATATGATAAGACTTGTGAAATAATAATGTCCAAGATAAATGCACGTAAATCAAGTATTTAATGCTGTGGGGCATGCAGATGCAGATGCAGATGCAGATGAATTCAAATTGTCTTCCCCCATTTTTATTTACATTAAAAATACCATAATTGAGGTTATTTTAACATGTGTCCCTTGTTACAAGAGTCATCATCATTTAAAATATCATAGGAAAACGTGAAATTTCAGTAATCACCAAATCTAGTTCGATTTCTGATTTCAGATCCATCCAGCGCATGAGCTGTCAATTACATTATTTTATTTTAATGTTTTTTTAAACCGAAACCTTCTAGATCAAATTCTTAAAATAGTAAATTAGAGGTTATTTATTTAATAAACCCATTATAGTAGGCTAATAAATTAGATCTAAAAAGGGAATTACATTATTTTATTTTAATATTTTTTTAAACCGAAACCTTCTAGATCAAATTCTTAAAATAGTAAATTAGAGGTCCGTTGTAGTAGGCTAATGAAATTTAAAAATATTATCAAACCATAACACCTACAAATAAAATAATAATAATAATATAGTTTACCTCAAGTAACATATATTAATATTACTAATATATTTTATTTATATCATCACTCCCATATTTAAACTTTTTAAAAACTAGTTAAAATTTATAATATTCATAATATTAGCTGAGGATTTCTTATCCAATTAAATACCTCTCCAACCGTACAAGAAAAGTCGCCACAAATATCGCCATTTCGAGAGGGGAAGACACAAGTGGTGAAAAGCTCCATGCATAGATATGACCTTTTGGGTTGACCAGTCTCATGGTTATTGGCTATTTGGCTATGTCAAGAATTGGGTGGCCTGCGTCAACGTAAATTTTTGGACATATCCATTTGGGCACTCAGAAGACTTGGTTATTATATTTTCTACTCTTATAGCTATTTGAGTAGAGATTAAGGGTCATTAGATAGTTATTGGCGTGACTTGAATGTTTGGTACTGTGTTTTAATCTTTTTTTATTAAAATTTTAAAAAAATTGCTTTAAATTAATTTTTTTTAATATTTTTGAATCGTTTTGATGTATTGATGTTAAAAATAAATTTTAAAATTAAAAAATATTAATTTGATACATTTCCGAGCAAAAAATATTTTGAAAAATAATTGTTACTACATTAAAAAAAAAGCGATATAGCTATGTGTCAATTTATTAAGTATTCTATATTTTCCTCTTCTGTATAAATAAGAAATCTATTATAATAATTATTATAATTTTTTTTCAAGAGGAAAAAATATAATTTCCAATATACTAAATAACTTGCAAAATGCATTCAAGCGGCAAGCTTCCATTTCACAACTAGGTGTCACATTTGTACAAGTGAGAGATTGAGGAATTTGCAGGTTAATTTTGGGCTTCGTAGGCATTTTTTTTCTACTTTTTTTTTTAAAAAAAAATCTTAAAACAAAAATAAATGTATCGATTGTTGAATTTGCTCTTTTTTGTTTTTTTTTTTTTTGAGCGAGAAAATCCATTTTCATTATTTTCGCATTTCTATGGTCACACTTCTCTCCAAAGCCCAGGTTTCATGTTTGTCGAACTCAAACCTGGAGAAAATCAAGAAGTAGTTGAATTATATTTAAAAAGAGGTGGCCTGATGAAGTGAATGAGGTGGCCTGAATGAAAGTTAACTCAAGATGAAGATGGTTGATAAACCTGTAAAATAAATCCTTTTAATTGGATTAAAGGTTAACAAACGATAAAGGAGATGTGCATGTATATAAGCAGAGAAGACCAAGCAAAAAAGATGAGAAATATATAAAAATGAGAAGACTTAGAAGAAGAAGAAGAAGAAGCACTTGAACCTTAAGACCTTTTTATTCTTTACATAGCCACAAAACTTTGCAAGTTTTATGAGAAAAAAGGCAGTTTGATCCATTCATTTGCCCTAAATTGCTTCTGAGATTGTTTATTATGAGATAAATGTATTTGATAGTGATGGATTGATATTATGAGTAGATGAATTGCAGGTCAATATTATTCAAGTGGAAATCGGATTTACATCTAGAGAAAGAACATCTTTGCCCTGGATGGCATGAACACTTGTCTGTTCAGGCATATATGTATCCCGAATATATCAGAAATTACTATAAATGATCACGTTCAAAACTATTACAAAAAGCTAAAGCCAATGAAAATACATCGTAGCTCTAGACTTAGAGTTATTGTTTCTTGAAACATTGTAATAATGATTTTTTCCCTTTGCTCAAAAAGTTTAACATCCATTTTTAAGAATATTGAGTTATTTTTCAATCTTGCATGATGAAATAATCAAAATACTCTTATAAATAAAAACAAATATGAACAGGTGTGAAGGGCTATTTTTATATTTGAATAATGATTTTATATATATATATAAGGGGAGATTTTTTATTTGACCAAATATATATAAAAATTAAAAAAAACACAATGAAATGAATAAAATACCATTAAAAATAAAAAAGAATTAAACTTAAGTCAATGAGCTTTTTTATCTTTTCATAATAGTTTTTTATGGTAATGAAGTTAGCTTAGGAATATTTAACCAAATATATATATATATATATATATATATATATATATATATATATATAAGAGAAAAAATGATAATGTGCATGTGGCACACTCCCCGACACGGAGGAAGCGCCTGCTCTCTTTAGACGACACGTCCAATGCCTTCTACCATCCAAAAATTGTCCCTACTACCATCCAAAAGTTAACTCGGGTTCACTTTTGTTTTTTTTAAATCAATTTATTTCAATTTAATCATTCACATTTTTTTTTCATATTTTTTTCTATGATATTATCTCAATTTTATATCTACGATCATGGAATTTTCGAGTTCACCTGATTTATTAGAGCTTTTTTTTTATAGTTTCACTCTACAATGTTGAGTTATTGATAATCAAGATAGACTGATCAGTTTTAGCTTTTTTTTGTTGTTTTTATTTTTAGATTATTTATTTATTTATTGTTATTGTATTTTTTTTCTCTATATTATTTAAATTATAAATTGAACCAATAACTTGAAATTTAGATTTTATTGTTATTTATATATAAAAAAAATTATCCATACACATCGAATAACAAACAATAAATCTAATATATAATTAAAACTTGTTGTGTGGTATCGTAAATTAGGTTGTCAGTGTTTGAAACATCCATAATCAAATGTACAGGGAGAATATCAATCATCAAACCACTGACTATTATTAAAAAAATAAAAAATAAAATAAAAAACCCTGAAGGAACGGGCATCGTGGTGGATGGCCATAATGGTCTGTCTCCCCCTCTCCAAACAAGAGTACAAGTGAGCTACATAAATATTTCCACATTTTCTTCACGATAACATGACATGTTTCTCTCTTTGCTTCTAGTAAACTTCTAGTTAATTGTTTTTATTTTATTTTATAAGAGATGGCCGAGCATGTAATGATTAAGAGTATTATTGAGGATGTGTTTTAAATTGTTTTTTATATATATATAAATAAATTAAAATAATAATTTATTTTATTTTATTTCTAATTTCAGTATATTAAATAATTTAAAAACATTAAAAAATCAATTTTAAATAAAAAATTAAATCTTAACCAAATAGCGTTTACGGATTTATATCTTGCAACAAAACCGTGGATGTAGTTAAAAAAAGAAGTCACGTTTCGGTCTATCAAACATCAATCGAAAATAATTATCTAGGTGGTGGTGGTGCAGTGGTAAAAGCTTAGAATTAAGAAATTTATTCTCTTTATGGTCTCAGATTTGAGCCATGTGGTTGCTCATATGATGGTCACTGAAGGCTTACATAATTGTTAACTTCAGGACCCGTAGAATTAGTCGAGATACGCGCAAGCTAGCTCGGACACCCATGTTAAACTAAAAAAATAACATCAGTTGAAAACTGTTCACAACCAAAATTCAACACCAGCACTTGGTCAAAGTCACAGTGCTCAATACTTGCATCATTTAAGGCGCAGGTGGCTATCATTTCAAAATTCAATGCTGAATTTTTCTTAGTATTGGAATTGAACCAGAAGATCAAATTAAGCTGCTAGATCCTGTTTGAGAATTGATTTGATATTTGCATGGAAGATAATAAATATAATTACCAACATGAAATGTATTCCTTCTATTAAAATCTATTTTTTTAATGCATCTTTTTATTATCTCGATGAAAACATAT
The DNA here is from genome assembly GCA_007827005.2 of Populus simonii. Taxonomy (NCBI): domain Eukaryota; kingdom Viridiplantae; phylum Streptophyta; class Magnoliopsida; order Malpighiales; family Salicaceae; genus Populus; species Populus simonii. The sequence continues at coordinate 14,470,418 of CM017464.2, forward strand.
TTTTTAACTGTAAACACTTTTTTTAAAAATAAAAAACTATTAAAATAATTTTCAGTATTTTATATATGTTATTGAAGCAAAAAAAAATAATGAATACAATAAAATCATGACAGGTGTCTATTAAAAAGAGTTAAAAGAGCAAAAACTTTACTTTCATTAAATATTATGGACCAATTTTTTTCATATTAAATATATAATAATTAAAAAATAAATTCTAAACATTCTCTAACAAAATCATAACATTATTTAAGAACTATAAAAAAAATTTAAAAACAACTCAAATAATATCACGATGACTATTTTTTTCAGTCTTTTTTAATAAAAAAAACCCTGTTTAAAAAACAATATAAAAGGGTTAGACACTTGGACTCACTTGCCTGGCCTAAAAAAAAAAGGTTCACATACTCGGCCCTTTATTTTATTTTTTTAGCTATATATACTTTTTAATAAAGTAGATGATACATTGTTTGCTTGCCTAAATTATAATTATCATCAAAGTAGTGGTCTGAAAATCAAATCAAAGCTTTTTTGATTCAGAATTTATTTTAATATATTTTTACATAAAAATATCTAATAAACATCCTTAAAATCTAAATAAAAAACTAATTTATAAACTCAAGAAATTTAACATCTATTAAAAAAACACAAGATCAAACTAAAAACAAAAATATTTCTCAACTCTGATTTACTTCTTAATTTTAATAATATAAAGACTCAAATACTTCTCTTGTAAAAAAAAAACACATCAAATTTAGCATTATCAGCCAATAAAATCTAATTAACTAATTATTTTATCTTTTCTTTGTTTTTTTCGATAAATCTCTCTCTCTTCTCTTAAATTTAAGGGATGGAATGTGAAGAATTTGTGTGTCTGGGTTAGCTTTTATGGTTGAGGTTGTGGTAGAGTACAACTCATTTATGCACGAAACTCAACCACAAAAGCTAATTTTTCTTATTTTTTATGGTTTTTTTAATAGATCCCACACCCAACCTCAACCTCCACCTCAAATACAAATAGACACTCTGCTCTGCTCTCTTCTAAACAACATCTCACCCATTTTCTTTGCCTACTCCTGACTTTCTTTCTTTTTCCTTCCACTCATCCACTCATATTTTAAAACTTTAAAACAGTGGTTGACTTACATATTATTCTCGGGTTAATCCAACTCGACTTAAAAATCTGAAGTTATTTATGTTTTGAATTATTTCGGATTTTGAGTCAAAATATTGCATTTATTTATTATTACTCTTTTTTTGACATATTCGATGCGAGTTGACTGAGTAAGTTTATAATTACCTGCTCTAACATCTTTTGACTCGTTTTTCTACCAATTACACTGCGCACTCGTACAAAGGCAGCACCCTGTTGAAAAAAAAAGGTGAGTGTTTGAAAAAAGCTTGAAGGTCAGATTTAGCTTTTTTAAAGAAGGGATCTAATATAATCTACCAATTCAAAATCTAAACTTTTGATCAAAGAAAAGTCTTGACTTGATTTTAGATCACAGTCCTTTGATTCAAGTTAAAAATAGCCCACAGAAACATATTTATAGTTTTTTTGAATCGAAGGTTAAGAACACAAATCAAATCAACTCCTAAAAATTATACCAAACGAAACCCTAATCTGTAAACAACTTTAAAAAATAAACAAATTAGCCTTACAAGGTTGAGAATGGATCTCTTCTTAACTCTAAACATTTATGAACAAATATTAATTTAAACATGTATAAGACAACGGTGCGACTTAATTTATTGTTTGCACTGGGTCAGAAATTCCACAGGTAGCAGGTACTGGCACCGGTCAATGCATGCATGGCGACTACTGTCATCTGGGCATTGAACGTTGAAATATTCGTGCTTGGCTAACATATTTCTCGATGGAACCCATCAAATGGAGATCGACAAAGACTGCACCCTGCTGAGAAGCAAGCACTGGTGATCACTGATGAGCGATGACCAGGTTGATGATCATTGTGGCTGGGAATCGTAAGTCTACTTGTTTGACTCGAAAGGAACAAATTATTTGTGGACGTATAGGAAGGAGGCTTGTCTTGCCACAATTCCTTAACAAATAAGCTCTTGAAATTTGAACTCACGAGGAACTTCTGCTAGCATGGTAAAGATTGCACACAATTTCATACTAATTACTGCAGTTTTCGCGACCCTCTTAAGAATATTTCTATAATGCAAGGAAAAAAAATTAAAAATAGCAATTCTTTTTCTCTAAATATAGCTAGGTGATAATGATTAGATAAAAATAAATAAATTTAAAGTTCACTTCTTATCGCAACATTTAACTATTACTAATTACCAAACAACTTGCCCCTTGACGGGTTCCTAAGAGCACATGTTATCTTTCTTTCTTTTTTACCCACCATTAGAAACTTGGCCCGCGCTCAATCAAGGGTTTTGGGTGGTGTTTATTTTTACAGTGGCATGGTACTTTTAGAAGAAACTTGAATTTTTTTTTATGTCATAGTATTAAAAATAAATTTTAAAAAAATAAATTTTTAAATAAAAAATATTTTAAAAAACAATAACTAAAATATCAAAAACTTAATTAGCGCAGCCAAGGTGATGATTCTCTAATTTCCATTCGGGAAAGTCCAACCTGTGAGACCATCCTTATTGACTTTAAGGCTTTGCTATAAATCCAGCTCAAACGGGCTGATAAAACAGGCCTCTGAGAATGCCTTTCGTTTTTAGTAGTGGATCACGCTTCTTGCTTCTCTGTTAACCGGGCCAGCCAAGGTTTTTGCATGGGCACGAAACCGGTCCTCATATTTTCTGAAATTATGTAAATTAATTTCAAGTACCCAGAAAAAGCGAATATTTTGTATAAAATAAAGAGTTAAGTTCTTGGCTTCAATCCCCGGCGGCATGATTACGTGATTCTCCAAAGAGGATATGAATGGATTTCGGACCTTGCTTCTTCCATTCATGGTCAAAAAGGGTCCTTTATCAACTTCAGCCGAATTTAACTTCACGAAAAGGGTCCCACGTATTTCTACCCCAGAAGACGAAGGAAGTCCAAAAATTTTTCATTCAGTAACCACCAGCTGATTAGATTTTATATTTGTTTTTTAAAAATTATAATTTCAAGTTTTATAAATGAAATATTAAAAATTTATATAATCATTAATTTTAGAGTTTATAAAATTAGTTGAAGTGTATGAAAATTGATCCAAACATCCATGTTAATAAAAAAAAACTCAATGATTTTTTTAAAAAAGATTTCAATGGTATTGGATATTTCTAGTCAATTTTTTTATAGTGTGTTTTTTTCATTGTAGTGTAGGATATTTTTCTAAAATATTTTTTTAAATAAAACATACTTTTAAAATATATTTAAAAAGCTACCGTTCTTAAACATTGACTAGTAGTAATCGCTTATTTATGTATTAACAAAGAAACTTAAATATGTGTCCATTTTACTAAATAAATTGACTACCGTTCTTAAATATATTTTATTGTAAATTGAAGCGGTGCTTCTTTTTTTTTAATCATCGAGCTTTTTTCATTACAACTTAGTTATTTTATAGCCAAATTGATGATCAATTATTTCAAATTTATTATGGAAGCACAAAAGACAAAGGATGAAATCACAAAAAAACTAAAACTAGGTGGCAATTTTAAAATTAGCACAAAAAGTTAATTATGGTCTCCCAACATTCCAATAGATACATTTCCGGTCTCCTTAGTTTTAAAAAATTCACTTATGAACAAAAACTTCATTTTTTTTTATTTACAATTTCTAAGTTTGAGAGAAGATAGAGAGAGTTATTGAGTTCTTGTGGAAGAGAAAGAAAATCATCAGTTGACATCAATTTCATTCAAAAACAAATCAATTTAAATATCAACTAGTTTCATTTGATGAGAGCAATTCTGCTCAAATGTTATTTAGCCTTTGACTTGTCTAAGAAATTGGATTCGGTTCGTAAATTTTTTAAAATTCAAATTAATTTTTTATTTTTTATTTTTTTATTGATTTCTAGGTTATTTCAAGCTATCAATGGGATTATTTAGATCTCTAGGATGTTTTTGATCAAACAAAAATGGGTTGAGAATGCATTTTTAGGTGTTGTTTGATTAAATAGCATTCAATTTTTTGTTTATTTTCGAGATAGTTCTTAGCATTTTTTCTATAACATTAGCTGGTACACTTATTTTAACCCTTTTATAATGGTTTTATTATCTTAAATTTTATTTAGTGCCTTTCCCACGCATGTCAAATTTTATTGTCGTATGGTTTGATAAAAAATCTAAAAAAATTATTCAACCAATTTGGACCCATTACCTGATTCAGATTCATGGGTTTGATAGAACAACTTAAATTGACTCAATTCAATAAAACATATTGCCATTTCAATATGTTAAAAGAAAAAGTTACATTGACATCATCTAAATTTTTTTACTCTCGACACCGAACCTGGTTATAACTAAGTCACATCAAGTTATTTTCTGCCCTATTCAATTTGAAAATCGAACCAAGTATGGGTCCGGGTTGGAGGGTCTCCAATTTAGCATGCAAGGTTGAGCCACATTTGGTGACATTGCCAGAAAGTTTTACATGGCAATGCATTATTTTTATATTTTCTTAATGTATCTATATCAACCCAACCAAGTCCATTATCCACTTCACAAGTTTGTTATGTTAATCCAAGTTAATTCAGGTTGATAAAAAGTGTTGTCATCTCGGTATGTAAAAATAAAAGAATAAAATGATATTATCTTAAATTTTTATTTTTTTTATATCAAACTGGATTTTTTTTACATAGAATAGAAGGTTTTAGTTTTATAAAATATATCATCCATAATTTATTTTAATCATATTAATATTTCAAGTTAAAGAACTTGAAGAACAATTTCCAAAAACATTTTAACCCTAAAAGTAATTATTACTCAGTTTAAATTTTACCTCAAATATACTCTTTAACAATGTTCTATAAAACAAATTAAGCAGAAACCACTAGCTAGTGATTGATTATTTTGAGGTAATCGTTGTGCAGGGTAAAGATGTAGATTACCATGATTTTGTTAGCATTTTGGCGCTGCTTATTATCAATTCAACCATCAGCTTTATAGAGGAAAATAATGCTGTAAATGCAGCAGCAGCGCTTGTGGCTCGGCTTGCACCAAAAACAAAGGTTTAAGATTTATTTCTCTCTCTGTTTTTTTTTTTGGTTTCTTCATTTTCTCTGTATCTTATCTTTTCACAAATTATTTCATTAACTTTTCCTTTCCTTTACCAGTTCATGTGATAAGTTTTACGTGATGGGAAATTGAGAGGGGAAGATGCTGCAGTCTTAGTACCCAGAGACTTTATTAGTATCGAGTTAGGCGACATCATTCCTGCTGATGCTCGATTGCTTGAAGGAGATCCTTTGAGAATTGGCCAGGTCCCAACAATTGCTGCTTGAACACCATTATTTAGATGTGTAGCATCATGATCTGATCTTGGAAACCCGTGGCTAGGTTCAAATGTTAATAGGAACTAGAAATGTATGCAAGTTAGAGAAAATATGTGAGAATTGTGCTCCTTTGCATATAAAAAGTGCAGCTAGCTAGAGTGTTTATACTACAAACAAACCTCTGGCTCTGTCACTCTGTTGGACTTCCATTAGAGATTCTACACAAAAGATTGACCTTTTGTCCATTTTTATTTCTTAAATAGTTGAATTTGTATTTTCTCAAATTTCTCAAAGCAACAGTAGCTGGATAATTTTTATTTCTTAAATAGTTGAATTTGTATTTTCTTTTGAACCAAAACTAGTTGGGTTACGTTCTTAATATCATGATAACGATTTATATATATAATCATGACGACGGAGTGATTATATGCGTAAAAATTACCGGAGGGGGGAAGATATTGTCGACTGATTTATCTGATGAGTTTATTAATGAAGAATACAACGCCATGATGACAACTTGAGGCTGAGGGGGCGACGGCGAATTACCAGGTGCCTCATGCTAATAGATAACAGTTTTTGCTTGGTAAGGCAAGCTGGGCCATCTCATATTACGTGAATGCGGTAAAAATATTTTTTTAAAACTGAAAATATATTAATTAAAATTTATTTTTGATATTAGTATGTGAAAATAATTTTAAAAAATAAAAAAATTTTAATTTTAAATAAAAAAAATATCAATTTTTTACTAAAGAAGGTTTGGGCAGCATTCTTAAACGCTACCAGTTTGCAAAATCAAATTATTCTCTGAATTTTCTATAGTAGAAGAAATCTCAAGACAACTCTTCGCTGCATCTTATCTTAATCATATAAATATGCCGAAAATATTCATCTTATCATTAGATATTTTTTGTTATTCGGTCAGAATATATTTGGACTGACTAAGTCAATTTTATCATATCACGGCAATTCTCACACATTCAATTTTAAATCTAAATTGGATAAAGAATCGGATCAAGATGTTTCAATATTAATCCACTAGATTAGATTTAATGAAACTACAAATAATTTTATACTACCTAGATGTTTTTTATTATGTTAAAAAAATTTGATATAACACCCAACGAAGCTCAAGCATATAAGTAGTGCATTTCTAATTCAAATCAACTACCAAAAATGAACCAAATTCTACTCAAATGTGCAAGAGCCTCCACGTATACTAGTATATATTATCAATGCATTTTTTAGCCAAAAAAAAAAAATCATGAACTCGGACTTTGTTGCATGTATTTAATAAAATAAATTAAAAAACATGTTAAAAATTTATTGATGTTAACAACAAAAACTAAGTTAGAAAGTATATCAAGATGATTCAAAGTCACAAAAGTAATCATAGAATGTGATATTTGATCAATAGATAACCCGACACATTTTCTAAAAAGAACAGGAGCCGCCCACACTCTAGCGTGTGCAATACTTTTGCTAACCATCTTTTTTAACATTATTTATATTTATTTAATTATAAAATTATCCCTAAATTAACTTAAAAATAACAAAAAATACTAATACAATATCAAAATGCCCTTGAACACAAGCCATAAAAATTTCAATTTCCAAAGGCATTTATGTTATTTTCAAGTGCTTAAGAAATTAAAAATACAAAATACTCCTAGAAATAAAATTTAGAAAATTTGAGAATAAAAGTAATGTAGTTATTTACTGTTCATCATAAATAAATAAATAAATAAATAAAAACTATTTATTCCTTATTTGTAACGACTAATGAATCCCTGTAAATAAGATCATATTACCTTGCTAGTTATCTAGTTTGTTTTGAGTAGGGAAAAAATAATTTTAAATTGGATGAACGATATTTTTTTCATGCTTTTTATATTTATTTATTTTTGTTTATAATCAAAATCATAATATAGTGATTGTGTTTGGTGAGGGCCCGTTAGCTACAGCAAGAATGGATAAGATCATAGCTGTCTTTATTTTATTTATTTATTATTATTATCTTTAATGAAAGTACCCGCCATCACGTGAAATACTACAAAATCATTGTAATAAGTGAGTGTAGCTCTTTTATGTTTTTCTTTTTGCGACAAACATTATAAATAATAATTAAAGCGATCTTCTTCTCCTTTGCGTTCCTCTTCCACTTCAATACATTAAAATTGTTTGTTAAAGTGTTTTTTTTATTTTAAAATATATATTTTTTGTTTTTTTAAATATCAATACATTAAAATAATTAAAAAAATCATTAAAAAAAACTCTTCCAAACCGCAACACCAAACACATACGAAGACGGTAAAAAAAAATGGATGAAGCCGAACAATAAAATGCTTGAAGCATTAAACATGGTTTTCTTTATAGAAAAAATAAATCTAAACAGTATTTTATTGTAGTTTAATTTATAGTGTTGTTGAACCAAAAGTGATAAAACTAATGAAATTATTTGGCATTGTTTTGACAGAGCATTAATTAAAATTGGCATGAGTTTTTCATGGAGTCGGAGGCACAGGGCAGTAGCTTGGGGGTGGTTCTCCTCCCTCGCTAGGTGCCCATGTATAAGAATTTTCAACATAATTTTTTTTTTTTTTTAAATCACGTAATCCGGCACGATGGGGTTAGCAGTACCAATCAAATTGTCTGTGTCCGTGTTTTGTCTCTGTCTCGTAGTTACGTGGACATGAGTAGATGACCACCACATAATAATAGGATTAGGATTAATTATAAGAAAAGTTAAATCACATGGGGAAATTGCTTTGGTTTTTTTTAAATAGTGTTTATTGTTATAGTATTTTTTTTTATTATGATTTTTTAAAATTTATTTTTGTTGATTTTATTTTTTAATATTGAGATAGTTGAAAATTTAACTTTATGATTTTTTTTATTTTGTTTTTTTGTGAGATTAGCGTAGTTTACAAGTTTGTCAAGATAACACAGATTGCCCCGGTTTATGGATATCATGTATTTTTTTTAATTGAACTTGATTTTTTTATAGTCTATTTTTTATATATATATTGTTAAAAAAATATTATTAAACTTTATGAAATAACAAAAATTAAAGAAAGTATGGGAAACTATTGTTCACCCAACACCAATTGCACCATGAATTACAAACGTAATCCACAATGTTTTGCTTTTTTTTTTGAATTTTTGTCATGATTTTTTTTTCAAATTGTTTTTTGATGATTTCATCTTTAAAATTGAGATTGTTGAGAATTTAGCTTCGTAATTTGCTTCGTTTTGTTTTGTCTTTATATAAGGTTAACATGGTTTACGGGTTTGCCAAGGTAACCCAGGTTGCCCCATTTTACGAGTTTGGTGGAATTTTTTTTTAATTGAACTTGATTTTTTTTTAATCTATTTTTTTTCTTATATAGTTAAAAAAAATAGTTTTAGAAAAAAGTCATGTTATTAAACTTTATAGAGTAACAAAAATTAAAGAGTGTGAGGAAACCATTATTCACCCACACATATTGCACCGTAGATGACAATAGCAATCTATAGTGTTTTGCTTTCTTTTTTATGATTTTGAATTTTTGTTATGATTTTTTTTTCAAATTTGTTTTTATCGATTTCATCTTTTAATATTAGAATGGTTGAGAATTTGACTTTATAATTTGTTTATTTTTATTTTACATTTCTATAAGGTTGGCATGGTTTGTGAGTTTGTCAGAGTAACTTAGGTTGCCTGGGCTTACAAGTTTGGCGGGGTATCTTTTTTTTTTTATTAAATTTGACTTTTTTATCATCTATTTTTTTCTCATATAATTAAAAAAAAATAGTTTCAGAAAATAGTTATGTTATTAAACTTTATAAAGTCCACGAACCTATTTACAGGTTTTGCTGGTTAGCTTGGTTTGCGGGTCTGACAAGTTTAACTTTTTTAAATTATTTTTTTTCATCCTTAGATATTGGGTTGATTGAGAATTCAATTTCATAATTAGTTTCGTTTCGCCTTTTATAAGGTTATCGTGATCTAATAAAACATCTCGATACTGAGTTGGTGTTTAATTTCGCAATCATTTATTTTTGTTATCATATAGTTAAATAAAAAATAGATTAAAAATATAACAAATTATAATCTCGGTGGAGTCCATAACCCAGTTCACAGGTTTGACATACTAACTCGGCTTACTCGATTCACAGGTTCGACAAGTTTACCCACCGATATGATATTATTTTTTTGTTTTTGGTCTTTTAATTGTTTTTAATTTATTTTTTTATTTCATTATTTAATATTGGATTGGTTGGGAAATGGACTGCATTATTGATTTTTGTTGCTTTCTGAGGATAATTGTCTCAAATAAATGTCTATTTTTAGGTTGATTCTCAATTTTATGAGCATATATTTTTATCATATAATTACGTTAAAAAAATTATAAAAAATTATTAAACCCAATAGAGTTCATGACCCGGGTTGCGGAGGGGCGAGGTTGATTTAATATGTCATTATCTCAACATGTTTTTAAAAAATTATCATCTTGAAGTTTTTTTAAAAGCTAAATCATGTTTTTTTTCAATCATTAAGGTTGCACTTGGATCTATGAAATCGATCGATTTAAGTCGAGTTAGCTTTCACATGGTTTAATTAAAAACTTGAGTTAGACAAAGAGTTGAGTCGGGAGGTTTCAAAATTAACCTACTTGATCAGGTTTAATAACATTATTAAAAAAATTCTTCATGCTCTTATTATTTTTTTTTATATTTTTAAAAAAATTAATCGAACCTGTGGCGGAACACGAGCCAATATACTAGTTAATTCTACTATTTGTGAGAATAAAATATAAATATCTAAAATTCAGTTTTGTATCATTTTATGCTTTCGGAAACTAAAAAAATTAATTTTGTTTTTATGGTTTTTTGAAAGCCATTTCTTATAGGGCAATACTAGCCGTCCCTTTTTTTAATTTAAAAATGATGTTCTTATGTCACAAACACGTTTGAAAAAGAAAGAAAAATATGTAACTCAAGTTATAAACTTGACTAGGTCAAATATGTTAGTTATATTTTAATTAGATGATAAAAAAATAAACAACGATAATAGATGAACCAAATTAAAAAACAAATCTCAATAACCTTGAATTGTTTTTCAAAAAAGGTCCCCTATTCATTAAAGATGAAAGAACAAAATTGAGTAAAAAAAACCCTAAAGAAATTAGCCTAAGTCAATCCATGATAGCATGGCTAACCCCGATAATTAGAGTTGAGTCAATTCAAGTTATCCCATCAAACCCGCAGTTCAGATTATGAGATCGAGATAACTTGATAGAAAAAAAACGAAGAAAATTACAAAGTTTATTTTTTTTTTTAAAAAAAAAATCAATGTTGAATAATGAAAACATATAAGAAAATGAGTAAAACAAATGTGGGTAATATTTATATTTTTATACCCTGTAAAAAATAAAAAATTATTATGATCTTAAAAAAAGTTTTAAAATAATATCTTAATACTTTGCATGTGATTGATGGAAAAAATAAAATAAATAATAACAAATAATATGATAAAATCATGTTAAGAATATATGTAAAAAAATTTAAAATATTTTTTTAATTGAATATTCCTAAAATATTTTCTATTTATTTCATATTAGACACATAATAATTAAAAAAAGAGATAATATTTCCATTAAAACCTATAATATCATTTAATATTTTGCCTTTCTAGGCCAGGTCTAGGTTCATGTACAATGAAAAAAAGAAAAGAAAAAGACATTGAATTTTTATTTCATTGTGAAATTCGGTCCTCAAAATCAATTATTTTTAACTAATATAATCGATTAATTCAACGTCTAAGCACTTTTTTTTACTTTTAAAGAATCTCATGTTAAACTAGTAAAAATAAATCATCAAGTTTAATCTCAAAAATAAACTTAAAACATTTCCATAATATGCTTTAAGTTACTAATGTAATTAAAAAAGCAAAAAAAAATGTCTATTGTTATTATTATTATATAATTAGGAGTATGAAAGTAATTTTAATTATTTCTAATGATTCTTGGCAAGGTGACAAATCAGATGGGGCCCTGCAAGCCAAGGAGGACGTAGTTTAAATAACTCTATGTTGGTTTGGTACTCGGTTGGTACACACAGCATCTCTCTCAAATCCCTCAGCTAATCCGGATATTGCATAAAAAGAAATCACGTGCTGTAATGCTGTCCACGTATTTCCCAACTAAACAATTAACTTTACATCCCTCCCACGCGTTCACATCTGTAGTATGTTTCACGTTCCGAAAATCAGAGAAAAGAGCAATCACAAGTACTTGTGAAAAATCCTGGGAAAAAAAAATTGAGTATAAATTCTTCATTTAGTGACCATTAATTAGAATCTCGAATCTTTTTTTTTAATACATATATATATATATATTTCCAAATGATATTTTACAGTTAAGTATCATGATGTTGAAATTAAGAATATCCGAATGGCATTAGTCAAAAAACCATCAAATTTCATTATGATTTCTTCGAACAATGCCAGTACTGCTGTGCTATATATTAGTGTTGCATTTCTCCATCTTTATCCATGTTGTCTGTAAATCACCACAAGCAAATCTATCTGTGCGTCTTCCTAGTAAGAATATGCTCTGCAATCCATGCCGTTTTCTCACTACAACATATGCGCTGCTTAGCCACCCTTCACATCCCGAAAGGCGCGTTTGACAAAAATATCTCATTTCGAAACACCCCCCCTCCTCTTCCATGACCAGCTACTTCGATTTCTTCTTTTGTTTTCTTCACTAGTTGCGAAATGAATTTGAGATTTTTTTGCAAAAGCTGATGCTTTCATGCCTTGCCAGATGCCTATTTTGTCATTGTCATTTACACATACACCACCCATTTTACACCACATGTTAAGCAGGATCTCCGCTTTACGTTAATCTTGGCTTTTTGTACCATATACTATCAAGTTAAGCACGGATTTTGACACCAAATCAGAGTTTTAATATACTACTTTCTTTTCGTGAGAGTCTGGTACTTCATTGTCAAGAAGGCAAGAATTGAGCATGGTCATGCGAGCTATTGTTGACTCCGAATGACGAAGAACCCCATAATATTTTCTTGTTAGGATCTTAAGATTTTATTCAAAAAAATTACCTTAGAATTTATAGAGAGAGTTTGATTGCTTTGACTAGCGAGGTTGTGGTTAAGTGGGATTTTAGTTGTATTGTCATTAATGACTCAATTGAAGTTTTTCGATTTCAAATCAGCATCTCTGTCTGAGAAAGCAGCTCTCATGGGAAGGGCAGGATCAAGCCCGTTTTCGAGTCTCGGGCATTCAGTTGGTGTTAGATTTTCTCAAGAGCTCAGTTCTTGCAGAGGTAAGTGGGGAAGATGACGAATCGTTGGTATTAGCTCTAGAAGAACATGTAGTGCTGTTAGATTCCTATGTTTTTGTCTATGTTCCATGATGTTTTTGGCAATCAAGCAGGTATCATGCTCTGAGCCATTATGTTTTCCTTTGAATTTCCCTTTTGTGTGTTTACTGAGGTTGGTCTGCTTTTTTGCTACCTGATGCTTAAACAAAGACCCAAGTGTTAGCACATAATTATAAATGGAAATCGAGTCTCAATTCTTTAACTTACAGCCAGTGCCGGCCAGAAGCAAGCCCCCACTTAACAAAAAAAAAAAAAAAACAAAGATTGTTAAAGATTTTACTTGTCAAATATTCATAAAAAAATAATAATAAAATATTTCTTAAACATTTTGAAAGTTTCAATTTATAATTTTGTTCAAGACACCTTCACCTTAAGCCGGCTCTGCTTACAGCATGTACTAATTTCTTGCTTTAGCTTTCTAATTTGGCATGGTTGGTGATTCAGCATTTCATCAATATAGAGGAAATTTCTTCTCATTAAAAATGAGCTAATGAGTGTTTTGCTTCCATGGCTTCTTAGGTTCAGGAGTATTTACGAAGGCATCTTATTCGAGCAGTTCAAATGGTACATATATGTCAAAGAGGGCTTTAAGCTCAGTTGACAAAGAAAAATTTGCAGCGGAGAATTACTTCTATCAGATTAATGGAACAAGTGTTTCTAGTTCAAGTCTGTTTTCCAGAAATGTGAAAGCACTTGATGCCTGCGATGATGAGTATGGGGGAGTTGTTGTCGATCCAGATAGGCTACCGGTTAATCCAGATGCCTTTGCTTCAATGCTCCGTTTTTCCCTCTCTCATTGGAAAATGAAGGTGATTTTCGGCCGACGCTTGACTTAAATTGTGTCTTGGCTATCATATGTTGGTCGAATGTGGAGCCATAAGATTGTTTCTTGGATACCCTATGTTGGTCACCAAATTGACTTCCAACTATTTCATCTTACTGCAGGGAAAGAAGGGAATTTGGCTTAAGTTGCCCCTGGAACGATCAGAGCTTGTTCCAGTTGCTGTGAAGGTAACTTCTTATGCTCAAACTTAACCATTACTGAATTGTTTCCTTTCCTTGGCTTCAACCATCTGCACTTCAAACAAGTTCTTCAAATGACTCAAGAAAATGCTGAAGAATGTTGTCTCCATCTATCTTGTCGCAAGACATAGAATCTGAGTGGATGAGTTGATTTACAGGAAGGTTTCCAGTATCACCACGCAGAACGAGGATATGTGATGTTGACTTACTGGATTCCTGAAGGACCTTGTATGCTTCCCACTAATGCTACACATCAAGTAGGTGTTGGGGGATTTGTGATCAATGACAAAAACGAGGTATGATTATCGAGGATAAGAGATGTTTCTAAGCTGCCCCTCATAACTAAAATTCACAAATTTAGGACGCTCAATCTTTCCTTAGCTGCCATCTGCCTTAGGTTCCTGCGTATCCAAATAATGTTTTATTTTGAATGACAGAGGAGTTTTTGGTTGAAACGGGTACACTTTTCTTGTGTGTTTTTTCATTTAGCCTGCTGTTTACATGTAGAATGTGAGAGCTCCCCACCCCTCCCAACCAAATTTAACATAAGAGAAATGAAGTCAGTCAAGCACCTTGGTTGTTTACATCTGTGAACTGTCTTAACTGCTGATCACCTTATTGGGGGTCACAAAGGAATTATTAAGGCTCTGTATCTTGAAAACAGAGGAGCCTAAATATCCAGTGATAATTTAGAGCACCAGTAGTCCTTCAGCATTAGAACGGACTCGGATACATGTATATTTTTTTTAGAGTTCTTTGCCAATCAATTGCAGGTTCTTGTAGTTCAAGAGAAATTCTATGCTCCATCATTTGCTGATCTTTGGAAAATACCGACTGGTTTTATTCTCGAGGTACGTAATTTGATCTTCAACTAAGGAATCAGTTACTTATGAAAACCCCGAATGAAAGACCAGCCTCAATACTTTTTTTAAATCTCGATTGTTATATAATGTTTCAGTCAGAAGAGATTTACTCTGGAGCTGTAAGAGAAGTCAAGGAGGAAACTGGTGTAAGAATCTTGTACTTCTTTTATTTACAATAATATTTAGCAACTTACATCAGCATAATAAATTTACATTGCATGATCAAGCCTTGCCAATCATGTTAGCTGAATTTTTGTTTATTTTGCAGGTTGATACTGAGTTTGTGGAAGTTATAGCATTCAGGTAACAACTATTGGCATTGCCTTCACTTTTTTCCTCTCATGCCAATAATCATGCACTGAACAGTTCAGGAAATGTGCAAATGATCCCTTTCTTTCCGGTGCAAAGGAAAAAAAAAAAGAAACATGTGATCTTCACGTGATTAATTTCTAATGGAAGCATCACAGGCTCATAATCATGTATATTTAGCTATGAAGATGCCATGCCCGATGAAACCTTCTAGAAATTACAGAGTACATACGTGCTTTTCCCAACACACTGTCTAATGTCTTCTTCAATTCCAATTTCAGGCATGCTCACAATTTGGCTTTCGACAAGTCAGATTTGTTCTTTGTTTGCATGCTGAAACCCTTGTCAGCCCAGATAAAGGTTGATGATCTTGAAATCCAAGCAGCCAAAGTAAGTGCCTGACCTTACTGATGTGTGCAAGTTAGCTTCACTTTATTCATTCTTGCATAAATAATTGCAAAAATCTTGGAAAATAATTCCTTTACCTGATCTAAGATATAAGTCAATCCACATAAGCTATGGTTTATTTGTCCCTTTCTGATTGGCCTGATGATGATTCTTTATAATCGCGCAGTGCTAGCTTGTTCTTAATTTTAGCTGGGAAAATTACTACAGGATCGTAAATCTACTCTCATGATTTGTTTTTTCCCCAAATGCAAAAATAAGATTGCATATTGGGATCATCAAAGAGTACTGGAAACTGAAGCTGAGCTAGGAGTTTCCAAGTGGATGTATAAGATTGGATTTTGCCTGACTATTAGTTGACACTGACTACAGACTAATAAATCTCCCTCATTATCTTGTGCTTTCATCCTGCAGTGGATGCCCCTTGTTGAGTTTGTGGCGCAGCCGCTAATCCAAGAAGATGGCATGTTCAAGAAGATCATTGACATTTGCATTGCCCGCCTAGGGAAACATTACTGTGGACTATTACCTCATCAAGTAGTTTCCAAATTTGATGGCAGGCCTTCCTGCCTGTACTACAACGTAATCGACGATCAAGATGTC
Organism: Populus simonii; assembly: GCA_007827005.2. NCBI lineage: Eukaryota > Viridiplantae > Streptophyta > Magnoliopsida > Malpighiales > Salicaceae > Populus > Populus simonii. Next base: position 14,486,414 of record CM017464.2, read on the forward strand.
AACTGCAAAGGCAATTGAAGCTATCCAAGAACTATTTCACAATCTTAACATCCCTCGCCTGTTGTTTCCTGGAATGCGTCTGGTATTTTCCCCTTTGAAGAACGCGACGATAACAACAACAGTGCAAGCATACGAGGCTTGACAAGCTAAAGACCAAGTAAATATATGTTCTTCTTGAAGAACGCGGTTCTTGTAAATGAGTGACAGCACCAATTCTTCTGTTACTACTTACTCTAATTGATATTTCTTCCGGAAGTTACTAATTTGTTCGTTGTGGCATTAATATTACAAGCTGCCTTCGTATCCACTGTGATTCCCTGCTAATCAAACTGAGCATTGTTCTATGTAAACGAAATCTAATGAAGGTGACGTGGAAAACGTATTGCGATATGTTTGGACAAAGGTAAAGCACGAGAGCGTCAAACATGCGCTCTGAAATTATAAACCAATTTTTCGGATGGTTCGACAGTCCTAGCTATACAGGAGGGGTCAATTACAACTCTCAAATTAGACCTAGAATATGCATTTTTGTAGTTTTAATTATTTTTTTAGTTAATTTTAAATTTTAATTACCTTTTCTATTTATTCTTGATTTCTTTTGGCTAGATCGGTTTTTTTCCTCCTGTATAGCTAATAAATCAATTTCTAAAAGAGTTCAGAAGTTTAATTATGCGTTTTTCAGTTCAATTAATTATTACAATTATAATTATAAAAAATAATAAAAGAGTTCAGGGTTTTGCATAGTACATTCATACTATGTACTCCCTCACATGTCACTGAAGTGGTGGATTATGGACTCAAGTAGTGATTTTTTTTTTGTTTTGTTAATTTTTTTATGGTCGAATTAATAACTAATTCTTATATTTTGTTATAGAAAAAAACAATTAAAAAAATAAAATACTAGAATATTTTTACATGGCTTAATAATCGTGTCCAGAATGAAATTCACGCGAAAATTCATTTTGGCCCATCTATCTCCCTCTTTTTTAATTCATAGACCTTTTGATTTTTGAAATTTTGAATTTTACAGGTAATTTTATTTTTCTTATTTTTAATTTCTAGGTTTTAGAAAAAATAAAAAAAGTCATTGGAAAATGATAAAAAAAAATAAAGAGTCATCAGTTGATCATATTTTGACTATACAAAATGTTATTTTTTGTGTTAACAACTTCCATTCGACAAGAAGAATTATGCCGGGGTGGTTTTTTACCTTTTTTTTGCTAAAAAATAGACCAAGAGATTTTTTTTTTTCCAGTTTGATTTTGTGTTTATAGACAAGTTTTAGGATGTTTTGAGTTGATTTATTGGTTTATTGATATCACATGAGTTTTTATTATGTTTTTAGGTAAAATGAATTGAAAATGATATTTTTAGATTAAAAAACCACTAACCTAATTTTCCGACCATATATTTGATGATGAGAAGTTGGGTACAGGGAAAAGATGTTTCATCTGCACTTATTTTTTTTAAAAAAATAAAATTAACGATATGTCATTTATTTTTTTTTGCTAATGAAAAAATAAAAAGAAAAAAAACCCATTTCTTTTGATAGGCCAAGTTTATTGGCCATCCAGACCCAAGCACTTAATCTTCCTTTTTTTCAACTTTAATTTAGTTATTTATTTATATATATAAATTTTGGGCTGTCTCAAAATCCATTTTCCAACCACCATATCCGCCTTCAGAGGCTAAGATAGACAATGCCATGTGTGATGCGCGACAATGATATGAAGGCATTGTCCCCCGGAGGACCGATCACTGCTTTCATTTGAAAGTTTGGTTAATTATTAAGACTAACAATGCTTTCTTTATCTGTTCATTGACTTAAACACATTTCTTATTTTTCAGGCAGCAGTCGTTGGATTATTATTATTATTAGCTACTTTTTTGGAAGGTAATGATCCACTTGTTTAATTTCTGCACATCTAGAATATATTTTTTTTACATCAACACATTAAAATTATTTAAAAATATAAAAAATAATTTTAATTTATTTTTCTAAAATAATTCTGCACGTAACGTACTGTGACATATGTTTTGTCTGAGAGGGCATATTCTAAAACCCAGAATTTCAGTCTCATGTAGCTTGGATTATTGGTAGGTACAGTACTGTAATGACCAATGAACATAACTGAAAAATTTCCACTTCGCCACTGGTTTTTGGACTGGAACTAATGTTTTTATCTGATAGAATGTTCATTCATTTTGTGCTTTTGCAGAGAGCTTGGATCATACGTTCCTTTCCATTCTTGCAGAGGCCTCACGTTATCCAGGAAAAGTAATATGTATGTCTCTCTCTGTGTGTGTGTATATATAGAACTTTTTTATTCTTGATTACCTTGTATTTTGTTTTGTTTTTGCTATAGACCTGTTGTTTTTTAAAAGATAATTTTTTTATTTAAAATTAAGTTTTTAGTGTTTTTTAAATTGTTTTAATGTATTGATGTTAAAAATATAATAAAAAATATATTATCTTAATATATTTCTAAATAAAAAAATAATAATTACCATAATGCTAAAACAAGCCAATCATCTAATGCGTTAACATGAAGTCCATTAATTTGATTTGATTCGATAGAATCACCTTCTTAGCAAAATAGCTTGTTTGATATGTTATTATTTAAAATATAATTTTTAAAAAATATTAGAAGAAAGGTTTTTCTGTAAATACAGTGTAATAGGGATATAAATACTTTTTTTAAAATAAATAAAAACTCCATAGAGAGAATTTAATTTTGATACCAAAACTACTCTGAAAATTCTCTTAACCTTGAGATCCAAAACGGAACAATATTGAAAACTATTATATAGAAAATAAAAGATAGTTTGTGGAATAAATAAACCATAGATTGAATATCAACTATGTAGTTGTCCAGCGGACACTCACCAGCAAAATTTATAATGAAGTAGCGGTTATTTTTTTAAGTTTGTTTTATTTAAAAATAAATTAAAATAATATTTTTTTTAATTTTTTTTAATGTAGCACATTAAAATAATAAAAAAGCTATAAAAAATAATTTTAAATAAAAAAATTAAATTAAAAAAAAAACACAAATTCAAATACGAATTTAAACAAATCTATGCCATTTTAAAGTTAAAAATGATAAAACATAAAAAATTACATTTGGTACAGTAATGAGAAACATGTGAAACTGTGAGAGATACGGAATTATGGAATGTGTTTTTTTTTAAAGAAAATGGAGGAGGTGACAAACACAATTTCCTAATCCATAAATCAATCAATTAATAATAATAAAAATTAACTTTATCACGTAGAAGCTCTAATTATTGAAGCCATCTATCTTCCTTTCTCACCTCCCTTGGAAGGAAATACAAGAACAGCGGAAATTGATTCAAATCCTCTCACACTTGAGAAACCCAATTTCCTAATTATCTATCTATCTATATTTACAAAATCTTTCGTACGCTCTCTGCGCTTACATTCATAAATAAATATTGCCATTTCTTTTCTGCTAGAATTGAATTCTTTTCTGATTATTTGTATCTGATGTTTTATTCTTGCTAGGGTTTGTCGCTTCAATTCCTTCCACTCTCAGTTTATTGGTAAACTAACTCTCTCTTTGTATCCTCTGTTTGTTTTCCGAGAAAATGCAAGAAAGAATTAAAAAAAAACTAAACAGTCAGCATATTTTTCTTTTATCCCCCCCCCCCCCCCCCCCCCCCCCCCTACTTTTTTTCACTTTTCACAGCAACCATACTGCTTGCTTAAACTTTTCGTAGCTTCAGTTTTCCATGCTGCTCTTGTAATATTTCTGTTATTATGATTTTTAAGGGCTCTGTTGAATTGATGTAGAGGATGGTGAGCTTGTGATATAGAAATTTTGGACTATAAATTGCAGAGTTGTTGATTGCGAACAATGCGGTTGTTTCCTTTGAGCTCGAGCTCGAGTACAAGCTCGGAGAAGGAGCAGAGTAATGGAGGGAGCAGTCGTGTGATGTTGTATCTTAACATATATGATCTTACACCTATAAATAACTACCTCTACTGGTTTGGTCTTGGGATCTTCCATTCCGGTATTGAAGGTAATTTATTGATTTTTAATGGATGATAGAATCTTTTTTTTCCCTGCTTAATTGTGCATAATTTTGGCATTTCTAGTTGAATTTTGCTTCTTGTGAGAGTATTCTAGGTTTTTCACTTTTGGCATGATAGTTGTGGACTAATGGAAACTACAAGTGATAATCACTGTTCGACCTGCATAGATTTCTCATTTTGCTCTTGGTGTTGGGGTAAAACTTCTATTTTTGGAGACTTTTTAAGATAGGCTGAAATTCATGATGAGGGAATCATGAGCCAGAGAAGTGTACCATTTTTTATAGGATCAACACAAAAAATTTGCGTTTGCAATGGGGTTGATCACCTAAGAGTAAAGGATTCTTGCAAATAAGAGTCAAAGATATCTCGAGACATGGACAGATGTATCTCTATGATGCATTTATCACAGTCAAAGAATGTTTCGACCAATATGAAGTGGACATGGAGTAAAAGATGCAATATACAGTAATATAGCGACTTAAATGTGCTTCTAATTCTGAAAGCAAGCAATGCAATCTTTTTTGTATTTAATTCAATAGAGATATTGTTTACAAATATGCAAATTATCTAGCTTTATAGATGCTAATAGAATAAGTATTGTTTCATTGGGAGGATACATTCACAATCCAAATTTTCTTATGTCTGTCATCCTGCACATGTAACATAACTCATCTCAATCTTCCTAAATTAATCTAGAGGGAGCGAAGAGCAGATTTGTGCTAGTTTATTTTCTTCAGAGGTCTGCACATTCACAAACTTTTAGAATGAAAGTTATAAACTGGAAGAGATTGTGAGCAAGGACGGATGGTCTCTTCTTTGTGGACTTTGTGGTGACACCATGTATTTGTGGAAATAGGCTAACTTTTAGAAATGCTCCTTGTTCACTAAAAAAATCGTGCTAAGCAGCATTTCCTACTGCAAGGGAATTTGAATGACACTGCTCACAAGACTTCCCTAATTTTTTATTGCAAAAATGAAGTATTCCTACAATTACTGTAGGGAGGGAGGGAGGGAGGGAGGGTGCAGGAAAATGCACTGGAAATAAATAAACTTGGGAAGACGGAGATGATAAGAAGCAGACCTTTATTAAATCCGCTCAATATTTGGAAGAACAACCATAGAAACTCACAAGCACCTTGAATAACTGCCTTGGAAAATCTGTATCATGCCAGACTGTGAAACCACAATGTATTGTGGATTGCACACTAGAAAGAAAATGTTGACTGTGACGGACTTCTTTTGCTTTGATAATTTGCCTTCAACTTTTAATTATAATGTGGAAAAGAAAGTTTGATTCATCTATATTAGGTTCTGTAAAATTTTGAAAAATGTTATCCAAATGTTCAATCTTCTTTAGCAAACAATATTGTATGTTGCAAAGTGTGGATTTCACTACTCTTTATGTTAATATCATTTAGATAATATAATCTCTTAAAGTTTTATATTTTTTTGAACTCTGATGAGATTATTTAAGTTATTTGGGTGTAGCCATGAAGAAAATGGTTGCATTAACTTGCAAGGAAACTGACTAATGATGTGGCCTTATAATTTCATTATGCATAAGCAACCCCCCTTCATTTAGGCAATTCCCCCCTGTTTGCCACTATATGGTTTTCAAATAGAAATGCTTGCCCTCTAGTCTCTCTCTATTACTTGTTTTTTTTGTAAAGTTAATTGGTTGTTAAATATGAAATTTAATAACACCAGTGATGTTGCATCACCAGTGAAAATTGGAAAGATGTTAAAACTCCCCCACAAAAAAGCAAACATATGAAATACGAAATATGTTTAAATATTGCAAATAATCTATAGCGTATCTCTAACAATACAGAGTTAATTTCATTGATTTTGGGTTCATTTATTCTTTTTGGCAGCAGTATTGTTAGAGATACAATATAGATGATTTGGAATACTGAAACATATTTCATATTTAATATGTTTGCCTTTTTTTGTGGGGGAGTGCTAACATCTTTTCAAATTTGCATGATTGAGAATCACTGGTCAGATTGGATAGAGCTAACTGTATGTGAGGTTAGTGAAGCTTTTTCTGTACACTAGACACATGGGCCCAATTCTCCTCTCGTTACACTCCTCTCTAGGGTTCTTTTGTTTGAAATTAACCACATTGTGTATTAACATAGTGGACATGAGATGGCTTAGTCACATCTGATTGAAGCTTTTCCTTTTGGAGTTAAAAGGAAAACTTAGTACTGGATGTAGGATAGTTTCCTCTAGATGTTCATTAGTATGACCGAGATATGAATTTCTTTTGGCAAGATGATGGAAGGTTTTAAACTCCTTTTCCTGGAAAGGCTTAATTAGGATGTGATAATTCAAGGTTACTATAGTTAAAATCACCGGTGCTGTGCTGCGCCTAGTTGCTTACTGTGTGCAGGACCGGGACAGATAGCCTAATAGCTGACATCAGTTAGGTATGGAATCAAGTGATTACCAGGAAGGGCTACAAGAAAACCACTCAAGTTTTGTAGCATTCTATCCCTCAACTTAGAATTCTCATGATTGCAAGATCCCTCAAGTTTGAGTTTGCTACTTCACCTACAAGCATGGTACTGTCTTTAGAATGCGTTGTTATGGGTGCTTTTAAGGCAGTGCCATCAGATCTCAGCTTATCACATCTCATCATATTTGATGGCACTAGGGTTATTTTATCAGATAATGCTGCAAGACTCCTTTAAACCTTTTTGGTGTTATTTGCTTGCTTCACATGTGTTTTCTACAGTTCGTATCAGCATTTGGCAGTGCTCTAATCTGAATCACTGACTGTGGCTATTTGTAGATAGTTATATGCAAGTGGTCTAACAGGAAAGATCGCTATCACTTTTGTTGTTCAGGAGAAAAATTTCTTAGGAAATCGAGGCACAAACAACTGCCCTCTCAAACTCCTAAAGCAAAAAAAAAAAAAAAAAAAGCATTTTAATTCTTATCTGACTAAAAGTAATTTTAACAGCTGTGGTAATTTGATAATCCTTAATAGCACTTCAAATTGATCTCAGTTTTAGTTGGCAAGCGAAACCAAACTGAATTGATATTTTCTAACTATCTTAATGTTTCAAATTCAGTGATTTGTATTTTACTCTAGTATAAGGTTTGTGTGAATAATATATCAACCTGTCCATGTTTTCTACAGTATTTCTTTTTTGAAAATTTATGCGCACTAATTTGTTGCAACTAATCTTTCAATCAGTACATGGCATGGAGTATGGCTTCGGAGCCCATGAGTACCCTACCAGTGGGGTGTTTGAGGCGGAACCAAGAAGTTGTCCAGGCTTTATTTTTCGAAGGTCTGTGTTATTGGGCAGCACCAACATGTCTCGATCAGAATTCCGGTCATTCATAGAACACCTGTCTGCAAAATATCATGGAGACACTTACCATTTGATTGCCAAGAATTGCAACCACTTTACTGATGAAGTCTGTAAGCGATTAACTGGAAAGCCTATTCCTGGATGGGTAAATCGGATGGCTCGATTAGGTTAGTCACATATCATGTTATATGAGAAGCTACTTTCTAGGCCACTGGAGATCTTCTAGGCCTAGCACTCTGCACACTCAAGTAACCAATTATTTTTGTAAAATAAATAAATTACGCAACTCTAAATGTGGCTCTTTGTTGGAATAAATGTTAGAGCTGGATCCAGCTATGCCTGGCCCACTGTTTGCATGTTAACAATAACTGTTTAATAACCAACGTTGCTTTTTATATTTGCAAATAATATAAATGTGGGTTATATAGCCTAGCTGCTAAAACTGGATTTTGGGGTCCAGTTTTATTTTTTTCCCAATCTGATCAAGGAGTTTTTATTTGAAGTTTCAGGTTCTTTCTGTAATTGTTTACTGCCAGAAAGTATACAGATCACAGCAGTTAGACATCTTCCAGATCATCCAACGTTTTCTGGTAAGTTTGTTCCATTAATCATGTTTCTGCTCTTTTAATTCAAGATTTTTTGCTGTAAGAGAAATTTTCTTACTGGGCGTCCAAAGTTGATGAAGGCTCTGTATAAAATTGTATTCCTCTACAAAGAGATTTACTGTGTATTCTTGATTACTTATTTTTTTTATAAGAAATGGGGTCAAAGCCCCAAGAAGCAAACTAACAGTCACATGTGATGCAGAGGTAGAGCCACCCAACAACATCCTGGTACAATAAATTAGAAAAAACCTCAGGAGCATTTCTTTGTTGATTTTTTTGATAATGTAGAAAGTGGATCGTGATAGCAATGATTGGGCGACATACTTGAACAATGGAAATCTATGGCCTAAACTGCCTGCTGGCTGCAGATTGTCCTAGCTGTCTCACTGTTTGGGACTTAAATGGTGATGGTCATGGATGCTAGGAAGTTTACTGTGCATGGCTCTCATAATTATTCTACCTGCATAGGTGGTTATTCATGTATAGAACAGTGCATATATAGTCAGGGAAACCATTTCCATTCAAAAGATTGAGCTCTAGGTCTCATTGTAATGACTGCTTTGATTGTAAAGAAGGTGTGTTGCTCTTCTACATTGGTGTGTGCATGTAAAGGCCAGGAGACTTCTGCATGTGGTTGTTTGGTATTTTGATGAATATTATGTTTTCTTACCTTGATCCTAATACCGATGTAGACGACGACGACGACGGGTTGGAATCTGTTGGATCATCTACAACATCAAGGAGCGAAGAAGAGGGTTCAAATCATCATCTGCTCACTTCACCAAATGGTGAAGTTGCATTTTTAAAGGAGAAACCAGTGAGGCTAGCAAGGGAACTCCTATAGGGTTTGTCCTGCAATTCCTTTTCTTTCTATCTCTCTATTATTTGTAGTTTGGTGTACGATCTTCAGTAGATCGGAGAATGTGCCTTGGCTGAATTATTTAAATGCTTCAGTGTATGTTTCCTGGTATATGACAATCTCGCCCCAGAGTGCCTGTGATTTCTCTAGATAAATGATTATACCTCAGCCTTTTCTCGTACCAAAACAGCTTATGTACTTTCATAGTTAGACAACCCTAATCGGGCTGCTCATATATATCAATTTCAAAGAAGCTCTCTTTGTTGGAGTACTTGATGTGGATCGTTTATACCTTCTTTTTTTTTTTCAAGTTGGAATTGACATGAACTCTGATGCAAATGAAAAAGGTCATGTTCGGTGTACGCTGATATAATAGAATGCCAATCCAGCGAGTCAAGTATTCCATGCGTGGCCGCAATGGATTCGTTGATATTAATTTATAGAAATGGAAACTTTAACATTAATTCAATTCATATCTCCTGAAGTTTTCAATATGTATATTCATGAATGTAGTAGTTATCACTTCAGTAAAAAGGAATAAAGTTGATTGCTGAAATGCAAAGAACCTAATAATGGTTTTATCGATAGGTACAAAATAGAAAAAGAAAGAGAGTGCTTGTAGGAAGGCTACGAGTAATTTACACATCTTGAACAACAAAAGTCTGAACTTGACTTTTCGAGTCTTTTACCATTAGACCAATGTCCCAGTTAGGAATTCAACCCCCTTTTATACTGTGAAATTGCATGAATTTTAGCCAAGATGTCCAGAATCTCTTGCAAAGTCGTCAGCGTTACTTCAATTTTAACAATATACAACATGCTGTCAAACAAAAGAAAAATTGGTGAAGAACACGATAAATTATTTTCCTTGAAGTTCGTTTTTCGAAGGAATCCACCTTCAAATCGAGGGAGGCCTAAAGATTTCGTAGAAGAGAGGCCATCGGTTGGATTTTAGCCAACCTGGAGCTACTAACTTTGTTCCTATGCCCTAGTTGGGTCCCAAGCAGCCTCTTGAATACCACTAAACCGAATTTCGGAGGCCTGAGGAAACTTGCAAGAAACCCATTACTTTCTGTAAAGCAAATATTCTTGCACCTTGTTTAGCGAAAGCAGCATAACAAAAGAGTAAAAGACTAAAAGTAAATAAACGCCACAATGCAAACATGTTACTTCGGCAGTCTCACACTCAGTTAAGATCGTCTGTCTTCCAGTCTTTTACGTTCTCTAGAAAAGAGGTGCCTAATAGGAAAAGTAAAAATTAATTAATTATTTAATTGCCGTCCAAGTAACGTGTTTCCTAGTGCTTTTTTTCCATAGAAAATAATATGTTTTGTTTGCATCTTTGTATGTTCCACTGGGAAAAGCAGTCATAAGACTTCCTTGGTAAAATTAGTAAATTACTAGGAAACAAGTTACTTAGAAGCCAATTAATTTATAGCGAGGAGTAAATATTTTCTTGATAAGCTGACAGTTGACTATATAAATGGATTTTGTTTTGCTTACATATCAATCAGACAAGGTCTTTGCGCCAAGTCTTTCTATATGACATAGAGAGGGGGAAGAAGCAAGGAGAACCAGCCAAACTATTTAGTATTGCCGGACCTTGTGAGTTGCGTCTTTGTTATTACAAACAATGGATGCTTGTGTGTTCTATATTCTCTTTTTCTCCATGTTTCTAACCATAAAGGCTCTTGAATCCAACTGCCCAACGGTTAAGTGCAGTCACGACGGTCCGGATATTCGTTTCCCATTCCGGGTAGCAGGCCGGCAGCCCCAGCACTGTGGTCAACCTGGTTTCGACCTTGTCTGCAAAGAAAACACCACCATGATTGATTTTCCATCTTATGGACCCTTGGTTGTGAAATCCATCTCTTATGACTTCAGAAAACTCAGTCTTCTTGACCCCAAAAATTGTGTCCATGAAGTCTTTCTTAATCTCAACCCCTCTGGCACACCTTTCCAGTATTACTATCTTTTGAAGAATTTCACATACCTCAACTGTTCAACCAGGCTTTCGCCTTCTCTCAACGAAGTTTCATGCTTGAGTGACTCCAGGAATCATGTTTACACCGTAGAATCCTCGTTTCACATGCCATTTTCTTGCAGGCAATTGAAAACTATTCCCATTCCATTTTCATACAGTCCTTATCTTGCTGACAATAGTTTTGGCCTTGGACTGACTTGGAGTTTGCCTGGATGTGAAGATTGTGAATCAAGAGGAGGCTCGTGTGTGTTCCAGTCCGAAGAAGGACTGAAAACAGGCTGTCCCAGCATAGCACAGGATAAAGGTAAAGTCAACACCTTTCGTGATCTTTACATTTTCTTCAGATCCTCTCTAACATAGCAATTCTGTAGAATGGCCATTTCAGTTTTTGTATCTGCAGTCACAACACAGTAAATAGAACAGGATTGATCGTTGAATATAACGTTTTCTAGCTTGAAAAACACAACAAAAACATTCCTGTTTGTAGTCAAGTGTAAATTGTGGATCAACAGTATAAACTGCTTGTGTTAATCCTTGTCCACTGCTAGCTACTAGACATTGCTGACTAAGAGGTTACTGATCTGATGCCTGGAACAGGTTGGTCAAATTGGCAATGACTTTGAATTGTAAACAATACTAGGAAAAACCTTCTGGGTATTTGATGAAGTGTCCTGGGCACCAGAGAGAACACCCATTTTCTAAAATGTCACACTCACTTTTTTTCACTTATAAGTATTATCTACAGTACCCACACACATTTTTCACAATTACTAGGCACTTATGCCCTTTTCATCCTTGAGAAATTAAAATATTAAAGTTTGTTGTTTTCCATTTAGGTCCTCTGCTGCCATTTTTAGATGCAACTGTGTAAATAATTTGATCTGGAGATCAGTTTAACATTCAAATCATAATTACTTGTGCAGGTTTTTCAATTGTACATTTATTGTCAAGTGGAGCTGGGTCTATGATCTTGATCATTCTGGTGTTTATTTTCGTGATGACAACAATGATTAGCATCAAAGTCTACTTTAGGCAGAAACTGAAGGTGGATGAAGAGGCAGAAAATGAGAATCTACTTTAGGCAAGTATACAAGTGCAAATGAATGTTTCGTTCCCCGCATCCTCAAGACAACCTTTAAAGATTGAGATTTCAGAAGGATATTATTAGTAAGTAGTAACAGAAGTCGAGCGCTGTCGCTATGTATTGTAGAAAAACAGACTTAGCTCTAGATAATTAAACTGCGCCATGTTTGGACCTGGGTTAATTTTTTCTTGAATGTAGAAAAATATTTAGATGTTATTAATATTTTTTTTTTAGTAAAATAAAATTTGAATTGTGTGAGAGTTGATACAATGTAACCCAGTTAACTTTGCAGATCTTAAAACAACCTATACAATCCGTAAAAATATAGTTCGATAAAAAAAGATTTTCAAGATGATATTTTTTTTATAATATTAAGATAACAATATATTGGATAGATTTGGATTAACTCGGGTTAATAAGTTAAATCTGCGATCCGGGTTATAAGATTATGATAACCCTATAAAAAACAAATTAAAATAAATTATGAAACTTAATCCTCAATCAACTCAATGTTGAGAGATGAAATTGAAAAAAAAATCAATTATAAAAGGAATTAAAATAGTGACCAGAGTTAACCTATAAAACCCGCGACCCGGATCATAAGACCAAGATAATATCATGGAAAACAAATCAAAAAAATTATGAATTCCAATCTCTAATCAGCTAAATGTTGAAAGATAAAATTAAAAAAAATCAATTAAAAAGAAACATAAAAAATCACTAAATCCTTGACCCGAGTCATCAGATTGATATAACCTGATAGAAAGAAAATAAAAAATGACCTGATTTAACTGAGTTAACTTTCAAATCCATAACTTTGGTTATGAGACTGAAATAACCTCATAGAGAGTAAATCAAAATAAATTATGAAGCTCAATTTCTAATCGCTCATGTCAGACCCAATATTGAACGATGAAATTTATAAAAATTTTAATTAAAAAAATGATACAAAAAATAAGTCAAGTCAAACCGGGTTAACCCGTTAAGCACTATTACCAGGTCATGAGACCGAAATAACCTAATAAAAAAAAACTAAAACAAATCATGAAGTCTGATTCACAATCAAACACAATATTAAATGATAAAATTGAAGAAAAAAGTCCATTAAAAAAAGAAAACTAATCAAGTCAATTGAGTTAACCCGTCAAATCCACAACCCAGATCATGAGTCGATGACAACCCATTAAAAAAAATCTAATGTTGAAGGACATGTGACCCAGGACATGAGAACAAGATAACCTCTTAGAAAGAAAAAAAAAACCTAATTTAACTGGGGTTAAGATGTTAAAACTTGCGATCTTGATCGTGAGACTAAGATATTCCTATAGAAAACAAATAAAAAAAATTATGAAACACAATTCCAAACTAACTCAATGTGGAATGCTAAAATTAAAAAAAAAATTCAATTAGAAATATAGCACAAAAAACAACTAGAGTCAACTCAGGTTAACTCGTTAAACACTATTCTCGGGTTATAAGGTTGAAATAACATAACAAAAAGTAAACAAAACAAATCATGATGTCTAATTTTCAATCAACTCAATATTAAATAATGAAATTAAAAAAATTTAATTTAAAACATTTTTAAAAAAACTTGAGTCATCCGAATTAACTCGCCAAGCCCGCGATTTGTGTTATAAGAGTATGACAACTCAAAAAAAAATCTAATATTAAAGAATAAAATTAAAAAAAACATTGATTAAAAAAATTTTAAAAGCAAAACACTGTTCAATAGTGCTATGTGAGGAGTGGGACAATAAAACTCCCTTCACTTTTAATTTATAGTAAATGACTAGATAGGTGACCCGTACTCTACCGCATGTCTATCTATTTTTTTTCATTATAGAAAATATATCAAAACATTGCAAATATTTTTTTAAAAAAAAAATCTAAGATTTTGGTCATTAACTTAAATAATTTTAATAAACTTAATTAACTTAATAATATAATTAGAAAATAAGATATCGACAGCAAATAAAGAGGAGAAAAACAACAATGATTCAATGCCAAAGATGAACACTTGCAATATTATAAAAATATATCTTTATAACATTCTTAAAACATCTCAATAATCTTATTTACTATCAAAATAAAAATCAAATTAGAATGAAATGATTGTATAGAAAGAAAAATAAAAAAAAATATGAATCTCAATTCCAGTATATAAAAATGACAAAAGAAAAAAGAAAAAAAATTACAAAAACAAAAAAAAATTGACCCAAGTCTATTTGAGCTATCACATATATGAATTCTAAAAAATTCGTCATCCAAAAGTACTGGACATGATAATTTTTTATCATTTTGCTTTAGCAAAAATCAAACTAAATTTATAACCTAGTGGTCGGACCGGGATAATTTCATGAAAAGTAAATTGAATAAAATTACGAAACTCAATTCTCAAACCAATATAATATTGAAGGGTTAAATTTAAAATAATAATAATTAAAAGCAATGAAAAAAAAGGATTTAAGTCAAACCTAGTGAATTTATGACATACCTAGTGAATTTATGAGGTAAGATATAATATCAGGAAAACTATAAAAAAAATAAAAAAAAGCAAAGAATATTAATTTTAAGGAACTTAATGCTGAAAGAAATTAAAAAAAGAATAAAATTGACCAAACCAATTTGGTCCAATTGTGAGAAATGATCCTCTATCCTGTTGTATGTCGGGCCATACATGACATGTGCAACGTCAGAGTTGTGGGCATCAAATCTCTCTGACGAGCTTTGCCACTGGTGGAACTGCTTCGGATTTGTGCAAATCGCAGGGTTCAAAATTCAGGTTCCTTTTGATCATTACCATGGTCTTGACATGGTAACGATACTAGAGAAGTTGTGGATTATACTGTTTCCAAAATTGAAGGATCATAGAGTTTTCTGGGAAGATAGTAGAGTTAACAGCAAAATTAGAGGCAATGAAACACAAGTACAATCAGAATATCGAATTAAGAGAATCAAGCTTTATGGAGAAGCGTTTAGAGAAGCTTCCGCGTCGAAGTGGAAGACTGGAGGTAGCGATCTTGTTTGATGTCAGCCTGAAGATGCAAAAACATACTGTTTGTACTCAACACTGTTGTTCGTAATATCCTTATCATATATCTGCATACTGTCTTGTGATGCTGGTTTTACCAATCTCTGCCAATGTTCTTGGGACTTTCTTTTTTTGTTGATTTGTGAAGTGAAAAGATTAGGCTGAAAAATGTTGCTTCCTCTGAGTAATTAGCATTATTTTGTTTACCTGTCATCAGCCTGATGTCAACTGAAGTACTGCTGCATCTTTTTTTCATGATAATACTGCATCATATAGATCATAACAGGCTATCACAATTCAAAATTTACACCTGAAGGCCAATGGCTCTCTGCTGGATACGATCATCTTTCTACAATATTGGTTCTCCACTTGTTGCCCTGTTTCCAGGAACAGTGACTTTCTATGATACCAAGAAAATAGAAAAATTCATAACTGATAAAAGACCGAGGTCCGTTTGTTTCATAGAAAATAGATTTTTGTAGAAAATAAATTTTAGAAAAGTGAATTATTTTTCGATATTTGGTAGTGTAATGAAAAATAAGTTGGAAAATACTTTTCAGTGTTTGGTTATGTCATGAAAAATGAGCTGGAAAATAACTTATTGATGTTTTATTTTTTTAAGTTTATAAAAATAATGAGAAACAAATCTTATAAATTAAAAAGTTGAATGAGAATGAGATTGAAAAAAAATATAATATCATAAATTATCTCAAATAACATAAATAATAATCAATATAATAAAGATCAAATCTGAAAAATAAAAAAATTGAAAGATGAAGAAATTAAAATAATAATAATTAACATTTCATAAATTATTTCAAATAAAATAAGTAACAATCAAAAGAATAAGGATCAAATTTGATAGATAAAAAATTTCAATTAAAAAATGATAAGGGAAAAGAAAATAACAATTATAAAAATAAGGACCAAAATTAATATAAAAAATAAATTCTAAGGGATAAAAATGAAAAACAAATATTCAAAACAAAATATATATAGCAATCAAAAGTTTGAGGACCAAATTTGATATAATTAGCAAATAATATGACATTTCTAAATTTTTCACAACTCTCAGAAAGTGTTTTCCATCCAAAATAAAAGGAAAACACTTTTCTAGAAACCAAGTCAAATTTTCCATTAACCAAAAAGTGTTTTTCGTTGACTAACTTTTCTAATAACAAACAAACACAAAAAAATTTTAAAAATAATTTTTCAAAAAACAAATACAGCCTGACTATCAAGTTAAAATGAAACTATAAAACTAAAACATGTAAAATCTGGAAGTCCCATTTGTCAAGGACAACTAACGCTACTTAGTTAATGTTTAGAAATGAGATAGAGATAATTTTTTAAAATGTTTTTTTTGTTAGGAAATATATTGAAATAATATTTTTTTAATTTATTTTTAATATCAACACTTTAAAATTATTAAAAAAATAAAAAAAATTCAATTTAACATAAACCTTATTTGAATACACTATTTTGTTTTTGGAGATTTTAGGCCTCAACTTGGTGGTTCTTGGCCTAACACTGTAAATCATATTGCATTTCAAGTTTAATAGCTTGATTATATTTGTATTTTAAAAGTGTTTTTTTAAAAAATTAATTTTTTTTATTTTTTTTATTTTAAATTAAAATTTTAGTGTTTTTAAATTATTTTAATATATTAATATCAAAAATAAAAAAGTATTTTAATATATTTTTAAATAAAAAAAAACTTTAAAATACATTCATTATAACAACAACAAACATAATTTAATCTTTTAAAGATACTCGTAGACACCTCGAGACATAAGTTAACAAACCATGGAAGGTAGAGTAGTTGGTAACCATAATTCTTGCTAATTGCTCTCGACAAAACAAGTGTGCCAAATAAATAACATGAAAATTAATATTACCAATTAGGCAATTATTTGTAAAAAAAAATTTTGATTTCACACCAAGACCATGTTTGTTTTTTAAAAAATAATTTCCGGAAAACCACTTTTCAAACTTTCCTGTATTTATTTGCCGTTAGGAAATGTGGTCAATGAAAAATACTTTCCGGTCAACGAAAAACACTTTTCAGTCAAATAAAAATTTTATTTGGTTTCCAGGAAAGTGTTTTTCATTTCGGCTGTGTTTGTTTTCCGAAAAGTGGTTTCCAAGAAACCACTTTCCAAACTTTCATGTGTTTGTTTGCCATTAGGAAAGTTGGTCAACGGAAAACACTTTTCAGTCAAAGGAAAATTTGGCTTGATTTTCAGGAAAGTGTTTTCCTGAAAAATTTGGACGGAAAACACTTTCCGGAAATTGTGAAAAATTTAGAAATGTCATTATTTGCTGATTATATCAAATTTGATCCTCAAACTTTTGATTGCTATATATATTTTGTTTTGAATATTTATTTTTTAATTTCATCTCTTAAAATTTAATTTTTATATTAACTTTGGTCCTTATTTTTATAATTGTTATTTGCTTTTTCCTTATCATTTTTTTATTGAAATTTTTTATCTATCAAATTTGATCCTCATTCTTTTGATTGTTACTTATTTTATTTGAAATAATTTATGAAATGTTAATTATTATTATTTTAATTTCTTCATCTTTAATTTTTTTTATTTTTTATTTGATCTCTATTATTTTGATTATTATTATTTTATCTGAGATAATTTATGAAATTATATTTTTTTTCAATTTCATTTCTATTCAACTTTTTAATTTGTAAGATATGTTCCTCATTATTTTAATAAAATTGAAAAAAATAAAATATTAATAAATTATTTTTCAGCTTATTTTTTATAATATAACCAAATACTGGAAAGTATTTTCCAACTTATTTTTCATTATACTACCAAATATTAAAAAATATTTTTCTAGAATTTATTTTTTTTCAAAATTTATTTTTAAAGAAAAAACTAATTTCCAACAAGGGTACAAGAAGCATTTATAAGACGGCTGCCCGCATGAGTGCCACCAGCTAGCAGATAATGAGTCGAAAAAAATGGCATCTTTTCACGTACGATTGCAAAATAATTAGTTGAAAAAAACGGTACGCTTTCAGTATTCACACTTGTTTTTTCCTGCCTACCCATGTAATTTTGTTCCTTTAGTTTATCAAAACTAACTGATTAGTCCCTATATTATAACAATAATTAAAAATCCCCCTAAATAGAACTTATCATTCTCAATTTAGTATCTACTAATCACATTCTCCCATCTTACCTGTCTCCTTTCTTTCTTCTATTTTTTCAAAAAAACGTGTTACTACCATCACGAACACAAAATCCCAATCATGGCTTTTCTCTTCCCTTATTTTGCCTTTCTCGTCGTTGTTTTTATTTTTGTTATTGACCCAGTTGCACATTCCTTACCCTTTATAGTTCTTCATGGTAATCATCTCCTTTTCTCTTCCAAAGTTTTTGCCTTTTTTTTTATTTGATTTTTTTTACTTATCTGTTCAAATACTTGGCACTTTTCTCTTTCTGGATGTGTGGATTTAGTCAGATAAAAGCTGATTATGGAATTCTTTGGAATCTGGTTTTGTCTATCTGTAGAAAGTATTGTTGTGCTTCTCTGTAGTTTACTATTAAAGTGAATTGTACTGTTTTGTTTATGAGAAGATTTTCTTTTTTATGAATGAGAAGATAGTTGTAGCGTGATGTTATTACTGGGTTTGGCAATTGGCCTTGAGCAGTGGCATTAAATTTGTGTTTAGATATGATGCCTAAACAACAACACGGTTTCTATTTAATCTGTTTTATGAAGAATTTGAAAGAAAAAAAAAAGATGAACTTTCTGTGGGTATTTAAAATAAGCTGCAGATTAGGTGGAGGATAATGGAGAATATAGCCTGAAGATTTAAAAGTTGAATTGTTTCTTAGCAACTTAATTTGCTCTTGCATACTCTTTTATTTTACTTAATAGGGAGAATTTTAAAATTGTACTTATCCTTCGTTTGCATAGCATGAAAATCATGATATGCATGTGAATATGTTGTGTATTGGAGGTTAATTCTATCTAGAATATTGCGCAAAGCTTGTCTAGAATATAAAATACATAATATTTAGAAATATTTGGATGTTTTGCAGATTTTAGACGAACAAACTGTTTCATGTGTTTTATTTGTCCTTAATGCAGAATCTAAAATTAGATGAATGCTTTTGTTTCATTCAGATTTTTTTCCCCTTGGCATCTTAAATTTTGTCGAACCATGGAACGTAATTGTGGATACTATAGTTCCATTACATTCTATTTGCTTTTATATTTTTTTGCTTTTGCGACTCATTCTTTTATTCTATTCTTCCTTTTATGGCAGGTATTGGAGATCAATGCAAGAATCGAGGAGTAAAACAGTTCACTGAGGAACTGACAAACTTTTCTGGTTCTCCTGGCTATTGCTTGTATGCTTATCTACTTTCCTGTCTTTGTTGCATTTAAATCATCGTAATATGTATTTTCTACTTGTCTAAATCGTTGCTTGCTATTTAAACATTGGATTTTATTGAAGTGTTCACAGAGAATGTGATCCTGCAAAATTCTTATGTAAAGCGTTTTTACTACGATTAACCTAACAAATTTCTTAAGCTTCAGTGTGCTAAAATATGAGTTTCAATATCTTCCAAGGCAAGCCTTAAGAATTTTAATCTCTCTCTTTTCATTTTATTCTTATATATATCATGAGCACTAATGTGGACCTCATAAATGAATTTGTCCTGTTAATTTTTTTTCCAAATGTGGTTCCATTACATCAATTGCTTTCCTTTGTGCAGAGAAATCGGGGATGGAACATGGGATTCCTGGTTTATGCCTCTTGAGGAACAGGTAAACTTGGTGAAAATACTACCTAGCCTATCATTTTGATATAGCATTTCTCACTCTCTTACAATTTGATGTGTATCGTGTTTGCAGACAGAAATTGTTTGTGACAAGGTGGGAGAGCTCTGTGGGTAATTATGGTTAACTTTTTTGTTTTATCTTTTAATGCTTGTTTGACCATAACAATTTGTTGCTATGCCTACAGGTCAAAAAAATGAAAGAACTGAGCAAGGGCTATAGCATAGTTGGTCTTTCCCAGGTAATTTATAGTTATTGTATTATTTCCATGTTGCACATATTTGTTTTAATGCATCCTCTCTGTCGATGTTTATTTTGCTTACATAGTTAAAATGGTAACTTGTTTTATTTCAGTATACCCTTAGATCTATTGATCCTTTTTCTTACATGACCTGAGTACTGTTTCATACTGTTGGAAACTGGTAATAAGATTGTGATCATGAACAGTCTTACAAAGCTGTAAAGGCAAATCATTTGCATTTTAATCCCAAATCAGAACATGATATTGAGAGTGGAGTGCACACGTATATGAATGAGTGCACACATGTGTATTAAATATATACAAGGTACTAAGGTCTCCCCATCTTTGATATCCAACTATTGATATGAAGATTACCTAAAGAAAGAGAGAGAAAGAAATCAATATCATCTCTTCATCTAAGTAACTTCACAAGTCAGTACACGTGACCCAAGGCACGGGGTTATGCAACCCTCTCATGGAAAATATTCATTTTGTGTAAATTTATTAATGCATCCCATTGCCTCTTAAATAAACTTGTCAGTTGTGCAAACTGCAAAGTCCATGGCAGGATCTAGTAATGCCATTCCATGTTTCTCTAGAAAGAGGTTGTGTTTATCTAAGAGAAAGGCTCTCCTTTGGATTGTTGACTAAAATGAAAGAATCAGTGCTGGTCTCTTTGATTGTAAATGCTGGATGCAACATCAATCTTTCATTTCAACATAAGTAAATTTATACGAATGGAACTTGTCATACATTTTTCCCTATCAGACAGTTAATATATTCTCTACTTAAAAAGTATGATACTGGGACTTCTCTCTTTTTTGGTGGGGCAGAGATCCAAGGAGCCAAGTGCCAAGAAGCTGACCTCCCTCTTATTCCTTTAGCACATGCAGTTTGAATCACATAAATTCCCTCAATGCCTTCATCTTTCTCATCTCATTCTGCTAGTTATTCTCACTTCCATCATCTGTTTATGATGTGGTACTGATTTTTTTAAGAGCAAAGGATATGAGAGAAGGAAGGGTTGAAGAAATTACAGTCAGGCAAGAGAGAGAAGGAGAAGATAGAACTAGAGAGCGAGAGAGAGCGAATTATATATCCTTGACTGAACATGCTATTTAAGTGACGTGCATATTTGTAGGCATTAGTCCAATTTTGCTACAACATCAAATAACGCCCCTGCCAAAACTAACTAATACCTTCTAGCTAGCCAACTCCACAAGATTGTGCGACCTGTCAAGTTTCAACAGCATCAGTTTTAACCATTTGCTTCATGCCATCTGTCGCTCCAGAATTTGTCTGACTTTAACCTGCAATAGTTTACCATAAAACTGAATGCTCTGTCCTATAAATCATGTTGAAGCTTTCTGTTGAGACATCACAAGTTTTTCTACTTGTCCAGAATGGTTTGCATTTATAGTTGTTCTTGTAATGAGTGAAATGCATAGCTAATTTCAGCTACTGGCCAACTTATTTGAGCTTCTTGTGGAACTGTATTGAGGTGATGTTACTATAAGGTCCATAACTTGGGAGGATATGACAGTTTGTTGTTGCAATAGTTTATTTGTGCCAATCTCATACAATTTTTTTTTAGGAAAAAGGATGTTTATGGTATTTTCCAGGAAAATGGATGAATAAATACATAATAAAGTCCAGAAGAATGGCTGTCTAATCTGCATGTATTAAATTTAACAATTTAGACTTCGTTGCGGCTATAAAAAATTATGGCTTTTATACATGATTTTGATGGTCAGACAACTTTCATGTAAGGTCTCATTCCTTTTCTTTTCCTTTCCCCTTTGGTTTAACAGGGCAACTTAATTGGTCGAGGTGTGGTAGAGTTTTGTGATGGTGGACCTCCTGTAAGCACAACCTCTATCTGAACTCCTTTAACTCTCCCCTTTGGAAATACTATTACTGTCTTCCATAGTTCCTTTTATTACTGCACAGAGAAGTAGTGTTAGGGTGATCAATACTTCGACAGATCAATTTTCTACATAACATTCTGAAAGTATTTTGTAAAAATACATTTTTGAATAATAAATAACTTGTCTTTCTCCAAACAGGTTAAGAATTTCATTTCTTTAGGGGGGCCACATGCCGGGACTGCCTCTGTTCCTCTTTGTGGGGTAAGCACTTTCATGGTTTAGCTTTATTTGTACTTCATCTAGATTTCTAATCGAATACTTAGAAATGCCTTAGCAGGGCTTAATGGGGAAAAATACTTTTGAGAGTCAGCTTTAAAACCGCTGAAAAATTCATAAAAACCCTTTAAATTATCTATACTATGTTTGAGATGGAAAGTGGAAGCAGGTTCAGCAAATGCCCTTGCTTCAAATTGCATGTTACATCTTCAATTCTTATGATGAAAAACATGTTGTGCATGGCCTTGTTTCAAGCTGCAAATACCCACCACCTTAACCGTATATAAAATTGACTTGCATGGGGCAAAAACTCCATGTCATTATAAAATATCATTAAACTTTATAAAAGCTTGGCTGTCGGCCTTCTATTTGGTAGTTGGCCTTCTATTTGTTAGTTGGTAGGAAGAGTGCATGGTGATGGGACACTATCCTATGCTATTGAAAATTAAAAGGTCGTTCTGACTTAAATACTTGTAGATATTCATTTTCATAGATAGGAGATCTAAAGTTTCATACTAACAGAAGATTAATCGCAACTTGCAAGGTTTTTTTTATATATAGTAATTCACAAATGGCATGGTGTTGAAGCACAAATTTATGAAGTTGAGATTCAGAGGTTGAATTTGAGGTATAGAGGTTCATACTTAATGCATAGAGATATAGAATATAAAGAACAAAGGAGTCCTGGGTGTTTAGTTGTTTTGTTTGGTTGATTTTTGGGGAATTTCGCAAGAGAACTGAAAAATATGGTTTCCTTATAAATGGTAATGAACAGTTTCATCTAAGAGAGTACCAAAATAAACCAACCAAAGAACTTAAGTTTGATCATGGATTTATTTTGTTTTCTGGACTGATTGAAATCCAAAACTTTTAATCAAATCAATTAACACTTGAAGCATGTTGTACTTTCCAAACATGAACCCATGCTTGTGTTGTTCATACTAGTATATAAAACATTGAGGGAATGACTGTTATTAAAGATTGTCTCTTATCCGTCTAACCTGCCTTTGATTTGAGGCTTCTCCACACATAAGCTGACAGGAGGTCTTCTTTCACTTTTAAAGTGGAGGTCTTCATTTGGTCAATGCATGACCTGTGAAGTTTGTCACCCATATTGACCATATAAGAAAAGGGGAGGCCTTGCATCCTCTTTAAAAATTGAGGGAAGGCTTCTTATGATCTTATATGTGAGAGAGTATTCACATCAACCAAAATAAACCAACCAAAGAACTTAAGTTTGGTCATGGATTTATTTTGTTTTCTGGACTGAATGAAATCCAAAACTTTTAATCAAATCAATTAACACTTGAAGCATGCTGTACTTTCCAAGCATGAACACATGCTTGTGTTGTTCATACTAGTAGATAAAACATGAATGGAATGCCTTTTATTGAAGATTATCTCTTATCTGTCTAACCTGCCCTTGATTTGAGGCTTCTCCACATACAAGTTGACAGGAGATCTTCTTTCATTTTTAAAGTAGAGGCCTGCCTACTCGTATCTTATCTGGTCAATGCATGACTTGTGAAGTTTGTTACCCATACTGACCATATAAGAAAAGAGGAGGCCATGCATCCTCTTTAAAAATGGAGGGAAGGCTTCTTATGATCTTATATGTGAGAGAGTATTCACATCAAAATATATAGAGGAGGTTGTGGTCCGCATTATAAATGATGATGGATTCTTAAGTTTTGTCATATTAGTAGGCCCGAATGAGTTCACCATCTTACTCTTTAAGATAACGCCATTAAGTTAATTCTTTTTTGTAATCTCAGACCAAATTACCATACCATCTATAATTTTTTGTAGCAAAATTTTGATTGGTTATTACAGTTTTGGAGTTTCAAAATCAAACCAGTCCATAAGGGTAGGCTATAGTTTATAAATCAAAACCATATCAAATAACCAAAATGCATCGTTTCGGTTAAGCATTTGGTTCTAACCAAGTGATCCACATCCTAACAAAGATGTTGTGCTGAAGATAGAGTTGTGGGTTGAGGAATAAAATCATAGAGCAAAAGGGGAAAGATACGAGGTTGAAATGCAACAGTAAGAAATCAAGTTTATAGATGGTACTGAAACTCAGAGGTATGGGGTTTTTTGCACAATATACAGAGTAAGAAACGCAGTAATATGGACTTGAACCACAAAGGTGTGGAATTGACATCCAGTAGAGAGAAGAAAATAAGATTGGACGTCCTTACCTTGGACATACATTTAAGGTATCATTATGGTTTACTAATATATATTAGATCTTCTGAACGTGGCTCTTGGAAAGCACCTATAATAAAGACTGCTTTACTCCTTTCTTGTTAGTTTCTTTCTCTGGGTTCTTATTAATATGTTTAAAGTGACTATGGTTCTGCAGTCTGGCATTTTTTGCAAACTTGCTGATGCCTTAATTAAGTCCAAGATCTACAGCGACTATGTCCAGGTATGCATCTGTGTCTTTGTTTTCTTTAAATTTTGCAGGACCAATTAAGAGAATTTTTTTTTCTGCTCATTCAAATATCCCTGAAAATGCTTGACAAGTTATATTGACATGTGGAATTGCAGGCTCACCTGGCTCCCAGTGGCTATCTTAAATTTCCTAATGTGAGTACCATGCCCTATTATACAGGTTCTTTTGACTGCAGGATCTCTCTGTAATCAATTTCTTCAAGAAACCTGTATGATTGTGTAATACCCCAAAAATCTGTAGCCTGCTTTGGTCAATTCATTATTGGTTTATGGATTTTTCTTTTCTTTTCTTGGGGTGTGTTGTCACCAAATTACTCTTATAAAAGGATGGCCATTATAGATAGGTTTTGTTGTGTGTTTTATACTAACTGGGCAATGATAGCTCAACATCTTAATATGACAATTATTTCTTAATTGCCAGGATATTCCACACTACATGGAGAAATGTAGGTTTCTTCCAAAGCTTAACAATGAAATTCCTGAGGAAAGGAACACAACTTACAAGGAAAGATTCAGTAGCTTGCAGAATTTGGTGCTTATTATGGTGAGAAGAATTTCCTTTTTTTTCTTATCATAATCATTTGGTCTTCTTGGCAATTTTATTTTTGATTTTGACAGTTGGTGCAATTCTAATTTGTTGCACTTTTTTTCTTTTGCTATATTTTGTTTGAATTTCAACAGTTTGAAAATGACAATGTTTTGATACCCAAGGAGACCTCTTGGTTTGGATATTATCCAGATGGGGCTTTCAAGCCAATTGTCCCAGCACATCAGGTATATTCTCTGTTTGAAATAAATTTTCAAATCCAAATCTGTTTTCTGGCAGATTTCTGCATGTTAAATTTGTCAACTTGGTATGCATGGCCATACTAATCTCGCTGTGTTTAATTGGAATTTTTTTTTTTAGGAAATAGCACAAATTGCCTGGATCTATTTTTAACTTTTTTTTCCCTTGTGAATTATAAGTTGCTCTGTTAAGAAAAATATATTCAAGCAGGAGCTTAGCCATCTATTTTAATCTTCTCGCAGACAGCGCTTTACACTGAGGACTGGATTGGTCTCAAGGCCTTAGACGAGGCTGGAAGAGTTCATTTCGTTAATGTGTCAGGAGGTCATCTTGGAATCTCTGAGAGTGATATGAAAAAGCATGTTGTGCCTTTCTTGGTGGATGAAGCTTCATTAGAAAAGTACAGTAATGCTAGGGCGCATGGACTTCCACGGACAATCACACAAAACTACCATAGAAAACAAGTTGCGGGCAGCTTCATTGACGAAACATCAAATGAAAGGATACTCGATGGATCATCATCTTATCAGTGGCCATCTTCAGTACAAAACTTTTTCAGGGAACTAGTAGGTCTCGCTGAGGAGAATGATTCAGATTGATCTATGAATTGGATGGAATGTGAAAACCCACAGTAATTTGTGCATGACAGTTGATGGGATTCATCAACACCGCTAAGTAAAAATTAGTCTCCTCTGCTTTAGCTTTTGCTATACCAAAGCAATTCTGATCAAATCCCTTGGATCCCCGCCCTTCCGTGAAGCTCCGGGATTTGGTATGTAATGTTATGATGAAAACAGGAATTACGACTTTACACAGCAACTGTTGGTATAATTGGCATTTTAAGATTCACTATTTTGTGTACTACTGCATCTGCTAGTCATAAGGGCATGAAATCCGGGTTGTCCGTGAAACACATTTGTACATGAGTGCAATAATAACATTTGCGAGTTAAAATTGTTCTAACACGTCATTCAAACTCGAAAAACATGTCCAATCAATCATTTACTTCCATGTTTTCCCAATCTGCTCAGTAGCCAATTGAAGCCCGCTATATAAACTTTTGTTATTTCTATTTTCATTTGTTTCTTTTCAGTAATTTTTTTTTAAAAAATAAATTTTAAAAAAGTGAATTATTTTCTATGTTTGGTAGTGTAATAGAAAATAAGTTGAAAAATATTTTCCAGTGTTTGGTTATGTCATGGAAAATAAGCTGAAAAATAACTTATTAACGTTTTATTTTTCTTAAATTTATTAAAATAATGAAGAACAAATCTTACAAATTAAAAGGTTGAATGAAAATGAAATTGAAAAAAAATATAATTTCATAAATTATCTCAAATAAAATAAATAATAATCAAAATAATAGAGAACAAATCTAAAAAATATAAAAAAAATGAAAGATGATGAAATTAAAGTAATAATAATTAACATTTCATAAATTATTTCAAATAAAATAAGTAACAATCAAAAGAATGAGGACCAAATTTGATACATAAAAAATTTTAATAAAAAAATGATAAGAGAAAAGCAAATAACAATTATAAAAATGAGAACCAAAGTTAATATAAAAATTAAATTTTAAGAGATAAAATTGAAAAATAAATATTTAAAACAAAATATATATAGTAATCAAAAGTTTGAGGACCAAATTTGATATAATCAGCAAATAATATGACATTTCTAAATTTTTCACAACTTCCAGAAAATGTTTTCCGCTTAAATTTGTCAGGAAAACACTTTTTTGAAAACCAAGCTAAATTTTTCGTTGACCAACTTTTCTAATGACAAATAAACACAAAAATTTTTTAAAAATAATTTCTCAAAAAATAAATTTCAAAAAACAAACATGACCCTAGTGCCCTTCCTAATCTACTCGTGTTGGTTTCGCCCTTCTCCTCAGCAATTTCGAGGCTCTACAGTGGTATGATCACAACTTTTAAATGTAAACTCCATGACCACATCCAACTCCAGCGTTGTCCCGCGCTGCCTAACACAATCCCTTCTCAACAGAAATTGTTAAACCTGCGAAAGCCTTTATACAAAGAATCTTAAAAACACTCTTGATTCCCATCCCATCAAGAACGAATTTCTTAAAAACTATTTGGTATTGAATTCTACAAGGATTCCATCCTGGCCTAAATTCACGTGTCTTTAATTAGAGACGAGTGTCTCGATGACTCGCCATTCGCTAGTCCCGGCTGTTATGGTCCCCCAATTGATGCTTTCCTTGGCTAAGAGGCTGACTCGGTGAGCAGGTTCACAACTTGCTGGTCCAGGTTTAACATCAAAAACAGAGTGCAAATCGCACCACAGCATGAAAGCATTTTCTTCCACGAACTGCACCATCATTAAATTGAGCATTTTGCTCGTGTTTCTTACATTTGACTTGAGACAGAGAACAACTCGATTTACAAGTGGTGAGAAAAGAACCGAAGTTCTTTCCTGCCTAATTGAACATTATTATTTCACTTTATATACGGGGAAATTTAAAAAAGAAAAAGACCTTGTCAAACTTGTATGCAATTTCAGCAGCTATTCAGTACACATGAATGTCAACACTGATAGCTCCCAGGTGATCTGCCATGATTGAGCAGCTGTTCTTCCTGTTTAATTGCTCCCCAACAATCTTCTGGTGAGTCTGGCAGCGGAGCCAGAGGCAGGATATTCTTGCCAGAGCTGCCTGACTGGCAACTCGAACACGGCAGACCACACTTGGATCAGCCCATATCTCACTTCCCACAGGCCCAGATTCAAGATTTGGTTTATATCCATCAAGATCTGCTTCTGTAACAACAACTACAGAGCCATCATCAAAAGGCACCACTTCCTGCAAAAGTGCTGGCTTTGGAGTTCCCAAAACTATATTAGTCATTTTGATGTTGTGATCACTAGCGTTCACCTTTAGATGATAATATTCCTGAACAGCCTGCATTTGCAACCAACAGCTAGTAACTAATCAAGGACATGCAAGAACCTTGTTAGAAAATGTCTAGGAAATTCCATAATGTACTTCAAGGCTTTGGGATAAAAAAATAGCTAGGCAAAAATATCATCATTTTTTCCTCTCAGTTTCCTTGGTTATGGTAAATTAGGAGGACTAAAAAATACATTTCATAAAAGAGTGCATGCCAGACAGTTCTAACTGTCAAAATCTTTTGTACTCAGTTTCATGAAGTTTAGTAAAATCCAAGAGGGAAAACTACAATTTACACAAGAAATTCGCAACTTCTTAAACTAAATCACAGGGAAAATGAGGCCCAGCCTAAGCATACCTTCCATTGAGCAGATGCTAGAAGCACTCTTGGTCGGATTGACCTCAAATATTTATATGCAGCCTCAGGTGTCATCTGCTTGTGGTGCACCTGCATATTAAAACAGAACTTTAGAGCAGGTGCAAGGAAAAAAATACCTATAAGAAGTTGAATTTCAAATTGGATTAATGACCAGGTAGCATATAACAATGGTTGTGCTGCGTCCCCGGCCAGCTTTGCAATGAACATAAGTAGTTTGTCCAGATGATACATTTTCTTCAAAGGAAAAACAAACATAAGCAGCATCAGAATCACATGAATAATAATTTCACCTGCATGTAAAATATTTTGGTGTTTCACAAAACACAATTAAATCTCACCATGAATGAATGCTACAGCTTGGCTTATATCATTCAAGGATGGAGCAAAACAGTAGTCTCTTGTAGGAAGCACCAGATGGTCAATGCCATAAGCCTGCCAATATTTTGCATAAGTAAATTCCAAAGGTAGGCACTTCAAAATATGGAATTTAATATACATAAATGTCAAACAATGATCGTATTGACAAGATATAGAAACAGAACAATTAAACTAAATGCAACCACTGAGCGGACAATGCAGCCAAAAATACGAAGCGGAAAACTGAAAAAGCAGACAACTGTTTGATGTAAATGTGCAGACCATCCATGTAACATGAATCAGCTGTCTGCTGATCTTACCAGCTCATAAAAATAGGAACTATTCACACACACACACTCCTACCTGAAAGGGTGAGGGGAGAGAGTGAAAGCACTTACATGGTATAAAGAAGTTGGTACCAAAGTCTCATATGGTTCGTTCAGTGTTATCACTCCACCAACACCAAGCCCCTTCAGGCATGGAACATCAGAAGGGAATGGAACAGCACCTAACAATATAAACTGCAAATAAATATATTAGAAAACTAAAGAAATTGGGAAGGCCACTTGATATGAAATTCATTACATAAAGGCCCAATACTGCAAAAGACTTCAGACGGCTCCAAGAATCTTAAGCTCAGAGAATATGAGCTAATACACCATGTACTACTGACATGTAATATTTGCAGACACATCATGCAAAAACAATAGGAGATAGAAAAAAATAGAATACTACATTCACAGTTGGTCTATGAGCAAAAGCTGCAACCTTTGCTCGCCAAGTAAGAATATCAAAAGAAAATGCTCTTAATAAACCTTAATGCAAGTTCACATTTTACAAGCTTGCAGAACTAATGATAAAAGTTCCAGATTGGAGTGGCTCCTCACTCCCATCAACAGGTCAGTGTCCTAGCAAGTTTACAAGCACAGCAGAAACAAGTGTGCTTGGAAATTTAAACGTTAAAAGAGAGCAGGAATAAAGTTAGCAAAAGAAAAGGGAATGAAAAACTCCCCAAAATATCGTCACTTGCTTTAAGACAACTGCTTCCTTCACAAATGTTATTCATGTTAGAAGCACAATCTCCTATCCTAAACTCGTTCTTCCTTCACTTAATCTACACAGACTTCAAAACTCAACCAAAAACAGAAATTACCACACAAGCAGAACCAAAAAAAAGCTGATTGGCATCAAAACACGTGGCAAGTATGTCAAATCCACCCATCCACCTACAAGGGTCTATAACATAAAACAAAAACACCAAGAACAAATCAAATTTCAAACTTCGAACACCCCAAAACCATTCTACCACATAAAGGCAAAAAACCCACATACAAGTCATCCACACAAGCCATATTAGACCAAGAAAGAAAACATAACTCCAACAACAGCTTAAAAAATCATCTATACAAGCATGAAACAGTAAAATTATACCTCATGGACTCTATCCCACCAGCGAAACTCAGCCTGGACCTTGTTCCTAACAACATTATAAAGCAAAGTCGGGTAAAACAAAGCCCGAGCTCCGACTCCAATAAAAACCCGCTTCGCATCCCACACAATAACACCTTCACTCTCCTCCTTAGCACTCCCTACACACAATTCCTTCCGCCCCTCCCCTAATTCCAACTCACCTCCACCCAATTCCTCAATTATCATTATATCCCCAAATTTGGACACCAAATCAATCGCAATCAAAATCACAGCCAAATCCCTAAGAAACCCTAATTAAAATTATATCTGTATACCTGTGCGAACCGATGGGTATTTACACAATAGTTGACCAAAATGAAATCCTCACATCAGTTAAAATGGAAAAAAAAAAAAAAAACACAACCTAAGCTAGTAGCTTTTACAGCGATTAAAGATATAGAGATTGATTTTAAGAGAATCGATTGATTTCGAAATGATTGAATTGGGGTTTCTAGGTGAAATCACCATCGTTAGAGAAAAGAAAACGAAAAAAAGGGGTTCAACAGGACGGTAAAATCTAGGTGGTGAGATCTGATGAAAAATATGATCGATTTGATTTTGTGAAAAAAAAAAATGGAAATCCTAACCTTAACCCAAGATTGCCTGGATTCTACTCTTTCGCTCTTTTTTCACAATAAACAAACTTTGAAAGAGAGAGAGTGTGAGAGAGTGGTGGTCAAGGCCAACGAAATTTCGAGAGATTGGGATTGTGGAGGAAGCTTAGGTTGACGAGCGGGTGATAAACACGGGTATCTGAAATCTGATGATTGGGTGACACGTGTTGAGGGTGGATTTGGGTTTTGAGTAAAAGCTGGGTAGGTGTGTACTGTAATCATAAATTATTATGATTACAGTGCGGTATCTTATAAATATATGACCTGCTCATTTTGATAATTGTTCAGAAACAATTTTTTTATTATTATTAAAATGTTGCTGTTTTAAAAAATTTAGAACTTCAAGGATTTTAGAAAAAAGTCAAAGTTAAGGTTTATCTACTCGCTCGTAAGTCAATTTACTCGGTCTGCGATCGAAATCATGTGGTTAATGAAATTGTAAGCTTACTTTTGATTAAAAAAAAATTAAGCTCATGTAGTATTTTTAAAACAAAAGTGTCAATTTCGAGACTCTTTTGAACCATTTTAATGGTGTTTTTAAAACTTTAAAAATTATAAAATAAGTTATACAAATAATTTTACAGCATGTTTGGAAATATCGTAAAAATTATATTTTAAAGTATATTTTATTTAAAAATAAATTAAAATAATATTTTTTACAAATTTATTTTTAATATTAACAATCTAAAAACATAAAAAAAATAATTTTAAATAAAATTCAAATTCAAATTTTAGACAACGCCGGCTAGCCACGTGTTTGTCAAAAAATTGATTTTTCTTTGCTTGATTTTTTTGTATTTTTTTATTCTTTTGATGTACTGATATTAAATATAAATTTTAAAAAATAAAAAAAATTATTTTAATGTATTTTTAAATCAAAAAACATTTCAAAAAAATTGTTATTATAATACCAAACACTATTTTAATACAAAAAAATTATTTAACTAATCAAATTTCTTTTTTATAGCTAAACAAAAGAAAATATTACTATAATATCAAACGATATTTGAAGACCAGGATTTTGGGTGGAAAAAGACTTCATATTTTTTTTTTATTAACATGAATGTTTGAACTAGTTTATGTGCACTTCAAATAATTTTATAAGTTATGAAGTTAATGATCATGTAAATCTCTAATGATTTTAAGATTTATAAAACTTCAATTAATAATTTTTAAAATATAAATTTAAAATATAACCATTTAAGTTACGAGATTACGAGATTGAAAAGGGCTCCATAGTTTCTATTTGCATAATCATCCTATCTGATTCAAATATCACGCTTCATTCCTGCACAACCTTCCCAGTATAGATAGCACTATATCTTTGGCCCTTGTTACTTCGATCGTGATGTCTTCTTTTAAAAAATAATAAATGAAATGTAAAGGTTTTGCTGATGTGTTTTTTTAACATAAAAAATCAACATTGAATTAAAAATTTGATGTATATTAGATAATATATATTTAAAATAATGAGATGGTGACAGGATTATTTTTTTAATATTAAAATAATAACATATTAAATTAATCTCAATCAGCTTTAAGTAACTTGTAATACCTATAACCTGAGTTATAAAAAAGTGATAATCATTTTGAAAACAAAGAGACACATATTAGAAAACTCAATTTTCAATAAGCAAAAAATTTGAAAGATAAAAATAAAAAAAAATTAATTTAAAAAAATAGATAAAAAAAACAATTTAAATTAATCAGAGTAAACTCGCTAAACCATAAACCAAGTAGTGAAAATAGAATTACACCATAGAGAGCAAATTAAAAACAAAGCTTAGCTATAAACCAACTTATTGTTAAAAGATGAAAATGAAAAATTAAATTTTATAAAAAAAACAATATGAGACATTTCGAGTTAATCTAGAACCTGCGATCGAGATAATGAGATCAGGATAACTTAATAGAAAAAAAAAATCCAAATCATAACTAAATAAACTTGTAAACCGAGTAATGAGAGCAAATAGAAAACAAACTAAAAAAAAATATAAAACCTAAATTTCAGGATTTTTTCTCTCTTTTTTTTTCTTTTTCTTTCCTCTCTCCTCTTTATTTATTATAAATTATATTGGTAAACATTTACTTACTACTCATGATTTACAATATTATATGCAACTTTTCAAACTAAATTATTATTTTTAAATCTTTTTTCGTACTATATTATTTTTTTAATTTTTTTATAACCATGTTAGAGTCAAAATAAAATAAAATAAAATAAAAACCTCCTCCCAGACGTGGGGCACTGCTACTCAGGTCATTGCTTACTTCACCTTTCTTGTTGCCTAAAAATAAGTTAAATGCATCTGTTGTTTACGTAATTCAGTTACAGAAAATAAATTGTTGAATTTGTTATTTCAATTCTCGAGCAAATTACCAATATTTTATTAGGTTCAAGTTGATTGTGACAAGGAAGAACGTCACTGAAAGATAAACGGATAACAGCATCCTTTGCCATCTTGCATGGTTGTTAAACCTTGACGGTCTGGCAGGTCTTCCAGGTATCCGGACGATCCAACATCTGAAACAATCAAGGTTAAAAAAAATAACTTACTTGGTCAAAAACTTACTGAACAGGTAAAAACTCAATCCTCAGTCTCTTAATTTTTTTTAGAGAATAAATTGTTTTGATCGAAACAATATTATTTTAATCTTATAAAAAAAATATAGAATCAACCCCAACTACACCGTTTTGCTTCCAGTGGAGGTAAAAACTCGAAACGCGGTACAGAAAACTGTTATAACGCGTAACTCCTCTCTGCACCCTTGTAAGCATTTGCTTAATTATATATTTTTGTTGCTGGGAAAATTGCTTTGGCAGAATCCATCAGATCAGGAGAGCACCACAAGTTCATCAGATCTTTCTTATTATCATTCAAACTCAATGATGAACAAGATCTGACATGCACCAAATAAACAAAAGCTGACAGAAGATTAAGAACATAATTGAGGCGCTTATCACATCAGCACTCGAATACAAAATGAAAATCCATCCAAGTCATGGCAAAATGTAGGATGACAGCCGAAAGCAAAATGGCAAGGGATACTGTTATTGTTCTATCTTTCACTGCCATTCTTCGTTGTCGTAATCAACTTGAACATAATAAACTTCTGTGATTTGCACACGAATTGAAACAACAAATTCAAAACATCAGGTGGGAAAAACTGATGAACAACTGTAACATGCCATTCAATCCAAACACCCTCGTAAAATATAGACAACAAGTGAACAAACTACAGAAACACACACAGCTCGCACCGTGAATGAACAGAAATGGAAAGGATTGCATGTTCATGTGAACGAAAGAAGCTTGAATAAAGTAAAATCTGGCATGATGCAATCATACAGAAACCGTATAGTTAGCATTCAAAAAGACAAGAAGTAGGCGGTCAGGTTTCCCTACATCTTCTATAATGAGGCATCAAAAGATTCCATTAGTGCAAAACCAAAAAACCAGGGGGGGTCTGGGCATCGAGGTGACCATGAGGAATTTTAGAAGGATCCATCAGTAAAAAACTAACGAAGTGGTCCCGAACTCAGGATAGAGTTTTTTTTTATCTAAACTTACATGTATGGAGGTCTCACATGCCAAGAAAAATTAATCCCTTTAACTTTAGTTTTATTATTATTATTATTGCGCATTTTTTTTTATAATTTGTGTTAACGTTTATTTTCAAATGCGATTGAATAAAAAAATAATTTTTACGAAAAAAAACTGTTATTTTTTGCCCAACTTAAATAAAAATAAATTCAACTAATGAAATAATCATAATAATAAAATTAAGATTATATAGAATTTCGAGGACTAAATAAAACTCCAAAGAAGAAAAAAAAAAGGAAATAAACTGATACAATAATCAAGTAGCAGAAATAAAATAGAAAAGAATGAAAAGCTGGAAATACACCAAATTTCTTATTATAAGACCTCTGATATCATAAAAAAAATATCTCAATTGGACAAATATATAAATACCAAGAAAACCATCAGTACAGGTTGTAGTGAGTCACACGCTACACCTAAAATCTATGATATGCTCACCTACTGAAATGTATTACACGAGCCAACCACCCAAATTTTATTTTTTTGTAAATGGTGATGTAATGCACACGTCATAAAAAAGAAAATTGATACGCGTCAGGAAAAAAGAAAAAAAAATGGATGAGAGGCGCTTGTGATATCTGCGTCTTGGGAAAAAATTTCCAGAGCAAGGTGCTCTCAATTCTCAAATGGATATTTAGATGCACTGAAGTCCGTGTCATGAAAATTGCCCCTACAGTTGTTTCATGGATCGCACAAGTTTAACAGATAAATATCATGAAGAAAAAAAGAAATCGAAAATCTGACAAAGCAGAAAGTCAAGTGAACAATGATATTTCAGAGTTAAGAGCTTACAATTCTTATAGCTACACATGAAGACATCTTCCTGAATTGTACAAATATCAGCATGGCATACTATAGGAGTCTTCCTTTCCATCATCCTATGTCCATCTGAAACTCTGTTCTTCAAATTAAATATGGCCTCTTATTAGATTGAAGAACTTTGAGCTTTCTGCCTAACTACTTAATCTACCAACATTCTTCTATCCTTTTGTTTTATCACTTTTTATGACAAAATGGTGCGCAAACATTCATGGGAGCTCCTCCTACTCTACAGCAGTCTCAATGTCTTCATCCTAGCAACTGGCAGAGAAATGGCCAAGGCAACCACATTCTTTGAGCAGGTCTCCAGTGTAGGGCTATTTTACCATTAAATCATATTCTAGGAAAGCAGAATTTAAAATGAAAAAAAAAAAACCTTAATGCCTATTAAATAAACATCTATTTTATCTTATGTACTTCAGAAGGTGATGACTAGAATGTCCTTGTTTTGCTCATGTCTCTAGATTTCACAGGGAGGGAGATGGACTTACAGATCATATAAATGAAAATCCGACGACTGCTATCATGATTCATGCCGATGTTATAATCAGTTATCATTCTATTTTGTGATGGCACTTTATAAACTGATGTAAGCAGGTAGTATAAAATGCACTGAGCAAGGAACATAGAGGTTGCTAGAAATCCGTGGAAAAAAAAAAACCTGAAATGGGGGTTATCATGCAATTCCAATGGTTTGATTCATTAAGGTATCAGTAAATTTAGTTGATGAAATTGCAAAATTAGGTCATTGTCCCCATAAAGATGATTCTCAAGTAGTTACTGCTAGCTTTAGGGATATATGTTCCCGCCAAATAAGGTCTCAGAAATTTTATCAGTCATTCTTAGATTAAGGAGGGACCATATATGATTACCCAAGACATTCAAGAGTGACCAAATTTCTTTGGATGTTTTCTTACTAATGCACATTGTAGCATGTTAGGGTATACCGGGCACTCGGTATAAATGCAATGGTCTGCCTAGTTCTAGGGGAATAACTAATGCATTGTAGCCTCGAATGCAAATAAATGGACATGTCATTAGCTTACATAAAAGAAACGGGGGCCTAGGAGGGTGATTGAATAATTTTTCAACCTCTGATACAAAGGCATACCTGCTGGAATTATTCTGCAAACAACAGCCAGTGGCTGCCTTACAGTACTCCATTTTCAGAACCTGGTTTACTTTGCACTTCAGTTCATGATAACAGCAGTTGATGATAGCTAGCATTAACTTCTAAGATTCAACAATTTACCAGGAACAGACAAGATGTGTGATCTATGTTTTCTTTTAATGAACTCTTATTTCATGCGTGATCCCTCTGAACTAGAACCTTACTGTGTATTGATAATCCTGCTCTAAAATAAGAAACGACCGCCTAACATTAATAAATTGTCTTTAGTTCAGCATCACCTTACCATGCTAACTAATTCAGCTACAAGCTCCTTCCCTCCAAAATTCTTCAGGTGTTCAACTATTTTTTCAACATGAGGAGCTCTGAGAGGAATTCTTTTTTCAAGCATTGATCTTGCAAGCCTTGCAGCTTCTGCTGAATGGCCTTGTTGACAAAGCCCAGCTAAAAGAATAGAATATATATCGATGTCAATGGAAGACAAGCACCCTGTTTTCTCAACTTCTTCATATAAACAAAACCCATCAAGCACTCGTTTCTCCGAACAAATCTCCCTAATCATCATACTGCATGCCAAACTATCAGGCTTCATCCCACTAGATAAAGCCCTCCTAAAGGTCTTCTCTGCTTCCTCCACTTTCTTAATCTTTATCAAACACACCACAAGAGAACTATAGCAGTCACCAATCGAAACACTACCTCTCGCAACAATTCTCTCGATAAAATTATACACATCCTGTAGCTGGCCATTCATACAAATACCATTTATCCAAGCACTAGCAGTGACACGATTTGGAGCACACCCACGAACCTCCATTAATTCCAAAACTGACAGTGCATCCTTTGTTCTACCTTGCTCACAAAAACTCTGAATCATAGAGGTGTACGTGATAACATTTGGACGACATCCCCCACCTTGCTTCTCCATCTCTGCTAACAACTCAAATGCCCTCTCTACAATCCCAAACCTACAAATCCCATCAAGAAGTGCTGAATATGCCACTACATTAGGATAACAGCCATGCACACTCATTACTGGGAACAACGCACAAGCCTCCTCCAATCTACCCACATCACAAAACCCTTTAATCATCGAGACATATGTCATCATATCGGGATAAAGATCAATCAAACCCATCTCTCCCATCAATTTTTTAGCCATATCCACATCACCCCTCTCACAAAGCGACCTAATAACAACATTATAAGCAGTAGTATCTGGACGTATATTAAATTCAGGCATTTTCTTTAACACCATTAAAGCCTCATCAGCGAGCCCACCCGCTTTGCACAGCCTCAAAACAACCTTAAAAGTGTCAACACAAACCACACACTTCTCCAGCTTATAAGTCTCAATTAAATCCAAAATAACTTGCGGGTTTTGCTTAATCTTAAACAAGCTACATGCTTTATTATAGATATATAAATTATGCCTATAATTTGGTTGATCACCAGCCCAGATAAAAAACCTAAGACCCAATTGAAGGTTAATAAGGGACCATCTGTGTATGATGTCGTTGACATATTTGGTGTCAAGTTTAATAGGTTCGAGTGAATTGAGGGTTTTCTCTACGTTGTTAGGACTGTTTTGCAGATGGGCATCAAGTTTCTCTCCCAGGGAAGTGGTAGCGAAGTGTAAAGTTGAGATTTTGGGGGTTTTGGGCTTGATTGAGAAGGAGAAATGGCGAGTTAATGAAAAAAGTGACATGGGTTTATAGCGATGGTTTTAAATGAGAAAAAAAAAAATGACTGCCAGAGATTTAACAGCTAGAAAAGAATGGAAGAAATGTGGGTACCTGGGAGTTAGGGTTTAGTGAGGGAGAAGAGAGAGATGAGTCCAACTCCGAGTCACGAAGCCACGAACTGGAAAGTGTCCGATCGAGAGGCTGTATATCTTAGAACCTATGGCTATCAATTCTATCCTTCCATCCACTTTTCATTCAAATGCATTAATAAAATCTACTGAACAGGAAGCTCTGGAATTTAAAGATTAATTAAATTTATTGTTTGAAAAGGAAAATCGGTGTTAGAAAAAAGAATATATACATATACACACACATGTAATGAAATTGTTTTTTTTATAATTCTTTTAATTCAAATTAATTATTTTAGTGTTATTGAATGTATACTAATATGAAAAATAAATTTTGAAAAAATAAAAAAATATTTTTTGAATATATTTAAAAAAAATACTTTAAAAAACAATTTTTTATTATATTCCTAAATATTTGATTTTTTTAATTGACTGAAATTATAATAAATCCTCATTGTTTTAGAAATTGTAATTCAATAAAACTAAAATAGAGTATTTTTTTCAGTGTTCACGGAATGGACAATGAATTACCCGAAACACCTTCGTTTTTTGGCATTTTGATGTGTAAAATGACGTTGTTTTAGTTAATGTTTTATTTTGGTCCTTCAACTCCTACATTATCAAGTTCAATCCTCTAATAAGCCCATTTATATAAAAATTGCTTGTGGATTGTGACGATTTAACCAAAAACATTAATAGCAAGGAGACCATAAAAATTAGATAGCGCCTCCAATGTAGAAATATGGAAAATGGGTTGCCCAATTTGTTGTTTAAAAGAGAATTAACATGTATTTTTAAGTTAGAAATATATTTATGAAAGCTTTTTTTAATGATTTTAATTTGTTTAGAAAAACACACAAATTTAGTAAATTATCATTAAGACTGCTTTTATTTCTTGGAAACTGATTTTTAGAAAATTATTTTCTGAAAAATTACTTTTCAAACTTTCTTGTGTTTGTTTGCTATTAGAAAAGTTGGTCAACAGAAAATACTTTCCAGTCAAAGAAAAATTTGGTTTGGTTTCCAGAAAAGTGTTTTCCTTTTATTTTAGGCGGAAAACACTTTCCAGAAATTGTGAAAAATTTAGAAATGTCATATTATTTGCTGATTATATCAAATTTGGTCCTCAAACTTTTGATTGCTATATATATTTTGTTTTAAATAATTGTTTTTCAATTTCATCCCTTATAATTTAATTTTTATAATTGTTATTTGCTTTTCCCTTATCATTTTTTAATTGAAATTTTTTATCTATCAAATTTGATCCCCATTCTTTTGATTGTTACTTATTTTATTTGAAATAATTTATAAAATGTTAATTATTATTATTTTAATTTCTTTATCTTTCAATTTTTTTTATTTTCAGTGTTCACGGAATGGACAATGAATTACCCGAAACACCTTCGTTTTTTGGCATTTTGATGTGTAAAATGACGTTGTTTTAGTTAATGTTTTATTTTGGTCCTTCAACTCCTACATTATCAAGTTCAATCCTCTAATAAGCCCATTTATATAAAAATTGCTTGTGGATTGTGACGATTTTAACCAAAAACATTAATAGCAAGGAGACCATAAAAATTAGATAGCGCCTCCAATGTAGAAATATGGAAAATGGGTTGCCCAATTTGTTGTTTAAAAGAGAATTAACATGTATTTTTAAGTTAGAAATATATTTATGAAAGCTTTTTTTAATGATTTTAATTTGTTTAGAAAAACACACAAATTTAGTAAATTATCATTAAGACTGCTTTTATTTCTTGGAAACTGATTTTTAGAAAATTATTTTCTGAAAAATTACTTTTCAAACTTTCTTGTGTTTGTTTGCTATTAGAAAAGTTGGTCAACAGAAAATACTTTCCAGTCAAAGAAAAATTTGGTTTGGTTTCCAGAAAAGTGTTTTCCTTTTATTTTAGGCGGAAAACACTTTCCAGAAATTGTGAAAAATTTAGAAATGTCATATTATTT
Organism: Populus simonii; assembly: GCA_007827005.2. NCBI lineage: Eukaryota > Viridiplantae > Streptophyta > Magnoliopsida > Malpighiales > Salicaceae > Populus > Populus simonii. The sequence continues at coordinate 14,526,875 of CM017464.2, forward strand.
GCTGATTATATCAAATTTGGTCCTCAAACTTTTGATTGCTATATATATTTTGTTTTAAATAATTGTTTTTCAATTTCATCCCTTATAATTTAATTTTTATAATTGTTATTTGCTTTTCCCTTATCATTTTTTAATTGAAATTTTTTATCTATCAAATTTGATCCCCATTCTTTTGATTGTTACTTATTTTATTTGAAATAATTTATAAAATGTTAATTATTATTATTTTAATTTCTTTATCTTTCAATTTTTTTTATTTTCAGTGTTCACGGAATGGACAATGAATTACCCGAAACACCTTCGTTTTTTGGCATTTTGATGTGTAAAATGACGTTGTTTTAGTTAATGTTTTATTTTGGTCCTTCAACTCCTACATTATCAAGTTCAATCCTCTAATAAGCCCATTTATATAAAAATTGCTTGTGGATTGTGACGATTTAACCAAAAACATTAATAGCAAGGAGACCATAAAAATTAGATAGCGCCTCCAATGTAGAAATATGGAAAATGGGTTGCCCAATTTGTTGTTTAAAAGAGAATTAACATGTATTTTTAAGTTAGAAATATATTTATGAAAGCTTTTTTTAATGATTTTAATTTGTTTAGAAAAACACACAAATTTAGTAAATTATCATTAAGACTGCTTTTATTTCTTGGAAACTGATTTTTAGAAAATTATTTTCTGAAAAATTACTTTTCAAACTTTCTTGTGTTTGTTTGCTATTAGAAAAGTTGGTCAACAGAAAATACTTTCCAGTCAAAGAAAAATTTGGTTTGGTTTCCAGAAAAGTGTTTTCCTTTTATTTTAGGCGGAAAACACTTTCCAGAAATTGTGAAAAATTTAGAAATGTCATATTATTTGCTGATTATATCAAATTTGGTCCTCAAACTTTTGATTGCTATATATATTTTGTTTTAAATAATTGTTTTTCAATTTCATCCCTTATAATTTAATTTTTATAATTGTTATTTGCTTTTCCCTTATCATTTTTTAATTGAAATTTTTTATCTATCAAATTTGATCCCCATTCTTTTGATTGTTACTTATTTTATTTGAAATAATTTATAAAATGTTAATTATTATTATTTTAATTTCTTTATCTTTCAATTTTTTTTATTTTCAGTGTTCACGGAATGGACAATGAATTACCCGAAACACCTTCGTTTTTTGGCATTTTGATGTGTAAAATGACGTTGTTTTAGTTAATGTTTTATTTTGGTCCTTCAACTCCTACATTATCAAGTTCAATCCTCTAATAAGCCCATTTATATAAAAATTGCTTGTGGATTGTGACGATTTAACCAAAAACATTAATAGCAAGGAGACCATAAAAATTAGATAGCGCCTCCAATGTAGAAATATGGAAAATGGGTTGCCCAATTTGTTGTTTAAAAGAGAATTAACATGTATTTTTAAGTTAGAAATATATTTATGAAAGCTTTTTTTAATGATTTTAATTTGTTTAGAAAAACACACAAATTTAGTAAATTATCATTAAGACTGCTTTTATTTCTTGGAAACTGATTTTTAGAAAATTATTTTCTGAAAAATTACTTTTCAAACTTTCTTGTGTTTGTTTGCTATTAGAAAAGTTGGTCAACAGAAAATACTTTCCAGTCAAAGAAAAATTTGGTTTGGTTTCCAGAAAAGTGTTTTCCTTTTATTTTAGGCGGAAAACACTTTCCAGAAATTGTGAAAAATTTAGAAATGTCATATTATTTGCTGATTATATCAAATTTGGTCCTCAAACTTTTGATTGCTATATATATTTTGTTTTAAATAATTGTTTTTCAATTTCATCCCTTATAATTTAATTTTTATAATTGTTATTTGCTTTTCCCTTATCATTTTTTAATTGAAATTTTTTATCTATCAAATTTGATCCCCATTCTTTTGATTGTTACTTATTTTATTTGAAATAATTTATAAAATGTTAATTATTATTATTTTAATTTCTTTATCTTTCAATTTTTTTTATTTTCAGTGTTCACGGAATGGACAATGAATTACCCGAAACACCTTCGTTTTTTGGCATTTTGATGTGTAAAATGACGTTGTTTTAGTTAATGTTTTATTTTGGTCCTTCAACTCCTACATTATCAAGTTCAATCCTCTAATAAGCCCATTTATATAAAAATTGCTTGTGGATTGTGACGATTTAACCAAAAACATTAATAGCAAGGAGACCATAAAAATTAGATAGCGCCTCCAATGTAGAAATATGGAAAATGGGTTGCCCAATTTGTTGTTTAAAAGAGAATTAACATGTATTTTTAAGTTAGAAATATATTTATGAAAGCTTTTTTTAATGATTTTAATTTGTTTAGAAAAACACACAAATTTAGTAAATTATCATTAAGACTGCTTTTATTTCTTGGAAACTGATTTTTAGAAAATTATTTTCTGAAAAATTACTTTTCAAACTTTCTTGTGTTTGTTTGCTATTAGAAAAGTTGGTCAACAGAAAATACTTTCCAGTCAAAGAAAAATTTGGTTTGGTTTCCAGAAAAGTGTTTTCCTTTTATTTTAGGCGGAAAACACTTTCCAGAAATTGTGAAAAATTTAGAAATGTCATATTATTTGCTGATTATATCAAATTTGGTCCTCAAACTTTTGATTGCTATATATATTTTGTTTTAAATAATTGTTTTTCAATTTCATCCCTTATAATTTAATTTTTATAATTGTTATTTGCTTTTCCCTTATCATTTTTTAATTGAAATTTTTTATCTATCAAATTTGATCCCCATTCTTTTGATTGTTACTTATTTTATTTGAAATAATTTATAAAATGTTAATTATTATTATTTTAATTTCTTTATCTTTCAATTTTTTTTATTTTCAGTGTTCACGGAATGGACAATGAATTACCCGAAACACCTTCGTTTTTTGGCATTTTGATGTGTAAAATGACGTTGTTTTAGTTAATGTTTTATTTTGGTCCTTCAACTCCTACATTATCAAGTTCAATCCTCTAATAAGCCCATTTATATAAAAATTGCTTGTGGATTGTGACGATTTAACCAAAAACATTAATAGCAAGGAGACCATAAAAATTAGATAGCGCCTCCAATGTAGAAATATGGAAAATGGGTTGCCCAATTTGTTGTTTAAAAGAGAATTAACATGTATTTTTAAGTTAGAAATATATTTATGAAAGCTTTTTTTAATGATTTTAATTTGTTTAGAAAAACACACAAATTTAGTAAATTATCATTAAGACTGCTTTTATTTCTTGGAAACTGATTTTTAGAAAATTATTTTCTGAAAAATTACTTTTCAAACTTTCTTGTGTTTGTTTGCTATTAGAAAAGTTGGTCAACAGAAAATACTTTCCAGTCAAAGAAAAATTTGGTTTGGTTTCCAGAAAAGTGTTTTCCTTTTATTTTAGGCGGAAAACACTTTCCAGAAATTGTGAAAAATTTAGAAATGTCATATTATTTGCTGATTATATCAAATTTGGTCCTCAAACTTTTGATTGCTATATATATTTTGTTTTAAATAATTGTTTTTCAATTTCATCCCTTATAATTTAATTTTTATAATTGTTATTTGCTTTTCCCTTATCATTTTTTAATTGAAATTTTTTATCTATCAAATTTGATCCCCATTCTTTTGATTGTTACTTATTTTATTTGAAATAATTTATAAAATGTTAATTATTATTATTTTAATTTCTTTATCTTTCAATTTTTTTTATTTTCAGTGTTCACGGAATGGACAATGAATTACCCGAAACACCTTCGTTTTTTGGCATTTTGATGTGTAAAATGACGTTGTTTTAGTTAATGTTTTATTTTGGTCCTTCAACTCCTACATTATCAAGTTCAATCCTCTAATAAGCCCATTTATATAAAAATTGCTTGTGGATTGTGACGATTTAACCAAAAACATTAATAGCAAGGAGACCATAAAAATTAGATAGCGCCTCCAATGTAGAAATATGGAAAATGGGTTGCCCAATTTGTTGTTTAAAAGAGAATTAACATGTATTTTTAAGTTAGAAATATATTTATGAAAGCTTTTTTTAATGATTTTAATTTGTTTAGAAAAACACACAAATTTAGTAAATTATCATTAAGACTGCTTTTATTTCTTGGAAACTGATTTTTAGAAAATTATTTTCTGAAAAATTACTTTTCAAACTTTCTTGTGTTTGTTTGCTATTAGAAAAGTTGGTCAACAGAAAATACTTTCCAGTCAAAGAAAAATTTGGTTTGGTTTCCAGAAAAGTGTTTTCCTTTTATTTTAGGCGGAAAACACTTTCCAGAAATTGTGAAAAATTTAGAAATGTCATATTATTTGCTGATTATATCAAATTTGGTCCTCAAACTTTTGATTGCTATATATATTTTGTTTTAAATAATTGTTTTTCAATTTCATCCCTTATAATTTAATTTTTATAATTGTTATTTGCTTTTCCCTTATCATTTTTTAATTGAAATTTTTTATCTATCAAATTTGATCCCCATTCTTTTGATTGTTACTTATTTTATTTGAAATAATTTATAAAATGTTAATTATTATTATTTTAATTTCTTTATCTTTCAATTTTTTTTATTTTCAGTGTTCACGGAATGGACAATGAATTACCCGAAACACCTTCGTTTTTTGGCATTTTGATGTGTAAAATGACGTTGTTTTAGTTAATGTTTTATTTTGGTCCTTCAACTCCTACATTATCAAGTTCAATCCTCTAATAAGCCCATTTATATAAAAATTGCTTGTGGATTGTGACGATTTAACCAAAAACATTAATAGCAAGGAGACCATAAAAATTAGATAGCGCCTCCAATGTAGAAATATGGAAAATGGGTTGCCCAATTTGTTGTTTAAAAGAGAATTAACATGTATTTTTAAGTTAGAAATATATTTATGAAAGCTTTTTTTAATGATTTTAATTTGTTTAGAAAAACACACAAATTTAGTAAATTATCATTAAGACTGCTTTTATTTCTTGGAAACTGATTTTTAGAAAATTATTTTCTGAAAAATTACTTTTCAAACTTTCTTGTGTTTGTTTGCTATTAGAAAAGTTGGTCAACAGAAAATACTTTCCAGTCAAAGAAAAATTTGGTTTGGTTTCCAGAAAAGTGTTTTCCTTTTATTTTAGGCGGAAAACACTTTCCAGAAATTGTGAAAAATTTAGAAATGTCATATTATTTGCTGATTATATCAAATTTGGTCCTCAAACTTTTGATTGCTATATATATTTTGTTTTAAATAATTGTTTTTCAATTTCATCCCTTATAATTTAATTTTTATAATTGTTATTTGCTTTTCCCTTATCATTTTTTAATTGAAATTTTTTATCTATCAAATTTGATCCCCATTCTTTTGATTGTTACTTATTTTATTTGAAATAATTTATAAAATGTTAATTATTATTATTTTAATTTCTTTATCTTTCAATTTTTTTTATTTTCAGTGTTCACGGAATGGACAATGAATTACCCGAAACACCTTCGTTTTTTGGCATTTTGATGTGTAAAATGACGTTGTTTTAGTTAATGTTTTATTTTGGTCCTTCAACTCCTACATTATCAAGTTCAATCCTCTAATAAGCCCATTTATATAAAAATTGCTTGTGGATTGTGACGATTTAACCAAAAACATTAATAGCAAGGAGACCATAAAAATTAGATAGCGCCTCCAATGTAGAAATATGGAAAATGGGTTGCCCAATTTGTTGTTTAAAAGAGAATTAACATGTATTTTTAAGTTAGAAATATATTTATGAAAGCTTTTTTTAATGATTTTAATTTGTTTAGAAAAACACACAAATTTAGTAAATTATCATTAAGACTGCTTTTATTTCTTGGAAACTGATTTTTAGAAAATTATTTTCTGAAAAATTACTTTTCAAACTTTCTTGTGTTTGTTTGCTATTAGAAAAGTTGGTCAACAGAAAATACTTTCCAGTCAAAGAAAAATTTGGTTTGGTTTCCAGAAAAGTGTTTTCCTTTTATTTTAGGCGGAAAACACTTTCCAGAAATTGTGAAAAATTTAGAAATGTCATATTATTTGCTGATTATATCAAATTTGGTCCTCAAACTTTTGATTGCTATATATATTTTGTTTTAAATAATTGTTTTTCAATTTCATCCCTTATAATTTAATTTTTATAATTGTTATTTGCTTTTCCCTTATCATTTTTTAATTGAAATTTTTTATCTATCAAATTTGATCCCCATTCTTTTGATTGTTACTTATTTTATTTGAAATAATTTATAAAATGTTAATTATTATTATTTTAATTTCTTTATCTTTCAATTTTTTTTATTTTCAGTGTTCACGGAATGGACAATGAATTACCCGAAACACCTTCGTTTTTTGGCATTTTGATGTGTAAAATGACGTTGTTTTAGTTAATGTTTTATTTTGGTCCTTCAACTCCTACATTATCAAGTTCAATCCTCTAATAAGCCCATTTATATAAAAATTGCTTGTGGATTGTGACGATTTAACCAAAAACATTAATAGCAAGGAGACCATAAAAATTAGATAGCGCCTCCAATGTAGAAATATGGAAAATGGGTTGCCCAATTTGTTGTTTAAAAGAGAATTAACATGTATTTTTAAGTTAGAAATATATTTATGAAAGCTTTTTTTAATGATTTTAATTTGTTTAGAAAAACACACAAATTTAGTAAATTATCATTAAGACTGCTTTTATTTCTTGGAAACTGATTTTTAGAAAATTATTTTCTGAAAAATTACTTTTCAAACTTTCTTGTGTTTGTTTGCTATTAGAAAAGTTGGTCAACAGAAAATACTTTCCAGTCAAAGAAAAATTTGGTTTGGTTTCCAGAAAAGTGTTTTCCTTTTATTTTAGGCGGAAAACACTTTCCAGAAATTGTGAAAAATTTAGAAATGTCATATTATTTGCTGATTATATCAAATTTGGTCCTCAAACTTTTGATTGCTATATATATTTTGTTTTAAATAATTGTTTTTCAATTTCATCCCTTATAATTTAATTTTTATAATTGTTATTTGCTTTTCCCTTATCATTTTTTAATTGAAATTTTTTATCTATCAAATTTGATCCCCATTCTTTTGATTGTTACTTATTTTATTTGAAATAATTTATAAAATGTTAATTATTATTATTTTAATTTCTTTATCTTTCAATTTTTTTTTATTTTCAGTGTTCACGGAATGGACAATGAATTACCCGAAACACCTTCGTTTTTTGGCATTTTGATGTGTAAAATGACGTTGTTTTAGTTAATGTTTTATTTTGGTCCTTCAACTCCTACATTATCAAGTTCAATCCTCTAATAAGCCCATTTATATAAAAATTGCTTGTGGATTGTGACGATTTAACCAAAAACATTAATAGCAAGGAGACCATAAAAATTAGATAGCGCCTCCAATGTAGAAATATGGAAAATGGGTTGCCCAATTTGTTGTTTAAAAGAGAATTAACATGTATTTTTAAGTTAGAAATATATTTATGAAAGCTTTTTTTAATGATTTTAATTTGTTTAGAAAAACACACAAATTTAGTAAATTATCATTAAGACTGCTTTTATTTCTTGGAAACTGATTTTTAGAAAATTATTTTCTGAAAAATTACTTTTCAAACTTTCTTGTGTTTGTTTGCTATTAGAAAAGTTGGTCAACAGAAAATACTTTCCAGTCAAAGAAAAATTTGGTTTGGTTTCCAGAAAAGTGTTTTCCTTTTATTTTAGGCGGAAAACACTTTCCAGAAATTGTGAAAAATTTAGAAATGTCATATTATTTGCTGATTATATCAAATTTGGTCCTCAAACTTTTGATTGCTATATATATTTTGTTTTAAATAATTGTTTTTCAATTTCATCCCTTATAATTTAATTTTTATAATTGTTATTTGCTTTTCCCTTATCATTTTTTAATTGAAATTTTTTATCTATCAAATTTGATCCCCATTCTTTTGATTGTTACTTATTTTATTTGAAATAATTTATAAAATGTTAATTATTATTATTTTAATTTCTTTATCTTTCAATTTTTTTTATTTTCAGTGTTCACGGAATGGACAATGAATTACCCGAAACACCTTCGTTTTTTGGCATTTTGATGTGTAAAATGACGATGTTTTAGTTAATGTTTTATTTTGGTCCTTCAACTCCTACATTATCAAGTTCAATCCTCTAATAAGCCCATTTATATAAAAATTGCTTGTGGATTGTGACGATTTAACCAAAAACATTAATAGCAAGGAGACCATAAAAATTAGATAGCGCCTCCAATGTAGAAATATGGAAAATGGGTTGCCCAATTTGTTGTTTAAAAGAGAATTAACATGTATTTTTAAGTTAGAAATATATTTATGAAAGCTTTTTTTAATGATTTTAATTTGTTTAGAAAAACACACAAATTTAGTAAATTATCATTAAGACTGCTTTTATTTCTTGGAAACTGATTTTTAGAAAATTATTTTCTGAAAAATTACTTTTCAAACTTTCTTGTGTTTGTTTGCTATTAGAAAAGTTGGTCAACAGAAAATACTTTCCAGTCAAAGAAAAATTTGGTTTGGTTTCCAGAAAAGTGTTTTCCTTTTATTTTAGGCGGAAAACACTTTCCAGAAATTGTGAAAAATTTAGAAATGTCATATTATTTGCTGATTATATCAAATTTGGTCCTCAAACTTTTGATTGCTATATATATTTTGTTTTAAATAATTGTTTTTCAATTTCATCCCTTATAATTTAATTTTTATAATTGTTATTTGCTTTTCCCTTATCATTTTTTAATTGAAATTTTTTATCTATCAAATTTGATCCCCATTCTTTTGATTGTTACTTATTTTATTTGAAATAATTTATAAAATGTTAATTATTATTATTTTAATTTCTTTATCTTTCAATTTTTTTTATTTTTTAGATTTGATCTCTATTATTTTGATTATTATTTATTTTATTTGAGATAATTTATGAAATTATATTTTTTTTCAATTTCATTCTCATTCAACTTTTTAATTTGTAAGATTTGTTTCTCATTATTTTAATAAACTTGAAAAAAATAAAACACTAATAAGTTATTTTCCAACTCATTTTTCATAATATAACCAAACACTAGAAAATATTTTCCAACTTATTTTTCATTACACTACTAAACATCGGAAAATAATTCACTTTCCCAGAATTCACTTTTCAAAAAGAAACTATTTTCCAGCAAACAAACGGAACCTAAAAAGTAATTGAAGAAGACATGGAAATAGTAAATTTTTGCAAACGACACCCGCAGTTCATCTATTTTTTTCACTTGCCTTTTATTTTCATAAATATAATTAAGTTAAGATTTTACTTTGAAACTAGTACTATTTTTAATGCATGCTTTGCATGTGTATTAATAACGTTTTGTAAGAATGTTAAACTTTATTCTAAGAAAAAAGGTAAAAAAAAATCAACAAAGTACTATGTAGCACTAAAAATTAAATAAAACCATCTATATATATATATATATATATAACACAAATACAGCATGATTATAATATCATTATAAGTTTTATAAATATTTTTCTTTTAAAGAGTCGTTTTTAATATATGTGAGATAAATATTAAATATATAGACATCAGTGAAAATCTTATCCATTCAATTTTTTATAAGAATATAATGATAGTGTAAATACATAATAATTAATTAATTCCTAGTATTACAGTCGTCCTATAGATTTTTGTATGATAATAACTGAACGCAGCACCATCACAAATCTACCAGCCCACATCAAAATGCATATTATAATACAATTGTAATGGTGAAGAGTATTCATGAAATCATTTTTGGTAGCTTATATCTCCACTGACAAAATCTTCAATCATTTATGGTTTTGTATAATGGCGCCAGAATACAGAAGAAGGAAGATATATGGCCATCTACTACTAAACGAAATAGAGAAGAAGGAAGATATATGGCCAGAATAGAGAAGGAAGATAATGGTTTCTAAATATTCTTTACCTCGATTCATTTATATTTTAAATTAATATATTGATATTTTTGTAGTGTAGTTTGCTTGCATATTCAATGAAACGACAAAACATGCAACTTGGTTTGTGTAAGTATGGATTCAATCTATTTAGATTCTTTATTGTATCTTATTTTTGTTAATTAGCCATACTAACAGTTTATAACTTATCCTCAAGAATATGTATAAAGCCAAAATTCATGTTCTCCAGGTTGAAATATATATATAAATATAATTTCAACTGTTAATTAATGAATTACGGTTATTCAGCGTTTTGATGTATAATGTCTCAATGAAATAGAACGTTAAAATGAAGATAGCTATGAAACACATGATATTATTACTTGTAGAGGATGACACGGATGTACTTTCTTAAAGTTTGTCGTCTCATTTGGAGAGATTCTTGTGGGAAAAAGTTTGCCCCTTACATTATTATCCCCATTGAAGATTCTTTTCGCAAATGAGGTTTCTGCAATTTTCCATTACAAATCTCTAATATATTCTGGATCTTTTCCATGTGTTTATAAGCTGCTCCTTTTCTGTCTCTTCAAATTACGTCCAAGAATCACAAAACAAAACAACACAAAACTACCATGTAGAAGCCTTACCTCTGCAATAAAATAAAATAAAAATAGAGGTTGCCAAAATATTGTAAGCACTCTTCACATGTGGAGCAATCTTAGAGGTAACTTGCTACCAATTCTCTGTTCTCGGTTATTAACTACTCAGAACCAAAAAGATTTCAAAAGGGTAAAAAGCTTTCGAAAATTATGAAATCATTTGCTATTAGTTTTTTTTATATTAAAAAATTATGTTTTTGTTTTTGTTTTCAAATAAAAAATATAAATGATACTAAACGATCCCGATTTATCGATCATGATGATGAAACTCAAATATATGTACTGTCCAAAGCATTCTTGCACATCCATTAGCGGAGGATCTCCTTTACATACTTTCCTGCCCTCTCCAATCCACGCCAGTGCTATACAGTCTGAAGAAAGGGGGCGTGTGAAGATGGCAAAGTCTAAAAGTCATTAAGATCGAGCAAATCCTTGTCTCTTTACTTATTTGAAGGTTGTGGTCGGTCGGTCCTTGAACTCCATTTGGTTTTATGCCCTTGCTTGGATATATGACAGGTCTTCCATTCCTTGTACTGTTACCAGTCCATTTGTCTTTCTGAAAGAAGCAGGTTGCTCATCATTTCGCCTTACGACGCATCCAAATATGTAGTGGATGGGTTGATTTTTGTTAGAAATCCAGCGAAATCTTGCTGGGTGCCAGTATATGTATAGCAACATTTTCGCATTGACATGCCTCCCCTCCATCCTTACACCAAGTTTTAGTGCCTAAATTTACCATAATGCAGTGTTGACCTGCAGCATTGTTAGCGAGTTGTTGAGGTTTCTGACATGGAATTACTTAGCTTCAATGACTTGAAAAGAAACTCCAACTGATAGTACTCTTCCATGGTAGATCCAATTTGACTTCGTTAATGTTTGTAGAACACCTGCCTGCACAGACCTAACATTCCCTCCTCCATCTATCCATCCATCAGAATAAGATTGGCTCTGGTCCCTACTCGAGGCCTCCAAGGCATTTAACCCCCATTAGTCTAAGGCCATTCAATATTTCAACTCAATCCCGGAGGGATCAGCTACTTTCCCCAGAAAAGCAAAGGATAAAAAATGGGAAAAGTAAAGCATCAGAGGCACACTGATGAGCCAACAAAATGCTAGCCCCTTGAAATAAAAATATGATCGAGACAGAGAAAAAAGCAAGAGTCATTGCCATATTGCTATATCATTTGCGAAGAACCGTTAAAAGCAATCCAATGTAAAAGCTTGAAATTTGCTCACTCTTCCCCAAAACTTTCCTCTCCCAACTGTCTCTCTCCCTCTCTTGCTTTTCTTTTCTTTTATTCTTTGTCCTTCACTTTTCCTTCACCCCTAAGGCTTCCCTTCTTCTTCTTCTTCTTCTTCCTCCTCCTCCTCCTCCTCCTCTACGTATTCTCTTTCAATTAATACCAACAAACAATCACCAAAAGATCCTCTCTCTCTCTTTCTCTTCTTCAATGGCAGATGAAAACTATCACGCCAAATACCAACAGCTAAAGCAAGCAAACCCAACTAAGTACTATACTAATTTCCTCTACAAAGCTCTCATAGTCACAATCTTTTTAATTATACTCCCACTTTTTCCTTCACAAGCCCCTGAATTCCTCAACCAAACTCTAAGCACTAGAGGTTGGGAGTTTCTCCGCCTTGTCTTTGTTGGTATAGCTGTCTCTTATGGCCTGTTTAGCCAACGAAATGACGAAACAGAAAAGGAAATTAACAACAGCAACCCCTCAAGATTTGATAATGCTCAATCATACGTGTCTAGATTCCTTCAGGTTTCATCGGTTTTTGATGATGAGGTTGATAGCCCACCTGAGTCTGAAGAGACCAAAGTCCAGACGTGGAGCAACCAATATTATAGGAATGATCCTGTGGTAGTTGTAGCTGAGCAGAACTCTGCTCTTGATAAAGAACAGAGAGCTACTAGTTCAAGAATTGGTGAAAAGCCACTCTTGTTGCCTGTTAGGAGCTTAAAATCGCGAGTCATAGACGCAGATGTTGATGAAACTGGTAAAGAATCTGCTGGTGGATCTGCTTCTATTAGTAGGTCTAATTCTGATTCAGGTTCTAAAAGATTTTCAAGCAATTCGAGTAAAAATAAGAGTGGAGAGTCTGGAGGCTCGTATTGTCAGGAATTGGAAGAGAAGCTGAAGGAGAATTTTGTGCTTCCTTCACCAATTCCATGGAGATCAAGATCAGGAAGAATGGAACTGAAAGAAGAAGCAGACAGTCCTCTTTATAGTCTGCCTCCTTCCTTGGAGAAATCTGAATACAACAGGTCTTTTAATTCCCAAGTTCCTCAATCAGCAAGATCCAGTTCCGCAACTTCTTCACCAAAACTGTCCCCTTCACCTTCATTTTCTTCACCGAAGAAGTTTTCTCCTTCGCCTTCTTTCTCATCTGAGGTGCTCGGCAAAAGTGTGGAGGATTTTGTGAGGAAGAAAAGCATTTATAGGTCTCCTCCTCCTCCACCACCACCACCACCCCCTCCACCACCAGTGAATCGAGAATCATCATCAGTGAAACCGATTTCCAGTGCTGTTCATGATGGGGTTTTGCTTGAAAGAGAACTGAAGCGAAGTTTCACTACTGAACCAAAAGACTTGAATAGGGGTGGCAACTTACCAATGCCGAAGTCAGTTAGGACAATTAGAAGCAACGATTTGCTTGGTGAGGCGAGGAGGGAGAAAGAATTTGATGACAGAATCAACAGCAAAGAAGAGAAAAGATTGAAGGAAATTGAAGCAAGACGAAAGGAGAGGGCAGGAAGAAAGACGGTGAGATTTGATCAATCATCATTCCAGACTGAGAAGCAGAACCGTGAAAGCGTGAGTTTTACTCCTCGGCCAACTTTCACGGAGTTTCCAGTGGAAGAAAACGAAGAATTCGTCGAGAAATTGGTCGTGGAATCTGATGAGGGATCAGAAACCGAGGAGGAGGAGGAGGAGAACATTGCAGGAAGTTCTTTTGCTTCAAGCACAGCGGCGAGTCCAGAAAAAGATGCAGCAGCTGCTAGCATTGCAAGTGATGGAGGACCTGATGTTGACAAGAAGGCTGATGAATTCATAGCCAAATTCAGAGAGCAGATCAGGCTTCAAAGGATAGAATCTATCAAGAAAGCAAGCGCACAGATAAGAAGAAACCCTTCAAAATAATGTTTGAAGATCATTCGGTCTACTAGAGAGTTGACAGGATGGATTTGGATTCGGTGTTTAATTTTTTTTTCTTTTATCCTCGCATCATTACTAATCTTAATTGGCACCAGGATCTTAGAAACTCATGCTACACAGAGATTGCATGGTTTACTATATATCAAGTAAACTGCAATTGAATTGGAGAATTAATATATCTTCTTCCTCTTTGGTCACAATACGTTTTGAATTGTTGTTACTAAATAGCCATGGTCTTTTTTTTCTAATAACCACCACTGTTGGTTTACCTAACCTAAGGATGGTGGTGGTGGAATTCTTGCTGCTACTTGGAGTTGCTATCCTATCCACACAGTTTGTTCCAGGAGAATTGTCCGACGTTCTTTTTTGAAGCATTCATACAATTTATTTTGCGGAGAAAATGTGCCAAACAAAAGTTAGGATCACTCTATTCATGTTTTGGCAAATCATACGACTTTTTCCAGAGAAAGAAACCAATTTTCTTGTGCTCCAAATGCCAAGAGTAGAAAGTTCTTATGCAGATTGCACGTAAACTGCTTTCTGTCCAGTACTGGACAGACACGTAGCGCTCTTTGAAATTGCGTTTTAAACTGCGTTTTATAAAAAAATTTATATTTTTATATTGTTTTATATGAATATCAAAAGTAATTTAAAAAAAGCTTTCCTTCAGTAGGATTAAATAACTCTATAACAACAGGAAAATGAGAACCTGTGAAATTGGGATTGTGGACAAGAACAGGATGTTATTAGTAGCAGCAAATTGGGACAATCTTTTGCTACTGACTTTCACAGCTTTGAACGTTTAGGAATCCATTCCTTTAGCATAAATTAATTATTTTCATTGCAAATATCAACTTCCTTTAGATGCCCAGTTATTTCACTAGGTAGATTCGATTCTTTAACTTCTTCTCTGCCTTGTTCTAAAACCATGCCAAACCCCCCCCTGTATTCTGTCCCTCTAGTTTCCACCGCACAAAACAATGCAAAACTATACAAGAAATTTTGGAAATTAAAAATTCTATAGAACCCTTAACTAGGGGCTGGCGGATTGAAAGTTTGAAACCAACCTCCAGGTCCTCCTTTTTTCTTGTGCAGAGCCTCGCGGGATATGGAAATTAAAAATTAAAGGTGTTCTTATCATTTCTTTACACTGCTGCTGGTGGATCTTACAGCTATGGCCCATATGTTATCTGTTTGTGGGCAGATTCTCCACCATTAAAAGACCTAATTTGCTTTGGAAAAACCTTGTAGCCACGCACTCAAAGATATTGTTCTCACTAGAATAATATAATCATATGGGTTTTTTCCCTCCACCTAAGAGATTTACCACTGTTTATCAATGGCATCAAAGATCTTTTACATGATTTGTTAGTTTTTATTAATTTAATTGAAGATAAAGAAGCTTTTTCTCTTCTTAATTATACAGTAAAAACACAAAAATAACCTTAGAAGTAAAACAAAAAAAAAATAGTCTTAACAGGCTTTTTTGTATTTTCATAATGGTAATTTTTTATTATAATATCATTTTATATGCAATTTGATATTTGAATAAATATAAAAAAAATTAAAAAATTAAAAATCATATTGAAACGATTAAAATACTTTTAAAAGCTAAAATTCTAAAACTGGAGTTAAAGGACTTTTTTATCTTTTATCAATGGTTTTTTTTGTTATTATAAAGTCAGTTCAAGAAAAATTTGGTATTTGAATAAATATATATAAAAAAACAATAAAAAGGTAGACGTGTGTATGACATCAAGAGGTATACAGGAGGCGCCCGCTCACTTCGACCAGCGCTTCCCGACATTCAAAAATATCCTTTCACCGTATCGTTGAAAGCATCGTCATTTTCTCTTTCATGTGGAGTGGCAAATGTCGGTGCTAGTGGTCTGGTTTGTCACCGGTTGATCTCTTTTTCCCCTTTTTCTCTCTCCTCCAAAAATCATAGTTTTACCCTCTTTGTTATTGGTATTTCAATTTTAATTCTTTTTTTTTTTGACATTTTTTTTGACCCATTTGTAGAAGTCTTATTTATTTTCAATTTCATCATTCAATCTCAATTTATAAAATATTATATTTTCTAATTTGATCCTTATTCTTTTGATTTTTAATTTTTTTTTCATTTAACCTTTTGTAAAAGTTTTATTGGTTTTTAATTCCATCATTCAATCCAAAATGATGGTATTATGTTTTTCAATTTAGTCCTTATTATTTTGATTTTTTTTCTGGACTCTTATGTAAAAGTTATTATTCTTTTCAATTATTAACATTATGGTATCTTTTTGAATTATTAACATTGTCAAAATTATGCTAGTCTATTTGGTAATGTGATGTGTATTGGTTTGATGTTTATTTTATTCAGGTTTGATTAGAGAAAGACTCAATAACTTTTATAGGAATATTTCTATAATTATTTTTCTCAACATTACACTAAAAAGATTTTGATCAATTTTTTTTTTAACAAATACATATTTTTTAAATTTCTTCAACAAATATTTAATTTAATAAACAATGAACATGAGATTGGTTTATTTATATCTTCTTTAAAATGTCTATATTTTATGTTATTTTAAATAAATATAAGAGTCTTTATAATAAAAAATAATAATTTTTGTATCAGAATTATTTCCGAATTAAGGATAAAATAGTCAAGATTACTAATTTAATTTATTTTTATATGTATTTTAAACAGTATAATTTAATTCAATTATATGATATTTTATTTCAAATATAAAAACTATAATAGATTTTTAATTGATTGCAAATTTATTTATGAGTTAAATTCAATTTAACATGTGTTTTAATTTAAACATGGTATAAAATTAAAGTTGGTTTCAGTCAAGCTACGGCGATACGACGTCGTGAATTTTAATTGGAGGGTCTGTGGGCTGGGCTAGTAATCCCATGTATGTGATTTACATGGGATTTGTGGTTTTGCAAAATCATCGTCTTATGTCATTTGTGATATAAGTTTAATTTTCCTTTTAAGGAAAAACAAAAATAGCAAACTTCATATCTCTAAATATCTCGATTGTACATCAAATTTATTTTTTTTATCACTTATACTATCAAGAAAAATTTACTTTATAAATGGACCGTCTATTAAATATAGTTAATAAAATCATTAAGCATCAACATCCTCTTTACGTGATTCCCACTAAAGAATAAAATATAAAAAGATTTCTTATAATACGAGAGAAAAATATATAAACAAAGAGTAATTAGACCTAATATTTGAAAAATCTAAGATTTTATATTTTAATGTCATGTGAAGTACATAACCAATTTTGCAAAACAACTGAATGAGATTTCCCTTTGATTCCTTCTTATTGGAGATTGTGAGTAGCATGCAGATATTAGTTATGTTTGGTTAATGTCTTGTAATAATAATTAAAAAAAATATAAATACATAAGAAAATATAAATATTTTTGGTTAAAAAGACAAAAATAATAACATAAAATAAATATATTTTGATGATAGTTTGAGTCAGTTTATATGATATCAAAATAAAAAGTACATGAGAACATGTTTTTATTGTATTTATCTCTTTTATTTTATTACAGTAACCAAATATTATTTTAAAAAAAATTAACAAAATTGTCCAATGAAAAAAGAATTATAAAATAATATTATTTGTAGAGAAAAAGCTATCCTTGTACTAGGGTGATAAATATAATGTTGATACCTAAGAAAAGTAAAAAACAATTTCAGATGTATCTAATGATTTTTAAACTAGATTAAGAGAACTTCTCTAATTTGTCTTCTTTCACATGAATAATCACAGAAACAGGGGGGCATTACAATTACCATAAAAAAAAAAAAAAAAAAACTAAAACATATCATTATTTTATACATTCCACAGTAAAACTATTTTATTTTTAATAGACAAGTTTGGGTTTAGAAGTATAGAAGTATTTTTCATCGAGCTTATTAGTAATTATATTAAAGAAGGGTGTTCATCAGTAATTTCATAGTTTTTTCTACGGTATATTTACCAAATTACCCTTAAAAAAAGTTGTTTTTGGTTAGGAGCTTTTCATGTTTTTCATATTTTTTTATGCACGTCAATTACTTAAATGTCTCCAAAAAATAAACTCTCTTTACCGTGGATGCAAGGTTATTTTAGATTTTTTACTGTGATTTGTTTTTTTGTAATTTTCAAGTGGGATTAAAGGTGATTTGATATATATATATATATATATATATATATATATATATATATATATATATATATATATATTTGAAAGTGGTTGGTGTTGCTCGTGCCCTTTGGGTGGCACATACAGAGCCCACACAGCAACGAATGTTTCCTTATAGGGCGGTGTTCGATATGGCTTATAACCCATATTACTGTGGTGAGGCGCGTGTTCTTTGACGGTATGCGGAGGAGCTACGACAAAGAATTATTTTTCTTCCTCCCTCTTTTCTCTCTCCTCCTAGAAAACCATGTTGGCCACTGCAAAAAAAAAATCTAGCTATTTGTTTGTTAAGTTAAATTAGTTCCTCATTTTTTTTATTGCAATATATTTGGTCTTGAATCATTTATTAAGTTAATTTGTTTTTTCAATTTCATCCATTCATACTTTATTTTTATATCATGTTTGGTCATCTTTCTTTTAATTGCAATGTATTTAGTCTTTGATTATTTATTAAGTCAATTATTTTTTCAATTTCATCCCTTTACACTTTGTTTTTATATTAGATTTGATTCTTATTCTTTAATTATGGTGTTTTTGGTCTCGAATCCATTATTGAATTCATTTGTCTTTGGATTTTATCCCTTGACATTTTATTTTTATATCATGTTTGGTCATTTTTCTTTTAATTGCAATGTATTTAGTCTTGGATTATTTATTAAGTTAAATGTTTTTTCAATTTCTTCCCTTTACACTTTGTTTTTATATTAGATTTGGTCTTTATTCTTTTAATTGTGGTGTTTTTGGTCTTGAATCCATTATTGAATTTATTTGTCTTTGGATTTTATCCCTTGACATTTTATTTTTATATCAAATATGGTCTTCATTTCTTTGATTGTTATTTTTTATTATTCTTATTATTTTCTTAATTGAAATTGTTTTTCAATTTCATCTCTTATAATTTTGTTTTTTTATTGTCAAATTTGGTTCCTTTTCTTTTCAAATCTATATTTTAAAATAATTTTTTATTTGTTTTTCTAAGCTTATCCCTAATTATTTTGATGGGTTTAGAATTTTATATTGTTATATTTTTTTTTCTTTTACGTTATGATATCACCTTATAATTTATGTTACAAATTCTAAAGATTGGACTGAATTTGTTTCAATTATTTTTAATTATTTTTTAAAAAAATTTCTATTATAATTAAATTTGTTGAAAATTAATTTTCTTTGTTTTTGTGATATGAAATTAATATAAGATAAATCATGTTCATAAATAATGAGAAATACCCCACTTTCAGCACCAATAAAAACTTGAAGTATTTGTGAAGTAAAGATCCCATCCTCGTTCAAAAGATCTAATGACAATCCCCTTTATCAAGAAATTATTGTCATTGTCGGCCAACTATCCATGAATGTCAGCCCTGTGAAACTGGGACATAACTTGTGAATAACACACCTCTCTCTCTCTCTCTCTCTCTCTCTCTCTCTCTCTCTCTCTCTCTCTCTCTCTATATATATATATATATATATATATATATATATATATATATATATATATATATATAAAGAGGGTTAAAATCTGAAAATCTTTCAAGGGAGGAAAGAATACTAATATCAATTGAGCTCCAATTAATTGTTTCTAACTTGTTGGTGTCCCAAATTAGAGCTTTATTGTCGACAAATCTCTCTAATCCCTACACTTCTGAAATGTGGATAATGACGTGAACGTGCACACGAGCAAATTGTTATCGATATTTATATTGTTTACCCAAAATGTGGAAAATGAAAGAAGGAGCATGGCATTGGCATTTGCAGGCATAGTTATTAAACTCGGACCGGTCCGACAGGATGACCTGGGACCTAGCTGACTCGGGGGCTGAACCGGTCCGGGTTTGTCAAAAGACCAGTCAGTGCAATGACCCGGTTAAACCCGGTCAACTCTGCAGGTCAACCCATGACCCGGGCGAGATCTGACCAAGACCTGAGTTTTTTTTTTAAATGTGAGATTTGAAACTCATTATTATATATACTTTATTTTTCCAAGAAAAAAATTATGTTTTTTAAATATGGGATAAAACTTCTTGTTTGAATACTTCAACTTAAAAGGATAACATACTATCTTTTTAATGTGGGATTTGAAATCTATTAATATATATACTCTAAGTTTCAAAAAAAAAGTTATACTTTTTTAATGTGGGATTTGAAACCTATTAATATATATACTCCATATTCAAAAGAAAAACGTTATGTTTTTTCAATGTGGGATAAGAAACTTTTTTGGTTTAAATACTTTAACTTAAAAGCTTAACATAATATCTTTTCAATGTTGGATAAAAAACTTTTTAAAATATTCTTTTAAACTTCATTGTTTACAATATGTATAACTTATATTTACATGGATTTTTCCTCAATTTTTTTATATAAAATATTAAAATTTTAATTTTTTTTAATTTCTTTGGATTAATCCAGATTAATCTAGGTTGAACTATAAAATTCAAGAACCAATTTTTTAACCGGGTCAACTTCCAGACCTGATTTAATAAGTGGCCATTTGGGAGTGTGGCTGCGAGTGAGGTTCACCCGCAGCCACACATGACAGCGTTTGGTTAAGGAAAATAAAATGCGTCTTGCTGGTAGGACCCACTAAAATTAGAGATTGGATCGCAAGTTTTGAGGTTTTGCTGCTTCTCATGTGGAAAAGGAACTTTAACAGTGGAGCATGGCTCCACTGCGCTCTGTTCACTAAGTGAATAGTTTTTTTTTAACCAGCACTCAAAGTTTTTTTTTCTCGAAAAACTAGTGCAGTTAATTAATTGCATTCGCATTGTTCACGTGAACGTGAACAATATTTTTTTTGTTTTTTTTCAAAATTAGTTTAAGGTGAATTAAATTTACTTGTACTGTAATCTCAATTTTATTCATGATAATATTTTACCTAATTTTATTGCACGCAGGATAAATCATGAAAACTATAGTTATTGCCAAATGAATTTTGTACGTAATGAAATTGTTGATTTTTTTAAAAAAAATTATGTTTTACTCGAAAAACTAATATTTAATATTATTTAATAACACTACATAAATTAGAAGGATGTCGCATGATGACGTAGCATTTGTGAAATTTGATCGCAATTCCAATTATGTTCTTGCCGGGTCCGGCTCAGTTTAAAAAAATTCAGTTTTTATTTTTATTTTTATTGTGTTCTATTCAAAAAATTAGAAGGAGATCGCTTGATGACGTAACAAAAAATTCAGTTTTTGTTGTTGCGCGCTTAAGAAACCATGAAAAATATAGTCATTGTTGGATAGATTTCGTATGTGATGACATTGTACATAGTTTAATGGAATAATAAAAAATATTTGATATCAATATTATTTATTTCATGATGTAATAACAGTAGTTAAATCTATAATATTTAAATTCAAAATCATTAATATTAATATATATATTTTTAATTATTTTATAACCTCAATTTAAAAAGTATTTTTTTAACCAAACACATTAAACTACTTTTTCTTCAACCTCAATTTCAACCACAGTTTTAATCAAACATCTATTTTTTCAAACCAATCTTAATTAAAAATAATTTTTTATAAAATAATTTTTTTAAAATTATAACTACAGTAGCTACCATAATATTAAATGCACTTTAAATATGTTTGAAGGTGAAGAGAGAGAAGGGTATGTAAAGTCGAAAGAGACAAGAGTTCTATCAACCTTTTCTTATCTTGTCGACCCTAGCTGCAAGAAGAATAGGAGCTTAGGTTCCTGTCAATTTGGTTGACAAAAACTTTCTCAGTTGCTGAAAGGATAGCATAGCGTCACCGTTCGTTGATTACCCATATGGAATTGATTCGCAATTATTGAAGGGGTCCAACTGGTTAACTACATCAACTCGTCTCTTAATTTTGATTATTGTGCTGCTGTTTTTCTTTCTTCTTAAGTTACCCTTTGAGCATGGCTTGTATTGAAGTTCCAGGGACATGGAAGCCTTCTTTTTTCCCGGAAAAACCGAAGATTTGTGCTATCCTTTTGTCGTGATCCGGGCCACTGTGCATTAAGGCTTTTTTTTTTTTTTTTTTTTAAGAACTTTGAGATTTTAGATAGCATTTAGTTAGGGACAGAAGTAATAAACACACAGTAGGGATAAAAATGTATTTAGTTAAAGAGATAAAGATATAAAAATAAATTTATTTTAGAAAAAATCTTGAAGTTAATTTTTGTACTTTCAAAATAGAAGATATAGAAAAGATATATTTTCAGAAATAATATTTATTATTTTTTATTTCTAAAATATCCTTATAAAAAAACTCTCAATTCTATAATTGTTCAACTAAGACATGTAATAATAAAAATAATAATTATTATAGTTTTAAAATCCAATTTAAGGGTCGATCTAAAACAAAACTGGGGTCGTTGGTCAAGATCCATTTCACAGGTCGAGTTGACCCGAGTCAGCATTAGAATAAAAGTAATTATTATAATTTTAAACTTGATCCAAAAGTCGATCAAAGACAAGCTCCAAGTCACAAGTGGGGTTGATCTTTGAACTAGATCAATATAAGAACAAAAATAATAATTATCATATTTTTAAAACCCAACTAAGAGGATGATCCGGGGTAAGGCTTGAGTTATGTGTCAGGAGGGTCAACTCAGGTTGACTCAAATTAACATAAAATAAAAGTGATTATTATCAAAGTTTTAAAACTTGATTCAGGGGTCAAACCGAGATAAGACTTGGTTCATGAATTAGAAAGGTCAACTCAGGTTAACTCAAGTTAGTGTAACGATAAAAGTTATTATTATAATTTTAAAATCTCACTCGGAGATCAACCAGGGCAAGGCCAATGTCATAGATCGAGAGGGTCAACATAGTTTTAAAACTTGATGTATGAGGTGTTTAGGAGTGAGTTTCAACCTGTTTTTTGTTAATTTTAAAAAAGAAATTGCTTCAAATTTATTATTTATTGTGTTTTTAAATCATTTTGATGTGGTCTTATACAAAATGAGTTTAAAAAATAAAATAAAAAATATTTTAAAAATAATTATGAGTAGTTCATTTTAAAATGCACTCAGTTATCGGTATTAAACCATATCATGATTCTTTTAACAGATGCTGATAGCATATTAGCATATTGATTATTAAATAAAATGTTTTTCTACCATCCAAACACTTGTGGGGAAAGAAAAAAAAAAAAAGATCCTCGAGGGCAAGTGGGGAATGTTTCCCCTTCAAAACCAGCGCTATTGATTAGTACCCGGCTTAGCATAGTGGGGATGAGTGAGAGGAAAAATGGAAGCCCACTGTAAAAGTGAGTAGACATTTTGATCTAGACGAGTTTCCTGATTTTATTTTTTCCCTTTATTAGATGGACATTGGGGCTCGCTTCTTTTCGTTCGATGAATTCCCCCTTCTAATTCTTTCTTACTTGTTTAGGGTTTCGAAAGCAAGATTGGTGAATAATTTTTGGACGGGAAGAAACTCTCTATGGCTTAAGCAAGGAATAATATATACAAAAAAAAAAAAATTGCAATACAAAAACTAAAAAAGAAACATTGAGATTGTCCCCTCCAAATCTCACTACAAGTATTAAACAAAAAAACAGAAATGAGAGAAGACTCTGCAAAACATAATCAATACTAGGAAAATTCTTGTAATATTCAATTACAAAGAGTCAAGAACACAACTTGGTTAAAATAAATAAGAGAATACTGCTGGCTGCTCTTTACATCCAAAGTCCTCTTCCTACCCTTTCAAAGCTCTTTCTATCTATGAAAGGAACAGAAGTGTATGAGTAATCATTTAGCTACCCCCTAGAAACACACTATAATCTAATTATGTCTAACCATCTTTTCAAGAGACTGCTAGGTCAGTAATACAAAACAAGAAAAGACCCACACCGAATCGCCCTGGGCAACAGCCATAACTTAGACCTATGACTTTGAACACGAGAAGAATGGTGCGACGCTTCCACCTGTTCCTTGGCCCCCTCCATTTCGTACACATTACCAGCTACCTTTCTTCCCAAATTAGCTGAAGATAGTGATGAATCAAATGACCGGGATGCCTGTGGTTTCGTGTTGTAATTACGATCGAGGACGGATGGCATCAAACGGTGTTGGTCCACGTGTGACTGGAGCAGCTGGAGCCCATGGGTTCATGGGGACGGGCCTATGACGGGTAGGACCGATATGGGGATGGGGCCTGGCATCAACGGTGGATGATGCGGTGGGGGGGGCTGCTACACGCTCACATGATGGGCACATGGTGAGGGTGGTTGGTGGGGTCATTTGCATGTAGAACTGTGGTGAAAGTTTGAGAGCTCTAAGCTCCTGAACCTCCTTCTGCAACCTCCTGTTCTCTTCTGTCAAGTTCTCGCAGCATCTCTTCAAGAACTCACAGTCAACCTCGGTTTGCTTCAGCTTGGTTCTGCAAAAATTTAACACTCTTGCGTTGATAAAACCACTCGAGAAGGCCATAACAAGACATCAACAAAAATATGTAGGAAAGGCCAGAAATACCCTTGATAAGATAGCAAATTATCCTACCTTGCCCTCCTGTTCTGAAACCACACCTCCACTTGTCTAGGTCTGAGTCCTAACTGCTTAGCCAAAGCCATCTTTTGCTTCTGCCGGAACCGGAACAACCGATTGTCAGTTTCAATTACCAAAATACCCTCCAAACAATAATCTATTCCGGACTCACGAGAGTAAAGGGGAAAAAACTCGTTTTTGTGTATTTTCCTCCATTTCTCAACAATAAAACAGTGAGACTGGGTTTCAGGATGAAAAAAGAGAGAGCACTTACTGGGTTGAGAGTGTTGTGTTCTTTGAAGCTCTCTTCAAGAATAGCGGCTTGATCTTTAGACAGCCTGAGCTTCTTTCTTGAGGTTTCACCATCTTCTTCATCACTGATTCCATGAGAAGAAGCTCTCTCCATCTCATGCTCATCTCCATTAATACCTTCTCTTTCACTTCTCTTCCCACTAATACTCGATATCGTGCTGTTTGGAGATGAAACCCCCGCTTCCTCTTCACAATCAGCCGTTGATGGTAACCTGTTCACGTCGATTCCTCGAAGCAACGATCTTGTCTCGGCCCGGTATGAATTAGAGTTTGGATCTGCATGGGAGAGATGAATTGAGTTTGAAATGGTGCTTGAATTTGTCAGAGATCAAAAGTTGCATATTTTGTGGGTTAGGATCTTGAGAAAAAAATAGACTAAGGGTTTTGTGTTGTGTGAATAGAAGAAAAGTTGAGTGAAAGCGATTGATAAAAGCTAATGGAACATGAAGAAAAAAAAGCAGAACAGAAAAAAGAACACTTAATTTTCTTTATTTGAAAAAGAGAGAAAGGAGAACAGTTTTTCTATGTAAAAAAAACGCTTTATAATGTGTTTGTTTCTTGGGAAAGTGAGGGAAAAGGAAAGAGAAGATAGTTGAGAAGAGAAGATACAAATCTGGATCTGAAACTTGGATTGTTTTACAAAAAGAAAAGGGCATACCTGAAGAAGGGAAGGTCACATTCCATGAGGGTTTTTGAGAATGGAACCCAGAGAGAGAAGAAGAAGCAGTGGATGGAACCAGTGAAGGCATGAGATTCAACTGCAGAGAATGTTGATTTTGAGGAACACTAAGACTCAAACTCAAACCCAAATCTTCCTTCCCAGCCATCATCTTCTTCCTTTGCCAAAAAAAACCAGAAACCTGCTATTTATATAACCTACTTCCGTATACTTTGGGCAGGAAAGAAAGCTTAAGGTTCAGGTCTCTCTGTTTTGGTTCTCACAGAGAGAGAGAGAGCTGCTGGATACATGTGAAGGAGGAGGATGGGGTTTGGAAGAGAGTGCGTGTGGGTGATTATATAGAAAAGAGAGAGGAAGAGAGGAAGGGGGAGTGGTGGTGTGTCTAAGTTCAATCATGACTTCTTGTCAGTAAGTCCAATTATCTCAATCATGGCTTTTGCCTCCGTATATAATATAATAATACGATTTACCTAAACTCTAGTTTGCTTCTTTTCCATACCATGGTTAATAGTCCATTTAGTATTTGGTTGAATATATATTTTTTAAAAATATTTTTTATTATTTTAATGTGTTAATATTAAAAATTTAATTGGTAGAAAAAAGAATGGATTTGTGGGCATGGTGAATGGATTACCATTAATATTTGCTTCAGTGTTTATCTTCGGCCTTAGCTTGACCTAAAACTTCGTCCCTGCGAAAAACATTTATATTATCGATTAGGTTATTTTTAATGCTATTAATTAATGGTGGATTTGAATGTATCTTGTTCCGTACCAATCCAATTCACTTTATTATTAATAAAACTTAAAAACAAATCATTTATTTGGCAGTAAAACTAAAATACAGCCACGAAATATTTTATTTTATTTCAAAAAATCAAGTATAAACGCTTGATGAGGCTGCAGTGTATTTATGGGTGTGGTAATAGTTTTATTAGAAATATATTAAAATAAATATTAAAACAATTAAAAATATATAAAAAAACTAATTTTTTTAAAAAGTTGAATTGCGGACATTTAATTCCCGGAGACATCAAGAGATGAACATCTTTTGAAATATAAAATAATAATAAATGATGGGTGTGGTTCAAGAGTCCTTCACAGTTCACACCATAAATGAAATAGATACGAACCAAGAAAAGATAGCCTTGGCGGACAGAACCCTCATAAATTCTGCTGCCCTTTCATTACATCGTACTCAGATTTAAATTCTTAAATCAGCACCGTTGAGAAATTGACTCGATGCGAGCAACTCCTCCCTTAATTATGACAAAAAATACCGGCAAAGCATGATATATTTGACAAACAAAATTTGCTAAGCACATTCAACTCGAACATCTCGTGGAGCAAATGTCCTCCTATATGTTACGACAGTGAAATCACCTGGAAGATTTTTAGCTTGGCATTAGAATAATTGTTGTTTTTTAAAGTAATTTTTATTTAAAAATATATTTTTATATATATTTAAAATTTATTTTTGATATCAACACATCAAAATAATATATAAAAAAAATTAAACTTTATCAACCTAATAAACTCTAAATTAAAAAAAATAGATACTATTTGGAAATTTGGAAATGTAATAGAAATTATTTTTTATTTGAAAATATATTAAAAAAAATTTTAAAAAAATTATTTTGAATACCAGGGATTAAAAAATAATAATTTAAAATTTAAAGAATTTCAAAAGCACTGTTACTGTTAGAGGCTACACAAATACACCTGTGCATATCTCATGAATCTACAGCATTAGCAAAGTGGGTCCACTTCACACCTGAACACATCTCACACTTATCACATTCCTTCCAATTAACCAGCGGTTGTGATCAAATAAGGGTAAAAATCCAATGGTCAATCTATCAAACTTTATCATCTTATCCTGTGCTCATTACATAATTAGGCCAGGCCAGTTGAGCTAGCTAGACAACCATCAAATCAAAGGGTGGATGGTGATGATTGGAAGAGACAGATCAACTTTTATATTGATCATCACACGCGGGGCCTACATTTTCCTCTATCTTTTTTTAATAAAAAACCATTTCCTCATGCGCTAAGCACGAGGAAGGTGTACCGGACAAAAGCGTCGCTTTCATGCACTTTTCTAATAATACTGTTAGCGCTTTTTTCATTTGCTTGAAACCTATCCGCCATCGTGTTAGTGCGCACGTGTTCCACACTTGTGGCCATAATAAGCTTATCTGCATGGGTTCTTTTTAATAATGCTTTTTATTTAAAAATATATTAAATAAAATTTTATTTTTATTTTTTATATTAATATATGAAAATGATTTAAAATTATTAAAAAATATAATTTTTTAAAAAGTAAAATAATAAAAAAATTAATTTTTTTCAAAACATTTTTAAAATACAAAAACAAACTAGGTTTTAAAACTCGTTTCAGATGGTAGTATTGATTTTTTTAAACTGTTTTTTACTTAAAAATATATTAAATTATTATTTTTATATTTTTAATATCAGCATATTTGAAAAAAAACATTAAAAAATATTAATTTAACAAGAAAAAAATAAAAAAAAAATTCAAAACGTTTTTGAAACGCAAGAACAAACAAAATCTTAAAATCCGTTTAAGATGGTAGTGTTGATGTTTTTTGATGTGTTTTTTATTTAATAAATATTATTTTTTTATTTTTTATTTTTAATATTAACAGATTAAAATAAAAATATTAAAAAAAATTAATTTAAAATTAAAAAAAAAAACATTTGGAAATTCCAGTGCAACCGCACTCTCAAACTGGGCAGAACGTGTAGTTGACGTAGCACAGGGGAGAGTACGTGCACTACAGGGTCTAACAAGTTTTTAATTTATGGAGATGGCTTAGAGCTGAAACCCTTGGTCGGCTTCAAATCATGACTTCGTGCCAGAATGATTCTGTTAAAGCCGTCTGTATCTAATATGTTATAATTTAGTGACTAGAGAGTTGTACAATCTAATATCATATACTAATAATATAAAATATTCCATATTTTGATTGATGATGGCATGATGCCGTTTTCAGAAAAAAAATATTTTTTTTCCATGTTGAATACACAATATTAATACTTGTTTTATCTCGTAAATGAATATATATTAACAATAAAATAATAACCCATACCACCACTAAAAATAATTTTAAAAAATTCATACATCATAAAGATACAGTTTGAGATTACAACAGTGTTTTTTTAAAATTATTTTTTTATTATTTTAATGTATTGATTTCTAAATATTTTTTAACAAATAAAAATATTTTTTAATAAAAAATAATTTAAAAAATAACGTTATCACATTCATGTATAACTCAGATTCGTGCTTCATGAAAAATTATTAGAAATGGAGCTTAAAGAAAGGCTCGGAGCTGATGAGCCAAGTAGATAGAGTCCGAGCAATGAAAGCGAACAACTGAATTTTGTACTTTTCAGATGTGGGGGGGGAGAGAGAGGAGACAAGGGAGAGTGGAGTTAACGTGGGATGAGAGGGTGCGCGAAATAAAGGAAAGCGTGTAAGAAAACACCTCCTTTCTTTAGGCCTCCCTCTCGAACTCACGTGGAACAACATGTCTTGCCTGGGGACACGTGCCCTCACAACCCCTTGTGGTTCCCACTGTCTCTGCTTTGCTGTATATCCGTGGACCCCACTATTCCATCCGAACAACAAAGTCGTGTGTGTCATCTTGTCCCTTCACGCCCCGACACTCACTTCTTCACAATCATTTGAACTCCTCCTTGAATCATCTTCGTTCACATCATCTCATTTCTCGGTGCGTGTAGAACACCGTCCTAACTCCTTTCTTTTTTGTTTCAAAAACTTTTTAAAAAATTCGAATTTTTTTATTTTTTTATTTACTTTAAATTAATATATTCTTAGTGTTTTGGATCATTTTAATATTCTAATATCAAAAATAATTTTTTAAAAATAAAAAATATTATTTTAATATATTTTAAAATAAAAAAAATATTCTAAAAAATAATCGCTACCACACTATCACTATCAGTCACACTATTATCTATTTTTGAAACAATACCATCATGTACCAGTTGCCGACCCCCAGTTGCCTACAAAATTATTTACCTTAATAATTTTCTCGTACCGTATTATTATTAACATGTATACTATATCATTTGTTTTTGTAATTGTGTTTCATAATAAACATCCAAGCCTTTTTTTTTTATTATTCTCGTCAATCTTTCTTAAAATTTTATCACCAGACATATTTTTTATTTAATCTTTTTATAGCCTAATTTTACAAGATAAATTTTTAAATTATAGCATAAATATAAAATTAAAATGTGAGGATTATCATGTAAAATACTCAAAAAATACACGGTAAATTTTAAATTTTTATTTAGATAAAAAAATTTATTTTTTTCTTTTCAATCCTATGTTTGAAAAAGAAGAAAGAAAGTAATTGAAATCAATTTCTGATTATGGCACACATCACAAGGGAACGGAGTAATTTATTTTATAAGTTTTCTATTATATACTGACTGGTTTTTGATTATTTTCCAGGAGTTATCACTATTAAAAAGGCATTTAATTATTTAAACTACTTTAGATAACAAGATTTTAAAAAAACGTATAATATGACTATTTACTCGTGATTTTTTCCGAGTCGTGTTGAAAAAGTTTGGCTTATCCGAATTATATTTTATAAATAGTCATGACTCATGGTTTGTAATTTATCTTAGCCAGATTTTGTTTAATTAATTGTATTTTTTTGTTTATAAAATAAAAAAAATAATAGGTGATAAATTTGAGTCACCCAACGACTGGGTATAAAACAAATTCAGATTAAAAAAAAATGAACAATCAACTAAAAAATAAATAATCAGTAATTCACATCGTGACTCAAAATGACAAGTCTTCATCACGTCCCCTAATTGCAATTGGGGTTGGATTATGAGCTAGTTTAATATCGTAATAAAAATTACTTTTTAAAATATTTTTTATTTGTAAATATAATAAATAATTTTTTAAAAATTTACTCTTGTTATCAGTATACTAAGATAATAAAAAAAACATTAAAAATTAAATAAAAAAATTTAAATTTTGAAAAACAGTGTTTTGATCACCATATCAAATACACACTTTACTACAAGAAAAAAAGAGTTTAAAAGTCACTTGTTTAACCAAAACTCTTCACGTGGCATACCGTACAGTATGTTCTTAATGAATACAGGAATAACAGCTAAATTAGAGTAGGAGCTTATGTTTCGTTTCCTGAATTTCAAGTGTGAACCAATTGAAACGGTCTCGCACCTATATATTTTCTCATCTCCTGTCGGCCCTTTTAAAATGGCACTTGAAAAGGAAAATGACTAAAATCATCAGGTTAGGAATGTGTCTTTCTTTGTTTGGACCCACTCTTATTATTATTCGGTTTGTGTTTAAAACTATATATTTTTTTAAATATTATTTTTATTTAAAATTATTTTTTTATATTTTTTATCGTTTTAATATGCTGGTCTCAATAATATTTTTAAAATTAATAAAAAATTATTATTTTAATATATTTTTTAAAAAAATTATTTTAAAAAATAACTATAAATACTTTGATTTCACTGTTGAAAGTAGGACAACCAACAAAATTTTTTCTTGTTAAGCTACTCTCATTAACACAACCAACTAAATTAATTATGCTAATTTCTATTTCTTTTTCTTTTAAATATGCTAGTTTGTGAAACACTTTCTATGAACTGAATTTGAATTCTCATTAATTTTCAGTTCTAGAGATGTCAAATGATTATCGATGAGTACAAAATTTGGTGTACTCTTTCACGCAACATGAATAACGTAGTTCCTTGGCTTATAAATTTTCCTTAAATAGAAAAAAATGTAAGAATAAGAAAGTTAGGCACCGTCCATTAATGCATTTTCACCATGTTTGAAAATATTTTTTTAAATATATCTGAGTTTGTTATCGTTGTTCTTTTAATTAACAAGTATATTCAGGTTAGTTTACACGTACCTCGGTTAATACTATGAATTTTAAAGTTAACAATCATGTAAGTCTCATGTGACTATTATATTAGCAACTATAATACTCAAACTTAAAATTATAATAAGAACAAATTCTTTAGTCTCAACCTCTTAACATTGAACCACACTTACTATATGGTCATTATTATTATTGATATTCTGAATGCTTTTGATGTGCGGAAAATATATATATCACACTCTAATAATTAAACACACGCATGGTAATTATCCGAACCGAATCATTACGATCGAGGGAAGATAAAATCAACACAGCATCCATAATTATCACAAGCATAGGAAAAAATAAAAACAAATTGTAAAAATCTGTCACTTGATCCATAGAAAAAACTGAAAATAACACCCAATAAGTTTACAAGTGTATCCTGTCAAAATCTAAAAAGCCTAACCACAAGTATAAACAGTAAGTTCATAATTAAATACAAGCACTTGCTCCAACTCATTTTTTCCTAAATTAAAGACAATTATAACCATGTTGTCATAATATTAAGCTCAATAATATCTTGTCCACGTTTAAGAATCTGGTACAGTTTGGTGACATGGGAATGTACAATCTTACCCTTATTACCATGCAATAAGACGTGTGCAATTGTATAATGGACTTGGGGTTTCAGTAGAAATTATTTTCTTCTACCTCATGCTTGCACTATCTAATTAGCACCTGCAATCACTTTCCCTCTCTGTATATTCTCTTTAATTTTATGAGTGTCCTGTAACCCAATAGACGGGCTTATTTTGCAAGTATTATTCCAACAGCTTCAATCCTTTACAGCCATGCCATGTTTCAAAAGGCATTTTATAAAAAAATTTAAAAAGAATTTAAAATTATTTTTTATTATTTTTAGATAGTTTTAATGTGTTGATGTTAAAATAATTTTTAAAAAATAATAAAAAATATTATTTTGATACATTTCGAGCAAAAAACACTTTGAAAACACAATCGTCACCACACTCTCAAACACCTCCTATATATAGTTCCGTCTTCCTATTTATTTTTCAAAACAAGAAGTTTATATTTATAGATAAATACAATCTCGTTGGTATAAATAACAATACATTGTCATTATGCAAGAATCGGATAAAAATGATAAATATAAACATTGAAATTATCGAACAAACACAAAGTCGTTAATTACAATATTAGCAATTAATAAGATTTCAAGTAGCATCTTGTCCCTTGCATTTTAAGAACATTCTAATAAGTTCCCAAAACTCCCTTTCTTATGTTGTCTATAATTGAACTCTTTTATATGTGTCTCGATCCTATATGAATTTTTTGCCACCACTTATTAACAGGGGAGTGAGCTGAACTACCAGACATACTTGACAGTGAATGTGTTCTTCAATCCACCATGGATTCTTGAACAAACTTGCAGACACAAATAAGAAGCAAAAAAATAATAATTAATGATTGAGTGTGAAAAAACCAAATAAAGTCATGAATTTAAGATTATATAGATCAGAATCCACAATTATGTGGACTCTTAAAGACATGAAGTATAGCATATAGAATTATTTAAAAGAAAAGAAAAGGGAGCAGGATGTAAAAAAGAATTAGGTTTGCTATCGGTATGATTTTTCACTAGTGTCGGTCAAGAAATATGTATTTTTCAATTGGAGGGTAGTTGAAAGGCTATCTCTTCAGGTTTTATTTCCATCCTCGACCGCAGGGATTTTTTTTTATACAAAACTATTATATATATATATATATATATATATATATATATATATATATATATATATATATATAAAATTATATAAAATTTCCCTTTTGAAGGTGCAAGCCTCAAAAGAGTTGGAAAACAAAAATAAAAAGCGTTCAAGTAATCGTCTTTGCGGCATGGTTTCATATTCCATTTTATAGGTGAGTAAATAAATTAAAAAATTAATTAAACTGATAAAATAAAAAGAAATCACTAAAAAGAATGAATTAGAAAAAAAAAACTGATTAAACCAATTAAAATTTTAAAAAAACTAACCGGTTCGGTTTGATTTTGATTTTATAAGTCTGAAACCGAAAAAATTAAACCGAACCCAACCCGAAAAAACCCGAGACAAACTGGAAAAAAACCGAGCCAAACCGGTTTGAACCGGTTTTTGTTCAAAAAAACCAAACCAAACCGAAACTGTTCAGTTTGAACCGGTTTTGGTTCGGTTTTAGTTTTTTTAAAAAATATATTTCAATTTGATTATTTTTTTAATAAAAATAAATAAAATGATCACCCTGTATTATATTTTACGGTAAAGTTTTGCACACAACGCGCTGTCCTTGACTTTTAGATTTCAATGCAATTGAAATATTGGGTGTGCATATAATAAATACATAACTTATTAATCGTACATGCACTGTATACACCACCTACTAAATTCATAGTTACGCTTGTAGTAAATGAAGCAATAACTGAGTGTACATGTAATAAATGCGCAACCTATAAACGATGCATGTTGTACATACAAAAGCACTGCTTTTGTACTAAAATGAGATTTATTTTTTCAATTTTTATATTTTTGTATGGAAAAAAACTCAAATAAAGATAGCGACGTCACATTTTGAAAAAAAAAAAACAAAATGCATAGTCAATAAATCATGGCAGTCATCATCATGTTCCAATGGTAAAATAGGCCATCATTTGTATTTGACTTTTACCGTGTCCTTTTTTTAGAGAAATCAACTCGCACTTTATAGGGAATTGGAAACACAATCAACCTGTCTAGAGACCGAGGGGCTCTTTGTCTTTTAACCAAGTCCACTACCACTCCAAGCTCTGTATTCCAACAACGAGAGGAGGAAAATCTACTCCTCGGTCTTGATTTTGAAGCTAGGCTTTATCACCCTGCAATAAAAGCGTTTACCGGTGCCGACATTTTCCGATATCTCTTTGCCTGTTTGTTTCTATATTTTAAAAAATTGATTTTATTTTATTTTATTTCAAATTAATATTTTTTTTATTTTTCAAATCATTTAAAAATACTATTTTAATACTTTA
Source organism: Populus simonii (assembly GCA_007827005.2). Taxonomy (NCBI): domain Eukaryota; kingdom Viridiplantae; phylum Streptophyta; class Magnoliopsida; order Malpighiales; family Salicaceae; genus Populus; species Populus simonii. Next base: position 14,561,265 of record CM017464.2, read on the forward strand.
AAAAATAATTATTACCACACTATCAAACACCCTTTAAATTTGATTGTTTATGTTAGTTTAGATGAGTTTAATTTTAGCTCAATGAACCATTAGCCAGGGAATCCCCTAAAACAGCACCAGGAAATAGGCTAATGTTATGTAGGGGGAAAATGCATGCATTGGCGTATTTGGCTTAACGAGACAGTCAGCTTGACCCAAAAATCCCCATACATGGAATCGGTAAATGTAAAAAAAAAAAAAAAAAATCTCAAAACAGCCCAGCACTCTCCGTCTCACAAAGAATCATATCCCTAGACAAAATCATGACCGTCCGTGTGGCGCACGGGGCATGATGGAAAGTTATGTATTTTATTTGACGGGGATGGTCAGGGGTGATGATACGATGATGATGATGAGCGACAGGATGTCGGGTGATGATCGTGGGTGTCCCCACTGGTGAGTGATAGAGTGGACCCACGTGTTCTTTTCAAACAATCTCCAATAATAAGTAAATCCTTCTATATCTCCCCCAATGGGCCCCTCCCTCGAAGGAATCATTCTGGCCGTACGAGACCCATTCTCCATGTGATATGCACGTGAACTTGGCCCCTTGTAGAATGCCAGTCGTTGCTTCCATAACTTCCATTTTCCAACCACTTCCTTGTTTAGCCTTTTCTTTTCCTTTTTTTCTCTTGGTCTCTTCCTTCTTGTTTATCAGCCAATTATTTATCTCTCACATTGAAGTAGCGGATCAATTGCACCCGTGCATGCCTAGATTCTACCTCCTTGTCGGGTACGGGTCCTTGCTAAATTTAAGAAAAAATCTACCAGCTCTACTTAACAGGGCTCAATTGTAAATTTCTAATTGCCTAGATCAGTGGGAAAAAATAGTTATATAACACGGTAGAGGTTTAGCCAGGCTCAAGTTGTGTGGATCTTGAATTAGTTTTTAAACTATGTTGTGTTGGTTTTTTTAAAATAAAAGAAATTTAGTTTGAACATGAATTTCATAAAATAAAATAAAAAATTAAGAGCTTACATGACCAGGTTCTTTCGGGTTGGGTTTTCCAGGATTGATCGGGTTTAACAAAAACATGTTTTTTTTTTATTTTGAACATTTATTTTATTTTCTCATGCATACCAAACATCGATAAATGATTTTTAGTTAAAATAATCAAGCATTAAAAAATAATTTATTTTATAGGAAAACATAATCCTCGAAAAATACGATTCTAAATTTAGATTGTTTTTTTATTTTAAAAAATAGCTACTTAAGCCCATACCAAACTTTTGCTATACTGGATCAATTCATTTAATAATCTAAAAAGAAATATATTATAAAGTCCAGTGGCATTTTATAAGCAATGAATTTATAGTGTGACATAATGTTTGCATTGATTAATTAGGAGTTGGATTTACTGTCAAAGAATAAATTCATGTAACTCTAATTTAGATCTTGTTTGTTTTTATGTTTTAAAAGTATTTTTAAAAAAATATATTTTTTATTTTATTTTATTTCTACATTGTTTTGATGTGCTGATATCAAAATTAATTTTTAAAATATTATTTTAATATATTTTTAAATAAAAATACTTTAAAAATAACCATTATAATTATTATAATTATCAGAATCTCAGTCACTTTCCTAGTCACTCTCCAAAGAAATCAACAAAACTTCAAATCTTGACCTGAGATAATTCAAATGAAATTGCAAAATCTCTCCAACCCTGCTAAATCCAAATGGTCCCCGTAATTTCAAGGCTGTGAATGATTGAATTTCTGTCAAGCACAGACAATCCCATCGCTCTCCTTCATATCCTTCTTGCTCGAACGAGCCTACGAGGCTGCTGTCCATGTGATTCTCACGTGAAACCGGACCCTCTGGTGGTTCCTATCGCACAATTACCATGTCCTCCTCCTCCTCTTGCGACATGCAATCCTGTTTTGTTCAATCATTTGTGGTTCATGGCTAGAGTTCCAGGTCCCTTCTTAGTGGGTCCCATTTAATTTGATTAGACTTCACAGTTGGGCTTGGTCAGGTCCTGATCATGCAGAATCTTAGCCTTTTCTTGATCTTCTCTGCTACCCACCAACCGCATTATGTGGGTTAGTTACTTCTGCGGCCTTTCCTTTTCTCATCATTCATCTCCTCCCCCTCTCTCACCCACACACGTATAAAATAAAAGAGCTTCATTTATTAGGAAAGAAGGAAACCTTTTTCATCATGACATTTAGATAATTCCAGCTTCCAAGATATATTCTGTGTTTTCTCGTGCTTATCTTGTCTTTAGAATGAGATTTTTTTTAAAATGTTTTTTTATTTAAAAATATGTTAAATAATATTTTTTTTTATTAATATCAGTATCTAAACTAATTTTCGTTTTCCTCAATTAATTTCACCGATCATAAAGTTAACGATCATGTTCTAGTGACTCTAAAGAGACTCGAGCTCATGACCATTAGAAAATAAATTCAAAATATGACTAGTTAAATCACCCTTCCAAGTTTTATTTTATTTTATTTTATTTTAAACATATGCAAATTAAGATAGTAAAGGGACACTGAAAAACATTTATTTATAGTTTTTTCGAAACATAAAAATCAAAGATTTTAAGGCAAGTTGGCCAGATGATAGATGGCTGTCATTATCATTTGATATTAATTAATTAATTAATTAAAGTGTTGGTATTTTGATTGGTAGTCATGCCCCCAGAAATAACGTAACAGAATGTGTATTATGAATAAATCGCGTGCCAACTTGTTTTAGAAATTTGAGAATTATTGAGGTTTGATTCGACAATTTAATTAATTAATTAATGGAATAATGGTGGTTAGAGAATAAATTAAAACTAGAGTGCAGAAGTAATTGTTCGGTTCACTCACAACGGAGGGAGAAGTTTAATGCACGGAGCTCTTATGTTATTGTTGTTTTCGATATTATTATGAAAATAACGCCCTTCTTTTTCCTGAAACAAAAATTATAAATATAATCATTTTATTAAACAATCCAATGAAATATATTTTTGTGTCCATGAAAATTATACTCTTGAAAAATGTTTTCTTAACTCTTCTTATTTATCTAATAAATCTTATTGAGAATTTGAGAGAGTATGATTAAAATATTTTTTTAAAAAAATTTAAAAATATTTTTTAGTGTTTTTTTTATCATTTTAATATACTAATATTAAAAATAAAAATATTATTTTAATATATTTGTAAATAAAAAATACTTTAATAATCACACTGCATCATAATTCTAAACACCAGATGGTGAGCTAACCATGTTTCATATTGGCACTATTACTTTCTGATTCGACACCTCTGAAATTTTATTTTTTCTTTGAAGTTCTATTATTTCTGACTCATCCTCCTCAATTATTTTAGGCATCCTCTACCGAGCGAGGCATGCATCTCTTTTGAATATTTATTTCAAAGTATCGTTACGGTTATTTTTTAAAATATTTTTTGTGTTGAAATATATTAAAATGATATTTTTTTATTTTTTAAAAATTATTTTTAAGATTAATATATTAAAACGATCCAAAACATATAAAAAATTAATTTTTAACAAAAACAAAAACAATATGAATTTTTTTAAAATACGGTTTGCATTGCGTTTCTAAATGGTGCCTAAACATCAACTGTTGGGTGATAATTGATATTTTTTTTTCTAGGCCTTGTCCCAAATAATTGAGTTTTTAAATACATATCTGAAATATATTCTCAAATTAAATTTCAAATACCCAATAAGCTTTAATTTGATGTGATCCTCTGCCTTTTCATTTAAATTTGGAACCGGCCTCTCGTTTATTTTAATGAATCCTGACTTTTCTCCATGTCAAGATTCTTTTCTTCCTTTATCTCTAGAAAGGAAGGTGCATCTCCTATTCATATACATTTCAAAAAAACTAAATGACATTATTCTTTTATTATGCCTCTAGACATAAAAAATTGTGCATTTTAATAGTATAAACACAATTTTATTATTATATATATAAAAAAAAACAGATCAAGTCTACTATTGGAAATAAAAATATCTTTTTCATGAGATATATTCATCATTGCAAAATTGATTGGGAACAAAATGGCCCGGATTTCTTTTTACAGTATAGTGACTATTTTTTCCTCAAAAGAAAAAAAAATCTTTGAGTAAGGAGTTCTTATGTCTTTTTTTAATTAAAAATGAACAATAGAGTTACGGTCATACCCTTGAAAGAGAAAAAAAAATATACATGCATAGAGAGGCTTCTGCGTCCTTTTCTTTTTTTTAAACAGTAAAATGACAGAACTAACCTTGCAATTAAAAAAAAACAAAGGCTATTTGCGAGGTGTTTTGGTCGTTTTTTATTGGTTTTGTTGTTATGTTTAGGTTATGTCAGTAACAGCTTGGTAATTTTAAGTTTTTAAATATTATTAAACAAAAAGAGTCGTTGATGGACGCGTTGGTGCATCAAGGCCTCTGCGACATTCAAGTAGCGCATTAGGGACCGTGCGGTGGCTAAAGTCCTGATTTTGCCATGGTGTTGGGAGCAGTGCGTCATCCTTTTTCTAGCGGTGTGGCGTTTGGTCATGGAGGAGGTTAAATTGGGTTGTGATGGAGGTTTTTTTTCTTCTCTCTCATTTCCATAAAAAAATGCGCATGAAATTCCAAAAAAAAAAAACAAATGTGTCATCCACTTTGTAATCTTTTTAATTTTGGTCATTCTTCTTTTAATTATTGTTTTCCAATTTAACCCCTAATTATTTTCTTTTATTTTTTTATACCATGTCTGGTCTGCATTGTTTGGGTTTTAAATTGTTTTACGATTGAATATTTTACTTTGTTATTTTTTCATGATTGCCTTCCAACGGAGTAGTCCTTTACTAAAAATTGATTTTCTTTTCAAATTATCATTTGACATTTGGTTGTTAGGACCCTAGCTTCATTGTTTTTTATGTTTGTTTTTTTTTGTTGATTTATCACAATCTCACATCTCAAGGTAATAGATTAGTCAAGTTAGTTATGGTTGCCTCAAATTTGTTTCCCTTGGTTATTTTTATGAGATTGATTTTTTAATAATTTCATACTTTGACGTTAAATTATTGACTCTTGAGCTACGTGATTTTTTTTCTTTTTGTTGGGTTATCTAGAGTGCGAGTTAGTCAAGTTAACCCGAGTTAGTTTGCATTTTCTTATTCAATGTTTTTTTTTATTTGACTTCAGCTTTTTTGCTAGGTCCTTCTCCTGGAAGTCTAATTTCTTTTTATTTCATTCTCATGTCGCGAATGGAGGATCAGTCGAGTTAACTGGTTGACTTGGTTTTTTTTCCTCAATTTTTTATGACCTTTTTTGTTTACAAATTCTTCACTTTGCATTAAATTATTTACCCTTGAGTTTTGTTATTTTTTGCTTCTCTTTCTGTTTTGTTGTTTTAAAAGCGAGTTAGTCAAGCTACCTCAGGACAACTTGCATTTTTTGTTCACAATATTTTTTTATTTAATTGTGCTTTTCTGTTAGGCCCTTTTTTTGGAGGTCTATTTTTCTTATCTTAATTTCATGTCGTGTGTAGCGGGTTAATCGAGTTAACCCGGTTTGACTTGAATTTTTTCCCTTGATTTTTTATGATTTTTTTTCAATTTTATTATTCTGCATTAAATTATTTGCCCTTGAACTTTGTTATTTTTTCACTTTTATTATTGTTTGGTGATTTTTAGAGCGAGTTGGTAAAGTTAACCCAAATTGGCAAAAGTTTTTTTGACCTTTTTTTTTACAATGTTATCCTTTTGATTTTTTATCGCGGATTGTTGGTTTATCAAGTTACCCCGAGCTTACTCAAGTTTTCTTATTCAGCATTGTATTTTTTGAATTTTTGTTTATGTTTTCATTTTTAATATTAAGTTATTAGGTTCTGAACTCTATAATTTATTTTTTTTAATGGGTTTTTTTTTATATTCTTGACCGTGTTTTAGTTAATTGAACTTAGGTTGTCTTGAATATCCTTTTTAAAAATCATTCTAAAAGAAAAATAGTGAAATTCACATCAATTACACACATTAATTGATAAGCAAATTATTTTAAATTTATGAGATTCGATGAGAAGTGGCTGTTTTAGTTTTACTTCGTGTTTGGAAATAGTAGAGAGCGGAAAGAAGGCAAATGAGAGAGTGGAGACCGGAGACTGCAAGTCCCAAGATATTTTCCCTTGTTTTGGTAACAGGAAGGAAAAGGTAGAGTAAAGATTCCCCAAACATGACTGTGAATGTTGTGGTTAATTTTTAAAATATTTTTTATTTAGAAATATATTAAAATAATATATTTTATTTTTTAAAAATTATTTTTGATATTAGTACATAAAAATAATTTAAAAACATCAAAAATATTAATTTAAAAAAAATAAAAAAAATCATTTTTAAAAAAAAATTTAAAACGCAAAACCAAATAGGCCTATTTAGATAAGGGCCTAATATTAATTTAATTGTTTTTACAATTACTTTCCTCCTCTCTTTCCTATTTAGAATTTTTTCCCTTCTTCCTTTTTATCTTTTCATTTTCCACCCTTATCCAAACAAGAGAACGAAAAATACAAATTTCTCACCTCCCTTTCTCTTTTCCCATTCATTTTTTTCCTTTAAAATATAGAATAATAGTTCGTTTTGTATTGTGATAATAGTTGCATTTCAAAATGTTTTGAAATAATATTTATTTTTATTTTTTAAAATTTATTTTTAACATTAACAAATCAAAATGATTCAAAAACATTAAAAAAAATTAATTTATAGTAAAAAAATCAAGTTTTTTTTTTAAATATTTTTAAAATGTAAAAATAAATAGGTTGTAAGTATCAATATTATCATTCTTTGGAAATCATCCTCGTTAGTTTTCTTGCCAATTACACGATTCATTTAGTCTCAAGGTTCCGGAGATATAAAGTGTATAAAATCTAAAAGTGAAACGAAATCTCTTAACAATAAATGGTGCGTGAGAATGAATTCATGGAAGCTGCTAATTCTTAAAAAAAATAAATCCATGGAGGATGATAAGCAGCAACAGCAGGCAATTTAAAGTTTATTGACAGAAATTAGACAACAATTAGCCAATCTTGGGCTTCCACAACCGCCTTGTGATTCCATTATTACCACTCATGTGGATCCTATGTGGCGTACCATTCCCTGTACAGCCCAAAGACAGCAAAGCACACGTGTATCCTAAAAATCTGCACGTGCATTTTCGGTCAAAGTTATCGTGTCTTTGCTAGATCTATTCAACGCTCAAACCCCCAACAAATCATTTCCCTTCTTCACTGGCACAATCGGTGACCACAAGTACGGACTTCTCCTAGCCGTTAGATTATACGCAAGACAATACAAGCCGCTCGTCACGGGATTTCCCACACGTGCACGCGCAACTATAAACCAGGAAAAGAAAGCTCAAACTTCAAAGGGTTAAAAAGCCAGCTTTCTTGTTTCGTGTATGAAAGTATCTGGCGAGCCCAGCGTAGCCACCCCCATGTGACCGGCTGAGCTGGTCACCATGTGATGAACGGTTAGTCATCCTTTGCTTAGATCGGCGTTTTCAGTTAATCAATGTTTTAGGTAGGCAACAACTAGATGGGCTGCACGTGCTTTTTATGCACGGTCCAGGTTGATTCTCGAATCATAAGTTAGGGACATTAATGCCCATGGTTGATTAAATGGAAGCTATGATTGCACGTGGGGGTTGCAAGGGCATTATCGGGACATAAAAGTCTTGGGGATTTTGCTGAGGAAGTATGTTTGGTTGGTGAAGTTGTTTACTGCAATAGGGAATTGTGGAAATGATATAATAGCACAATCATTTAAGATGATAAATAAGTGATTAATTTATGAGTTAATTATTAGCCTACCCTTATAATGATGACAGGTCATCATTAGTAGTCTCCATGCTCATGATACGATCTCTCTCTCGCAGGCAGGACAGTGGGAGCCCACATGAAGATTGTTCTTGATTGCAAATGAATCTGTAGAAAGACTCGCATCTTAATATCTTATCGTTATAATCAAGATTTAATACTAATGATGACTTTGGGCGTGCCAATATGTACTTGCTTGTATACAAGAGGGTCACCATGGCTGATTAAACAAGTACCTTACTTTGCTAGCTTCCTGCCTGGTATGTTCCCTGCGGCCTTGGAATAATCAACTTCTTCCTCTTGGCATTAACGTGGTCTGTTTGTGTATTATTATATTAGTGAGGAGTAGACACTCCTTATCTCTCTTTTGAACCCTTTTTGTTCAATAATACTTTTGAGTTTTTTTTAGGCAACTTAGCACAACAAATTGTTCTTTAAAAAAAAAAAATATTACAAGCAATAAAATACGAGGGACCTAACATTTTTTATGAAGTCGGGAAAAACATCTACAACACCATGAGAGACATAAATAAAATTTATAATTTCATAATCATTTTTTTTATCTATGACTCGAGAGTCGCCAATATTATCTGCGCCCTATATATATATATATATATATATATAAAATCATAATTCACACAATTCAAATAATTAGTTTTACAACATCAAGACATAATTCACATAAACATAACATAATATCTTAAATTATAAGCAATAAAATTAGACCGACGATTAACATAACTTTCTATTAAAATCAAACTAATTATACATCTACTCATAATTGTTATAACATATAATAACATGTAACTATATCTCATAATCGCCTCATCTACTGGAAGGCCTGGAGCACTCATGGACGAGTCTGGCGTATCACCCCAACTCGAGGACGAATCTATAATATCCATATAGGTGTGAGGAGGACCATTATTATCCCAGCTCGTGGACGAACCAGTATCCCTAAAACACCACCGATAAACAATCTCATCTTCTGGTAATGTAACTTCAAGACGCTCAGCCTCCCCAACTTATTGAAGTCCACCACGACATAAATTGAGCGCAATGTTGGCCATAATACATCACATCTCATCGATACCTTCACAAATGTTGTATAGACTGATCAAATGATACAAGCATCACCCAATCGTTAGGGTGAGGCTGGCTCACATATGTTCTATAATTAAGGAATATATCTCTAACAAAATTAGTAAGAGGAATTCTAGCCTTGTAATGCACTTCAAATACATCATTTTTTTAAAAATTTTAGCCACAACACATTCTAATATAGTGTTGGGGCGAACGTCTTTATATGGGTGAGAAAGTAAGGTGACAAAGGTGTTGATGACGACAAGTTTCGCATTGTATTTTTATTACCGGATAAGACATTCTTAAACCATTAATAATTGAGAGAAAAAATATTCATGATTCACCCAAGATTGGAAGTGAAATAAGAATATGCAATATGTTGTGTAGAATTTTTAAGTATGACCATGAAGGATGTTGGCTTGTCACATTGTGCAAGGAATTAACTCCAACTAAGAACAAGGATTTCCCAACAAGAATCATTATTTAGCTCTAAGTGAGCTAAATCACTATCAAGAAATGAAATTATCTAGTACAAACATTGCAATCCTGAAGTGTCAGGTTACATGGCCTAATAAAAAAGATAGTCCTCCGAGCAAAACCTAATACCTTGTATAGTCCCTCCTCGCGCACAATCTCACATTATAACTCTTGACTCCACATTGATGTACCAACAAATTGCCCAAATGGAGAACACAATAGCTTGGCATAACAAGTATCACATTCATATGCCAACAGTAAGTACCCATACACCTAATCCCTGGTCCCACTAATAAGCAAGTAGACCACGGTTTGTAATGAGGTTAGTAGCCTTCATTCATGAATGTGTTTGTTGGATTTTTAAATATTATATATGGAAACAATAAAACAAAATTATTCTGGAGTCAACAGGATCATATTAGATAGATTTAAAGTTGTTTAGAGATTTATTACCTGAAGATCTGATCTTCTTCGACTTTGAATAATTCTTTAAAGGTTGAGTCGTCGTAAACCACAAGTCATTCAATTGTCTAGCTTCCAATGATAATCCACACGAACCACCAGTGAGATTTAAGAGAGAGGGATTGTTATGCCTGGAGTGTTAGATTTTTATTTTGTGACTTGCGTAGTTTTTTTTTTGTTTAATAAACAAGCACTTAAAATAAAAAAAGGCATACCTTACTATATATAAGAAAATATGAAAAACTTTATGAATTGGCAAAATATCAATTCGCTCCCTAGAATAATATCCATTTATTAATTTAGGAAAATATAGAAATTAACCCAGTCAAGTCCCTACTTGATTTTTCTAGGTCTGGAAATATATTTTCTGTATTAATTATATTCTAATCTATAATTTATACAATATATTTTGATCAAGTCATACTTAATTAAATCATCCTAGTTTAATTTATGACTAATTATAGTTCTTAATATGTGTGACCCATTAGGTTTTTAATATGCTGGCTCAAGTATAAATTCTAATTCTAGTTAAATAAATTAAACAATTTAATTTATTATCAACTCAATAATTGATTAATTTATTTTTAAAGATCAGATACATCGTCTAACAATGTGTTATGATCCCCTAAATATTACAAAAATCATTAGTGATTTAACTTAACCTTTAAGTGAATGGTTTTTTTAGTGTAATTAATATCCTCTCATCAATAATGTTTTGATTTAACATTAAAGCATGAAGTATGTATGCCATGTTAAATCATGTTTGTTCTCTACATAATAGTAATTGATCGCTTGAATAAGACTTGAAACTTTTTTCAAAATTCATTCCACCTTAACCAATGATTTCTTAGTCAATACTATTTGAGAATAGATGAAATATTTTTTTTTAATTCACCTAAGGTGATGAATCCTCTATTGATTACTCAAATACCTTCATATAGTTTATGTTATGCCCAATGTGTACCCCTTCGTTACCTCGATTAAGATAACATGTTACGTGATTACAACATAACATTCTTTATATAAGATAACTTAATGATCTCAAGTCTACATATCACTTAATCGTTACATGAGCTTTTCCATAGACATAAGTAATCTCTCCATATAAAATTTTCATGTGAGCTAGTTTAGTGTATATGTCTTATGACAAACACCTATATATCAATTCTAAGGATTCCTTATACCTCAAATTATAAGAACAACTACTTTTTCATAAAGGAAAGAATATAACATGTATTAATCTCTATGGTTTTAATAATTGTCCAATATTTAAGAAAGCATCAACCATAAACATTTTAGGAACAATGCTTTGATGCATTATGAATCCCATAATTATAATAACTTTATAATTTTCTTTGTAAAATATTTTTATCCCATGAACTTTATCTTTACTCTTGATTTATAAATCAAATATTAGATTCATTAATATAATATTGTTTGAATTTTAAAGATAAATTAAGCCTTTATTAATAATAAATATGTATTTACACAAGTGTAATAATGTCACGTGTAACCAACTGATTGAATACAGGGCATATTAAACTAACAATGTCTTGGTCTTAGACAAAATGTAATACGAATCAAGTCAGATTCAAATTTGACTTTAAAATATATGATGATTAGTTTTGCGAGATCATGACTTGTTTTGCCAAATTTCTTTTCGGCCTATTTAGTTTTTCAATTGAATATTTTGGTCCAAAACTTTATTTTATTTATTTTTCAATCTCCAGGTTTGAGAGAGAGAGAGAGAGTTGCTGAAAAACATTAAAGAGAGAAAGTTGACAAATGTCCAATATTTAATGAAAAAATCAGTCATTCTTGGTGTCAATGAGTTTCAATTAACTAGAGGAGTTTCAATTAGATATTTTCTCCCTTTATCTTTGACAAAACAAAAAGATCGGGCTTGGAATTTGTTTTTTCCACAACTTGATTTTGTTTTTGGATCAATTAAAGTATATTTTGAGTTTATAGATTAGCTTTTTGAAATTATAAAGATGTTAATGAGTGAAAATATGCTGAATATCCCTTTTCAGGCAAAAAATTTACCACTCTGGATTTCTCAACAACATTTCTTATTGTTGAATTCTGGATTTAAGATAATGAGTAATTTAATTAATTTTTTTAAAAGAATGTTATTGTATTTGTCATGTCAGCCAACCTAAAAATATAAACGGGTCAGACATACGGGGTTAGTTTTGCAAGCCCAAATATGTATTTGGGCCTTTCTTTCTATTAATTTATCTTCCACGTAACCTTTGAATCAATGTAACTTCATCGTAGACTTGTAGCTCATCCCAGAGTAACCCAACCTTTATTCTCTCTCTTCATTACCATTTTCTCTCATATTATCATCTATGATATTGTTACATTATACTACTGCATTTATTATGCCCTGTTGTTGCATGGATTTTTGTTCTTTATTTTATCGGCACATATCCAAAAAAATTTCTGGAGAGCTCCATGTTTATTTTTTCCTTGGAAAAAAAAACCGGCGCTTCATAGCTAGTTGCAACCACAGCAAAACAAACGCTATGTAAAACTAAGAGCCCAGAGAATGTTTTCTCTTGGAAGGAGGATAGGTCCATACAACTTGAGCGGCGTCGTATTCAAGGGGCGAATAACATGCAAGCTTGCCCATCAGGCTTTGGACTATTGGCCCAGTGTCATAGCTGGTGTAAGCAACATTACCGTGGTCTAACAGGCCCAGTTTTCCCACTGGACTAGACCCGGACCTCTCTTTTTTGGAAAAACGAACGCATCTTCCTTCCCTTCCAACACCAAAAATTATTTGCGAAAAATTTGAATTATTTTCTCAGAGGCTTAACTAGCTACCAATGGCACCGTTCTCTTGAAGCGCCCCTCCCCCATCTTCCCTTTTTTTTCTGAGTCATTTCCAACCTTCTAATTTGTGTCTCCTGAATCACGAATTCTTCTCCGAGAGAAAATGGAGCGAAACCAAATGAACGGTCGCGTTTCACCTTCCAGCTCCGCCGACTGCGGTGGAGGCACTGCAAGATCCACTGCTTTGCCTCGTCAACCTAACTACAGCAGCCGAGCTGTTCAAGTGCGTGAAACTCTTTCTCAATTACTTTATATAACCCTGAAGCCCTTCCTAGCTATTGTCCTACTACTATTTTTTAGGGTTTTAGGATCATTATTGCTTCACAAACTCACTATAACAGATAGAGTTAACCTAAGCTCTCTCTCTTTTTTTTTTTATGGTATTGTTGTTTGAAGCGTTATTGAATTTAAGTAAGCTTTTTTATTAAAGTAGTAGCTGCTTGTGATTATGTATTTATCTGCTTATAGTTAGTCCAATGGACCTCATTCCACGTTAATTTTCAATTATACAGCGGATTAGGGTATTTTCATTTTTGTTGTGGAGGGTGGGATCGAGAAACTAGTGAACGGAAATTTAGGTTTTGAACCATCATTGACAAGTGACAACTGAACTTTCCTCGATAGGATTAGAGAACAATAAAATGTTATCGTTTGCTAATCAATTTATTTATTTTAGATATACCCATAATACGACGAGGAAGAAGTGAAATTGTAGTACAACGAGGATTGTTAGTGGTCTGCTACTTCATACATTGTGTCTCTAGTTGTGTTTTTGCTTAACGGGCATGCTTCTTGAAACTGGATTTGATAGCAATTGTATGAGCTGCTGGCTGTTTGTTTTGACTAAGCTAGTAAGGTTAAGACCCGTTATTATCTCAAAAGGATGTTTTGCGGGGACCAATTTTGCTTACACGAGTAATGCTATGAATTGACCTGATTGGATTTTAGATCTAAATCATGGTGTATAGAATGTTTGGCGTTAAAGTTCTCTTCTTGTCCAATTGTCACCAGTCCATGCTTGGGGATTTAAGTATTTGTGGTTTGGTTTTTTGCACTTCAGAATAGGGATATGACACACCTCTTGCTGTATATTCATCAGTTGCTTGGTCAATGAGAAATTTCATTTTTGTGCTGATTCTTATCACAGGAAGCATTGGAACACTTGGCATCTATTGATTTAATTGAGTTGTGCAGCGAAGCGAAAGTCGAGCGTTGCCGGGCAGCTAGAGATTTGAGAAGTTGTGGGCGCTATGTTCAGCATGTGTTGAACTCATGTGGCCATGCTTCCTTATGCTCTGAGTGTAGTCAACGGTGTGATCTTTGCCCAATTTGTAGAATACCTATTCCAAAGACCGGAATTAGGCTCCATCCTCGCCTTTACTACGAGTGCATAGAGGCTGGCCTTATTTCCAAAAGATGTGATGAAAGATTTCAGGAGAAAGAAGATGTGGACAATGAATTAACTGCTGACGTCCAACGGCTTTATTCTTTATTTGATGTTGCCTTGGAAAATAACTTGGTTTCTTTGATTTGTCACTGTATCCCTTTGCTGCATCTACCTTAGCCGCATCCATGTTTATTCACTTTTAAAAAATCGGTGCATTTGATTCATTTCTAGTATTTTTAAAATTCTGGCAAAGGCAATTCCCTAAAATATTATTTCTTCACTTTTTTTCCTTTGTTTCTAAATGGAAGCATTTGAACTGTAAAAGTGATATTTGAAATGCGAGCAGCCTAATACTTTTATTACTGTGACTGTCTAGGCATTCATGCTTTATAGATGATCTATTTTCATTTCTGAAATAAAATTCGGAAAAAAGATAAAAGGCTCCATGCTTGAACTTATGAATATCCTTAACATAAATTTAACAGATGTTACAGATATTTGTATGGATGAAAGTGCTGTGTCTAGCGATCCTGTCATTGCTTTCTTGTTGGATGAAGTGGTTGTCAAGGATTGGTGCAAGCGGACATTTAAAAAAATCACAGCGGAACTTCAAGTAATATGTATCCTCAAAACTTTTCAAATTTGATATTCTAAGGGTTGTTATTACTTTGTGTAATTGCGTTTATATTGTTTGGGTGATCACCAAAGTGTAATAGTCTTAACATTTTGTTAGATAATCTTGAAGCAGAAGAAATGAAAACTAGGTTGAGTTTACTTCTTAAACTTTCTCTGCATTTGGCTGGAATATCCAATGTCCTTGAAGTTTTGGAATCATCATTTAAGGACAGTCTATCAGCACGACTTCATGACTTGCAGCTCCTTCAAGAGAGCATTTCAAAGGCGAAACAGGTTTGGTTGCTTAAAGGATTGAGTTGTTAACAGAATGCTACCTTCAAGTGTTTATAGGTTCTAAACTTAGAACTTTTTCTGTAGTTCTTGCTTTCCTATATGTTGTTGTTCCATTGTACATAATGTCACCTAGTTCCATCCTTTCATTTCCCCTTGTGAATATTTTGTGATATTCTCTTCCAGTATTTTTTAGAATCCCATGATCTATAAGTTGATTTTTTTGAGAAGCCCACCATGCAATAAACTGGAGCTTGGAGTTCAGAAATGTCCTGCACATGTAGAATTCTTATTGCCTGTATTTTTATCATTATCATCGTTGTTGTAATAATAATACTGACTTGATGATTTCTTTTGAACTGAGAACAGCTTTTTTTCTTCTTCCACAAGTGTTATAGAAACTATAACATGCCATTTCATGTCTTCTATTGCTGCATGCGATTCTTAACCCATTTTATCTGCTGATTCTTGATTTTCAGCATATGGAGATTATAGCATGGTGTGCAAGACATCACTTTCTGGAGAATGTGAGGTCTCGTTATACCAATTTATCGTCATGGCGTTCTGTTGTCCATCAAAGGAAATCAGCTGCAATTAAGCGTTCATGGCCTGATGTAGCAAATCAATCTGCCAAGTCCAGCATGCTAGCTGGTTCTTTGTTCATTGAAGATGCTCTGGCCAATCTCAAGATAGAGCAGAATCATACGCAGGAGATGGGAGAAGAGTCAGAACTTGCACCATTGCAGAAGGATGGAGGGTTGTTTTGCAAGTCTAAGCTAGAGGGTTTGGAAGTATGCTATCCATTTGAAAATCTTCGAGCTGCTGTTGATATACTCTTTTTACATGGGAGTTCAGATTTGGTGCTTGCAAAGCAAGCGATTGTATCCTTTATCTCTTTGATCCTTCTTAAATATGTTTCTGATAATTATATATTCTCATCTTGCGGAACGTAATGTCATCCTTTGTTTTCTTAACATAAAGAACAGTTTCTTTATTATCTTTTTGATCGACATTGGACGATGCCAGATGAAAGTTGGCGACACATTGTAGATGACTTTTCAGCTACATTTGGTATAACCAGGCATTCATTATTGGAATCACTTACCTTCTATCTTCTGGACGATAACAACGAAGAAGCTCTGCAAGTAATTGAATGTCTACTTATTCTGATACTGAATTATTGAATTAATCTAATCATCCGTTTTATTTCTGATCAGGCTACAATTCTTGTTAGGAGTTCTTGTTATTTGTATATGAATTATGGAGTCTGACAGTTTAAGGATACAGAAATATAAAAAACAAGTGAAATCTTTTAATTTAAGTTCACAAGTATATATATTTTTCACTTAATGTGTTGTTAATAATACAGCTTGTTGAAGCTACAAGTATCTGAATGAGGCTCTATTTAATTCCTACATTATTCAAAGTTTTTATTTTGTATTCTTCTAAAGTAAAAGATTCAGAGATTTCATTGGTAACAGGTAAAACTCTGTTACAAGAAAATTATACTCTGTGTTTGAAAATGTCCTATTGAGATCCATCAGTGCATTCTTTATGCTATTGCTTAAAATGCATAAAACTCTTCATATTCAATAACTTGTGGTGGCAGATATTCTGTATTGTTATACTTGTGTATTGTAGCTACATTTTGGGAATGACTGCAGCACTTTTTCTAATCCTCTCATGAAATGAAATATGTGCTTTCCAAGTTCTTTTTTAGATGCTGACAGCTGTTCATTGATTTATGTTCCTCAGGAAGCTTGCAACCTTCTTCCTGAGATTTCAGGCCCATCAACTCATCCTAAGATTGCTCAAGTGCTATTGGAAAGGGAGAATCCTGAAACAGCATTGATGGTCTTAAGATGGTCTGGGCATGATGGATCTCAAATGGTTTCACTTAGCGATGCTGTTACTGCAATTCAGGTTAGGGTGGAGTGTGGACTGTTGACTGAAGCGTTTATGCATCAGAGAATGCTCTGCACCAAAGTCAGGGAAAATAAGTTCAAGGCTGGACCACCTCGAGATGCTTCCGATGATCTTAAAGGTGAATGCAGGACCTGGGAAAACTGGGTGGAGATATTGGTGACAGAAATTTGTTGTCTCTGTATCAAGAATAATCTGGTAGATCGAATGATAGGGTTGCCATGGAATTTGGATGAAGAGAAATATCTTCATAAGTGTCTCTTGGATTATGCTTTCCATGACCCTTCAACTACTATTGGAAGCCTTCTTGTTGTATTTTATCTTCAGGTAACTTCTTCACCGATCTTAATCAACTTTGAGTCAGGGTTTGAAACAAGATTGGCTCTTTTGTTGATGAATTTGTCACTTAAAAAGGGAAAAGAAAAGAAGATGATGAACTGAATGTTTGATATGTTTAGTTTTGTGACCAACTTGGTTAATTTTCAATGTTCCCTTAACTTTGCTTTTACTCTTGCTTAACAATAATAGATTTTTAGGTTGGAGACTGTTCTAGGATCAATGATATTTTTGTTTGGTCGAACTGTTGATGAGAGATTTAACTGTATGTTACTGAGTTGTTGTATTGCAATCATGTGTGCTATATAGTCCTAGTATTGGCACTGGCTCACCAAACTCCATATCAGGTACAATTCAAAAGTTATCATTTTCCTTTTCATGTGTTCATGTTTAATCAAAATGTTCTCACGGAGAAATTTTGGTTATAAATTGAAAGCAAAGTTCCTCCTACAGCTCATCAACCAAGCGAAGTCACTTGCTGCAAATGATTTGACAAATTCATCTCAATATCCTTTTATTTTTGAAAATGATGACTTTACATAAATAAAATTATTTGCAAAATGCCCCTACTATCTATTACCAACTTTTAGCGTTTCTTGACCTCTGGTACTGAAATGAAAGCAGGAGTAAGGTTGAAAATTAAATGAATACTGATGGAAGACAGTTATATCTCATCTATTGTTTGTTTTAAGATCTGGATTTTAAAACCTGGAATGCTAGTGGTTAGTGCTCTAGAGCAATCCTCCACAGGGAATGCTATATCAAATAAATTGATGCTGTAACTTGTAATTTTGTGAATGATTTTGCTATAAAGTTCCACTTCTATTTATCCAATTTCTTATTACTTCTAGACTACTCGACAACCTGCTATCACATATATATTTCTCTGTTCCAGCGATACAGATATGCAGAGGCATACCATGTTCATTCTAAACTTGAGAGCATGGAGCAGGAGTTCATTTCACAAAATTCTATCAGTGGAGAAGCTTTATCCAGAATAAGATCAGCTAGTCATCGCAGAGAAGAACTTGTTGTAAGTGGTTAAAATCATGTAGAAATTATGTGTGCCTACTGCATTTTTGCCAAAAAGAACTATGCTTTTTTATTGGTTTAGGTTTATTCTGTTGAAAGGAGCGTTAAATATGAGGTTGTTATTGATTTCAAGTCTTATTTTTTTTAATCTAATCTTCAAAACCAGAATAGCGGTCAATTAATTTTTCCAAAAGCACTCACTCCTCAGAAGCACAAAATTAAAGCAACTCTATGGGAACTCTTAAGGGCTAAGTTTTAGGTGCTGCAGTGTTGGACCAGCTAGGAGTGCCTAACTGATACTAGGTTTCTTAGAGTGAAATCATTGTCTATTAATGCAAATTGTAATATAACTTCCTTGCATAACTATTGTCTGGGAAGAAATCATATTAGGGGGTGTTTGAGAGTGAGTTTCAACCTGTATTTCGTCAAAATTTGAATTTGTTTTTTTTTTTTTTTCCTTCAAAATAATATTTTTTTACTGTTTTTGAATTGTTTTGATGTCCTGTGATGTCAAAAATGAATTTTAAAAAATAAAATAAAAAAATAATTTGAAAAGTAACCGCTACTACAACCTTAAACACCCTTTAAAGTAATTGACCATGATACATTCATTAAACAGGTCCAATCCATTCAGTTGCTGCCAAAAGTTCAACAGGAACAAGTTAAGACTGGAAAATTGCCACCTGAGGTCCATAGGACGTCTAGAGAAGTTGAAATTCAAGAAAGGGCTGATCTTCCCATGGTACAAGAGCCAAAGTCAAGCAGTTTATTGGTTTCATTGCCTGCGAGTTCTTCTTTTGTTTCGCTGACAAATCATAACATTATGCTCAAACCATCAGCTCTTGAAACTCCACCAAGATTTGGTGCATCTATCAAGAATCCTCACATGGAACTGGGTAACCATGGCTCCTCATCAGTTCTCCATCAAAGGTTATCTAGCAGTCCAGAAAGAACTCAGAAGCGTCGAGTTAGTGTCAACAAAAATTTCAAATTTGACGGCATCTCAACTCCTATGATGCATCATGGTAGTCACATGAATACCACACTATTAAAAGAGACCAGCAGAACTTCATTAGAAGTGCTTCCAAACAGTAACCTGCTTCACAATTTATTCGACAAAATGTCACCAGAGAGGGAACAAAATGGGTTCGTTAAGCAATTACGAAATACTAGTCCTCCATATTCCCATAGGATTACAGCTAATCCAGTGGCTTTGTTTGGCAGCAACAATGGTTTACCTAATGATAGAAACGGTGGACCTAGAACTAAGAGCTCTAAAGATGATCCGATGGACATAGCTTGGAGGTAAACAATTTTTTTTCCCTTTGCCTCTTCTTACTCTCTTCTAATGCTTCCTTGTGAAATTATTCTAGTTCAAAAATACCTATTCTCATCCTTAAAACGCTTTATTTAATTGCAGTGCTCTGTTCTCATTCTGTTGTTTTCCTTATATTTCAGTGGTAGAGGGGAGTTCATTGTTGATGAAAGGGAGGTGAATGATGGGCTGAGATGGAGAACTGATGAAACCAGCGACGAGGAAGAAGAGCATGTTCCAGAGAGAGTTGTTGGAGTTGGTTCTTATACAGCAACTGCAAGGAGAGTTAGAAAAAGTAGATTTTCCAGAAGATGAACATTGTTGTTCTTTCTTTTTGTAACGTACAGGTGCCCCCAACCTTATATGGAGGCATCTCAGGATATGGGATAAGCAGGAAGCGCAAGAAGTAGCAGTGAAATGAAGCCATGAATTTTATTTTATTTTATTTAGAGGGGCTGCACTGCTAAGATTTCCTGGTTTTGATGAGGTATATAAGCCTACAGTATACTGATTCATAGTTTTTGGACATGGAGTATGAGATTCATGCCATCTACTTTGCTTCTTTCTGTTGTGTTGATCAGGTATGATTTTTTGGTGTTGGCCACATTTTTGTATCTTGAGAAGTAATTCAGGTTCTGCTTCATGTACTCAAAATGTCAAGGGAGATATCTCTGACAGTTACTCTTAGATTTTGAAAACACTCAATTTTACAGGTGGCTTTTACAAACTAGAGTCTTTCAAGAAGGAAAGATTTGCTTCTTTTTTTCTTCACCTTTTGCAGAATGCAGTGTGATTTTTGCAAAGATTTCACTGAATTCTGCCAAAAAATAAAAGGAAGCAATTTCACCTTTTTCTTAGCTATCGCTCTCATACCATGATTGAATTCTGTGTGGTTTTTGCAAAACTATTAAATTAGATGGTTAAAATTCAAAATTGTTTAGTTATATTTATTTGATGTGGTAAAAGGCTCTCTGACTCTTGCGCTGTAATGGATTCTGCTAAAAGTAAGCCTTTCTTACACAATGGTTGATGAAAAGCAGTTTCCCAACAACGAGATTGTACAGTTTAGGCTTCAGGCATTAGCTAAACTTCTCAAGAGTAAAGGTCCTGAAGGGTCTTGGACTTTTACTTCGACCTAACAGAACCCAATACCACAGGTCATCACTCAATCATCACTGACTTCCATTTTACCATGCGCCCAACTATTTCATGAATTCATTCATCATTTTGGCCCTGCAAGAAAAAGGCGTTTGGTCACAGCAGGAGAGCAAGAGAGAGACGGCGACACTAGACCTCTCCTCACCCGATCGCATATCTGCAGCCAATTCAATCCGTCAGGTGACTCAGGTCTTCATTTCCTCTCCTTTCTCTCACGACTCTTATTTTCTAATTTTGCCACGTTTCAACGTAATATAAAAATAACAGACTTATTACATTTATTTTACCTCCATTGTTAACATCCTTTAATTTGTTTTGATTTTTTTAAGCTAGCTTGATACAAATACCTATATAAAACATGCAAGAATGTCTAAACCCCCAGCTAAATAATAGAATGGACCAGAAACCTTCTAGTAGTGGTAGGTGGAACAAGGACACATGTATCCAACCGAGATCCATAAAAAGACTACTCATATACAACTTCGTAATGTTTGTTCCACTTTGAATGAATATTTTTATCATATTTCTAAAATCAACATCACAAATAATCGGTATAAAAAAATATTGATGTTCTCCAACAAGACATCTCCTAATTATATCTATTTTAACGTTATTATAATTTAACTCAAGTCTTTCGCGTATAATTCTTTTAGTATCTTTAAATGACATGCCTCTAATATTATTTAAGAATGTTTTGGGGGGGGTGATTTTGGTGTTTTAATGGTAGAAATACTGGTAGAGACAGGGGGGATGATTTTGGTGTTTTAATGAAGGATTAGACAATGTTTTGGGGGTTTTAGAGGTTGTTTTCTCATGGTTTTTTTTTGGGTTCTAGGGTTTTATTCTATTAGAAGCGGCGACCATGAAAAAAAAGAGTTGTTTATACACACACACACATATCATAACTAAGATTCAGAATCGTGGTTTTCTTATGAAATCGCGATTCAGAATATTATTTTTTATTTAAATTGTTTTTATGGATAGCGGTTATTTAATAACCATGATTCAGAATAACGATTACGTAAAAACTATGTTATTTCCCTGAAACTTTTTAAAACTGAGTCATTTTCTCTTAGCTATTTTGAAATTGTGTTAGTTTAAAAAAAATTGATTTTTTTTCTTCAAATGAATTTATTTTATATTTTTGAATTATTTTGATGTATTGATATCAAAAATAAATTTTATAAAATAATAAAAAAATATTTTTATATATTTTCAAGCTAAAAATATTTTTTAAAAAAAACAACTGAAGCTCTTACAAACACCCTCTTGTTACTATATACTGGCCCTTAATTTAATATTCCTTTAATTTGAGGCATTCCTTCCTTCCTTGAAAACTATCAATATTTCATAAAGCCTTTTGTACCCGGGAAAGAGTGCATTCTAAAAAGTGATAGACTCTCTCTCTCTCTCTCTCTCTCTCTCTCTTGTTTCTTCCTTTTTTGAGATATGCAATATTTGTGCCCCTGTCGTCTTAAGAGTTTTAGGTATTCTTGCGATTCATAAATCATGACTATGCTCGGATTTATAAAGGAAATTTATGGTGAAACAGGGGAGAGAGGACAGAGGACCCAGCCATTAATAAAATAAAGGATTTATTAATTAATTACTGAAGAACCATTACATGATAAAATAAAGAGTAGAGGGAATAATAGGATGTTTCAATACAAAAATTACAGGGACCAGATTGGGTAAATCTTATTAATAAAATAAAAGAGTTTCTGACGAGGCAAGGTTAGGAGTGAAATTTGCCTCAGTTCCTTTATGAAAATCATATTAATGTATAATGAAATTGAAAAAAAATAAATTTTTAAAAAATAAAAAAATAATAAATTACAAAAAATGCCACATCACCAGAGCCACCGGCAAATGAAAAATTCACGAAAAAGGTCACATTTTTACCGTAAACTCACGGTTCAAAAACACTATTTTCAAAATTAATGGACCAAATAGTATAGTTGCCTCCAAATTATTCTTGTCATTTTTTTTTTGTTATCAATGCAACATACTCTATTAAATTTTATGGGTTTAAATTTCGAGATCAATATTCATGATAATTTATTAAAATATTTAATATATTAAACCAATGTGATCATTCTTAAAACTATTTGAGAAAAAGCTTAATCTTAATCTTAATTTAAAAAAGAGTGACCCAAGAATATCTTTATTATTGAAAAAGAAATATTTGTAAAAAACTTCTTCAAAATGGTCTCTTATTTGATTTATATCCCATGAAACAGAAAAGCATGTCATTTAACCTTTGGGCTAAACCTCCAAGAATCGATTTTTTTTTTTTTTATGTCTAATGAAAATTTGAAATAACTTTTCGTATACGGTTGATTTCTGATGGAACTCTACGGTTAAATATAGAGGTTCAGGATCCTACGTACCAAAAATAAAATAATTTAAAGCAAATAAAACAATTAAAAAAATTCAAATTTTATGAAGTTTTTTCAAAACACAAAAATAAATAAACGTGCTCTAAAGGTCACTATTGACGAGAGGATTCCTTGCAACTCTTTTATTGGGGTATTTAAGATTATGGTGCTGTATATTTTTTAAAATAGTTTATTTTTTACATCAGTTTTAAAAATACTATAAAAGTATAAATTTAATAATTTTTCAAGTTAAAAATATTTTAAAAAAATATCTAAAAATAAAAAATTATATCAAACACCTCATATATTCACAACACTGATATGGATGGATATGAACAAGAAGAGTTTGTGTGTGTGTGTGTATAGTTTATTCTTATTTTTAAAATAATCCTCCATTACTGTGGATTGAATGCATGATTTTTAAAAATATTTAATTTTATTCTTAAAATTTTATTTGACACGATTTAATTTTTTTAAACCCAAATTAACAATTAAATACATACATTTTTTGGAGGAACGGTTGAATTGAAAGATAAAAGGCTGTAAAGATAAAAGGCTGTAGTGAAAAAACAGGTGAAATAGATGACTGACTTTAAAATTTATCTTAAATGTTTATTTTTGTCCCTTGTTTTTTTCGCTCTTGTATTACTCATCACTTTAATTTTTAAAAACTTAATTTTATTTCAGTTCGATTTAGATGTTTTTATTTTTATTTTCTGAGATCATAGATTAGTTTAATAATATTATATTAGAAGAATCTTCTGAATTTGTTCTGGGATTTAAGTGAAATAATGTTAAGTGTGCATGCTGAGTGAAACCTGAAAGAGAATTTATTCTACAAATACACCTGGGGGGATGTTCTGTTCCAACTTCCAAGTGGGGCTTTTGTAGCAGAAAAGGGTATTTTGCATGTGTTTGCGCCTGGCAGGAAATTACTACAACAGTGTCAGAGTAACAAGAATAGTTACAAGGAATTAAATGCAATCCGACAAAACCCTAAGCTTGCTTGTAGACAACCGCATCTTTTATTTCGAGAGGGACAGATATTCTATCATCTGGGTGTGCTGCGATTAACTTCCATCACGCAGCAGTTGTTTTGCTGGTAGGAATTTTATTCATTTGGAATGTTCTAGCACAGCAAGTCCATGATGGAGATTAGATCCCACAAAACCGAAGCAAGAGTCTTTGGTTTTGGTCTTGGTTTGTGATTAAGAAAATGCTTTATGTTTGGTCATACCATTCTTGCTCAGCTGTATTTCGAAAAAAAAAGGAAAACCTAATCCGTATGGTTTCAGTAGTTGTAATAAAAAAAACATGAAAAACACACTGTGGTGTGGATATCCTTAGGTTTTAATTTGGGTGGAGACCCACAGGTCAAAAGAAGCCGGCGGCCGCGGATAAGGGAGGGACGGAGGTGATGGATAGGCATTACAATACTCTATTATATTAAGATCCTAATCTTAGATATTATATATGCGATTCCACGCTAGAATATGCCGTACCCAAACCCACTTTAATTACCACGTCCACGTGGGATACTGAGATCACTTTAGGATCTTACGATCGATCCTTCTCCGAACACGTGTACATCCAGATCCTCCCCTCGTGTTTGCGGCGCAGATTACAACGGGCTTGTATTGAAGTCCATGTATATCACCCTCTCTGCTAGAGAAATGGAAAACATTATGGTGATTAAATTTGTTTAAAAATATTCAAACTCTTTTCCTTTTCTTTTTTAAAAAATTCTTCCTTCCAAATATTTTCTTCAGTTTTATTTTTTTTTTATTTTATTAATTTTAAATTGATCTTTTAATTTTTTTTATATAAAACTATCTTGGTCTTAAATAAATCTCAATATTTAATTCACGTTTAATTTTCATAAGACTTTAATTATCTTATAATTAAATAAAAAGTTATTTGAAAAATAAATTTTTTAAATTTAATTTAGTCCAAAATTTATATAGTAAATTTTATAAATTAATCTATGAAAACCAATTTAATATATCATCATTTTAATATTCAAATAAAATTAATTTAGTTAGCGGTAATCCCAATATTTAATTGCGTGTTAATAGCGTGATTCGAGTCACTTTGTTATCTTCTAAAATAACACCAGGCCCTTTTATTTTTATTTGCTCACAATTTCTCGAGACTTTTTAGCCCTTCTGGTATGGATTATATATATATATATATATATATATATATATATATATATATATAATAATAATAATAATAATAATAATAATAATAATTAGGTTTTGTTTTTTTAATGAAATTTGTATTTCTTATTTTATTTCTTTACTAACATGGCATCTCATTAATGACATTAATTTTAAATATTATCTTAGATGTCGGTGTATATATATGATTACTTAATGAGCATAAGCATATTAATATTTGACCAACACATTTATTTATTCAGACACTTTATTGTACGGAATTTAAAAATTGAACAAACAAAAAGATTAGATATTCAGCTATGAAATCATATAAGATCATGCGTTCAAAACCACAATTATCCCTTTTAAAAATATAACTATAATTCAAGATTTCTTTTTATTTACTTAATCACTTTTATTTAACCATTTACGCATGGGACTTTGAATAATATTCCAAGTTTTATACCAAAAAGGCACTGCGCTGATGTAAAATACACTGGTCCACGGCGTGACATAATTTTGAGATTAGCCTTTTGCCTTTTTGGTGTCGTAGCATGTAGTACCAACTATTTGTTTTTTTAAATATTTTTAATTTATAAATATATATATTTTTTAAAATTTATTTTTAATATTAACACATTAAAATAATTTAAAAATAAAATTTTTTAAAAAATAATTTAATTTTTCAACAAAGACAGCCGAGTTGCCAAACAGGTTTGTTGTTTATTAGGCAACAATAATTCTTTGGAAGCTCCCATATATATATTGATGGAAATTACTAGAGGGAAATTATTAATGTTTTTAATGGGTTATTATTAAAAATAAATTTTAAAAAATAAATATTATTTTAATATATTTCTAAATAAAAAATATTATAAAAAAAATAATATTATCACACTAATAAATACTATCATCCTAGCATTTAGAGAAAACTTTAGCGGACTGACACTCTCACCATGGCATATGTCACGGGGTTAATTTTTCGCAACGAAATTCAACCCGTGCAGCAGCCTAGTCCCTCACTAGACTCAGCCTTCCCTCGCCAATCTCACTCGTGTTTGCCTAGTAACTAAGCAAGCGGAATACACAAGCAAGAATAACAATCATAGTGCACAACAAGCTTTACAGGAACTCTTTCCCAACCTTTATTAATCTCATTACACAAAGGAAACTATACACAAATCCGTATGTGTGCTATGTACAAAGATTACATGCTACACCAAGCTACCTCTAACTAGTGTTCTTGCATGCCCCTACATGCTGGACATCCCCACCCGAATGCCCTCACATTTTGAACATTCCCACTCGAATGCTCCTCCTCATTTTGAACATTCCCACCCGAATGCTCCCCCGTTCTGCCTCCCATGAAGCTGCCACTTCCCTCATTTTCGGGCTGTCTACTTGTCAGCCCCAGCTGCCAGTTTCTGCTGCGTCAGCTGCTGACTTAGAAGGTCCATCACCTAAGTCCCCATGTCCATGCCAAGTCGCAAGCTCAAAGACTTGCATAGATCATTGCATGCTGCCTGCCGAATTCATCTCTGCCTATGCAAGGCTGTCGCAATCCATCGCTGCCGAATTCAGGGCAGTGTGCCTTCGTTGGCGCATCCCAGCGCCTAGAGCTCTTAACCCATGCCTTGGACAGTCCTTCGCCCAAGTTTCCAATCGTGCCAAGTTGAGCCCCTGACTTGCACAAGTTGCTGCGCGCTGCCGAATCCGCATCTGCGGGCAGGCTGCCAATTCCTGCGTACCGAATTCGCATATGCATGCAGGCTGCCAATTTCTGCGCTGCCGAATTCGCATCTGCGTGCAGGCTGCCCTGCCTACGCTGCCGAATTCTACGATAGCCCCAATTCTCGTCAGCCTATCCCCCTGACGAGGCTTGGACAGTCCCTCGTCCAGCCCATGTTCGTCAACAATCTGTGCTGCCGATTTTCCTTTGATGAACCTACAGCCGCATAAATCTGCGCTGCCGATTTCTCCCACTGATGGCATGGCTGCCAGCACCTTTAGGCCTTGTTTTGGCCAGCCTGCCGAAGCGTGCACCTCGTGCACATTTGACACTGTGACAAACCACCCCCACCAAAAGAACCCGACGCCCTCGTCGGACAGATTTGAAGTACCCTCGCATGGCATCTGTTCCTCGTCACAATCCATATTTCTCCGCATGAAACCTCTTAGCTTTTCCCACATTCAACAACAAATTTAGTCCACCGAATCTTTGTCAACCTGTTTCAAAAACCAAGCTGTGACACATTCTGTTTTGGCTCGTTAGTTTTCCACAAATGTCAAACACATCATACTTGCAAGCATGTTTTTCGCAAAGTTTAGATGCCATGCCTAGCACCCAAAGAATCCGTCCCTTCCCTCACAAAATACATCCACACAAAATCACTTCGAAGAACCACATGAGCTCCCATACGAACATCTAGTTCTCCAACCATTCTGCGTGCCCCAAAACTGCAAGTATTACCAATATTGCTTACTTGTCCGCTTCTCAGCAATCAACACATCCTGCCGAATTCGGCTCTGCCCATGCAAGGCTGCTGCTGTTCATCGCTGCTGAATTCTATGCAGTGTGTTTTTTTTTCATTGGCGCTTCCTCACGCCTAGAGTTAAACCATGATCTGTCCATCGTCAAAGTTACAAAACTCTACCATTTCTGCCTCGCCCAAGGCAGATTGGCCACGCCTAAGTTCTCATCGACTAGGCTGGCCCCTTTCCACTAACTCTTTGAAACTCCGCACTCCATCGAATGGCTTTGGCTCTGGAACCTTAGGCTTAGAAGAGCCTGCACCCCCTGATGCAGCTGCGACTTCTTATTTCAAGACAGTCCATTCTGCGTCCATAGCTCGCAACTTTCAACTCATCCCTGCCTCAAGTTCTACATACTGTTCAACAGCCTTCTAAGTGATTCCCGCCAACTCAAGTCGATGCAGAACTGAACGATCTTCCTCGTCAGGAAGTTCCCCCATCCAGCCCCTCTAGACAAAGTAACAAAATGAGACCTAGTTGTTGGCCCAGCGCCAACTCAGTTTCGGTGATAAACTCCATCTCATGTCGAAGTCTTTCGGCAAGGTCCTCTAAGTCCATCTGTAACCTGCCATAGCACAAATACTTAGCATCCCAGCATCAAATTTCGTCTGACCTGGTTCCCCCATGCGCTATTGTCATGCCCCAGAAACTTCGTCGCACAAGATTTCACTGACGCAAAACAGCCCCTACTCTTTTCAGCCTTCGCTGCGTGTTTCGTCCACCAAAACTCGCAACACTTTATCCCAACAAAAGCTATTAGCGTTCTGCTGCCATCACTGCAACCATCCATCGTCACAATGGCACAGAATAGCTACTCGTACTGCCTCCAAGACAGCACACAAAATCATCTTCGTCGACGATTTTGGCTTCTCATCCAAGCCCAATCAATCAGCTGCCGAATCTGTCACCTGGACCGTCCTTCGTCAGCATGCACACTCTTGAAACACACCCCCCTGGTACTGCCTCCTCTGTGATGCCCCTACAATTCTGGTCCCAACGTGACTAGAGTCATCTCAGCCAATGTTGTGTCTTCTTCCCCTGCGTACTGTCCATCGTCAAGGTTTCCATCGAAGACTTCAATTCTGCCTCACACAAGGCAGCAAGCCAACACCAAATCTTCGCAGATTTGTCTGCCCTCAACTTGGTCTCTGGATTTTGCTTCCACCTCCCTGAACATTCATCTCCTTGAACATTCCTCCATTGAGATGCACAACAATCCCTAAGTTCTGCCACCAAGGCAGCAAGCAAGGCCAGACCGCATCCACCCTGATATGCTGGCTCATGATGACTGAATTCCATCTCGGTCATCTAGCAAACGTATAAGGTTTACGTATGCCTAAAATCTCAAACACCATCTTCCACAATGGCAACATCAAGGTTTCCCCTCCTTGGGCAACAATCTCGCACAAAGTAATTTCCATCGCAAGAGAACAACAATGCAAATTTCAGTTTCGAACCCTTACCGATTTGCCTTCTCGTCTGACTGTCCATCATCAGCAGCAACAAGTTTAGGCTCTCCACATTGACTTGCTTCTTCCTCTGTCTCGCCCCATCCTTCCCTTAAGGTTTTGATGAAAATACAGAAGCGCCCAGCAGCCCCTCTGCTGGCCCCTACTCTCAAGTCTGCCAGTCCATCTGACAGTTTCAATGGCCGAATCAGCACCCATTTTGAGCCGATCCCTTCGTCATCACTTTGCATCGCCCATGGAGTAGTTAAACCCCCAAAACTCCGCAGGCCTTTTGAACACCCACTGCCCAAAACGCTAGCAAGTTTTTCCCAAATGGCTTCGAACAAATCAGCCCTTCGATCTGCCCCCACAGAACTCTCCATCGTTTGTGCTACGAAATAGCTCATTGTTTCGTCATGAACGCGAAGTGCGCTCTGTCTTCACGTTTCTGCCAGTCCATCGGCAGCAGCAATGTTTCTCCCAAATCAGTCCCTTTGATTTGTCCAGAGAAACATCAGCATTCTCGTCGCTGCTCATTTCGCTGGAACCTGCCTATCCATCGGCAACAACATTGTTTCCCCCAAATCAGTTCCTTTGATTTGTCCAGAGAAACTTCAGCATTTTCTCTGATCATTGCGCTGGAATCTGCCTATCCCTCAGCAGAAGCAGTAGCCCTCCCAAATCACTCCGTTGATTTGGCCGCAGAATCATTCTCGTTATCCTGTCAAGACAGCAACAGCGCTCTGATACCACTTGTCACGGGGTTAATTTTTTGCAACGAAATTCAACCCGTGCGACAGCCTAGTCCCTCACTAGACTCAGCCTTCCCTCGCCAATCTCACTCGTGTTTGCCTAGTAACTAAGCAAGCGGAATACACAAGCAAGAATAACAATCATAGTGCACAACAAGCTTTACAGGAACTCTTTCCCAACTTTTATTAATCTCATTACACAAAGGAAACTATACACAAATCCGTATGTGTGCTATGCACAAAGATTACATGCTACACCAAGCTACCTCTAACTAGTGTTCTTGCATGCCCCTACATGCTGGACATCCCCACCCGAATGCCCTCACATTTTGCACATTCCCACCTGAATGCTCTTCCTCATTTTGAACATTCCCTCCCGAATGCTCCTCCTCATTTTGAACATTCCCACCCGAATGCTCCCCCGTTCTGCCTCTCATGAAGCTGCCACTTCCCTCATTTTCAGGCTGTCTACTTGTTAGCCCCAGCTGCCAGTTTCTGCTGCGTCAGCTGCTGACTTAGAAGGTCCATCACCTAAGTCCCCATGTCCATGCCAAGTCGCAAGCTCAAAGACTTGCATAGATCATTGCATGCTGCCTGCCGAATTCATATCTGCCTATGCAAGGCTGCCGCAATCCATCGCTGCCGAATTCAGGGCAGTGTGCCTTCGTTGGCGCGTCCCAGCGCCTAGAGCTCTTAACCCATGCCTTGGACAGTCCTTCGCCCAAGTTTCCAATCGTGCCAAGTCGAGCCCCTGACTTGCACAAGTTGCTGCGCGCTGCCGAATCCGTATCTGCGGGCAGGCTGCCAATTGCTGCGCTGCCAATTTCTGCGCTGCCGAATTTGCATCTGCGTGCAGGCTGCCCTGCCTATGCTGCCGAATTCTGCGATAGCCCCAATTCTCGTCAGCCTATCCCTCTGACGAGGCTTGGACAGTCCCTCGTCCAGCCCATGTTCGTCAACAATCTGTGCTGCCGATTTTCCTTTGACGAACCTACAGCCGCATAAATCTGCGCTGCCGATTTCTCCCACTGATGGCATGGCTGCCAGCACCCTTAGGCCTTGTTTTGGCCAGCCTGCCGAAGCATGCACCTCGTGCACATTTGACACTGTGACAACATATATTCTAGGAGTATTCTTTTTTTTTTTAATACTTTTTTATAAAAAAAATTAAACATAGTTTTCTCTTTTTATTCATACATCAAAGGTAATCTTGATCAGCACAAACCACCACGGAATAGGATCGTCATCGTTCATATTAGCTGACCTACATTGGATATATCGAATGAAAAGTTGTATTTAAAGTTTTTAAATATGGATTAACGTATTCATTAATTACAATATTACCAATCAAGTCAGTATTGACCAATAATAAGAGTTTCGAACTAAGAAGTTTGTTTTTCCTATGATCTCAGGTTTGAGCCATATGGTTGCTAATATGATGATCATTGAAAGCTTACATGATCGTTAACTTCAGGGCTCGTGGGATTAGTTGAGGTACGCGCAAACTAACTCGAACACCCACATTAATAATAATAATAAAAAAAAAACCAGTGTGCCTCACTGATGGTTTTTTTGGTTGAGTTTTTTTTTGTTTCTCTTTTGATTGATTTGTTAACATGTTTAACATGTTGATTATTATATCAATAAAAAATTATTTGAAATTGATAAATATAATATAGATAGATATAACGTATTCCAACACACCTATTGTCATGTTCGTCGCTCTTATTTTTCTTCCTTTTAAACTGAATTCTTTTGTTTTTTCTTCTAATAAAATAACAAATTAAGAAAAATAAAACCATTGAAAAACGTCAAAATAAATACAATAAGCATTATTTTAACCCAAGCCATCGAAAATAAAATTTCTTAACACCAGCAGTGTATAAGATAAAACAAGTAAATGCTTTAATTTATACATAAACAACTACAATTTTAAGAGAAGTAATTCAATTGATTAGACCTTAAATTTATTCTTTAGAGATCACCAGTTCGAATTTCATAAATCTTAGAACCATTGAAAAGTTATATATTTGTTAACTTCAGGATCTGTGAGATTAATCGAGGTATGCACGAGTTTGTCTGGACCCCTACATTAATAATAATAAAAAAATACCCAAGAATTTTCACCATCAAACCCAAGAGGAAAAAATAAAATATATTTTAATTATTTACGTGTGTCATTAATTGTCCATTACTATCATTGATTACTACTTAATAACACGCAATTAAATTTCGGAATTTGCTATTCTTTTTTCTTTTTTTTTCTTTTTTGCCGTTTGTAGTTTACATCCCTTTTCATTGATCGAGAACCTGCTGGAATATATGGTTAACTTGTACAATGACTCGAGATCTTCATTTAATAAAAAAATTATAAGAATAAGTAAGATATATTTGTTAATTATATTTTATAAAATTAAAATTATCCTCATTTAATAAAAAACACAAATAAAAAATGCTCAAAATCCAAAAAAATAATAAAAACATATTTTTAAAAATCTCATTTATAATTATACTAAATAGTAAATATCTCCATTCAACTTTAGCAAAGTCTTCTTTGACCACCACTCACAAATCCTCCCTTACAAGTTACAAGAAAGAAAGAAACAACTACTACACTGAAAAGACCATGGTCAAAGTAAACTAATAAGTCCCAGTTATTGACCAGATCAACGGCCAATAACATAAAATCAAAAACATCCTGCGAAGCAGGGAATAACTTTGTGCTCCTATATCTAATAATAGTGAGACCTAAACTATAGATATTAAGGATATTGTCTCTCTCCCTCTCTTTTACCCCCGCTCTCTCTCTACAGTCTGGAAAAACAAAAACAAAAACAAAAAAACACTCTTTTCTATTCGGGTCATGCTATTCGAATCCTATTAGATCCGGATAAAACCAATTTCTAATAACCTGAACCAGATTCATAGATGACGAGGCGGTGCTCGCATTGCAGTCACAACGGGCACAACTCCCGGACCTGCCCCAACAGAGTGGTCAAGTTGTTTGGGGTCCGATTGACTGACGGGTCGATCAGGAAAAGTGCCAGTATGGGGAATTTAAGTCTTTATACAGGTTCTTCTAATATGGGTGGACCCCATGCTTCCGGGTCCAACAATCCCGGATCCCCTGGTGATACTCCTGATCACGGCGCCGCCGCCGCCGCCGACGGTTATGCTTCTGAGGATTTCGTTCCTGGGTCTTCTTCAAGTCGTGAGAGAAAGAAAGGTTATATTTTAATTTTTTGAAGTAGTTGTTTGGCTAATTAATTGTTTCTTTTTTTTCATGATTTGATTTTGTGATCATTAGTTTAGAACCTGGTTATGATTTATGAGATTGTTTTTCTAATTTTAAATGTTTAAAATTGTGTTCTTTTATGCTTACATTTGAATTTCGTTTCATAATTACTTTTGGTTTTTAACTGGTGGTACTTAGTGAAGAATTAGAGTAGCTCCTTAGCACTAGCAAGTGATCTGTACAAAATGAGATGAAAAAAAAACAGAATACCATCCTTTCTTTATTTATTTTGTTGAGATAAACATGTGCAACAAGGGTTTTTTTTTATTATTATTTTATATAGACACGCAGGCTTTATGTATAAAAAGAGAATTTAGTTCATTGAAGTTTCCGAGAAATAAAGTCTTATTCTGTTTTAGAGATTTTAGGATTTTGTTTTGTTTACTGGAAACAAATTGGAGGTTGAGATGTTGAATCTTTTTAGTTTAGTGTTATGCTTGTTATTATTGTCTGTAGTCATTTGTCTGGTTGCTGGGATAGCCGAGGACAAGGAAAGAAAATAATGCTTGGAATATGATGCTTCTTTTTTACTATGTTTTTCAGAAAGTGATGGGCTTCGCTTAAATAAGCAACTAGTTTTCTTGGGCACATTCTAGTGTTGCTTTATTTGTTCTGTGTCCCATTCCCCATGTATGTGGAAGAAACCTTACTGGAGTGGGATCTTTCACTGAGATTACTATAATCTTTCGAGGCCTTCTCGTAAAAGAACATAGAAGTATGAGAACTTCTAAAGTTTTTGCTATTTTGTTTTTAGCTAGGCTCGCATGGAGTGATTAGTTATTTAAAGTCGCAATAGTTGACTGATTGTTTTGTTTCTTGTAAGAATGTCTGCCTCTTTTAAGAAAAAAAAAACAATAATCTTTAGAAAATAAAGCCCTGCCATTCAAAATGCTGAAATAAAAATAAACCCTGAACTTCCCCTGGTAGTATGGGAGTCCCATAACCCCCCATACACTGGTAGTGCGGATGAATATTTCCATACAGGAAATGCTTTGATTAACAGTGTGCTTTTCAAACTATAAATGATGTTTGTTGTGCCAAATAATCGTGCAGGTTTCTGAGGAAAGTATGGTGTCAGATTTATATGTTTCTTGTATTGGCATATGCACTTTTTAATCCTGAATGACTAATAATAAGCGGTGCAGGTGTTCCATGGACTGAAGAGGAACATAGGATGTTTCTACTTGGTCTGCAGAAGCTTGGTAAAGGTGACTGGCGAGGAATTGCTCGTAATTATGTTATATCGAGGTCTCCTACTCAGGTGGCTAGTCATGCTCAGAAATATTTCATCAGGCAAAGCAATGTGTCAAGGAGGAAGAGACGCTCCAGCCTGTTTGATATAGTTGCTGATGAAGTGAGCACCGTGTTTTCTTTATTGTATATCTGAGTAATGAATCACATTTTAGTGCAGTTTCATACTCCATGCCACATTCAAATTATTTCTTTACACTTAATCACGATTAATCTCCACGTGTCTCCTATTTCCATGTGATCATTTTTTTTATGCATTAAAGTTTACAACTGTTTTTTTATTCTTCCTCTCAAAGTTGTCTGATGTATGTTTTTCCTTTTCGATAATGTATTTGCAGCAACTAGACAATCCAATGGTATCACAGGACTTCTTGTCTACCAACCATCCAAGGGTTGATACACAAACTGATAATCCACTGCCTGCTCCTCCTCCATTGGATGAAGAATGCGAGTCAATGGATTCTACCAACTCCAACGAGGGAGAACCCCTCCCTCCAAAGCCAGATAGCTCACAGCCTGCTTATCCAGTAGTATACCCAGCTTATCTCTCACCGTTCTTCCCATGTTCTTTTCCATTTTGGTCGGGATGCAGTGCGGAACCCTCAAAGACAGAGACACACGAGGTTCTGAAGCCAACGGCAGTGCATTCAAAAAGCCCAATCAATGTAGATGAGCTGGTTGGCATGTCGAAGCTGAGTTTAGGAGAATCTATTGGCGATGATGGCTCCTCTTCTCTTTCCTTGAAATTACTTGAAGGGTCATCCAGACAATCTGCTTTCCATGCTAATCCAGCCTCTAACAGTTCAGGCATCAACAGAAGCAGCAGCCCGATCCACGCAGTTTAAAGGTAGCTTTGCTGAGATTGAAAATGTAGGTTATCTAAGTGCTGATGAGCTTCACAGCTTACTGTCTATACGAGACTAATAATGTGGAGGCTGGTTTGGGTTCCAGTATAAATTCGTTCGTGGGAGTATTGTAATAAGTATTAGCATTATTTTAAGTATTAGGATCAACTTGTTCAAGCTAGTTTTTTTGTAGGCTGTAGCATCTTGTCTAAAGTTATTTGAATCTTTAACACACTCTGCCCATTTTTATTATGTTTGCTGCACCTTCCTCAATTTTTTCACTGCTGCTTGAAGATGACAGACAGCAAAATCTACGCAACATCAAAATATAAGTCCAGAATGTGCCTCCATCTACATGCATGACAGAATGCAGTTCTTGAATTTTTAATCCTTCTAAATAAATAAATTCTGTTGCTCACTGTAGTTTTCATTAAAAAAAAAAAACGAAGCAATAAATAAAAAAAAACTAATCGGCCCGATGGGCAACTACCATACCTTCCATGGTTTCTCTTCCAACGTTAAAAGCAAGCTAGAAACAAACATCCTCCACCAAAAGAAAGAAAGGATTAGTGCTGTGGTTAATTCATGTGACTTGTTCCGTTCCCGTTCCGGGTTTAACTTTCTATGTGCATGCCTGTCACCCCCGCGGTGCTTTACATGCTCTTGGGCTTGTAGGATGTCCAGCGGGCCGTGAAGAATAGTCGTGGTGCGTGTAAGCTGGCCCGGACATCTCACGTAAATCAAAAAAAAAAAAAAACAAAACAAAATCATCATGGATCAAGAAAAAACACACAGCCCCTCATAAATCTCTGCTTTATAGTATTCTCTCTCTCTCTCTCTCATCCCCTCACTATTTTCCTATTCGTTCCCTCTTTTTTTTTTAGGCAACCCCAAATTCACTTCTTGCCAAAACCCTTAAAAAAATAATCCTCAGATTCCAAATTGCGTTAAATTCTAAACCCTAAACCAAACCAAGGAGATAAATTCCTCTGGTATTTGATGATTTTTCTCTCCAAAACCCAGTCATATTTGATGATTTTTCTCGGTTGGTGAGAAAACTGTAGTAGGAGAAACTAGAAAGGACATTGGATTTATTGGACTTGTGAGGATTGGAATGTCTAGCTCAGCTAATACTGTTAAAACTGTGATAGATTTCAATAGAATCCCAAATTGAGATTTCTGAGACTTGCAAAGATAATTCCCAATGGAAAACCAGCTAAGGTTGAGTAATAGCCTTATTTTTTCATCTCAATTGTTGAGAAACGTAAGCTTGCATGATATTTTTGATATCATTTTTATGCTGTTTTTTGAGTGCCAGGGCATTGGAGAATATACCTAACGTAATGTCTCTCTGCTTTTTAACATCAATTAATAAAGGATACCAAATTGCTTAATTTTTTTTTAATATGCCTTGCCTTTGGTTGTTTTGGAGAATAGGTATATCATATTTCTTCCATTGAATACTCACTCTTTAATTAGCATGTGCATCTCTATGGCCGACGTCATCAATATTTCGTCGCCGGTACCTTCTTCTATTTGAGCTATAGACTTCAGGGTTTTTGCATCACTATGGTGCAATGTGAATATGGATTTCACCTGTATAAATGATTTGAATGATAAATCTTCTTTGTTTGATAGCCTCAAACTGTGTGAATCTATACTGTCCGGGATTGATGGTAATATTAATAAATGTTTATATGCTTAGGATGAAGATTGCAGAACCACTGTTTGGATTTACAAGAATGGTGATGAGGACAGAGTGTTAGATTCATTCCAGCCTGATGAACAACTAAAAAGAAAAAGAAAATTTCATATGTTAGGAGACGCCAGGATGTATACAAGGCCCTTGGACCTGGTTCTGAAGCTGAATCAGCCACTGTCTTCACATTTGGAAGCCTTTTCACTGCTCCTTAATTACAAAGGTTCAGAGCTACATAATGATATCCACAAAGCACGAAGCGATCAAAGGAGACAATCATTGATTGGAAACTGTGAATTTCTTCCCTTTGTTCCTGAAATCCTAAGTGCAGGAAAGAACTTTACTTTAGAGACTATAAAGGCTCCTTTTCCTTGTCCCAGCTCAGGTTGTTGGACGGACAGTTTAAGAACCACTGGAAAGCCTAATTTCTGTGCTTAAAGAAAAAGTTACAAGTTTTAAAGCAGAGTGGATCTCAACATGTACATATTTTTGAAATGACTGATCTTCCTCGAGGTAATTGAACTGGAAGTTTCTTGGGGAACCTGGCTAGTGACTCGGACCATTTTAAGCTGACTTTCTGAGAGAAGAAGATGGATTGGTCAAGAAAACAGCAATGAATCTTGCAGTTGCAGGGCATGGCCTGCGGTTTGGATCTGTTCAGAGGAGTCTTAATGGGGAGAGGAAGATGAAGATGGATTGTCCACATCAGAGATTACCTGACACACTTCTGTACATAGAGGAAAGTGTTTGCAGTTGTGCTTCCCTGGTTTTGTTGGTACTGCTGGGTCAACTATTGCCGAGAGTATAGAGCTGATGAGGAAATCTGCTGTATGTTTCAAGTCCTAGTCTGACTGCAACATGAAAGTTGGTCCTGGTCGTTAAATTGATGTAAGCCTAGGACGAGTTTGTTTTGATCCCGGTGTCGCAAGCTTGATGAGTCTGAGATTCCACTTCGTATACTTTCAGCAAAACAAGTGTTGGTGCCAATCTTGTGCAGCCTTCTTCTATCCTGTGATTCTCAACGATCCAGAGTGCATGCAGGAATAGAAACCTTTTTCTATGGAGATTCAACATCCTATTTGGGAAGGGTTTTTCTGCATCCCGTTTCAATTATGCTGGTTTGATTGCTTCAGAAAAGAGAGTCATTCAAAAAGGAACGGGGGTGCTTGAAAATTTTGACAGGTAGTTTTACTGCGTTGAGAGCTGACATGCTTCTTTTGGTAAAGGCTTTCGACATTTGTGTTTGTTTGGGATTGTAGTTGTTATTTTTTAATGTGTTTTTTATTTTAAAGTATTTTAAAATAATATTTTTTTATTTTTAAAAAATTATTTTTAAAATCAACATTTTATAATCCAAAACATATAAAAAAATTTAAATTTTAACCCACCTTTCCAAACGCTGTATCATCCTTTGTCATTGTAACTTAAGAGAGCAAGTTGGATTAGTTGGATATACAATTTTAATATTACCCAGCATAGTGCTGTTCTCTAAGATGGTTGAAAATGGTCGAGAAAACAGTCCTGCCCAGTTTAGATGAAGAAGGTCCCTCGTATTTTGAACTGATAATTTTTTTTTTTTAAAAAAAAAATAGCTTGTTTTTTTTTATATATAAAAAATAGCAAAATAATAGAGTTTAAAAAATAATGGATGAAATAACATAGCTTGTATTTATTATTGGGAAATGTAAAATCCAAGCTTGATGCTATTTAAAAACACAATATTTTTTTTTAAAAATTAAACGAGGTGGTATAAATTAAGATCACCAACGATGACTCGAGTGTATCACTTTTATCATGCAAAGATGGCTCACTCGTTTTAAGTGGCAAGTGTGATATATTTTATTTATTGTTGGTGATTTTTTTGAAGTTTTTAAATTTGTGTTGTTGAGATTTTTCTAATAGTATCAAAGTATTGTAACCAGAGCTTTGATGTGCTTTTAAAGTCTTTTTTTTTCTCTCTCATCTCTTTCTTCACAAATTACAAGAGGGGAAAAAAAGACTTCAAATACACATTAAAGCTTTAATTATGACATCATTTATACTATTAAAAAGATTTTGATAATATAAATTTAATGATACATAGAAAGCAAATGAGCAACACTTATCATTGAAGGCAAGTGAGCCACCAACCATCTTTGGATAGCAAGTGTATCACATTCGGGTCACTGTTAACGATATTTTTTAGTGTTGTTAGATTTACCTCATTGAGATTTTTTTAATTGTATTGGTGATATTGTAATCAGAGTTTCAATATGTCTTTAATGTTTTTTTTCTCTTTCTCTCCTTCCTCTTCATTATAATTTGTGCAATATCATTTGAAATGTTATATTTTTAAATAGTGACAAGCTTGAATTTTATATTTTTTAATCACAGCATGCAGAAACTGGATTATTTCGTCATATTTTTTAAACCGTGTTATTTTATTAATTTTTTTTAAATCATACTAATAAGAAAAATAGCCTAGCTTCCATATTGTTCACGTGTTTGGATAGCTCTCAATATTTATTGTGTGTGTTTTTTTTTTCTGGTGAAATAGCACTATTAAAAAAGAAGATCAGGAAAGCCATCAATAAAAGGTGAAAAGAATGGGGGAAATGGCACACCGGGATGGATCTTCTTTTGTTTCTAACCACAACAAAAAAGCAGCTCAGCAATTACAAAAACGTGCATAAAAATCCTATACGACCTCGGTGCTTTGAGAAAGTGATCTTACACTCTTTTTCGTTGTGCTAGCAGGTCCCACATTCCATTCACAGCGTTATGTAATTCGTGTATTTTTTTTCCTAACTTTATGTATTTTAAAAATAGTAATTTTTATTTTGTTAATTTTAAATATTTTTTTAAGTTATTATGATATATTGATGTTAAAAATAAATTTTTAAAAAATAAAAAATATTATTTTTATATATTTTTAAATTAAAAATATTTTAGAAAACAATAATTATTCGAATATATATTTTACTCCGCACGTGGGACTATTTATGTTTCCGTGAAGTCCCTGTTTTAATGATTAAGAAGCATTTGAGTAAATTAGAAAAGAGAAATGGCAAGTCACTCAAAGGTAAAAAAAAAAAAAAAAAAAACACGAAAAACGTCTTTTATCATGGATTCACTATAACACATGACAGAGGTAAATTAAAAACTTTAACAAATAAATATTTTTTTTCTAGAAAGTTCACTCAAAAGAAAAGGAAAAAAATCTTGAAATTAAAATATTTTTTTGTAAGAATTAAAAAATAATTCAATAATATACATGCACGATCTAAATCCTAATAATCTAACCGTTCAGATATATTTTTAATTTTTTTCCTTGTTATTTTTTTTAATATTTATCATTATTTTTCTTATAAACTCTTTATTTTAGGGGTGTTCTAGATGGTTATAGAATTTGCTTTTTAAAGTTTTTTTTTTTTAAAAATATTTTTTTATTTTTTCAAATTTATTTTTAACATCAACCCACCAAAACAATTCAAAATAAAAAAAATTAACTTACAACAAAAAAAAAATTACAAAATTTAATAAAACAATGTTAGCACTGCTACACCAAACCTACACTTCATTTTATTTTCAATATTTTGATTATAAGTAAAAGTATACTTCTTGTAAACAAATGACGCGTAGAATGAGACGGACGAAAAGGGCCAC
Organism: Populus simonii; assembly: GCA_007827005.2. Classification (NCBI taxonomy): domain Eukaryota; kingdom Viridiplantae; phylum Streptophyta; class Magnoliopsida; order Malpighiales; family Salicaceae; genus Populus; species Populus simonii. Next base: position 14,602,036 of record CM017464.2, read on the forward strand.
TGTTATTCAGATATCCTCTTGATTCCTTTTTATGTGCCATCATGTCACCATGTCAGTGGTTAGTTAAAAAACCACTCGACTATTATAATCGATCTGAACCGTTCAAAAAAAAAAATGATTGCGAGTGGTCATCTCATGGCAGCATCACCAAATAAATTTTATAGTTATCAGAAAATAATTAGTAATATTTATTTCATGAATTTATTTTAAAAAATAAATATAACTAGAAAATAAAAATTATAAATAAAAATATTCTTATTATTTTTAATGGATCATAAATTTTAATTTTTTTAATTCTTGTTTTTTTCTTTAAATAAATCTAAAAAATAACTATTAAAATATTACTGAATACTTCCTGCCATGAAATTTTCAGCTTCACCTTATCTATATTCTGCCTTTTTGCTAGTGACCGAACTGGATAATTACACTGTTGAACACCAACTTTTCAACTCTTTTTGTCCCTGAATCTAATTTTAATTCTTTTCATTTGACTTTTTGGACAAAAGCTTTTTCAAGACTGTCAATTACTACTTTCTCCTGAGTTTCGTCCATCTTTATGTTTTTTTTTTTTTTTAATGATGCGGTAGTTGATTTTTATTATTCAATAAGATTCAGATGAAGGTCATTAAAGATACTAGATAATCTATCAAATAAATTCCTGGATAAACCATGATTGGTTACCCAATTCGCCACTGAATTAGCTTCCTTATAGAAATGATGCACCTACACCTCCCAGTCTCTTGACAATAAATCTCTAACCTGCATGATTAAACTAGAATTCTTGTCAATGCAAAAATTATCTTTAGTGATAAAATTCAAAACATTTTCCCGGAATCCTCTGTGTAACAATCCCAATTTTTCCAGAACAAATCACCTCCAAACATATAAGCAAACTGGGCAATTTTTATTTTTCTCATACAGTTTTCATATAAAATTTTATCGAAATTTTGGCAGAGTCTTCCCTATACCGGGAAGTCTCAAGTTATCGACATATAACCTATTTACACTTCTAATATCCTGCATCTCATAACTCAATCATGACCCAATCATCGTAGGTCTTAATCCTACAAACATCATCATCATCTCAACCACAATATTTATAACATACATTGAACAACAAATATCATTATAGAGGGATGAATGACATAAATACGTATATAGGAAATATGATTATATGAATTACAAAGTTAAGTTCATCTATTCAAGTTTAAACATTAATTATACAAAATAAGTTATACAAATATTTTAATATTTACAAAATACTAGGTTATACTCCCTAGACTACATAATAAAAAGTGAACAAAAGCTAAAATTTACTCTTTTCGTGCACGCGATGGTCCTGAAATAAAATACATATTATTGAAACATGAATATTGCAATAAACATATAACATAAATATCCAATAATTTAAAAAGGTGGGCATATATTCTTATTCTATTCACTTCTTCCTTTTTGTTTCCATTAGAACTCTTTCTCATTCAACTACTAAATTGTTTCATCTTTTATTTTCAAATTCTATTTAAGATTCCATAAAATCAACCACATCTATTTCCACCTAACACATTATCAATACCAATTTCACTGGTATCATCATCATCCCATAGGCATAGATACATAGTTATCTCCTTACTCGGGACCCTAACATATACTAAATATATGCTAGTCGATACATGGCGACCCCCTTACTCGGGATCCTAATATACACTAAATGTATGGTGGTCTATGCCTTATAGGCATCAATGCATAGTGATTTCCTTACCCGGGATCCTAACATACACTAAATGTATGTTAGTCCATGCCCCATAGACATCGATGCATGACGATCCCTTTACCTGGGATCCTAACATACACTAAATATATATTAGTTCATGCCTCATATCACACTTCTTATATTTTCTATGACAGCGATACTTTCATCACTTGGCAATTCACACGAAAAAAAAACCATTCACCTTGGACATATACATTCGGGATATTATCCGAAATAATAATATGTTTACGCAAACTTTTATTTTTTTTCATATAATATCTAACATTTTCTAATTCACATTTCACCTCAATAACATATTAAATCATGAGATTTATCTAAGAAGCATAAGTGCGGATCATCTGCATGCAGTAGAAGCTCTATTCGTGCTCTCCTGCTGCTGTTGCTGCACCACGCCTGAGGTCCCTCGTGTAATCATAGGCATATATCATAAATTATCCTCATTCAAGGAGACATTTCATAATAACCATATTAATTGCCAATACAAGTCTTTCTTTCAATTATTCATTTCTTTAAATTTTATGTTTTCTCATTTCATCCATTAATATCGTTATTTTTTTTCGACCATAATTATTATTACAAATTTCCATTTTGAATATAGCTCATTTCTTTTGGAAATTAAAATGTAACATCACATGTTCCCTGAGGTAGAAGGACCCAATTTTCACTTTTAATGCGTCTAGATAGTCACTTTAGTGACTTTTCAAATCTGTCAGTAGATGTCACATTCCGACATCTCCTCAGATTTTTAACTATAACTGGAGCTCAGGACTCCGTTTCAAGTGAGGCTGGTCTCTTTGGAAAACTAAAACATGGCGCTACAAGTCCCATAAAAGGAGGAGAACCTAGTTCTGCCCCCAAGACACTTAAAATTACTCATCAATGAATCATACATACTGCTCTATAGGGTATGTCATGACCCAGTCTTGGTTGGTGACCCATAATTGGAGTTCTTTAGCTCTAAATTGAGCAAGACCAATTTTCTTACTTATTCAACATCAAAAACCACAATTTTTATGAAGAAACCTGATTCTAATTCCCTCATCCTTCTACTCAAATTCTCTCTGAAAGTCTGGAGACGAATCTGTCCAAATTTATCAACCTTTTCATTTACATACAACATTCACCATTCAACTTCCCCTATTTTATCTCGACCCCTAACCATATCACATACCATATAAGAGTGTTAAAAATATCTTTTTAGGAGCCAATTTACTCTATTTATTACAATCTTCCCTCCTATGTCAAAATATAATATTTTCATCGATTTACTAACTTTCCGAATACTATTCTTCTAAACACAATCCCTGCTATTTCAACATGTATCTTTCCTTATTTTGGCATAATTAAACATACGTCATCAAGCTAAATATATCGAATTAAACATCCTTCCCTTTTGATGCATAATTGATCGAAAGCATGACCTTAAGAAACCAAGAGCTCCCTTATTTCTTTCATGCTAATTTCATTCGATTCCACACACATTCACTTCACAAACAATATATTATAATAGATTCAATAAGGAAAAACCACAATTCCTCCCTTTTCTCTTCATATGACCGGCCACCCTTTATTTAATTACCAGTACATTTTCTTTGATAAATCATCATGATTTCATGCCCCCAATCACATACAACACATGAATTAACTTAATTTTAACAATTAATACATTTCCCCTAATTCAAGTCTAAGAATCATTATCTAAAATTCAACATTAAGGCATCAATTCATAATCGAATTTGAAGCAACTTATAGAACCATGTCTAGAACTCTTTACCTGGTAAAAATCAAGGTCTCGATCTTCAACCAATCAAAATTTTTTGACTCCTCTTTTTTCCAATGGCAGCCGGCCCTCCTTCCTCTTTCGCAGTTCAAATTTTCTTGTTAATCTCTTGCACACAAGTGTTTATTCTATCTATAAACCCTTATTCTTGAACGAGTTCTTGAAATTTTAGTGTTTTTCTCTTGATTTGACAAGAATAAATTCAAAAACTCCCTCATTTTCTCTTAATATTGCTGCCAATTTTTGATGAGCAAAGGAGAGGGATATTTATACCCTTATAATTTATCTTATTTGCACTTACGCTCCATTTCCTTTAAGTGTACTACTTTTGCCCCCACATCTTTTTCTTTTTATAATTAAGGCTATGTTTGTTTTTCGGAATTCACTTTCCGGAAAATCACTTTTTAAACTTTCCTGTGTTTGTTTGTTATAAGGAAAGTTGGTCAACGGGAAACACTTTCTAGTCAAAGAAAATTTTGGCTTGGTTTCCAGGAAAGTGTTTTCCTGGAAAATTTGGGCAGAAAACGCTTTTCGAAAGGTGTGAAAAATTTAGAAATGTCATATTATTTGCTGATTATATCAAATTTGGTCCTCAAACTTTTGATTGATATATATATTTTGTTTTGAATATTTATTTTTCAATTTCATCTTTTAAAATTTAATTTTTATATTAACTTTGGTCCTTATTTTTATAATTGTTATTTGCTTTTCATTTATCATTTTTTTATTGAAATTTTTTATCTATCAAATTTGGTTCTCATTCTTTTTATTGTTACTTATTTTATTTGAAATAATTTATGAAATGTTAATTATTATTTTTTTAATTTCTTCATCTTTTATTTTTTTTATTTTTTAGATTTGATCTCTATTATTTTAATTATTATTTATTTTATTTGAGATAATTTATGAAATTATATATTTTTTAATTTCATTCTCATTCAATTTTTTAATTTGTAAGATTTGTTCCTCATTATTTTAATAAACTTGAGAAAAATAAAACATTAATAAGTTATTTTCCAGCTCATTTTTCATGACATAACCAAACACTGTAAAGTGTTTTTCAACTCATTTTTCATTATACTACCAAAAGTCAGAAAATAATTCACTTTCCCGGAATTCACTTTCCAAAAAGAAACTACTTTTCAGCAAACAAACGGGACCTAAGTTATACATCTTTTCATTTCTTATAATTCCACCCCTCAACTTTTTAGTTTAATTCATTTTCTTTAATTTAATCAAACCCTTAATATTTTCGGGTTATTTATAATGTCTCCAAATATTTCATCCGGAAATTTATATCCAAAAATTTTTAAATTCCTGTTTTTATTTGAATTTGTACATGAATTTCTTTGTTTTTATTTTCTATTTATTTAGTTTGTAATTTTCACAAAATTTATTTCCGGGTTTACACTCTAGACCAAGCTAAATTCAAACCATTAGCAACTGCCCACAGTTCTGCACATACTGACGTGCAGATCCCAATATTAAGAGCAAAACCAATAATTCATATTCTCATATCATCCCTTATGACTCCACCCACACCAGCCATCCCTGCGTTTTCTTTGCTATAACCATCCACATCAATCTTCACCCAACCTGTTGGAGGGTATCTCCACCATGTAAACTCCATATGCTTGATATTATTTCTATTTTCATATGCACAAAGCATAAATTGTTTGATACCATCAACTAGCCTCCTGATTACCTGAACAGTGCCATAGGAAGAATTAGCAATAGAACCAAAAATTTGTTGGTTTCTCTCCTTCCATATCTGCCATAATGCAACACCGAATTCAATAAAAAAAATTGTTCTTAGAAAGGTTCAATTTTTTTATTTGTCTTTTATAGTTTAATCTTGACCTTAGAATCCAGATCACGTGTTTGGAAAGTATCTCATTTGAAAAGGGCCAATATACTAGGGTTTTTATTTTTTTAATCTGATACTGGGGCAAACTTGCCAAACTTGTGATTTGGATCATGAGATCGAAATAACTTTATAAAAAACAAATAAAAAAATTATAAAATTCAACCATATGAAATTGAAAAAAAATTAATCGGAAAAAGCAATCTAAAAACCTTGATTAACATATTAAAACCATAACTTAGATTATAAGATACAAATAAATTAATAAAAAAAATCTTTTTATAAAATCACACTTTGACATATCTAATATTAAAAATTAAAACAAAAAAGAAATCCATGAAACTTAATCATCAATGGCAGAAGTAATCATAGAACGGGGACCATGGAAGGAAATGAAAAAACAACTCACGTGCGAAGGCATATGGAGTGGAGGTAGATAAGCCTTTTTATCAAAAAATAAATAAATAAAACAATTATGAAAGGCTTTGCAAAGAAGAGCTTGCTAATATATATATAAAATGCTATAATCTTATTAAAAAAATGTAAAAACTAAATAGCATTTAATAAAATAATATCTTAAATATATTTTTAATTAATCTATTATAATAGTTTTTTAACAAGTAGATTTTAATAAATACAAATCTTAAATCTTAAATATCTTCTTATAATTATATATATATATATATATTTATATATTTATTTTTTCTTAAAAAACTCACCTATAACAAACCTCTTTAATCTTCACTAAGTCATACTTCATTTGTTGAACAAACAAGAAATTCATTATATAGATGTAATATTCATTAATATTAAATATTTGTTTGATATTGAGATGTATGATATTTTTTAAAAATATTTTTTATTTAATGTATTAAAATAATTTTTTTATTCTTATACCTGTACATCAAATTAATGAAAAAAATAAATCTATATTTTTTCAAAATAAACACGTTTTAAAAAAGCTTATATAGATAAAAGTTACTCCACTCGCAAACAGGGTCAAATGCAACAAGAAAAAGGATATTCTCTATCATTGTTTCTGATTCTACAAAGAAGAGCATTAACATTTTATCGGGCGGGCCCACTACCTGCGTCATGCCAATGGAATGTTAGGAAACAAGAGATTGTCACAGCAGACTTTTCCTTGGTGGAAATTCATGCAATCGCAAATCACAGTGTATAAAATAATTTGAAAACTAATTTATTGTTTAAAAAATTGACCACATTAATTTAATGTAATGGAATTACAGTAGTAGAAATGTTTAAATTCTGGCTAATTTCTTAACCATACCTTTTATTAACCAATAACAAAACTCCTGTAATTAAAATTAAAAACAACGAATAAGAATAATTTCACTTCTCTCCCACCGAAAAAGCCAAGTCAAAATTATCTGGAAAATTCCCACGTTGGAAGATACAGTAATAAAAAATTTTTAATTTTTTTTAATTTTGATGTTATAATATAAAAATAAATTTTAAAAAATAAAAAATTATTATTTTATTATATTTTTAATTAAAAAACACTTTAAAAATTATCCACTATCATCATTCCGAACACATATATGAATAATTTTAGACTGATTTATTTTTTTCAGTTAAAAAACACTATTGCAAAAATTTATTTAAAATTTTTTTATAAATATTATTTTTATAAATTTATAAATAAAAAACTCTTTAATCAATGTGAACGCAGCATGCAACTTTTCAAAATCCAAATAAAAAAAAAGTCGTGAGAAAAACGTCTTGAAAAGCACAAAACCATTGAAGTTATAAATGTCCATGTAGCTACCTCCCTTACCTGTTATTATGTGTATGCAAGCTGCTACCCCCCACCAAACCAAACCAAACTTAATTTCCTTCCCTTCCCTTCCCTTTTATAGCTTCAACAAACTCCATCCCTATCGATCTATTTACCAGAAGAACATCCAAGTCCAGCCCTCTCCCTTTCTCTTTGCTATTTTGTAGAGTCTGGTAGTTTTAACAAAAGAAAATGAAAGGAGTGGATCACTTGGCTCACGAGAGGAATAAGACTGAGTTCGATGTGGATGCGATGAAGATCGTGTGGGCTGGTTCTCGCCACGCCTTTGAACTCTCAGACCGCATGGCTCGTCTGGTCGCCTCCGATCCGGTTTTCTTCTTCTCCCTATTTTTGAGTTGATCTTTGCTTGTCTAATTGGAGTTTCACTGAAGCTTCTTCACACTAATTTTTAGCATTAATTATTTCAGCTGCAAGTGATCAATTATTATTATATTGTTCAGTCTCATTTAATATTGATAAAAAATTTTCCTCTGATATGATTTAATTAGTTTACTATGTTGAGGGTTTGTAGGCGTTTCAAAAGGATGGCAGAACTCGGCTAGGGAGGAAGGAATTGTTCAAAAACACTTTGAGAAAAGCAGCTCATGCATGGAAACGTATCCTTGAGCTTCGCCTTACTGGTCCGTCCGTCTTTTACTGGGGAGCTGACATTGTTTTGCAATGCTGCTCCTCCCCTCCCTTAAATTCTTTGTTATATTTCATCTTTTGGCTTATGGTCCAACTTTGGAAGCTGTGTTATTACAGAAGAAGAGGCTGGGTGGCTAAGGAGTTTTGTGGATGAACCTTCTTTTACGGATCTTCATTGGGTAAGCTTTACAGTCTAGTCTACACCTTGTTTTGCATCAATTGTTGCTTTCTCGATATGTTTGCTAATTTGATAATTAAAGTTGAAGGTGCTCTTTTCCATGCTCATTTCTTGATGATTATAAACAAGGTCTCTGAGTTCTTTTCTTTTCTATTTTCCCTTGTGTGTGTGTGTGTGTGTGTTGTGGGCAGGGAATGTTTATACCTGCTATTAAAGGACAAGGCACTGATGAGCAGCAACAGAAGTGGTTGCCATTGGCATATAAGATGCAGATAATTGGCTGCTATGCACAAACTGAACTTGGTCACGGATCCAATGTTCAAGGGCTTGAAACAACTGCAACCTTCGATCCTGAGACGGATGAGTTTGTCATTCATAGTCCTACATTAACTTCATCCAAAGTAAGTAAATTGGTCATTAAGAGCCTACTTAATTTCTTTGAGATAGATTAATCGATTATGTATGAGACTGATCTAATATCATGTATGGAGACTGGAGAGAAGTGTTCATATTTTCATGCTAATGTGGTTGCACATTCATGTGATGCATGGAAATCAATTTGCTGCAAGTGTGAAATATTGAATTGAAACAGGATTGAGATTTTTCATTCTTCTTATTTGAGAAGGATCCTATCCTTACTTCACCCTGTTTTGCAGTGGTGGCCTGGAGGATTGGGTAAAGTTTCCACACATGCTATTGTTTATGCACGCCTTATAACCAATGGTCAAGAACATGGAGTGCATGGTAAGCACCAAACCATTTTTTCTGAATCCCTTTCTGAAAAGGGTCCACCAAGTATTAATTGGTTGTATTAAAATGTGAATTTCAGGTTTTATTGTCCAGCTTAGGAGCCCGGATGATCACATGCCTCTTCCAGGCATAACCATTGGTGATATTGGAATGAAATTCGGAAATGGGGCATACAACACCATGGATAACGGTGTATTGAAATTTGATCACATACGCATCCCAAGGAACCAGATGCTGATGAGGTTGGTACTTCACATGCCTCTCCCCTTTCTCTCTTTCCTCATAGAGCTTTGAGATGTCATAAGTTTCTTGTAGGATCATAATTGGCCATCTTGAACCGACCCCTCTTCTAGAATTTGCATCGAAATGATCGGTGGCTTCTTTTTGTTCTGCAGTAATTAATAGTGAAATTTTGACACTTTTCTAAAAGGTGTAAGAGAGTTTCAGATCATGATCTTTCATAACACCAGAATTTTACATGTTGTGATTTTTTTTTTTTCTGAAGTTTGCTTTGAACAATGCAGAGTGCTGCAGGTCACAAGGGAAGGGAAATGTGTGCAATCCAATGTTCCACGGCAGTTGATTTATGGCACCATGGTGTTTGTGCGGCAGACAATTGTAGCTGATGCTTCTACTGCTTTATCTAGGGCAGTTTGTATTGCTACAAGGTATAGCGCTGTTCGCAGACAATTTGGTTCACAGGATGGTGGTATGGAGACTCAGGTATACTTCAAAACCTTTCTTTATTAGTTGCTATCATCATCTTGGGACACTTTTGTTAAATATCTCAGAGGCAACTTAGTTCCAATAAATTTACTGGTAGTTGGTGAGTACCATTTAATTTATTGTTTGCTCAATTTAGGGTAAGCTGGTAATTGCTGGAAGATTGCTACTGAGAAGATCTTAGTACCTCTGCCCAGTAGGCAGTGGGGTTGGCTATTTAATCCAACCCAACCTGACATGGGATGGGGGACGCGGAGTTCTCACAACCCGCCGAGCTCCCAAACCCCTTAATAACTATTTATCATAACTTTTTTTTTAATAATGTCCATGTATGTTATTAATTTACAATGTTTCATTACTCGCAAAATTTGTGCACTGATATATTAATAAATGTCAAAAAAGGAAAACAAATGCATATTTCAGGGTATAGAACCTGCCACTATTGAGGGTGAAGCAGTGAAGGCAAAACCCCCCCTGCCCAGATCTTTTGGTATCCTAGTTAGAATAGAAATTTTGTTAGATGATATACCAAATTGTGAAGACTGCCATGGATATAGATTTCATGACATATGCATGTAACCAATACAAGGTGTCCATGTTTCTCTATTTTTACAGGTTGAAATGGCTGTATATACCCTGTTACAACTTATGTTGAAATGACTATTTTGGTAATGTGTCTGTATCTTTTGTTTCTATGATCCAAACTAAAAAGTATAATCTTGAAAACTGTGTTAGAAAGTGTTCATGCCCCCCTCTCTCACCACTATTGATTGGACATTGGTATTTAGTTGCCCCCAGAGAATGTTTCTAATGGTCTTGCTATCTACTTTGTTTTAGGTGATTGATTACAAAACTCAGCAAGGTAGACTCTTTCCTTTGCTGGCTTCTGCTTATGCATTCAGATTCGTTGGTGAATGGTTGAAATGGCTTTATACGGATGTGACCCAGAGGTTGCAAGCTAATGATTTTTCTACATTACCCGAGGCTCATGCTTGTACTGCGGGTTTGAAATCTTTGACTACTACTGCCACTGCTGTATGTAACTATCACTGGCATTTTTCTACTAAAATCTATCAGTTGGTTTCCCTTTTCTTCAAACTTGGTTGGGTGTTGCTCTCTGAAGGATTGGCAATACTGAGGTTTCACAAGCCAAGCAGTTAATGTGCTTTTGAGCTTTCATTGAGTTTAAACTTGGCAATCTTAATTTAAAACTAAACTCATGGCCCAATGCTCTTCTGAGCATACTTGACTCCCAATTTTTAGCTGTTTCCGCATACTTCGTTGAATTGTTTCCCCAGAATAAACACTATTCTGGAAGGATGGCCTGCATTGTTCAATTTACTGTCTAAAATGTGATTATTCTGGGCAAGCACTGTTTACCAATTCATCCATTTGAAGAATACAAAATTGTGGCATACTATTAATAAATCCATTTCTAAATGTAAGTATTTTTCAAATGTCATGATAGGTGGAGCAAAGATTTTCTTATGATGGTAATTTAGCTATTCTATCTTGCTCATTCAATTATGCTCTTGGGCATAATTATTTTATCCTCGTACACACAAAACTCTTGTGTGTGCTTGAACTAGGTCCAGATGGTAGAGTTCCCTAGTATTAGCTTCAAGCATGACACTTTTTTGTCTGTTTCTTATTTGTTATGATTGCTCTTACACACCAATTTTTTAAGACTAAAATTCTCTTTGGCTGCAGGATGCTATTGAAGAATGTAGGAAACTTTGTGGTGGCCATGGTTATCTTTGTGCCAGTGGGCTTCCTGAATTGTTTGCAGTATATGTCCCTGCCTGTACATATGAAGGAGACAATGTTGTGCTCCTTTTACAGGTATATGGAACCTGGGGTATCATCATTCTCGTATTTAATAATATCTGTGTTTTCATTTTAGATATGGCAACAGGTAATGGTTAAAGTATTTCTTTGATAGAAGAAGGCAGATTATGCTTTAATTCCATTTATTTTCTTATGATAAAACCCTGGATTGAGCTTGATATACAAACATGGGAGAATAAAAATTACAGATCAATCGCCCATGTAATAATGTACATGATTTGACCTCTGCACGTTCATGGGCATAGAAAGGGAAGATTTCACAGCCAGGATGGGAATTAACAATGGCTGCACTTAAAAATCTCCATACACCCAGGGAACTGTCTCTGAATCCTTTTCTGTGTCCTAGCACATAGCAGATAGGAAAAGATCCTTGTATAGGATCCAGGAAAAAAAAGAAGAGAAGAAATTAGAGGTCTGGACTATCGACTAAAAAGCTTGCCTAGGAAACTTGAATTGGATACTGAGCACCAGACTCTCTGAGTGAAAGGCAGCCAAATTGAAACCCCTCAAAACTGCTGACCAAATTACTTGTCCCTTACCACTCATAAAATGCAGGGAATCTAACACATATTTGATTTAGGAGGCTTATGATGCACATCCATACTGAGATAGTAGAGGATGGGCTGTAAGTTTGTAACGTGATACATGGAGAACTCGTGGCTGGACTTTGTCATTCATCTTTTCTGAAAGATGATATTCTAGGCTAATTTAGTTTTCCTGCCATGCCTTCACATATTCAAATATGTAATTCATCTAAAATAATTTGATCTGTTTTTGACATTCTACTTAAAAAAACATTTTCTGTAGGTTGCAAGGTTTCTTATGAAGACTGTTTCTCAGCTTGGTTCTGGAAAAAAGCCTGTTGGAACAACAGCTTATTTGGGACGAGTCCAGGATCTCTTACAGTGTTGTTGTGATGTTCAAACGGGTAATTTCTTATTAGTTTCTTTTCTATTATGTGTTTCCTTGTGCTTTCTTTATTTTGAACGATAAGTTAATTATATTAAATCAATAGGAGTTTAGGCTTAATGAATCTAAATTCTTGGACGTATTTGATTAGATGGTGCTTGTTGGTTTCCAAATAGACTTGCTCTTTGATCACAATTTTATCCAACCTATTTTTCTCCAAAATATCAACTCACTGGATGGCCAGTGAGCAGTTCTCTTGGAATCTTATATGCATGTGCTGAAGTACGTGTTATTTATTCCATAAATGCAGCTGAGGATTGGTTAAAGCCTAGTGTAGTGCTGGAGGCATTTGAAGCCAGGTCTGCCAGGATGTGCGTTGCCCGTGCTCAAAATCTTAGCAAATTTGAAAATCCTGAAGATGGTATGTTTTCTATTCCTTGATTTAGGTAGAAGTATTTTCCTGTCAACTCTCTTCTCTTCATTTATACTTTGTTTCTACCAAATATGTGAAGTGAGCACTTGAAGATGTTTGGAGCAAAGGGAATTTTTTTTTGAGCCCATGACAACATTTTATCAACCCCTACTGGCGGCTCATTCGACAGATTTTCTGGCCTGCAATTTTTGTTGTTAGATTGAGCTGATAGAAATGCTGGAGTTTGATTATGAAATTGAAATTGCTGCATTCTACTGGTTATATGTTCCCCTCATGCACCAAAAGAGTAGTTTTTTGGTTCTTTCAAGGTCACATGTTTTTTGATGGATTGCATACCTTTAACCTTATTCATCCTTTTGCTTCAGGTTTTGCTGAACTCTCCGCTGATCTAGTTGAGGCTGCTGTTGCTCATTGCCAATTAATTGTTGTTTCCAAGTAAGTTCATTCATCTTCATGTGCCACTTAAAACTTGTCATGTCAGATTTAACAAACCATGGACGATAGGCATTTGGCTCTCTGGTACACATGAATAGAACTGAAGCTTGTTACTGAATTTACCTTCCTAACCATTTTTTTAACAAGCAAATATGCATCAGTGGTTGGTTGTTAGTGGTAGGAGGAAGGAGGAACCTGACTTAACACCTGCCATGGCAAGGGATGAATCTGACCACCACAACAAAGATGAGGGGTAGCGTGGCCACCACCTCTTGCATGGGGTGTAACAAGTTCATTTCCTCCTAGGAATTGAACCCATGACCTCTTGGTACATATCAAGAGGCCACTACCATGGATCCAAAGGCCTATACATTGTTAACCATTTGTGCTGTATCAATATCTGGTGTTTGAGAAAGTGATGCAAGTATGGCTCTGATTTTTGAGCAAATTAGCGAGCTCTCTGTATCATATTGTCTGCAAAGCGTGATCTGAGAAGTCCAATCTTGATATAATCCATGATATTTTACTTTCTGCAATTTTTGGTGATTTGGTTTTTCCTGATTCTTTATATTTTCTCCATTTTCCTTCTCTTCCAGGTTCATTGACAAATTACAGCAAGATATACCAGGAAAGGGGGTGAATCAACAGTTGCAGAATCTATGCTACATCTATGCTTTAAACCTTCTTCACAAATATCTGGGTGATTTCCTCTCCACTGGCTGCATTACCCCGAAGCAGGCTTCACTCGCAAATGATCAGCTGAGATCTTTGTATTCCAAGGTTATTTTCCAGTGATTTATTCAATTTATCCTTTTTCTAAGCTCTATTTCTGATTAGTGATGTCATGGTTTAGATCCGTCCCAATGCAATTGCACTTGCCGACGCATTTAATTACACTGATCACTACCTTGGTTCGGTTCTCGGCCGCTATGATGGAAATGTGTATCCCAAACTTTATGAAGAAGCGTGGAAGGATCCTCTGAATGACTCGGTTGTGCCTGATGGCTACCATGAATATGTTCACCCTATGCTGAAGCAACAGCTCCGTAATGCAAGACTCTGAAAAGTGAGTGCTGTGCTGTTGGCTCCATACGCTTTGAAGTTATGAATAATAAAAGCTAATAAGGTTACTTAGACCGTAACCACCAGGAAGGTCAAGGTTGGGCTTTATTTTCTTAGTCAGAAGCTATTGTATTTGTATCATCCAACATAAAATATGGTTGGTATATTTATTTTTCTCCGGCTCCTGGTTGTGACAAATGAGCCGTGGATATTAGCAAGATTTGTTGATCTCGCCATCTTTTATCATTCCGCCTCATTTTTTCCTTGGCCTCTTCTTCCCTCTTTTAAATTTTAAAATTACGATTCATCACTCCCCCATCAGAAAGTATAGTTAATTTCCGTTTACAGATCATGCAAATCTGGTCAAGCTTTCCTCTTTCCTTTGTATTTGCTGCTCTCATTGCTGTAGTGGTTGAGGGAGAATGGTGCGTGGACGACTTGATCTACACTTGTTTCTCTCAATCGTGTGTTGCCGGAATTCAAACTGCTGGATGAATGGGCTTAATGAATGAAAACATAACTTAATGAAAATTTTGCGTTTTCGTCGAAGTAGGATTTCACAACTGCAGCTCGTCCCAGGTCTAGAGAGGATGCAAGTTCCTCGCAAAAAAAAGAAAGAATTAGCAGCCTTTTGCCTTCTTTGGTTTGGACTACCAAATTGAGGAGAAGTCCATGAGAGAAATCGCTGAACATTTTATTGAAAACTGCCCCATTATTTTATTGAGAACATTTTACTGTACGTTCTTTCATTCTTGCTGCTGCTGCTGTTTCGTTTTTTTTTTTTTGAACTGCTAGTGCAAATTCGAACAAAGGAATACCTCGGAAAATCTATTGGACTGGAGGCTTGATGTGGGTTACAAGTAAGTTTATTTACTACATTATTGTCTGAAGTCTGAGTTTATAAGAGATTGCAAGGATTTTATTTATTTATTTATTTAATGCATTAGTGTAGCATATTACTATTATATTGCTAAACCTGTAGGCATTCTTTAATTTTTATTGCCACTTTTTGAAAATATACCAAAAAGGTATTGATCTTCTTAGGAGGATTTGATATTTTAGAAGGTGTTGGTTTCCTACTTGATACAGGACTTGTCATTATTCCTAGCTTGGTCTTGTTTTAGATGTATTTAGTTTTTTTTCTTTCTTAAATACTAGTGTCATGTGTGGTTTCAAGAACATATTGTGTTAGTGTATGGGCTGAGTTACAACCACAATATGAACCGTGTGGGTGCATATTGGTTAGCCACTGTAGATTGTGTGGCAACATATGTGTATATACTGTGTGGTAGCTTGGTTTACGTGAGTTGAAAATTAAATTATAAATATTTTTCATATTAGATAAAACTGGTATTTGTTATTAATTCGGGATATATTTAGAGATTTATGATTTTCTACATTTGATAGTGTAGCAGTAGGTTCCCTACACTACTTCTGTTTATTTGAAAAATGCTAGACTTGAAAATCTAAGGAGGCGCCAACTTCAAAATCAAGAGACATTTGATAATCTATTCACGCATTTCATAATTAAAGAGTATAATGAAGTGGACATTTAATAGAGTTGGTTTCATATTTCTTCCTCTAATTGTCTATCCATTCATGGCTAATTACTTGATTTTTTATTTAGTTAAAAAATAAAATTAGTATTATTTTGATAAAAAAATCAATTATGATCTTTTTTTATTATTAATCTTTTCTTGTTTTAATTTTTTTAGATTGTTTTTTTTTCCAGTCTTATCTTTTTTCATTTAATTTTATTTTGTTTTTATGTTAAATATAGTACTCATTCTCTTAAATTTTTTTTCTTTTCTTTGTTTTTTTATTTCATTAATTTTTTTCTTGGATTTAATTCTCATTTTTTTAATTTTTTTCTTTCAATTTTGTCTCTCGGCATTTTATTTCATTTTTTAATCCAATTTTACTTCTCATTCTTTTAATTGCTTTTTTTTTAATCATTGTTATTTTTTTATTTTATTTTTCTGATTAAGTTCCTAATTATTTTTTTCATTAATTTTTATATAAGATTTGATTATTATTGTTTTGATTGCTATTTAATTTTTTTTTAATTTTTTGATGGTTAATAATTTTTTTTAATTTTTTTTTTTGTCTTCTATATGGTCATCTCAGTTTCATAACCAAAGTTTATGGTTTTAAAGATTAGCCCGATTTAACTTTGATTATTATTTTTTAATTCTTTTTATTTCATTATTTAATTTTAGGGTATTGATTTTTGAGCTTTTTATTTATTTATTTTATGAGGTTATCCTATGGGTTAATCAAATTAATTCAAGATTATTCAGGTTATTTCCATTTAAATTTTTTTTATTAAAAAAATTGACTCCACCATGCTCAGACCAAAAAAAATCTAGTGCAAGTCTATTACCCCTCAAGTCTTAACTCACCTCTATCTTTAACTGATAGGACGTACATTGGTGTTCAATTTGATACAAGTCATAATCTGGGGAGGCTCACAATATTGAAGCCTGAAGGATACTTCAAATAATAATAATAATAATAAGTAGGGAGGAATAATAAGGGGTAACCCTTAATAATTGTCTCGTTATTATTCACACTTCAATTCATTTCTTAATAGTTTTGCACACATGAGAAACACAAATTAGTTCTATTAGTCCTTGTTTCTGTAATTTCGAACATAACCCAATAAGTCAACTAAAGATTTAACATTATTTGTATATAATTTGCAGATATTGATGGATGACAAGTTAATCTACAAAGTCAATTAAATCTTTCTATCTACAAAGTTAAGGTTTAATATAAAAGAATAATAGTTAATTTCAGAATGTGAGATTAGTCGAGATACACGCAAACTAATTGAGACATCGATATTAATCCAAAAAAAAATATAAAAAAAATAAATATTAGTAGCATCGATCAACAATTTATAAACAATTTATAAGGGTACTAAGATGGCTATCATCACTATCTAACTTGCAATTGAACCAACCGAGTAATTCTTCCTTCAGATTACAATATACTAAGATCAATTTAACAAGAAAAAACATTCACATCCTTTGAAAGTAAACACCAGCACCATTGCTAATTCAATTAACTCAATCAATTTTCTTATAAATGTAGTAGACTAGAGCCCTGTAACGACAACAGATAACCTACCAAATACTCTTATATCTTCTATAAATTTGAGAAAACATGAAAATAATTTTTTTTTAAACCCCCAACAAGAACAATATAGTTAAAAAAGAAAAACATAACAAAAACCTCCATCTTGTACATGTTAAAATTAAAATTACTATTTTTATTACACATTAAAATTACTAAATTACTCTTTAAATAAATAAAAATAAACCGGAGTCAAGGGTTTTTTTTACTTTTCGTCTTCCTCGCACCATGTAATTACTTAACTATCCTTGGTATTTTATTTCATTTTTAACTTTCTTTCCAGGGTTTTTTTTTATCATTTTATTACGGATTTTATGTAATTATCAAATAGAATCAGGAGCAATTGAGTATTCTAACATATAAAAAATATATTTAAAAAGAAAAGATGACTAGCGCATGCAATGCTAGTATGTGGGAGGAGTTCATGCCTTTTGGATGGAACATGCAAGCTCCTCTGTTGTACAAACATTGTCTTTCACAGTGGTGTTAGGAGCGACACATTGAGGGCTTACTGGTGGCGAGGAGCATGTTGGCATCCAATCGGCGGTATGGCTTCAACGGATTTTTTTTTCTCTTTATCCTTCTTTTCTCTCTCTTCTCATTGGTAAAATACAAAAGTTTTATTTCATTTGTTTTTTTATATAATTTAACCCTTATTTTTTTATTGCTACTTATTGTTGTTATTTTTTTATATATCTTTTGTAGGTTAATTTTCTATTTAATTTCGCCTTCATCATCTCATTTCATTTATTTTTTTCTTAAATTTGGTTTTTATTCTTTTCATTGTTATTTTTTTTTATCATTTTCCTAATTTAACTTTGTTTTCAATCTCATCCCTCAACATTTGATTTCAATTTATTTTTATATCAAATTTGTCTTATTTTTTTTCTTCTTCAATTTTGCACCTTATCATTTGATTTCATTTAGTTTTTGTATCAAATTTGGTCCTTATTTTTTTAATTTTTTTTATCCCTTTGCTAAACAAATTTTGTTTTTAATTTCATCCCTCAACATTTGATTACAATTTATTTTTATATCAAATTTTATCCTCTTTCTTTTTATTACTGTTTGATTTGTTTTGGATCATTTTTTAGTTTTTTTTTTTCTAATTTCATCCATTATTATTTTGTAATTGAAGATTTTACCTTGTTAATTTTTAGGTTTTACTTTATGAAGTTAGTCTCTAGCTGATGACCATAGTAACGAGTTTCAAATATTATATGGGTTAACTTTAGTTTTTTTAGATTCTTTATTAAATTTGATTTTTTTATGATCTTATCTTTCAATGTTTGATTTATTGGAAAATGATCTTCATGTTTTTTTGTAAAATTTAATTTTCCTTTTGTTTTCGCCTTTCGATATTGATTTGTTTGATAATTGAGCTTCATTGGTTTATTCAATTAGCTTTCGATGGAGTTACTCTGATATCACGATTAAGTCACAGATTTAACACGCTGGCTTGGATGAGCCCAGGTTCTGTTTTTTACCCTTTTTCTCTACTTGATTTTTTTTGTCAGTTTCTTTATTGTCATTGTATTTTTTTTATTAAAGTTATTTAAATTATATGAGTTTATTAAATCCAGCCAAGTGAATGACCTGAATTTTGAATTTTTTTTCTTCTTTGAAAATGCTCACATTACCTTAACATCTTTTTATATGATGAAATCCTTTTTTTGTAGTTTCTAGTTTCTTTATCGTCGTTGTAACTTTTTATTAAAGTTATTAAAATTGTATGAGTTTATTAAATCTAGCAAGTCAATAACTTGATTTTTTATTTTTTTTACTTCTTTGAAAATGCTCACATCACCTTAACATCCTTTATATGATGAAAAAAAATTAGCCGAGCTCGCAAAGTAACTCAAACCACCAATCTAGTATATATTAAAGGTGATATTGAAAGTAGAAACATATATGGAAAGGGAACTGAAAATCCTATGAACTTGAATGATGACTGTCACTAATTTAAATAGATGAAGTCTGAAAGCGATGGGTATTATTCTAGAATAATGAAATATTTTTCTCTCAGTGTTTTTTTAGTATTATGATATAAGTTATTATTTAATAGTATTTTTAGTTTGAAAGTATATTAAAATATTTTTTATTTATTTTTAACATTATTATATTAAAATTATAAAAAAAACATAATAAATAAATAAATAAATTTGATACCTTTTCAAGTTAAACATGCTTTTGAAGCGCACTCAAATACAGTTTAAAACTCAAAAACATCGCACCTTTTAGAATCTGTTTAGTGTTATAGTAGTGATTGTTTTTCAAAATAATTTTTGCTTGAAAATATATCAAAATAATTTTTTTAAAATAATTTATTTTTGACATTATCACATCAAAATAATCTAAAATTATATATATATATATATATATATATATATATATATATATATATATAAAATTTTAAATATTTTTTTCCTCCAAATATAATTGTGCTATTAAACCAGCAAAGGGACCAAAGACGAGACAAGTCTTTCTGTATTTTTGTCACATGAAGTTTTGTCCCCTCTTCTTAAACTTAACTGTGCCAATTAGGTCTCACCTTTGGGGTTTTATTTATTTATTTATTATTATTATTAGTGTTCTTTTTAGTGTCATGCATGTTATATAATAATTCCTGAACGAGTTCTTCTTATTTATTTATTTTCATTATTGTTAAATGATTAATGCTACATTTTAAGACTTAACATGTTTTTTCTTTTTTCTTTTAGTGGGATATGAGGAACACATTGGAAAATGTTCAGAGAACTGATGTTTTGCCTCTTTTGAAAGAACTCTACTGTGTGGAAATCTTTTCTTTTTTCCCCATAGATCAACATTTAGTGGCATAGACACAGGCATCCATAATGTTGGCAGTAAGATATTGTGCGCGCGCGGGGCCGTAAGGCTACTGCAACGCTGCCCTATGTATATATTTTTTTTGTTTGAGAAACGAAATGGTGCGCTATTAGTTTTCAACAATGTATACAATTATGTATTCCTATTTAATTCGAAGCCATAAATGATTTTGTTTAATTTACCTTTTTCTCTGTGGACTGCACCCTGTAATGCACCGAATTGTTTCATGAATTCTTTCCTTTTCTTTCTGGGTTTTGCCGCTTCAATAAATCTCACTATGGAAGTTGAAAACCAGCAGAGTTTTAGATATTAAAACTTGACCAATTCACTAGGACTCCGGTCTTCGGCATCACTTCCTATGCAAACGCATTTCTTTCCCAAAGAGTTGCATTCCAATGCCAAGAGTCACTTGCATTTCTCTTCATTCCTCAATGTAATGCCAAGCCCTGCACAGCTCCTCAAAGCCCTCTCCTACGCTGCTTTCTTCAATCTGTTGCTTCTCATCACACAAGCTGTGCACATGCTTTAAAACATGGCTGGAATTGGTAGTCTTGTTGATCTATTACTTTTCTACACACTCGAGAGAATTCTTTACAATAGAATGGTATGCTCACTGGGCCAAAACTCCCAGCAAGTCAAGAAAGCAATTGCCCTTTGGCTAATGCTCGAGGAAATTGGCTACCATGATCTAATCCGGACCATAAACTCCTTTGATAACGCCACCATTGAATCCTTATTTTATGAGGCATTGCAGTGCTTATTATGCATACACCCGAATTCGGCTCAACCATTTGAATCAGATGAAACTCCAATTTTTACAGGCCTTTTTGACGAGCCTATGAACCCGAGGTTCTTTTACTACAACAGAGAATTTATGTTCAAGCGCTACATGCACATCATGGAAACGGTTTGTGATCAAATCTTTGGCGAGACCAAGGCTGTAGAAGTTGACGAGTCAAGTTTGAGGCCAGAAATTAACCCCTTTGGAGAAGGGTCTAGTAATGGACATGAAGGTATAGCAATGTATGCTGCAGGGACTTCTAGTAGGGCTAGTGGTCAAGTAATTGGTGAGACATCTAGGCAATCAAGCTTGAATCCTGATGCCAGTGAATTTAATCCTGGACAGGCCTCTGAAGATTCTCGGACAATGTTCCTAACTTTCTCATTGGGCCACCCTCTAAGCCGCGATGAAATTATTGATTTCTTTACATCGTATGTAAATGTTAAATAGTTTAATTAGCGATTCACACGTATCCATTCCAGTTCACTCTGTCTATTCACTGCAATTTTGTTTGTTTTTTCAGGAACTGTGGGGAAGTAGTACAGAATGTTTTCATTGAAAGTACTCAACCAGGCAAGGATCCACAGTTTGGACGAATTGTGTTCACTAATTCCTTGGTGATACCAAGAATACTTAATGGACAAACAAAAGCCAAATTCATGGTGAATCGTAAGCATCTATGGGCTCGTATTTATGTGCCTCGTCGCAGAGGTAGCAGCTAGCTTGGTAAATGATGGAGCAGAAAACATTAGAGATGATTTAATTAGAAGTTTATAGCAGTGAAAAATCTAACATTACTTCTTGTTAGTGCTTCTGTTTGAACTACACATGGTTGCAGAATATAGCTGGCTGCTATCTTAGTTATAAATTTCCTGGAATTAATGCTGGAGTACACTTTCAATCATTTTTTGTCCCGTCTGAAATATTTTAATAATAGATCGTAGGCAACTCCATTCTGCATTCTAATTTCTATATGCTCCTACATTTTCTGGAGATGGCTACGGTTTGTGGTTGAAGGAAAATGGAAGAGTACAACGCTGAATGATATGTCATTATATCCTGTAATGTTGTCGCTGAATTTGTAAACGAACAAGTGAAATTTCTGTGTGGAATTTGTTTAGGAATGTGCTCCCGAAAAATAATTTCTTAAATGATGTCACTGAATAACTTGCAGCTAATGCTCTTGCGGATAAAAAAACACTTGAGTTGGAACCTTGAAAGAAGAAAACTTATCAGGTGTGAATGTTCCGGTGGATAGCCTGAGCTGAAGAAAATTCAACCTCCAGAACAAACTGAACGGAGTTTACATCTCATGTTGTTAATTAAGCGAGAGAAAAGTCGAGAGAAAGATCATTAACATAGAACTAAGTCTAATACGATAGAGTGTGTGAAGCAATACTGTCATGTCAACTAAAGCAAGCCAGAAAGCCATCATTAACACAGAGGGAGAATAGGGCTTCAACAGAGTTTTTGAACCAACAAAACTAAAATCATCAGAAAACAGTTAGGAGGAGAACGAAAACCCAGGTGGTGATATCATGGTTCAAATCCAAAGTATGATTTTATGATCAAGATGCTCCATGTTTGGCTGAAGCATCAGCTGTGATAATTGCCTGCCCTCAGTGTATGAGCAAGTCTGATCTAATGAAAAAAAAAGAAGAATTTCTGGCAGCAATGACAAGAACTAACATTTCCAGTCGGGAAATCGAGATCCCCATGAACCTTTATTATCAAATAACTGCCGAAGAATAACGTGCAATTTGGCTAATGGAGTTTAGGCAAGGGCAGCATCAAGGAGGCTGGATGGCAACTGGCATTGGACTTCTGCTAGATCTAAAGGTATAGGTGCAGTTTGTGTTAAGATTTTCCATGGTCGACATCACAAAGACTCAGTTATTTTGAGTTGTCAAAATAAATAAATAAATAAGAACAAAGAAAGAGACAAATATTTAGTAATTTGACGCTGGATGAAAGTGAGTTCTCTAGAATTTACGATGGGTACTTGCAACGATGTGGGAAACAGAGTTCAATTATCACGGCAAGTCGTTTTTGCAGCCAATATATATCAGTGGCTGTATGCTATTGTAGATTACATAAAAAAGTGGCTACAAAGCAACAGGGATTCACTGTTTGAACTGGGGAATTAGCACAGAGGCGCTTAAATTCAGATTTACCAGTGTTGAAACTAGTAATCTCTGTCATAACAAGAAGCAACGTTGTGAACATTCACTGTTGCAGATATAGCAAGTGATGTTTTTGTGTACAAATACAAAAGTGGACATGGCAATAGCCCAGTCTTCAAGCAACACTTTGTAAAATCTCTATCAAGAGTAGAAACAGCAATGTCAAAAAACGGAATCCAGAATAATGATTCCATAAAATCTATCTTGTTAGATCTCATGCTTTTCAAATCATTGAGAAGAAGAACAGGCTGCTCCCTTCAGGACCTGATTTTGTTCTAACCTGGAGGGAAATAATTTTACATAGAGATGGTTTACCTGCCAGCTAATTGCTTGATCGTGTTAAACATTTTCACAATTTTCCACCTTAATTTAAACCTTGTAAATTCAAGGACTTAAAGTTGATTAACTTCATGAATTAGTTCATCAATTTCTCCCCAAATAATTCTACTAAGAGGACAGAATGATTGCGTCAGAGCATAGTCTGCGTGAAGCACCTTATTGGCTTATATGGAAATGTTCTAGGCAAATGTAAGAAAAAGCTGTCTCAAATAGATTAATTTAAAGTTCTTCTAACACTAAGGGTCTGGTCTGTTTAAGATTATGAAGGAGATTATATTTTAAAGTGATTATTACATTAAAATGATTCAAAAACATTAAAAAATTAATTTAAAGAAAAAAAAACAAATTCCAAAAAATAGTAAATGAAAAACATCCATGACTTCGTTCTTTCACGCCCCCAGCAGAAAAGATCTTGAACGAACAAGCCTACCGAAAACCATTCAGGCTGTTGGTCTCTGGATCGAATTTAAGGAATAAGTTTTTGGTCTATCTGATGGTTCATTTGGTTTTGATGATTTCGTTTCAAGTTGGTATTCACAATCCTCGTTATTATTATTTGTCCCATCTGCTGTTCAATTTAGATGAGTAAAGCATCACCGAGAAGTAATTTTTTTTGGATTAATACGAGTATTTGGACTAAATTATTATACTTCGACTAATTTCATAATTTTAAAATTAAAATTTTAATGATCCTAAAAAAAATTAAATTCATGGTTATTAAAAAATAAACTTAAAATCTGACCGAATAAGTTATTCCTCATTATTAGCATCGAGAAGTAATTGTTTTCGTGTGATGTTGTCTTTCTGTTTATTAAAGGAAGGGTACTATGTTGTTTAGATTAATTTTCAATTTCAATATCGAATTACTTTACTGAAAAAAAGAAGTTTATTTTATTGACCATCAATATCTGCCACAGCTTTCAAACTTAAGAAAGCTGTAGCACCCAGAACGCAGCGTATCAAAGGGGACTTTGATTAAAGTAATTTTGTAATGTAATTCAAAATCTAATTTAGTTAAGAAAGTGTTTTAAAAATTTAAATAAATCACCTCGGACCAGCAAATGTCTGAGAACTCGGCTGCCAGGACAGCAGTTCATTCTTCAAGAATCAAGGGGTGGAAAAATATGGTTTTGTTCCCATTTCAACCGGTGGATAATGGTCCATGCTCTCAGAATTCGACCC
Organism: Populus simonii; assembly: GCA_007827005.2. Taxonomy (NCBI): domain Eukaryota; kingdom Viridiplantae; phylum Streptophyta; class Magnoliopsida; order Malpighiales; family Salicaceae; genus Populus; species Populus simonii. Next base: position 14,626,705 of record CM017464.2, read on the forward strand.
ATTTGGTAGCCTGTTTGACTTTCTGGTGTTTCCATGTTTTTTTTAAAAAAATTAAGAGTTTGTTTTAATTTTTTTATTTATGTTTTTAAATTGTTTTAATATAATGATGTTAAAAATAAATTTTAAAAAATAAAAAATATTATTTTAACACATTTTAAAAATAAAACACTTTAAAAAACACTTCAACAAAAATTTGATTTTCTAGCAGCAATGACAAGAACTAACATTTCCAGTCAAGATCCCCATGAGCCATTATTTTCATATTACTGCCGCAGAATAACGTGCAATTTGGCTAGTGGAGTTTAGGCAAGGGGGCTGCATGGCAACTGGCATTGGACTTCTGCTAGATCTAAAGGTATAGGTGCAGTTTGTGTTAAGATTTTCCATGGTCGACATCACAAAGACTCAGTTATTTTGAGTTGTCAAAATAAATAAATAAATAAATAAGAACAAAGAAAGAAAGAAATATTTAGTAATTCGATCCTGGATGAAAGTGAGTTCTCAAGAATTTACGATGGGTACTTGCAACGATGTGGGAAACAGAGTTCAAATATCACGACAAGCCGTTTTTGCAGCCAATATATATATCAGTGGCTTCAAGAATCAAGGGGTGGCAAAATATGGTCCATTCGCTATGATTGCACATTCAAACTAACTTAGAAAATGGCCTGACACTATGAATGACGTTATTATTTCATCTTGCAATTTATTTATCAATTATTTATATTTTTAGAAGTTCATTTTATTTATAGTATGGTTTTACTTAGGTTGAGATTTTAATTTTCTTTGCCAATAATGGTACAGCTGGTTCCACATTGACTGATGCCTGAGAAGGACCGTAACATGCAATGGACGGGAGGGACAATGACAATGCTTGAGATTATTAGGGAAGGAAAACAAAAGAAAAATAAAGCCTTTTCTTTTGAAGCTTATATGAAGGTTTTTCTCTTTCCAAGACAAAAGTGACAAATTATATAATTAATATCAGATAAGTTCATGAAAAAAAATGTATCGTGATGTGATATATTATTGAAAAGTTCAAATTAATAATTAATATGAGATAAGTTTATTTATATTTTCTTTAAAATACCTATATTTTACATCATTTTAAATAAATACAAGGGTTTTTGTAATAAAAGTAATTTATGTAACAAAAATGATTTTTAAATTAAAAACAAATTAGTCAAGATTGCTAATTCAATTTATTTTTATTAGTATTTTATTCTAAATATAAAAATTATAATAGTTTATCAATTGAATACAAATTTACTTATGAATGTAATTTGATTTTAAATAAAATATAAACAGATTAAAGGTTTGGATGATAATTTAAACCTACTGGAGGATCTATACTACCTGACTCTGTTTATATTAAATTTTTATTTAGTTTTAGGTGTGAGTATGGATGAAGGGTTGACCCATCCCATCATCCGACCACTACCCATTCTTTCTTTCTTTCTATCAAAGCATATAATTGGACCAGAACTTGCTTTGTGGATTAAAAGTATGGTAATGAGGCTGTGCCATTTGTCACTCTTTCATTCGATCAAAGCATAGAATTGACACCTGTGAATTTAGATAATATTTTCTAGTAATTTAATTAGGTTTCTAATTCAATTTATTTCCATAAGTATTTCAAATCTTATAATTAAATTCAATTATATGATTTAATATTTTAATTGAGATGTAGAAATTATAATAAATTATTAATTGAATTCAATTCTATATATAATTTGATTCCAAATATGTTTGTGCTTGCTTTAAGATTGAAAATATGAGATTTTCTTGTAAAACGAGTGAAATAAAATTTATGAATATATCTCATTATCATGGATTCAAAATATTCAAAATTGCTTAGAATGCAAGAATCCGAGTAAGAATTTTGAAACAACTTCACTCTTGTAAAATTTAATTTTTTTTTGTTTTTTTTTTGGGGGTTAATTATTAAGGCACTTCGTACCCCTTAATTAAATTGGTGTTTCACTCTCCAAGAAATTTTATTAATTTTGGTTTTCTCTCTTGTTAAAATACATTTAGTGAGTTTATTTAATAATTTATAATCGATTACGAAATAAATTAAGTTATATGATAAGATAAGTTACTGTGCTATATAAATAAAAATACTTAATTGCTTATAATTGAAGTCACTAGCTATAACTATAGTCAACGAAATTTTATATTATAGTAGCTTTTGTTTTTTATTCAATTATAGAGAAAAAATTATTTGATTAGCCAAATAATTTTTATTTTTTGCATTGGATCCTACACATATTGTGTTTTAAATCTTGATTTTGTAAAAACTAAAATAATATATTTTTTATTTATGGAACTGTTATTTATTTATTTTTCATGTAAAAATTTATTTATTTTAATTAAAAAATTAAATTTTTTTTAAATAATAACCATAAAAACTAATACAAGACCAAATAGATACTTAAAATCATTAGAGCAATAGTAAACAAAAATACATGACTGCCCTTAACTCAATTTCCACTCTTCATTTAAGAAAAAAAGTAAAAGGCATTTATCATTAACCTATTCACTGGAGATTATAATCCTATGCACTAGAGAGTTCTATTCCAATTAAACTACTTTGATCAATACAATTTCTATATATAATGAATTTTAGATTTAATGTGAATTTTCAGATTTAATGTGAATCTTGGTTGTATTGGTATTATTTTTAGATTTAATGTGAATTTTCAGATTAATTGGTGCAATTGAGTTCATTAATGAACTATGAGTTAACGGATTAATTTTAATTTGAGTATTAAGATCTGGCTACTAAATAATAATAAAAATTAACCTACTATATGCATGCACCCACCCACCCACCCATATATATAGAAGATGAATTTGGTCTCTATAAGTCACCTATAGAGATTAAAATCATTCCAAAATGCATGCCATATCTGAACTCCATATCTTAAAAAGATATGATCTAGGAGGACAAGGGACAAAATTCCTCCCCAATGAGCCAAAGGGGACGAATTTCATCTTAAAGTTCTCCTGTAAGAATGAAAGTCATCCTTAAAAGTCATCTAAAAATTCAGTTTGTAAAAAGATGATATAGGCTATAGGGACACTATTTTTTTCCCCATTGACCCAGAAGGGACGAACTTCATCCCTAAAGATGTTCTACAAGGACAAATACTGTTCTTAAAAGTTCACTTAAAATCAGTTTAGAAAAGGATAACCTTGTTTACTGGGACAAATTTCTTCCCTAATGAGCCAAAGGAGAAGGACAGAATTCGTCTCGAAATCTTACCTAAAATTAGATTTCTAAAAAAAAAATGTATGTTTTTTAGACGAAATTTGTCTTCCATAGCACCCATCGGGGACGAACTTCGGCCCCCCACAGCATCCAATGGAGATGAAATTTGTCTCCAATAGAATCCAGTGAGGACGAATTGCGTCCCTTATTAGCCTCAAATAAACAAATTTTAAAAACTTTAGGGACGAATTTGAACTTTTCCTCCTAGAAAGCTTTAGGGATGCCCAGCAGGGGACGATTCTCTTTTGATATCCCCTCCAGTCAAGAATTGGGCCTCACGATCTCTAGGTAATATGCTTCTCTCAATTTTTACTCAGAATTAATATAAAAGGAGAGAATAGATTTATGAATTCGAAGCTTTATATTCTAATTCTAACATTAAAATAAAACTCTTGCTTGATAGAAGTATTAGATGCGATAAATGAAGCGGATTCATTAAAAGAAAGGGGGGGAAACAGAAAATCAAGAGCGTGTAAGCTTGGTGATGAGTTTCGTCATGAACAGTTGTATATATAAAAGAGGCTGTGCCTTTGAAACTTGCATTTCTAGCTGTCTAGCTTCTTGACTTCTAGAGGATATTTGAATCACCAGGATGCAATTATTTTGGCTGATAGCGTCACGTTAATCTTGTCCTAAAAGATCCAGAATTAAATTTTCCTCACAGGTTATAAGAGTTAATAAGAGAGAAAGGTTGCTCTAGCTGGAAGATTATGACATGTAGTGTGAGAAAAAAACAGAAGGACAATACCGAAGCCGAATAAAGCAGTAGCTAGTATTTCACGATTCACAAGGGTACTCCACAAGAGGGGACCCAAGCCAGCTTTCATTTTAAATTCATGACTTTAATGGATATTGGATCGAGGATATTATTGAGCAAAAGATACTACTGCCTTACCATTGTTCTCCAACAAGACCTTAAATTACCACCTAGCATGTTAATTTTCTATATATATAGCTTGCACTTCAAGATCAAATATATATGAAACATTACTCAAATTAAGAAAAATATGAAGAAATTAATTAGGACGATCATTCAATTGATCAAGCATCTTAACAAGAAATAATAGACCGTACAAGATAAAGCCAAACTATGCATTATTTAAAATCGAAATAAGCTAAAGAATTACCAAGACTGTAACCCCTTTTGTGTTTTAGGTCTTTTTTAGGACCCATTTCTTTGATGAATCGCATATTTTTGCTTTTCTTTATATATCTTCATTGTAATGACTTAAAATACTACAATTAATGACCAATAATCCCTTGTTTCAAGCTCTTTCCATCACACACATCTAACTTCTTTCCTACTTTCTCTTTCTCATGGAAACGTCACTAAATATAGAATGTGATGCTCAAACTAGCACCTTTTCCTCTTCTTCAATCACCTCTTCCTTCTCTTCCTTCCCTTCTCCAATGAAGAATTCCAGAAAACAAGATCAGTCTCAAGACAGCTCTACGCGAAACCAAGACCCGAAAAACAATAATGAAAGTAACAAAAAGGCTAAGAGTGGAGGAAATGCTGGGAGGCACCCATCCTACCGCGGAGTAAGAATGCGTCAATGGGGCAAATGGGTGTCCGAAATCCGGCAACCAAAGAAGAAGTCAAGAATTTGGCTAGGAACTTTCCCAACACCGGAAATGGCGGCTCGAGCTCACGATGTAGCTGCCCTTACAATTAAAGGTCATTCAGCTCACCTTAATTTCCCTGAACTCGCTCATGAATTTCCACGTCCAGCTAGTTCATCTCCCAAAGATATTCAAGCTGCCGCTGCCCTAGCAGCTACCTTGAGCTGCAAGACAAGTCAAAAGGGCCGTGAAACCGAAGCTGAAGACGAGCTGATGCTTCCTCACTCCCCGGATAGTACTCTGGCATCTAATGAGACACAAGAGTATTCATTAAGCTCACCATTAAGAGATGATGGTGATGACACATTCATCGATTTGCCGGATATTTTGCAAGACCATCAGTTTGATGAGTTTTGTTACTTGTCATTATGGCAGCTGGTTGGACCCGAGACTTCTGATATCGGATTTTGGCATCACGAGGAGCCTTCTGGGAATATAACATTCAAGTAGAAACATCTATTAAATCTACAAGCCAGCACCGTGCTTAATTTCTGCAGAGGACAGAGACAGAAAAGTCAGTAAGTCCAGGTATGAATATATATATATATATATATATATATATATATATATATATATATATATATATATATATATATAAGTTGGGTTTTGACACAGATATTGTAAAACCTGATTACTGCAGCTTGGATTTTCATGAATTGACCATTAGGTGTACATATAATAGCAGTGCCTTATTCCCTTTCGATCTACATGAACCTTACCTCGTACAGATATTGGATAAATGGCAAAGTTTAATTATGATTATATATAATAAATCGTGGTCATGAATCCCATATGTATGACCCGAATGCTTATGTTTATTCCATTTTTCCTTTTCTGATCCTTGATGTGTCTTCTCTATTTTATTTTATTTTTTCTTGAATCAGACTCAATTATCCACCTACTTTAATTTGATAAACATTGCATATGATCATCATGGGCGCCTGAAGCTTGATGATCAATCATATATAACATATATGTGGCAGCCTCTTCATTTTTTTCTCTTTTCTTTTTTGCTGAATGCTCTTTCTTACTAACCCATCTCCTAATAAATCCAGCCTAGCTCGTGATGTTGAATATGGAAAAACATTTATCCACACCCCATCAAACAAAACAGGTTAAAATTAAGATGGTGATCAGTGCTGTGTGTGATTCTATATGGTGCTTCATTTGGTCTTGCAATCACTATTTTCTCAATATCCGTCTCCATAAGCCAGTGAAACTAGACATTAGCTATTGGTGGAATTGTACTGTTAAACTGTAACATTCTTATTAATTAAATCAGCATTCTCAGATAGATTAAATATTATTTACTTTTCATATTTTATTTGGAGATGCATTTTCTGTGTCAAATAATCACATAATTAATCATAATGTTTAGTAGATAAGTGTTCAAATTAGATATGGACCACTTGGTGTTGATAATGCAATAAACATCACGTAATTGGTCCCATGGGAAATTATTTTTGAAATTTGAGTATGACCATTGATATGATAGCGTACGTAAGGCAGCACGATGTACAGAACAGATCAGTATCATGTTGTTCAGCTGTAGAAATTCTCAAGGATGGTCACTCTATGATTGATGATGGTATTCTCATTGTCCAATCATTTGTAAGAGCATTCGATATTTTTCAAGGTTACACCAATCAGCAGCCATCATCGTATTTCAAGTACTTTTAGGAAGAATCAGCCATGGATGGATGCCAAAATACGTGTGTGGTCGATACTAAACTGAATATACATGTCATGCAAGAGAATCTTAGACAAAACTACATAGAATTTCTGGCCAATATTGCTAATAATAAAACTCAGAGCATGTTTTTAACAAGAGAAAGTGACCTATTTTCACGCGACTCAAAGGATCCAATGCTGCGGCCGATTGATTAAGATTTAACTCTATAAATTCAAAGTTAACGGGCTATACACCAGTACTAATTTTAACTAACTTAACCTTATCAAAATTAATTCATTTATTTTTATTGCAAAAATAATTAAATTATTCCTTGATAGATGTTAGTCATCATCAATTCACTAGTTTTTTTGGTTCGGAAAAAGCCTTCTTTCATAATCAAGTTCTAATCTTCTTTTCTTATTACACTTTATTTAAAAAAAACACAAAATAAATTGATAATGAACATAATACCAAAGGACTAAATTATAAGAAATTTAAAAATTACTACTAGAAAATTGAAATTGTCGATCCATCGGCATATAGTGAAGATTTCATCAGTATTTCTCAATGCTGACAAAATAGACGATGAAATAATGTTATCAAAAACTTGCCCATCGGGGTATTGATCTATTCCATCGGTATTGGAAAGAATATTTCATCAAAATTTCCATCAGCTTAGACATAGGAAAGAAACCTTTCATTACCAGAAAATCGATAAATACAAACGGAAATACTGAGGGAATATTTCCGCATGTAAATTTCCGATGGATTTTACCGACGGAAATATTCCATCGGTATATATTGAGGGAATTATAGTGGGAAAAAAATTAATGATTTACCAACGAAATTATCGACGGAATAAATTCCGTCAGTAAAATCCCTCGGTAATTCCATTGATAATAAAAGATATTATTACCGACGCGTCTGTTCCGTCAGTAAATCCGTCGGTAATAATATACCAATGGATTTACCGACGGAAAAAACATTACCGACGAACGATTCACCGATGGATCATTTCAGTCTGTGATTCCGTCGGTAATATAATTACCAATGGAATATGTGTCATACACCGACAGAAAAATTTCATCGATAAACTGTTAAATCTTGTAGTGTTTTAAAAACCTTCTAAAAGAATTTCATCTCACATAGAAAAGAAACAAAAACAAATTTAGAGTTTATAAAGTGGGACGTTAAAATTAGGTTCAAAGGGCAGCTAAACTTTCATAGGAAAGATGTCATAAGCAAACTAGGCTTTGGGTTTAAAACTCACGCGTGCATTGCTAGCTGGGCTTCCACTCGAGTCAAGCCTGAGTTTGAGTTTATTATAAAAATAATGTTTTGAGCCATAAAAGATTATATTTTGTCAATAGAAATTTGTTCTTGGGGTCTGGTCCATGAAAAAATCATTTCTTTCAACTCATTGTTTTGTTTAGTCCAACCAATGAATGTTAACGGTCTCTTCCAAAAAGCATTTTTAGCAACTCTAAACATTTTTTTCAACTTATGAATTCATATTTATAGCCACTACATTTATATTTAATTTTTTATTTATAGTGGCTAATCAAAAATTGTAATGGTGAGAATTAATTATGATTATTATTATAAATAATTCTTTAACCTATAAGCTTCTAAAATTCATTATAAAAAGGAGGTTGAAGAAAGAGTTTCCAACAAGTTTTTTTTCCAGATTCTTACACGCTTTTTCTCATCTCATTTTTGGTGTTTTTGTTCTCTTTTTATACTTTGTGTTTCCTTTCAAATTTAAAGTTTAAATTTACTTTGTTGAGAGATAATTGAGTTCTTTTATTATGGTTCAAAGATATATCTTATTTAGAAGTGTATCTAAACTAAGATAATGTTGTTGGAATCTTGAGAGGTATATTGCAAATATCCTAATTGTATATATAAATGAGAAATAATAAAGTCTAAAGGACAAAAAATTCATCATTGATAACAACAAAAGTTCCATAAAGATCTTATTTATAAATGAATCTAAATTAAGGCAGTGTTGTTGAAATCTTGATAGGCATATTGCAAATATCCTAGTTGTATAACTAAGAAATAATAAAGTTTCAAGGACAAAAAATTTATCATTAATAACAATAAAAATTTCATTACTTTAAAATACTTCAAGAAGTAAGTAACATCCTTTGTTTTAATTTAAATATAGATATTTTTATTATTCGTATGTATGCATGTTAGAACTTTGAGTTAACATCAATTCCAAGTTTGAATATATGCTTAATATGCATGCTATAATTCTATTATTGTTTGCATGAGTTTTTATTTTGCATGCTTATCAATTTAAAATTATATGAACTCTAAGCTTTCTTTAAATATAATTTATGTTTTGAATGTTCTTGTTATGATAAACTAAACATTCTAACTCACTAGTCTAATACAGTTAAAAATTTGAAAAATAACTATTACTACCATGACAACCACTTCAAATGCTATCATTAAAATTAATACTATCACCATCATTATCTCTATTATAAACATCATAATTTTTTATAGCATAGTATCATCAATAAACAATAACATCAATTAATACCCTAATTGTTATTAATTATACATTAATTTAATTTTCTCTAAATTTTTAGCAAAACTTGTAATTGACAAAAATTAAATGGGACCAAGCTAATAATCCATCATTTTTTCAATTAAAAATTATTCAATCTAAATTAATACTTTTTAATTCTTATCAATTCCACACAAAATCAATTCTCCCCAAATTTCCAACTTAACCATAAAATTGACAAAAAATAATTGGTACTCATTAAATTACGCATTATTTCTTCAATTATAACAAACTTAAGTTATAAAATTACACTTAATTTCATCTATTAACAAATTAAATTCATTTCTTATAAATCCTAAATAAATCCTAAAATACAAATCATACATTAATACCATAAAATTATCATTATAAAACAAGTAAAACACTTAAATAAGTCTGTTTGCTTACTTGATGGGGTGAAGCTTGATAAGAAATGGAATCAAATAAGGAAAATTGCCGCTACTGGATAGAGGTTTGTCGACGTTGGCGAGTTGTGTGGCTGGATTTGCAGGGAGGGGGTTGAAAGAATTGATGAATGGGAGAGAGATGGCTACTGCAATTTTAATTGAATGAAGATGAAGAAATGGGGAGAGGAGAAGGACTGTCGAGTTAACAATTAACATGTTAACTAGATGGAAAAGCTAATTAAAATTAACATGTTAAGACACCAAAGAAATAATTAGATGGAAAGGCTAATTAAGATTGGATTTATTTATGAACATTTTAGCATTAACAAAAACTCTATAAGGTGTGGAAAAAACATTGTATACTATGACAAAAAAAAAAACTATCATTAACATGTTGAAATTACTTTTTTTTCCCTTCAAAGGAAAAAAGAGGTGCTTTGTTGTTAAGGATAATTCGGTCTTTTCTCATGCCCAATGATCATTAAAAGATTGTTCGGGGGTATGTGTCTTTCAATTTTCTAAATAGTAAAATGACTAAATTACCCTTCATGTAAAAAAATAAAGTTTTTTACTGAGGGTATTTATTTTTTTTCCTTTTTAGAATACAATAAAAAGATATGTTTACTCTTGGAATCAAGAAAAAATAAGTCATGCATCTAGGGGTATTTTTGTCCTTTCACATTGATTTTTTTTGTTAATTCCAAAACCATGGAGGGAAATTTGAAGTTTTTCATTTGATAAATTAATATTAAATTCTAAAAAGTTGCTAGCGCATGCACTCTTTAAGCGGCGCATACAATGTCTCTCATTGACCAAGCTTACCCTTATGCATTTCATTAGAAGTGTCTCTGTGTGCTCTTCCTCCTTATGTGGTGCATGACAGCGAAGATGGGGTGTTTTGATGTCGGTGGACCTTTATTTTTTTATTTTCTCTCTCCTCCCTAAAAAATTACTGGTTGGCCCTTTTTGTTTTTAGTATTTCAATTTCAATCTTTATTCTTATGATTTCTATTTTTTTTCCATAGTCATGTTGTAAAACTTTTATTGGTATTCAATTTCATCATTCATTCTAGATTTTTGGTGTATAATATTTTTTATTTGGTCCTTGTTTTGTTGATTTTTTTTCCTTTTGTTATTTTTTTCTTTTCAATTTAACCCTCCAATTAAAAATTTTTGGTTGCCCTTTAATTTATTTTTTTATTTTAATTTTTACCCTCATTTTTTAATTACCATTTTTTTATTAATGATCTTTTTGTGTAATGTTTTTCCTCAATTTTATCCTTCAACATTGATTTGCTAGGGATTGAGCTTCGTAATTTTTTCATGTATAATACTTCTAGTCTAATGACTCAGATCACAGGTTTGAAAAATTAATGTGGGTCAGTATTTATTTTTTGTTTCTTTTCTTTTTTGATTTCATTATTCAACATTAGTTTTTTTTAAAAAAAAAGATTGCCCATGTGGTTTTCTTCAATTTTCTTTTATATCAGATTATTTCATTTTCATGATCTGGACCATGAGTTTTACGAGTTAAACCGGTTTAGCTCACTTATATTACCCAAGTTAGATTTCTATAACGCTACCTCGGATTTACTTGGGCCAAATTGTTTTGTTTCTTTTTTTTATCTGATTTTTTATTTTCAAAGGTTTTTTTCAAGTTATCTTGATCTTTTTTAAAAGAAATATGTCCATTTACTATTATTGCCTATTTTTTATCGTTTAATGAAAATAAAAATAACTTATTAAACCTAATCGGGGCTATAACCTAAATTGTTTGTTTTTCTTTGAAACGTTCTTGCGACACCTTGACTATCATTGCCTTTTTTTTTTATTCTAGTTTTTGTTTTTGTTTTTGTTTTAATTGATACCTTCTTTTAATATGTCATTTAAAAAAATATTTTTTTATTTATATTTCAATAAATACCTCTCATCTATGATTTTTTATATATTTTTTAGAATTTTTTTTAATGGAGGTTTTTTTAAAAAATTATTTTGTTTGTAGTGAATTTTTAAAGATATTATTATATATGTTTCATCTATGATTTTTTTTAATGTTTTATATGAATTAAATTTATTTTTAAAAATGAAAAATAACTATTTCTAGATAATATATCTAACATGTGCGGCCTTGCATAATATTTATTTTTTTCAATCAATTTCATGTGTGTGTCTATTTTTATTTTTATTTGATTAAATAAAAATTTGATTTTAATAAATAAATTTAATAAACACAATCAGATTAATTTCCTACATTACGAGATCAAAGTTTTTGATCAAAATGTATCTTTTGATTTTTTTTCAGATTTATTTTTAGCTATCATCGATGACTTTTTATTCATTTGTTTAGACAAATAGTTCTTAATTTATTTAATTATATATTTGTATAAAAAAATTTATTTACATTTAGATTTTTTTTATGTAAGAAAATGAATTGAAAAGGTTTGCATATTTAATTTTTGCATTGAAAAAAAATAACTCATGAAAAAACACAATTCAAATAGGTAGTCTTATTAACGAGATCGAGTTCAAGGAAAGACAGGGACTTGAAGAACTCTTCAACAAGTAGTACACAAACCGGCTTCCTGATCTCTATAACATATGGTCGTTTTTATCAAAAAGAAAAAAGAATGTATTAATGAAAATAATATTAAATTATATGCGATCTACAGATTCCTTTTAGAGAAATAAATTAATTTCAAAACTGAATTATGAAGAAAAAATATGAAACCCAGTAAATATATACTAGGGCTTTTAATTTGTTTGACAAAAAGAATAAAAAATAAAATACATCTGGGAATAAAAGGAGAAGGTAAGAAAGCTAAAGCAAACGAAATCCTCAGGACTTGTATGTGAGCAGAAAATCAATGAAGGAAGATACAGCACATTCATTTCGGAATTTGGACTGCTTTGACTTTCAAAAAAACTTTTTTTTTATTTGATGTTTATATAAGAGAACGGACATAGTGGGTCCACGGCATAAAAGAGGGTAGGAGATGGAAAAGAAGAGAGAAATATTAGTGGCCATTGAAGCCATCTTTGTCCTTTATTCTTTTGACTAATTGGAGATGGCTTTTCAAGCCATGCATGGTTATTTGTTTATTTAAAAAAAAAAAAGCTATACATTTATGTTTTTTAATTTAATTTCTTACTATAACCTAATACGGACTTTCTAATTTCATTTTATAACCAAATAATTTATTTAAGTTAAGAGTAAGAATAAAAACATTTCCCATCACAAAAACAATATTATGATGTGTATAAACTTTTTTTCCACAAATTTCTTTATTTAGCTAGGGTTTGGACTTGGAGATAAATTCTTTGAAAAAGATTAATTGCCTTCGGACACCGTGAAATGCATGGATTTATTTTATCAAACATCACGATTAAGCTCCTGTTTGAGGCTTTGGTGTAACATGTTTTTCATGAAAAAAATAAAAAAATTAAACTAATTTTTTTTTAGTATTTTTGAATTATTTTGACATACTAATATCAAAAATATATATTTTTAAAAAATATATTATTTTAATATATTTCTAAATAAAAATATTTTAGAAAACAATTATAATCATCCAAAAAAACAATTAAAGTGAGTCAATTCCTTCTAGATTATGCAATGATAGTGTGATTGCAAACTTTTAACTATTCTCATTGTATGCCAAAATATACCATCATTAGCTTCCACTTGTGAAGTGTAATCCTATATTTAATCTTAAATCCTAGTAGAGGCACAATTTCATCATCCTGGAAAGTGTTTCAATATATATATATATATATATATATATATATATATATATATATATATATATATATATATATATATATATATAAAAGCACCACGGTCCAGTGTGGTTGGGAAACCTCACATCAGAGGACCCAGGCCAGCTAGCTGATGAATTAAACAGCTAGCTTAGTACCTTTGTAAGTATAGATTGATAGAAGCTGAGACCGATTTGTTAGAAAGAGACGGATATAATCCTGAAATATTAGCAATCATTAGCTTTTTATTATTATTATTATGAGTATACGATTAGTTTACTAATTTTATTAACTCTAAAATTAACGATTATATAAACATTCATTAACCCTAACATTTATTTATAGAAATTAAACTAATAACCTCTGTAAACCATCATTAACTTTTTGTTAGTATATCACAGTGTGATTTATAGAAATTAAACTAATAACCTCTGTAAACCATCATTAACTTTTTGTTAGTATATCACAGTGTGATGTAACTGTATTTAGAGGATGGAACGCTCCGTCAGCACCATTGATCTCGATCGACGATCACTTTCTTGAAATGCTTCTTCCTGCTGTTTTCTCTCGTAATTAACTAATTAATTGCTATTTTTAAGGGATAAACCTTAGGGATATGGAGGTTCAATTTCCGAATCATATAGTACAATATATTTCATGATTTTTAATATGTTTTTTACTTAAAACTATTTTAAAATAATATTTTTTTATTTTTAATATATAAAAATATTAAAACAATTAATTTAAAACAAAAAAAATATTTTTATATGGCAAAAATAAACAGTATAGCCTATAGATGGTTAGCTGTATAGGAGAGTTGTATTATCATAAAAGATTGAATTAACTCTTTCTTATAATAATAATAATAATAATAATAATAATAATAATAAGACATTAAATTTAATTATAGAAAGTGAGGATTTAGTCTGTGACCTCTTATAAATGTAAGGAATTCACTATTGCTATCACTAGACTAGAGAGTTGTGGATGTTATACATAACATGAATAAAGATAAATTAATATAACAATTTAATTTTAGTTAATTTTACACAAATAAACAGGTGAAATAAATAAATAACTCAAAATTAATTAGATAATATTACAATTCTATTCATTTTGTCTTATGCTTGTAAAATTCGTTAACATTTATCGTTTTATACAGCATGCATCTACTTTTAGGTTGAACCAAAAACATCTCGTTCAAGAGTGCCACTAGTTAATAAAATAAGGTGTGAACATACACATGTATAAAATAATATAATATAATATAATATATAAATAAAAAATAAAAAAGTAATCGCAGCTGGTGCCTTTATTCTAGGGTTTTTTTTTTTTTTTTTTTTTTTGTAAGTTGATTGCCCAGTATATATATATACTACTTCTTGGGTTACTCGATAGACAAAGCATCTAACATCGGATCCATTACCCTATCGTCACCACGAATAGCACTTTGGATTAAAATCTGTTAAGTTATAATTTTACTCTATAATATTTGATAGTTTTATGAATGGAATTTTTTCATCAACATAAAATTACTATTTTATTAATAAAAATTTCACTAACTATTTCACAGGTAAAATATATTTGTCAAAATAATGTGCGTTTGTAATTTCATTATTTATCGTTAATTCTATTGGTAAAAAAAAAACCAATAGTTTTATGAACAGAAAATACGCATACAAAAAATTATCATATGCAATTCTATCAGTATTGCCTTGAAAAATTATCATATAACCAAAAAACATATCATATATAATTTCGTTGCTGATAATTTAAAAATATTTTTAAAAAAATTCTATTTAACAAAACTAGAAAATAATTAAATTAATATAAAACAACACTTCATATTCAACTGCTTGAAAACAAATTCTAGAATGCTTGATAAAATTATTATTTGCTAGAATACAACATGCAATGATTCTTTAACTACTAGCTAGATTCGAGCTTTTGCATGTTTACAATACTATCGTGCGAGTATTAGCTGCATAATTACTTATCTCCATTGGAGATTTAGTGCAGATTGTTTTGCTTTAACTTTTACCATTTTATTTAATTCATACCTTGTGCTTTAAGGTGATAAAAATACTGACTCATCTAAAGAGTTGACCGATCTTATAAAGAATGTTGACACTGCTTTTCATTTGCAACAAGCTGGGTCTGGCAAATCAATGCTTGGCAGTTTATATGGATATATTCCTTTAATCAAGCTGGGTTTGGTGAAGAAAGATGCTTGAGGGGCAAGGAAGTTGCGAAAACTGCAGAATCTGAAAGGAAGCCACAGATATTTAGGCCAAAAAAACCCATTATATTATGAATAGCACGATCATGAGAGGAGAAATCCAAGGTATATACAGACATCAATTTGTGGAATAGCTGGGAACAAATTTGGCTCATCTCCATAATCTAGACAAAAAAAGTTTATCAAAAGGATTGCTTTCTGGAGGACAATCTTGAATACTCCGACGTCTAAATAGGAAGATCTGAGGTGTTGATGTGCCAACCTATAAAATGGATGGCTTAAAAAGAAAAATAACGGGTTTCTAAGATTAATTAAAAGATTACAAGTCCAAATATTTTGGATGAACAAAGACTACAACGGTCTAACCTTTAATATTAATTAGCCGCTTGAAGTTTTAGAGCGAAGTATAAATCTAAAAATTCTTGATGGATATGATAGGAAGATTAGGAAAGAAATGTGTATCAGACAGGGAAGTGGATTTAAAATGTAAAAAATGTCAGAACTTTTCCACATACGGTAGCTAGAGTGTAGAAGGTCTATATATTAAACATGAGAGGCAACCAGATTATCATCTAGTTTAATTTGAGTAATAATAAGATTAAAGATGCAGCAGTCCCATCTCATTCTGTGATCAATGAAATCAATTATAATCCTGTTAATGTTCATATTAAAGAAAAAATTATAGATGATGAGTAGAGTGTTGAAGATATTAGCTCTTTATTTTTTTGACTTCCCTTAGCTTTTTGAGGGAGTTGATTAGAGTCAAAGACAAAAAAAAAAAGTGAATAAAAGGACACCTTATACAAGAACAAGGTTGACATAAATAGTGTTGAATCCTAGATAGGGGACAACCATAATTGATATGATGTTTTTGTAAAATAAAAATAAACAGAGAAAATAAAAAAGACTGAGAGAGTTTAAACTTGTTGGCTTGCCTACCATTTACTTTTTATTCAACGTATTTATAGAGTATTACATGCAACTAATTATAGAAAATCAAGGAGTACAAATAAAGGATTTACATCTAACATTAATCTGTTGTTTTAATCAATTATAATCCTGTTAATGTTCAGATTAAAGAAAAAACTACAGATGATTAGCTAGTAGAGTCCAAATTAGGTTGAAGATATTAGCTCTTCATTTTTTTGACTTCCCTTAGCTTTTGAGGGAGTTGATTAGAGTCAAAGACAAAAAAAGGAAAAGTAGATAAGAGGACACCTTATACAAGAACAAGGTTGACATAAATAGTGTTGAATCCTAGATAGCGACAACCATAATTGATATGATGTTTTTGTAAAATGAAAATAAACAGAGGAAATAGAAAAGATCAAGAGAGTTTGAACTTGTTGGCTTGCCTACCATTTACTTTTTATTCAATGTATTTATAGAGTATTACATGCAACCAATTATAGAAAATCAAGGAGTACAAATAAAGGATTTACAGCTAACATTAATCTGTTGTTTTAATCACAACAGAGTGAGAAAAATCTGGAGGTGATTTGTTTGCTGCACAGTTGTCATCCTGATCTGATTTCTTCAACTTCTCCCTTGATTCTCTTAACAGATATTTGATTGAGTCATTGCATACTCTAACACTCTCCTGCAAACTAATGGGAAGTTGACGAACCATGAGTTTGGACCTCAAAAATTAAAATCGAGTTGTTGTTTGTCCCTTGGTAAATATGTCAGCTAATTGGTCTTTCGTGGAGATATGCTTAACTAAAATGTCTTTATTAACTACCTTTTCTCTCATGAAATGATAATCAATTTCCACGTGTTTGGCTCTAGCATGAAAAATAGGATTTGAGACTAATGTCAGTGCTCTGATGTTGTCACACCAAATAATTGGAGGCGATTAAAGATACAGTTGGAACTCCTTTATTAGCATTCTTATCCAGTAAGCTTCTGCTGTGGCTAAAGCCATGCTTTGGTATTCTGTTTTTGTGCTTGAACGTGAGACAACTCCTTGTTTCTTGGCACACCATGATATTAAATTTTTCCCGAGAAAAATACTGAATCCACCTATGCTTCTTCTATCATCCGGGTTACCAGCCCAATCTAAGTCACAAAAAACATGAATGTCAACTGTAGATGGGGCATAATAAAGTCCATAATCCACCGTACCTTTTAAATATCGAAGAACCCTTTTGATTGCCATCCAATGAGTATCTCGTGGATTATGCATAAATTGACATAACTGATTTACTGCATAGGAAATATCAGGACGTGAAATGGTGCAATATTGTAATGCACCCACCACACGCCTGTATTCAGTAGGGTTAGGTAAAAGTGTGTCATCATACAAAGATAACTTCATTCTAGAAGTCGTTGGACATGCGAGTGGTTTTGCTCCTTGCATTTTGGTGCTGTAAAGAAAATCTGAGATGTATTTTGCTTGCCTAAGATAAAAGCTTTCAGTGTTACGTTGGGCTTCAACTCCAAGAAAATAACTTAATTGTCCAAGATCTCGAATATGGAATTGGTCTTTCAAGCTGTCAATAAAAGATATGATGGCAGAATGGCTTGATCCAGTGACGATGATGTCATCTACATATACTAACACAAAAATTTTCAATGTGTTAGTGCAAAACGTAAACAATGAATAATCAACCTTGGATTCCTCAAAGCCAAGTTCTAATAATTGTTGAGATAACCTCCAAAACCAAGCTCTTAGAGCTTGTTTAAAACTATAGAGAGACTTATGAAGACGACACACGAGATCAGGCTGACTTTCATCAATGAATCCTTGAGGTTGTTCCATATACACCTCTTCATCAAGTATGCCATGTAAGAATGCATTGGAGACATCTAATTGTCTTATAGGCCAATGGAATTAAACTGCAATAGATAAAACCAATCTAACTGTAGTCGGTTTAACTACCGGGGAAAAAGTATCAAAGTAATCAATTCCTGATTTTTTATCGAAGCCCTTTGCCACAAGTCGTGCTTTGTAGCGTTCAATGCTACCATCCGGGTGTCGTTTAATCTTGAAAACCCATTTATTCCTCACTACATGTTTGTCAGGTGGTCTTGGACAGAGATACCATGTCCCATTTTCCATCAAAGCATCAAATTCACATCCCATTACTTGCCTCAATTCAAGTCGTGTTACTACTTGTGTATAGCAAGTTGGCTCGGATTCTGTTAAGATACTAGTCAAACAACGAAAAGGATGATGAGTGGAATAAAACATTTGGAATCCAGAAAAGTCTTTTGGTTTTGAATTCCCTGTTTTGGACCGAGTGAGGATAGTTCTTTTTGGTTGCTTAAGGGGAGGTACTTGTGGACCATGATTGGTAGGTTCTGGATAAGAATTTATGTCTATATTAGACTCTGATGGGCTTACAGACAAAGGTAAAGCTACATAATCATTATTAGACAAGGATGAGGTAGTATATGGAGAAGATGAGGTATTGTTTTCACAAGCAAGATCAATCAGATTTGAACTGGGATTTAAATGGAGTGGAATGGAATGTGAGATAGGAAACAAACCCGTCGACATCGTGCTTGGTTGGTCTGGTGAAAGGCAACAGTTATCCTTTGCTGGAAAGGAGTTCTCATCAAACACTACATGCCTGGAAATATAAATTCTGCCGGAGTCAAAATCTAAGCATCTATACCTTTGTGTTGAGTTGCATACCCAAGAAAAAGACATTGTTTGCTGCAAAAAGATAACTTGTGGTTTTTATATGGTCGCAAGTAAGGATAACATATGCAGCCAAATGTTCTTAGGGATGTATATGATGGCCTTTTTTTATGAAGCACAAAGTAAGGAGATAGATTATGGAGGACTTTTGTTGGAAGATGATTGATGAGAAAAACTGCAGTAAGAAAAGCATTAGTCTAATATTTATTTGGTAGGTGTGCTTTAGCTAATAATGTTAAACCAGTTTCTTGAATGTGTCGATGCTTTCTTTCGGCAAGTCCATTTTGCTGAGAAGTGTAGGGGCAGGCTAATCTATGGTGTATCCCATGTTTTGTTAAAAAAGATTTGAAATCATTGGAAAGATATTCTCCTTTATTATCATATTGGAGTTGTTGAATTTTAGAAGAGAACAAATTTTCCACAAGAGCTTTATACTGCTGAAAAATATTAAAGACATCAGACTTAAAGTGCAGGGGATACATCTATGTAAACCTACTAAAATCATTGACAAAAATAACATAGTAGCAACAACCACCAATTGAAGTTATTGGAGAGAACCAAACGTCGGTGTGAATAAGTTGTAAAGGCTTTGTAGTGTATCGGGTAGAATCAACAAAAGGCAATTTAATAGCTTTTCCTAATTGACAAGAATGGCAGAAATCTAATTTATTTGAGGAATTAGAAAGAGGCAAGTAATGACGCAAACTATTTAAGGTAGACTTGGCAGGATGACCAAGACGATTATGCCAAGTTTTCAAAGATGTTTCTATGCCTAGTTTTGCAGTGAAGCAACGTATTTTATTTGATGAGCTCTGTTGTCCAGCAAATGGATAAAGTACGTTTTCAACCAAACCTTGAAGCAGGATGTGATCCGTCTTGTTGTCCTTCACATAAAAATCAGTAGCAGTTAGCACAAAATAACAATCATTGTCTAAGCACAACTGATTGATGGATAAAAGATTGGCAGAAGTATTTGGACAATAAAGAATATGTTTGAGCGTGAAAGAGGCATGAATAAAATGCAAAGTGAAAGTACTAGTATTTTTGATAACCAAACCTGAACCATTGCCAACTTGGACAGTATCAGCACCCTCGGAGGACGTTTGGTTTGTTATATTTGCTGCATATGCGGTAATATGAGCATTGGCTCCACTATCTGCATACCAAACATTCTAGTCATAGGAGGTATGACTTTCAGCAGCCATTGCAGCAAGGTCAGCAGGTGGCAATCTTTCTTGATAAGAGAAGTCAAAACGATGATAGCAGTCAGGGGCAATATGGCCTCTCTTATCACAAATTTGACAGGTTGGCCTATCATTGGTTCGAGTTGTAGGAGGAAAGTGATTGCCTTTATTTGGATGGGAAGATGATTGATAAAGTTGTGGCTTTGGAGTCAGTGTAGGTGGCCTAGGCTTCCTTGACATAAATGGCGGTTTCTTTTTATGTGTGATTGCAAAAGCATAGTGTTGTTCAGACACTGAGTTATTTTGTGCATCAATGAGAGGCTCAAAGCTTAAGAGTTCAACCTGGAAGTCATCGAAGGATAAATCTTTGTCTCGACATGCAAAATTGAATGAGGTGATGAGTGGAGTAAAAACTGGCCAAAGTCCTCCGAAGAGAAAGCTAATCAGGTCTTGATCATCTGTAGCCTTCCTTGCAACTGCTAGTTGATCAACCAGATTCTTGGCTTCCTCCATAAACTCACCACAAGACCAAGTGCCTTGAGTGATGGTCTGAAGTTGCCTTTTTAACAAAGCAATCCTAGACCTGGAAGTAGATGAAAACCGAGTGTGAAAAGCATCCCACACTTGTTTCGAGGTTTTCATTCCATAAGTAGTAGAGACTAGCTTCTCTATAATAGAAGCTAATAGCCAACTTAGTACACATGTGTCTCTCTTTGACCACACTGTATAAGCTGGGTTAGTAGTCCCATCTTAAAGAGATGTTGATAGAGGAGATACATTGTCATCCACAAGATCAGCAAGATCATGAGTCTTGAGAAAGACCATGAATTGGATGCTCCAAGGTAAATAGTTGGGGCCAACCAATTTTAGGGAGACAGGTTGGGCATTTGCTTGAATAGTAGGTTAAGGAAGTTGGACATGGTCATAGGAGGTAGAGGCCATTTGTTTGAAAGCGAAAGCGTGTATCAGGATCAAGCGTGTGCCTTTTTACCAGCTGATACCATGTAAAATGAAAATAAACAGAGGAAATAGAAAAGACTGAGAGAGTTTGAACTTGTTGGCTTGCCTACCATTTACTTTTTATTCAACGTATTTATAGAGTATTACATGCAACCAATTATAGAAAATCAAGGAGTACAAATAAAGGATTTACAGCTAACATTAATCTGTTGTTTTAATCACAACAGAGTGAGAAAAATCTGGAGGTGATTTGTTTGCTGCACAGTTGTCATCCTGATCTGATTTCTTCAACTTCTCCCTTGATTCTCTTAATAGATATTTGACCGAGTCATTGCATACTCTAACAGTTTTTTGCTCCATACTCTTTTCAGACCAAACCTGACCAACCTCCATGTTTAGATGGTGTTGTTCAAGGTGAAGAAGAGGGAAGATCAGTGCTTATATATACCGATGAGGTGGTTGTGACTTCAGAAACATGAGAAGGTGGAGTTATTGTAACTTTTGCCAAGCCGACTTCAACCATGCATCATCGTAAAAACCTTTATATGTGAAAGTTAATTTCAATGGGATCCCAGTTCTAACATTTATAGTCTACAATGAAGTAGATATGAATATTTTATCTTACTTTATGATTAATACGTATGGTAGGGAAGAAGGAATCAAACATATTATTGTCTTCATATGTCACTATATCATATTTTACTGGGGTGATTACTAAGAATATTGAAGTCCTCCTTGTTGGATCCACTTCAACATATGGATACCTTCTTCACTTTATCAGATTCTAGTGTTTTGGTTGTTAGATGAAACTATTAAAGTGGGCTATGGGTATGTTGGAAGTGTGATAGAAATTGTTTTTTTAATTAAATGTATTAAAATAATATTTTTTTTATTTTTTAAAATTTATTTTTGATATCAGTATATAAAAATAATTCAAAAAATTAATTAAAATTTTTAAAATTTTTCAAAAACATAATCCAATCACAATCCTATAAAACCGGTGAACAAGCATTTGTTGTACACTCTACCTATGTGAATGCTTGCTTATATGACAGAAACAATGTATAATTTTTCTTATCGTGATAACCACGAAGGTTGTCTAATTAAATTTTCCATGTCATTAACTATAAATCTTTATCTACGAGTTTTTTAAATGGAATACTTTTCTTATTATGGATTCAGACAATGATGAACTTAATGGATAAATCTGAAATGGAATTGTGGCTGAGCTTCTTTCTTCTTCTTTTTTGTTGAAGGTGAGCTGGTTTTGGTTTGGAAATTTTTGGATTTATTTATTTATTGTTCAGGGGCTTGTTTTTTATATAAAATTCAGGAGAGAAAAGAATTCGCTTCGGTTAACCCAGCTCAGAAAATCCTAGACATGGGCCCAGATGGCAATGTTGAAAATCATTCTAGGACCACGTGAAGCCTGCTTAGAGAACCTGGGCTGGGTGGACCATTAAATAAACTGTGGACCGGACCATCAAATTGTGTCATTTGTTAAAGCTGTGCACCATGGGAAGGAATTTGTATATCTTGGGCCCTTTCTTTAGTTAATCATGGAAATCAAAAATTAATTAACACAAAAACAAAAAAGGTTGGTATCATTGACGTGTTTTTTAGTATAATAAAAAAATTTAATTGGAAGTTGAAAATTTGACATGTGTTGAATAAAAAAATGTTCATTTTTTTTTCTTAACAAAATTATTTTTTTATCAGAAGCATTTTTTTCAAAAAAAAAAACTTAATATGATATGAAAAGAAAGCTTCAATAAAAAGAAATCATATTGAAAATCATATATTGCTATTTCATATGCAATGAAGGGGAAAAAAAGTGATCATCCTAAAAAAAATATTTATAATATTTATAATGAAAATATAACAAAATATAAAATTTCTTTTCATTGAGTATTAATGTCCACAAACTTTTTAAAAAAAAAACTCTCCATAACAGTTAGTATACAATAATCAATAAAATAACTAATAATATTATATATAAAAAAGTACCAGATTGATAGGTATCTAATGGAATAAAATTCTAAATATCATATTAATAATTTGATCATAATGAATCTTGACTAAACTTTTAAACAAATCATGATGGATGTAAAAAAGAATGCTTGCTAATATTAAAAAAAAAATATTATAGCTTTATTTGAAGAAAAAAAAACCAAACCTGAGTAGCATTTATTGGAATAAAATCCTCAATATAATTTAAATTATTTTATTATAATTAATTTTAATCTAAATTTAAAAGAAAAAATTGTTTAAAAAAGTTATATCACTAAGCTTTGGTGAGCTAACACAATTGAGCAAGAAAAAAATTAAAAAAAAAAAGGATAGATCACATGGGCTTGCAATTCAGGCAACACACCCAACCTTCTTTTCTTCCCTTGTTTGATAAGGTTGCCCTATCTTTTTTAAAAAAAAATAAATAAAGTAAGCAATGTGTCGTCTATTTATGCAGATTTTTTTACCGCCTAAGGTGGCTAAAAAATCAAACTTCAACTAAATTGATCAAAAAATCTCATTTTCAACCTCTTTTTCACTTGAAAGTATATAAAATAAATACCCCACAAACCTTAATAAAATCATTTATAGTCTTAAATTAAACTTTAATTAGTCAAAGAACTAAAAACATACTAGAATAAAAAAAAATTATTGATGCCTAATTTACTTTTTTTAGCAAGATGAGGGGTCAAAACTCATAAATAGAACTCCTTTCACCAAATGAAATTCTTGGACACTAAACTCAACTATTTATTGTTGTCAAAATAATAACAATCAACAACTTTTTCTTTACTCTGTTGTTTTCTAACAACTCTTCTCTTTCTCATATAAGAGAACAATAATATAAATAAAATGAAATTTTGAATAAAAATATAAAAATATTAAACTAAAAATACAAAAGAAAAAAAAGTCATAAAGACTAAAACTTGTAAAAAAGCATCTTTGTGTTAAAAAAATCTTGTCTTCCTATTTTAAAGTCAAAATTTGGTCACTTTAGTTTTAGATTTTTCTAAACAATAAAACTTGTATTTTTTTTTTATAAAATCAAGTATCAATAATATTTTTTTTCACCATATTAATTTCATTGAAGATAATTCAAATCAGAATATCAAGCTTAAACCTTAATAAACAAATGTGTAAGGGTGAAAAAAAAACAAACACTATTGAAATTTACAATGATATCACTCACCATGCATCGTAAATATGAAATCACCACAAGAAATAGGGTTTTTTTTTGTTCTTTCTTAATCAGTACTTGTTCATATGGCAGACATCACCCATAGCCGGTGATGGAATTAAGGCTTCATGCTTCCGTTTTGAGATCATGCCTACGAGTCTGTTTGGTAGTACTGTGGTAGCTTTTGTGGTTGTAGGTTAAAAAAAGCTGTTTTATAAAAAGTATTTTTTATTGAGGTTGATTTGATATTTATGTATGTTTGGTTAAAATTGTGGTTGAAATTGAGGTTGAACAAAAAGTAGTTTAATGTGTTTGGTTAAGAATGCTTTTGAAATTGAGGCTATAAAATAATTTTAAAAAATATATATTAATATTGATAGTTTATAATTTAAATATTGTAGATTTAACTATTGCTATTACATCATGAAATAAATAATACTTTATATAAAATATTTTTATTGTTACATTAAACTATCTACAATTTCATCACGTATGTAATACATCCGACAAGGACTACAGTTTTTTTGATTTTTTAAGAGCGTAACAACATCAGGTAAAATACAATCAGGAACAAAATTGGGATTGCGATCAAATTCTGCAAATGCTACGTCATCAAGTAATCTCCGTCTAATTTATGTAATGTTATTGAATAATGTTTAACACTAGTTTTTCAAATAAAACACAATTAAAAATAAAAAAAAAATTTATTTTACTGGGTTGGACCCGGTTCAATACATTTTTAGCTTTGGACCGAATCTGGTCCGGCCAGAATAGTGGAGCATGGCTACACTGTTCACGTGAATAGTGAAGCCATGCTTCACTATTCATTGATTCCTCCGCGCAAGAAGCAGCAAAATTTTGCTTCTAAAAAACCTGCGGCACAACCATAATTTATGGTGGGTCCTACCAAAATAAACTTGCGTTTTTTGCTTAACAAAACGATAATATTTGTGGTTGCGGGTGAACCTCACTTGCAACTACACTATCAAATGGCCACTACATCCTTTAATCGTGAACTAGCAATATTTTTTATCAATAAAAAAATAAACATGTAAACTTTTTTTGATGTTTTTTTTTCACATAACTAAAAACTTCTAAATATAAATCAAAAGATATATACATGTCTCTAATTAAAACAATTAAGAATTATTTGTGTAAATAAATAAATAAAAGTTATTAATAATAACTAAAAACAAAACTGAAAAAATTAAAAAACAAATATAAATCAAGATGTTTTGGCTTGGCAAGAAATAGAATAATGAATGCATGTGGTGTAGAAGATAGAGAGGCTCTTAGAGTCCGTTTGGTATTGTAGTAGATGTTGTTTTTCAAAATGTTTTTTTGCTTGAAAATATACAGAAATAATTCTTTTAAAAAAATATTATTTTTGATATTGACGCATTAAAACGATCTAAAAACGTCAAAAACATTTGAAGTAAAGAAAAAAATAAAATAAAAATTAGTTTTTTTCAAAACACAAAAATGCTTTTGAAACAACATTAATATTTTTTTTTTGTATTTTGGTTTTAAAAAGGGTTGAAAAAAATACTTAAAAAATTAATACTTTCATCTCATTAACATACCATATGCCCTCTATTAATTTATTAACATCGGGATCTCTTTGATAAAGGATATAAGCCACACAAAATTAGTAGTTGTATTTGTTAATACACAAGTTATATTTGGATAACGAATGTTCAAGACATATGATGGGTGACAAATTCAAATTCACCTCCTTTAAAAAGAGGAATTTCAAACATGTGACATTTGGAGATGATACCAGGGGAAATGTAAAACGTATTGGAAATTCCCTTATTATCGAGCATGTTTTACTTATTTATAATTTAAAATACAACTTGCTTAATAGTAGCCAATTTTGTGATAGGTGCAACAGAGTTATTTTTAAATTTTTACTTTGCTTGATAATTCACATTATTGACAACAAAATAATCCTTATAGAAAAAAGACTTGGAAACACTTATGTGATTAATTGATTATAATGTTAAGTGTTTTAATGCTTTATGGGACTCACCTTGTATTTGGCATAGAAGACTTGGACATGCTAATATGAAATTGATTCAAAAGCTATCCATGAAAGACCTTACGAGAGGACTTCCACAACTTGAGTACAAAAACAAGTTATTTGTGATGCTTGCCAATATCAAAAGCAAGTCAAAAGCTCATTCAAAGCCGATAATCAAGTCTCCATAAATTAAGCATTGCAACTTCTTCATATGGACATATTTTGTCCAATACGTGTTTCAAGTCTTGGTTGTAAGATATATACATTTGTTATAGTAGATTATTATACTAGGTTTACATTGATTTTATTTATTGCATACAAAGATGAAGCACTTAAGCTTTTTCAAAATTTTATAAAATAATTCAAAATGAAAAAAAAAGTTGTTTGACTTCTAAAATTAAAAGTAATCATGGTGAAGAATATGAAAATTTTGCATTTGAAATCTTTGTGAAAAAAATGGTTTTAAGTATGAATTTTAAACTCTAGAGCTTCAAAACAAAATAGAGTTGTTGAAAGGAAAAATCAGTCACTTTAAAAAGTAGAAAGAATTATGCTAAATGAGTATAATTTGCTATAGTATTTTTTGCCGAAAGCTATAAGCACTTCATGTTATGTTTCAAACCGAGCTTTTCTTAGATCAATTTTATATAAAACTTGATATGAGCTTTGGTTTGAGCATAAACCTAATATTCATATTTTTATGTATTTAGATCAAAATATTTTATTTTAAATATAAAAGATAATTTAAGAAAATCTAATTCCAAATTTGATGAAGATATTTTTCTTGGTTATTCTTCTACTAGAAAAGCATATGGAGTATATAATCATAAGAATCTGGTAGTTAAAGAATCATTGCATGTTGTATTTTATGAGCCTAACCCTTTTGATCCTGAAAAGGTTTTGCATGGTCTTAAGCAAGCTCCTAGAGCTTGAAATGAGAGACCAAGCAATTTTATTTATTTATTTTAAAAGGCTTTAATATGGAAAAAAAATTAATTCAATATTATTAATGAAATATAAAGAACATGATATAATCATTGTACAAATTAATGTTGATGGTATTTTAGTTGGTGCTACTAATAAATCTTTGTGCAAGGAATTTGAAAATTATGTGCATAAAGCATTTAAGATAAACATGATTTGTTCAGACAGTAAAGATAAAAATAATTCAAGAAAATTATATGCATAAAAAATTTTAAAAAGTTTTTGAAATAAAAAAACAACAAATTTTAATTCATGGTGATTTTATTGTTGTTTTAGTGCGTTTGAAAATAAAAAAAGTTTGATTGGTGGTGGAGGTAGGCTAGAATCATTGTTATGTACGAGAGAGACAGATAGATTGTTGTACAGTTATTATATTGATCTATTTTATTGTCGAAGATGAAGGGAATGATGGATGCCTTGAAACTAGGGTTTTGATTTCTTTAATAGTTAGGGAACAACTTTTTTCTTTTTTCTTTTTTATTTTTCATCTAATCTGTTATCTAGGTTTTTTTTTTCTAATATCTTCCTAGTGTTTTTTCCTTGTCTTTTTTTTTTTTTTACTTGAGCCCTTATTTATAGTGTTGAATCCATAGAGAATAAAACTCAACAATTAATTTGAAGATTTGTTTTCTTGTTTTATGAAAATCTTGATTTTTGGAAATTTTATGATTAGAAATTATTTTTTCCAATCTTTTTCTTTTTATTTTGACCATAATTGATGTTTTTTTTAATATTCTTATTAAAACTTTCCAAGTCAACTTTCATCTTTCCTGTTTTAGTTGAATTTTTATTTTATAAAAGATGATCCCTCCAAGTCAACTAATGTCTTCCTAGTGTTTTTTCCTTGTCTTTTTTTTATACCTGAGCCCTTATTTATAGTGTTGAATCCATAGAGAATAAAACTCAACAATTAATTTGAAGATTTTTTTTCTTGTTTTATGAAAATCTTGATTTTTGGAAATTTTATGATTAGAAATTATTTTTTCCAATCTTTTTCTTTTTATTTTGACCATAATTGATGTTTTTTTAATATTCTTATTAAAAATTTCCAAGTCAACTATCATCTTTCCTGTTTTAGTTGAATTTTTATTTTATAAAAGATGATCCCTCTTTGTTTTTTTTTATCTGATCTTTCATTATTTAATCCTTCTTTATCTTAGTCTTAGCTTTTTCTTTACTTATCATTTTACTCTTTTTTTTTTCTTTTCATTATTTTTTAAAAATTTTATCTTTATTATCTTAACTTGTTGCACACAGAATAAATTAAATGAAAGTGCCAAAAATAATAAAAGAGCTATAAATTGACTAAAGCATATTGAAAAAATATTTTTTTTAAAAAAAATTATATTTTAAAATACATTGAAAAATAAAAGGTTAAAAATGAGTTATGATAGTTGTTATAAAATATTCATCTATAGAGTTTGAATTTTATTATTTTTAATTTGCAATTGATAGTATATCTACATCTTCATATATGTATGATTGTAGCTATTATATATAAAAAAAAGCTTTACATTATAACTATGATATAAGAGTGTTGGGAGCAAAAGAATATGAGATAATTTATCTGTTTTTTTCTCATTTACATAAAAAAAAGAAGAATTTCTCTTTACAATAAAGGACCAGCTTCTTAAAGTTAAAAGTACTAAACTAAAAGTATGAAATATATTAGAATAAAAAACCCCCCTTATTTTCTAGTAAATTTTATTGTTATCACTTTTTACTTTTTTTTTTATTATTATTAGATTGTTATGTATTTTAAAATTTGATATAAACTAGATGATTCAATATACTTATACTAACTCACATTTGCCATAACCTAATTTTGTTACTTCTAAAAAAATAAAAAGATAAAAAATGAATAAACAAAAAAATATTTGAGAATTGGGTTAAGACAACACAATTTGAAAGTTTGGGGACTAATAAGAATTGAATTATAAATTTAAGAGTCAATTTGGTCAAAAATTGAAAGAATTGATAAATTTTGAGACTTAATTGAATTTGGAATTAATTTAATGAAATCAAGGACACAATTGTTAAATGTCAGAAGTTCAGGGGACAATAGCCATTTCCAGGGATACAAACGGCACCGTTTTGAACCACTGTTCATCGCCTTCTTCATTTCCAGACCAGGGACCGATTCAACAGGAAACCAAAACTGTTTTGGACCACGACTCCAATGAACGTCTCCTCAGCTGCCCATTATATTCCAGAGGCCACGTTGAACAGCCCAACAATAGCAGGACTATTATTTCCCCGTTTCTTCTCAAAGAAACAGAGGCGTTCATGCCACACAATCGTGAGGCACGAACACATCAATAAAGGCCATCCTCTGGCTTTATAAAAGCCAGAGAAAGCCACATAAAAGGGAGAGAGGATGAATGAGAAACCAAACTGGGGAAGGCAAACAAGCCTAACATAGAGACGAAAACGAGAAAACACAGAGGAGGGAGCTTCCATTCAACCAGTAACACCTCATGCATTTATCACCATCATCTTCGTCCTGAGTTGGGGGGGGGAGACAAATAAGATAGATAGAAAGAAAAACACAGAGAACTAGGAAGAGATAGGGGAGAAGAACTGAGAAAAAAAAGAAAAAGAAGAGGGAAACAAAGGGTGAGACCGTTATACTTCGTCTTCAGTAGTAGCTCCAGAGCTCTATCTTTAGCAACCACTGGACCAGGAACAGGGCAATGCAAAAGAGAAATACAGGGATGAACTAGGGAAGAGAACGAACAAACACAAGAAGAACTGGACAGGGAGAACACAAACATAGATACAAACACAGAAAACGCAAAAGAAACACAGAAAGCAAAAAAAAAAAAACAGAGAGAAGGAAGAATAGAGAAAGAACTGAAGAGGAGAGTAGCATCGACCCGTCAGCTTCACCATCGTCTTCGTCCCCAAGTGCCAGCTTCGCCTCCAGCTACACCAGGTAAGCTTCTTTTGTTCTTCCCCGCTCGCAAAATAATTACCATGTCACTGTGCAAAGCATGCGTGAGTAATTCATGCATGCACGCACAGTGACTAGGCCAGGTTTGCTGGGCCTAGCTCACGGGCTGAGCTAGACCCAACCTAAAATATATTAAAAAAAATTGAAAAATAAAAAGATATGCATGCATATATTTAAATTCATCTTATTGGTTTATTCACTGACGCCAGAGTCAGGAATATCATTCCTTTTTATTTTATTTTTAGTTACATAATATTTACAAATGCCAGAGTTGGAAGTATCCATAGTTGAATATTCACTGACGCCAGAGTCATGAATATTACACGCAAACCATCACATCATAAATCAACAAACTTTTAGCAATTTAAGACAAAACTAGCAATGCAGCTTACTTCAGGTAAGGTGCGCTAGAAGTGCTAATACATTCCCTAGCCACAACCAGTCTCGTACCATAGAATCTCTGTTGACCAGTTAGGGTTTCTAGTGACTATAATAGTAGGTGGTGACTATTTAAATAAGACATTTCCCCAAAAAAACAAGATGTCATAAATCTATTTTTTTCATTTTGAATTTTTAAGACCGCCGTGATATCAGGTGTAACAATATTTATACAGAAAAGTAATAACTTACATTATATGGACAAGTAAAACCAT
This sequence comes from Populus simonii, assembly GCA_007827005.2. Lineage (NCBI taxonomy): Eukaryota > Viridiplantae > Streptophyta > Magnoliopsida > Malpighiales > Salicaceae > Populus > Populus simonii. The sequence continues at coordinate 14,657,826 of CM017464.2, forward strand.
TCAAAAAGGTTTTTAGTTCCATTAATTACCTCTTCACAAGGGTGGTGATTTAGTTATATTCATCGAAAATCTAAATTATTTAATCTTGGGAGGTTGAATTTTACTTAATTTATCTAGGGTTAAATATATTGTAGGTAAAACCTGATCTTGTCTTATTATGATTAGATGTGGGCGTTAACTATAACCAAACAAATATTTTAATTTGAATTTGAATTTTTTGTTAATTTATATATAATTTATTAGGTAGATTTACATGTTGAAATGTATTTTATCATCAATTTTTATCTTTTAATTTTTTAAGATATGATTTTATATAATTTATAATTATGAATTATTTTTATAAAAAAATCTCAAATTGAATCTAATTGTCTCGATAGTTATTCAATGAGTGGACAAAATCCTTCACCAAATCATTCAAGAATTATGGACTCATTATAAAAATAATTGAAGAATTTTATATTTTTATATATAAAAAAACAATTACAATTCCGTTTTTAATTTTTTTATATATAAAAAATCAGCTCAAAAAACGTTCTACAATCCCCGTCGTACAGTTCCCGCCCACTCATCAGAAACCTTGCCGTAATCAACTAAAACAACTAGGGCCATTAAGTTCAACCAGACCCCACACATCACCGTCAAGCCAGACCTTAAATCCATCGCCACGTACACCCACACCCCCCCTTAAAAACCCGCCATTTGCCCTTCTCTTTTTCAAAATCTTTCAAAAAAACTCAAAACCCCATCTCTCTCTCTCTCTCTCTGCAACCAAAACCCTAGAAAATTCCGCTACACTCGCCCCCACCATGCACCCGCACTCGTACACCGTCGATTCCCTTTCCAAATCCCAAGACCTTGCCTCATCCATCTTCCACTCCTCCACTCCTCCTCAGATCTCCTCCGTCTGCGCCTCCATCGACTCTTTCTTGCACTCTCACTCCCCCGATCAATCCCGCTGCTTCTTCTCCCTCGCCTTCCCTACTCTAATCCGCAAGCTTTACGGCTTCGATGACTCAACGTCGCCGCCCAGCAAACAATCTAGCGCAGGTGGATGGCTCGACATTATCCACCTAGCAAACGACCCCGCTTTAACTTCTAGGGTTTTCAACTTCCTCTCTCCGAACAGCCTACTTTTCCAATCAATCTTCGCCGTTGATCGTCAGTATTTAGTCAATTACGCGTTCCCAATCGAACGGTTGCCGGAGTGGGCTCGGTTTATTCTATCAGGCGAAAAAGGTTGTCAGGTTTTAAACAATCTTTGCCCTCTTTTTAAAGATAAAGTAAAAGAAGATTCGATTAAAGGAGGAGGATCTTCATATTATCAAGTACAATTAAATTTATTTGAATATTTCATGTTCTGGTTCGCTTATTACCCTGTTTGTAAAGGAAATAGCGATAATTTGAAAAGTTTAGCAACTGAAAGACCAAAAAAGTTCAAATTAGAGAATTGGACATCTTCCATTCCGTGTTTTTCACATCCAAAACATGGAAGCGAGCGAAATGTGGAGGGCAATGATGATCTTTATATGCGGCTATTGTATGCATATTTGCGTGCGTTTGTGCCTGTTTGTGATTTGAATTCACACCAGCCTTATCGTGGTTCGCTTTTACATTATGGGTATGGAAATGATGGGTCAGTTTTGTATAGAGCGGAGTTTTTTGTTGACGTGTTGGTGAATTATTGGTTGGTTGATAGTGATTTCTCGCCGTTGAATGTTAATGTTTGCAAGTCATGGGGTTTGTCCTTTAAGTTGAGGTTGGTTCCAGGGGAGACCCCGCCGACACCAAATTTAGGTGAGGTGGTGAAGTTGTTGGTTAAGTATTTGAATTTGAGTGCGAGTGCAGTGAAAGAAGGGATTGAACATTTTGAGAATCCATCTTGGAGTAGGGTTTCTTCTGAGAAATCAAAGGATTTGGCTGCATCCATCAATAGCCCAATGCATGTGGTTGGCTCATGGAATGCTTGGATTCAGAGGCCGGCATATAGGTTTATTTTGAGGTCATTTCTATTTTGTCCTACGGGGACTACAATTAAGAATGCTTCACAGGTGTTTTCTGTGTGGGTTACTTATTTGGAACCGTGGAAGATTGGTTTGGATAATTTTGCAGAGCTTGATGCCATTATAGATGGGTCAGGGAACGATGTGAAGAAGGAAGGTGAGAAGAATGTAGAATGTGGCTATTCTTCTTCATGGCAGGGCTATGTACTGTCCAATTATCTATACTACAGTTCGTTGGTTATGCATTTTATTGGGTTTGCACACAAGTTTCTTCACACTGATCCTGAAATGATAGTCCAGATGGTATTGAAGGTTTGTCACTAAAAAATAAGCCTTCCCTGGGGTTAATGCTTTTCAGAATTTGTCTTTCCTTTCCATCTTTATTCTGGTTAATTTTCTTTCAGCATGTTTCCTGCTTTCTATGGTAAATCAATTCAGAGATGATTAGGACTGCTTGCTTTTGGACTTGACCATGATTTTCATTTTTGTTCATGTTCATCTCGCTCAGGGTTCTCACATGGTTTATATGATCTTTTATTTTTCTTTCTCTGAGCTACTTGATATTCCTGCCTGTTAATTGTCAGCCTTTCCTTTTCTGGGAATTTTTTTTTGGTTGGGGGGCTATGACCAGAGCTAGGATAGCTTCCGTAACTTTATGTGCTCTTTCTCTGTTTTATATTATGTATAATTTTGGGTTGTTATTCAGGATTTGAAATATCTCAGATTAATTTGCATCATTTCAAATCAGCATTCAAGTCTAGCTTGCAAAATATTCGTATTAGATTTCATGTACACTTTGTTGGACATGCACAGACGATGTTACATGTCACTTCTTTCATGTTTAGCCATCATTTCTTGACTTTACAAACCCCAATGCATTAATTGAGCAGTATTTCATCTTGGGTTTTAGTATCCATGGAGTGACGGACCAGTTTTATCCCATAATTCTCTTCTGCTCTGCACTTTAGACAAGAGATTTCATGTTTATAGGTTTTAGTCAGATGCTGATGGAGTCTTGTGACTCTGTCAGTGAAAAGAAACAAATAAGCTTCAGGATAAGGCACATGTACTGAGTTCTCTGGAGTTCTGCTGTGGATTAAAATTAGAAGGTTCAAGGCTTTACCTGGTGCTGGAAGTTACCTCCAGTGATCAGAAATGTAGTATTTGAGCATAAGCAGTGACTTGATGGCATGATGATGAATTTGTCTTCACATGTGATCCAGTCTAGTGAAGGTTGGTTAGTCTTCATTGCAGCACTGGCCTATACTTGTAGAATTTTCCTCGATAAGCTGAACTTAGAACTTATTGTAAGATGATCTGTTTATCATGAATAGAAAGTCATTTTGAGCGTAATTAATCATCATTCTTTTTGTTTAGAATGGGGAAACAAAAGGTGCTGTTCTATTTTTAGTAGATATATTTTGTGGTCGAATAAGTGTGTAAATTATATACAAAAAAATAATAATTTGTTCAAGCATTCAAGAATTCAAGCTTTTGCATGTTTACAATACTATCATGCGAGCATTAGCTGCATAATCACTTATCTCCATTGGAGATTTGGTGCAGATTGTTTTGCTTTAACCTTTACCATTTTATTTAATTCATACCTTGTGATTTCAGGTGATAAAAATACTGACATCATCTAAAGAGTTGACTGATCTTATAAAGAATGTTGATACTGCTTTTCATTCGCGACAAGCTGGGTCTGGCAAATCAATGCTTAGTAGTTTATATGGATATATTCCTTTAATTCGTGAACAGTTGCTGGTAGATTCATCCCTCTCCCTTTCTCTCTGCTCTGGTTTCATTTTTCTAATGTTGTGTTGAGACTAAACAATCGAGGCACTGGCCTTGCAATAAGTTTTTAATATTGAACCATACGGATCCTGTCTTTTTTAGTTCTTTATTGTTAATATCTTGAAAGTGTTTCTTGTAATTTCAATTATTTTACTTTATGAAATTCATGGTCTTGAGTTTTTTCCAACTACCTTTATCTGGTGCTAGGATTGGGAAGATGGTTTATGTGAGAGTGATGCTGATGGTTCTTTCCTGCATGAGAATTGGAACAAAGATTTAAGGCTTTTTGGTGATGGAGAAGATGGTGGACAACAGCTACTCCAGGTTTCTATAGTTGTTATTTATGAATTTGTATTTGTGTTGGGTACATTGATCTACCTTCTGACTATGGATCAGGATCTCAGTTGTTGGTTATGATGTTATTATTGCAGTTGTTCATATTGCGTGCTGAAGCTGAGTTGCAAGCCAACTCCGGTGATAATCTTGCATGCAACCTTCAGTGTATAGATTCATTAAAGTTGCAGATAAGCTGTTTGTTTGGTGGCCATACTTTGAAACAGATCTCATTTACGCCAGAAGTAAAACATGTGCAATCACGGGATGAAATATTTAAGCCCAGAAGAGTTTTCAACCATTCATCGCACAATGTCAAATACAAGGGTGACTGGATGAAGCGCCCCATTTCTGATGATGAGGTAGCATGGCTGGCAAAATTTCTTGTATGGCTATCAAGTTGGCTAAACGAGAATCTTGGGCTATATCAAGCAGAGAGAAGCAATGTTGATCCTAAATTGTCATATGTGGAGCCTCCAAGTGATGCAGGAAATGTGTGTGGATCCACAGAAATCATGAAAATGACATTATGTGCTGTTTGTTCTTGGTTTTTGATGTCGGGTGCTATGGTAGTGAGGCTAATGAGAAAGCATGGTGCAAGGGTGAACCTCAGGATGTTAGCATCAAAGAAGATTGTGATGGTTTTGCTCGCATGTTCTGTATTCCGTATATTGAAGAGAGTTTTTGGAACAAGTCAAGTGTAGATAAAGAGTGAAGGAACAAGGATACATGGATTGACAGAAGTATAAACTATAATGATAACATACTAATATAGAGAAAAGAAAAAAAGATGCAAAGGTGTTTTTCCTGTTCTTGCAGTGCTTGTTGCATTGAGTTTTTCGTTTGTCCTTTGTCCTTTGACCCTCTTGTAATTAAGCATGATTTTTGGGCGGTGTGAAAAATGTTTCAGGCCTTGCTTCCCTCCTGAATTTTCTTTCTGGCTTCTCTGCTCATGTATGCAGCACCGCAGTATCAACGATCTTTGTTCCACGCTCTGTTCATATTATAGTTCTTTCTAATGACTGAATCCCATGGTGCTTAGCTTTTAGCCTTTTACGCATGGTTCTTAAAACATCAGGTAAAATTCACCGAGTCTTCAAATATAGTAACTGGATACATCTCCTGTTAATTTTTTTTTTGATGGTTGCAAGGTTATTTCTGCTCAACTCATGAGATTAAGGGTAGTGTGGCGAGTTATTGAAATCTTGGTTTTTTAAAAAAAGGTTATAATTTGAAGTTTCTTTTTTGTTTTTTTTTTTATTTTAAGTTCCTAAAATGTTAAAAGAATTGGCCAGTGGCTAGGAGCCTTTTTGTTGCGGGCGATGAAGGCATGAGGACAGGAGGACCCTTAGCATGTGATTTGCCCCAGTTCAGGATCAAATTATTTTCAGCAGGATTAATACGTTTGGAAACGCGGTGTAAACTAAACTATATTTTTTAAAAATTTAATTTTTTTTGTTAAAATTTAATATGTTTTGTATGTTGTAGATCGTTTTGATGTGTTGATATCAAAAATAATTTTTAAAAAATAAAAAAAATCATTGGCATGTATTTAAGCACGAAAAATTATTTAAAAAGTAACCGCAACTACACTACCAAATACACTCGAAATCATTAACAGTTATATTTTAAACCAAAACTCAACTTTTATCATAATTATTTTCCCCTGAACTACCAGGCCAATTTACTTTTAAGACAAGTTGCTAGTTTTAAAGCATGTGTTATGCTGAAAATAGAATTTCAATTTAATTTTTAACATAGTAGAATAGCTTATTAATATTATAGATTTGTTTTATTATATCATGTTTTTTTAATTGAAAAATACAAAGATTTTATTTATATTTAATAAATTAATTTAAAATAATTGAATCTATTAACTATGAAAGAGTTGTTAGTGCTATTTAGATGAATATATAAATATTTAACATCCATTTTTCTTTTGAATTTATGCATTTTTGTTTTTTATTTATCTTAAAGGTTATTTTTTCTCATAAAAAATGATTATTTTTTCCAAATATATCATACACATACAATTTATTCATATCAAATAGTTAATCTATCTTTGAAACTTTATAAAAAAATAAAAATTAATAAAAAAACAACCACTATTTAAAAAACAAAACAAAATTAGAGACAAAGGGTATTAATTTAAATTGAAATAAAAAAACTAAACTAAACTAAAAAAATACTCTTAAAAGAGGGAGGGTATTAATTTAAAATCTTATAAAAATAAATAATGTTTTTACATATGGTCGGACAAATTGCATAGTATTACTCATTTGTTAGGAGAGTTGATAAACAAATACAAATATTTGATTTTACTTTTGATATTGAGATATACCATAAGACCTATAAATTGATTCAAGATCAGACTATTAATATCTTGATATAAAAAAACAATAATTCTCAATAAAATTAGTTAATTAAGGTCAAATCTTATTCATTAGAAATCATACATGTACTTTTTGATGCATATAATTCATCAAAAATCAAGAAAAAAAAAATCAATATGTAAATCTCATTTAATGAATAATAGATGGTTTTTCTTCTATTTTTCAAGAAAGATAATTTTTTTTTTATCTGCTTACCTATAAATATAAAAAATCATTAAATCTATCAAACTTCTCATTGATTTATTCTTTCATCATCGGGGTCTATTTGATGGATTGGAAAAAAAACTTGCTAATACTTATGATATAAAACAAAAGTAAAAATTTAATGGTATTCAATAAAATAACATCTAAAATATATTTTTATTAATTAAAAAAATTAATTATTTTTTTAAAATGTAAATGTAAATTAATAAAAAAAATTAGGTTAGATGCATGGGCCTAGCTTTAATTAAAAGCCTAGACTTGCATGAGCTTTTTATATTTTTTATTTTTTTGTCACAAGAGTAGACGACATATTGTTTGCTCTTTTTTTATTATTTTTAAACATACAACTTTTAAAAGCAGATGATGCATCGTCTACTTCTTTTTATTTTTTATTAAGTAGGCGACTCTCACAAATAGATGACACTTTGTTTGCTCTTTTTTTTATTATGCAATCGACAACTCACCTATTTTTTCCCAGAATCCGGCCACCACTATGAAGGCTGAAAAATGTAGTATGTTAGTTTCTTTTATATATATCATTTTCATCTATTTTCACCCAAAAACACCTAAAAACCAATATAAACCATCCAACAATTCCAAAACAACACAAATGACTAAACAAAAAAAATGAAAATAAACTAAATCCTAAAAATCAAAATCAAACTTGATTTGTCTATCCCATCATGTTTAGAGGAAGAAAACCACGACGATCAAACTCTTCTTGTTAAATGAAATCTTTTGACACCAAACTTGACAATTTTGGTTATAAGAATTGTGATAATTTGCCATTTTTTTTCTCTTTTATGCTATTTTCTAGTGAGTTTTTATCTACTTTCTCAAAATCAAAGATTGAAAAATAAACAAAATAAAATTTTGGATTGAAATGAATTGTATCATGAATTTAGGGTTAACCATATATTTTCTCTGTGTCTTATATTCCAGTCTTTTTTCTTTTGATTTTATGTTTTAACCATAATTTCTAACTTAATTTTATATAATTAAGCTATAGATATTACCGCATAGGTTTTTAATCACCTATAGCCAACTATTGATGAATTTAATATGTTTGTTAAAGATTTTAATGTTGTAGGAATTTTTACATATCATTTGAAGTCATTTGGACTCCTTGGATGCAAACAAGACTTGTAGATGCCTAAACTCAATTTAATGTAATTAATTCTTTATGAAATCTAATCTGACATCATAAAAAAAATTTAATCCAAAAATATTTTTATTGCTAAATTCATCATCCAAAGTATTTTAATTGCCAAAACATATATGGTGATAAATAAATTATGAAAAATCATGTTTACCATATATTTTGGTTAATCACTCAATTCATTTTAAAATTAAGAGTAAAGCTTTTTATCCATTTTGAGCTAAAAAGAACTCATCACAAGTGGTCTTATACTTTTATTTATTCTTAGATAAGGGTCAAATTTGTGATTTTAGAAGCAATGTGTTCAATACTAAGTTGTTTTCACAACAACTCTTCTTCTCTCAATATTTAGGACATAATTATTTCTAATATTTAAAAGAACACTTGGCAGAAAAAGATCTCTTATTCTTATTTTTTTTAGTAACGATAAAAATGAGTTTTTTCCCTCTAAATATCCTTTTAATCTCGTGAGAACAAAAAACTCTCTCAATTTTTTTTATTTATAATTTTGAGCCTTGAAAAAGATTGTAATACGTTAATATTGAACCTTGAGAAAAAAACATAACATCTTTAATCTTGATCCTTGAAAACGATCATACATGATTTTTTAATTTTGATCTTGGAAAAAAGATTAGTATAATCAGTAATGTTTTTCCTGCTAAAAAAACCTTTGATTGATAATGATTACTTGAATAGAGGTTCAAATAGTAAAGTAGGCGTTATCCAAACTACTATAAAAATTGGCGCGTCTCTCTCTTTCTCACTACCCATCTCATTGTATTTGTGCATTGATTAATTATGTATTCTTGTTGTTGAAAACTATGGTTATTTTATTAAAGTTATAAAGTTTAATTTAACCCTAATTCACCCTTTTTTTAGTTATTTTGGTGTTTCAATAGAATGTTTCAATTGAATAAAAAAAAATTGAAAAAAAAAAGAGTCCAATTGTTTTATAGTTCATATGAACAACAAAGAAATTACGTATACACCTTAATTCTTTTAGTATATGTTATAATGTTTTTGCTTATTATCTTTACAATATTATTTTATCCATTTTAATATTATTTTTGGGATTTAGATTTTAAGAATTATTTTAAAAAATAAAAAAATATTATTTTAATATATTTTCAAGTGAAAAACAACCGCAATTACATTTTCAAACTCGTTCGAACACAGGATTTGACTACAAATATTTGATTCCTTCTCCTCTTTTTGGTTTTTTTTTTTAACTTATATCACCCTTAAAATCCTGCAATATAAAGATTTTTCTTGTCAATTTTCTAAAATCCAAAACGACAAGAAACATAAGTTTCCTTTATTTTATTTTCTCTCTTTCTCAGTTTCACTCATTGTCTAGGCAACCAAACAATAGATCTTGACATGCTACTGCTCTTTTTTCTACACAAAAACATAAAAAATAACCCCATTGTAGATCTAATCACAATACCTGCAGTAATTTCTAGTGTCTAGTAGAAAAAAATTATAGTCCAGAATAATATATGTAAAGTCAAGGAACACACTTACAATTCCTCTATACAGGAACAATTCCATAAAAAATCATAACCTTAAAACAGATAAAGAAAGCAAAGTTGCAACTGCTGTATTAGGGTTATTGTAAGATATGAATAACATAATTGTCTTTGCTAATAACTTCTATATGATTAAATTTTATTATTTAGTATTGGGTTGATTGTCAATTGATTTTCGTGTTTTTTTATCATGTAATAAAATCATAAAATTCAACTTAATAAAACCTATAACACAGGTCGCGGGTTTGACGAGTTGACCAGAATTAACCTAATCTATTTTTTTCCTTTGATTTTTTTTTTTTTGGACTTATTAAGTCGACAATGTCATGTTAAGAAAAATTTCATATGATTTAATTTAAAATATGAACTAAGCAAAAAGGTCTAGAGGAGGTTTTAAGTTTAACCCGTTAAATAATAATACTAAAACATTTCTACTGTTTAAATAGTATTTTTTACATTAAAAAAAATGTTTCAATCCAAACTTAAGCATGGTGCCGGAAATAACCTGTAAATGCTACTTGATATGCAAACAATGCCATTGCATAAAAAATCTAAGAATGGAGAGAGTTCAATATATATATTAAAACGTATTTTGAAGGGTAGTGATCCAGCTGCTTAATGATTGGACCGGGATCAATGCCTTTTGGGTTTTATAGGCCTTTTATGATGGGTAACTGAACGGGTCTGTAACTGGGTTAAATGCCTTGTAAAACGGGCAAGGCCCATTTTGCCATTAGAAACACGATGTCGTCGCGTCCTTCTTTTTATCTTTTTTTTTTCCTTTGAAAGGAGACGGCAGTGTCGCAGACGCCGCCCTCTCTACGAGCAAGCGAAAGGCTCTTCCCAACACGTCGAAATTTAATACTACAGCCAATAAAACAATGACACGTCATCTTTATTCCGCGTGTAATCCATCCGGCATAGAACACCCATCACTTGAACCCGTTTGGTATTGCGTAATTGCTGTTTTTTTTTATCTAGAAAAATATAAAATTAATATTTTTTAAAATTTATATATAAAATAATTTTAAAATATTATTTTTTAAAATATATTCTTAAAACACAAAAACAGATGGAATTTCCCAGCAGGCCACCGAATTGCCTAACTCTCGAATGCAAATCAACAGAAATCGAAGTACTTTTTCGTAATTTAATATTTCCCTATTTAGCTCACCAACACCCAAAACTTAAACTTAAACCCCCTTTTTATTAATATTATTATTTTTTTCTAAGATTTTTTAGGAAAGAAAAAGAATCGTTCAATTTCGCCGTGACTCTGTTTCTGTTAATTTCTTAGATTAGATTAGATTAGTTTTTGTGTATGTGAAAGTGAATGGAATCATTTTGTGTGATCTCCATAAGATAATTAAACGACTTAGTTTTCTTTCATTCTCGATCTCTCTCACTCTGCTTCTGTAATCCTAGCGTCTCCATGGCTGCACCTTTCTTCTCTACTCCGTTTCAACCTTACGTTTATCAGGTACACAATTTCTCTCTGTTTTCACAATTACGTGTATATAATTGGTTGCTTAGGTCAACGAACAAAAACTAAATTGATGGATGTTTAATTTAGGGTTTTAGTGTGGTTTGGTGTTTGATCCGTTTCCTCATTGAGTAGTGTAAGTGAGTTTGTTACTCAATTTGATATAAATGTGATCTATGTTTCCTAATGGAACAAGATTTTGTGTATATTGGGATTTTTTTATAGCTATAGAATTAAGGAATGTTGTGGAATTGGCATCGCTTAATTTTAAATGGGTTTGTCTTACATTTTAAGGTTCTCACCTCATCAGCAAACATTGATCAGAAATCTAGTTATGTAAACTCTTCTTCCTGTGGTTCTTGCTAGCTCAGTCTTCGATGTTCTTAGGAATTAAGTTTGGTTCTTCATTGGCTAGTGCCTACATCAATATGAAAATGAATATGAATATAAAGATTGTGTAATCAGAATGGATGAGGAGGGAGCTATTGGATGAAGATATAAGAAGAATGTGCTGAAGAATACAATAAAATAGGAATGATTAATATGGCTAATAAAAGGAAAATAAAATGTGATTTGAACAGAGTTTGTTCCACGTGGAAAATGTTATGAACCTTTTATTTTAGGAAGTCCTACTGTGGTGTAATGTTTTAAACTGATTTTAAATGGATAATTTATGAATGAAATTTCACCATACAATTTATATCATTGATTATTAGTATAGATTGAAACCAATGTGCGGTGGTGTTGGTCCACCATATGCTATGTTTGGGATATTTGCTTTAGTTGTTTCCACTTGTTTTCTTTAGGAGAGCAACAAAATTGATTTGTGTTGATACGTGGTTTACTTGCTAGTCCTGTTGATATCAGTTGCTCTGGTTTGGTATCATCAGTTCTGTCCTCTTTTGAAGTCTAGTTTGATCTGAAGATCACCAATTTATATTGCCTCCTTTGTTGTTGAGTGTCTATATTTGATTTGCTAATATTACATACACTGCATAATCTCACGATGGGGGATAATGTGATGTAGAATCATCAAGATGCTGTGATACCTTTCCAGATTTTTGGGGGTGAAGCTCAAGTAGTTCAGGTGCGTGTGATAATTATCTCTTGCTATATGCCCACTCTTTTTTGCTTCCCTGCTTTAAATTTCTTCTTTGGTTTTGATTTGTGAATCCATCAGATTATGTTGAAGCCACAAGAAAAAGTTATTGCAAAACCAGGTAAGGTGATCAAAACGCTGTTTTCTTTATGGCTTGTACAATTCTGTGTTAGCTTTGCAGCTGACTGATATTTTATTTGTGTTTATCTTCTGCATTTAAATGATTAAACACCCCTTTCATTCACTATTACTATGCTGCGTGGAACTAACATCCAGGTAAACTGCAGGCTCTATGTGCTTTATGTCTGGGTCAATTGAAATGGAGAATGTTTTTATCCATGAAAATGAAGTAGGTGTCTGGCAGTGGTTTTTTGGCAAGGCTGTTACCAGTGTAGTCTTCCACAATCCTGGTCCAAGTGATGGATTTGTTGGAATTGCTGCACCTTCTCTTGGAAGAATCCTCCCGGTTTGTCCTTCCAACTGTCAAGTTCTGAGATGCCTTTTTTTTTTTATCTTGTGTTGTAAAGCTCGTGATCCCAAATTTTGATTTAATACGACTAGCCATTGGTTTGTAATTTGTCTGGTCTGGTGTTTGTTTGTTCTGCAGATTGACTTGGCAAAGTTTGGAGGAGAGATTTTATGCCAGGTAAAGCTAATTCACACTTTTGTTTGTGTCCCTGGTTTTGCTGATAATAATCTTGTCTTTTAATGGTATTGGACATTTTGCAAATGAAAAACCTTGTATACTCAAGTCTTCTCCTATTATATGATTTTCAAAGTGAAAGTATGTCCTTTTCTCCTTACTTTTTAACCTGCTGCAAATTTATTAGTTGTGAAATTGTTGCGTAGCCAGATGCATTCCTTTGTTCCGTCAGTGATGTGAAGGTCAGCAATACAGTAGATCAGAGGGCACGTAATGTCATGCCTAGTATAGAGGTGAGATTTTGTTGGTTGTCAGAGCACTCTCCACACTGAAGGTTCAGTTTTGTCTGTTTGCCTTTGTTGACTGACTGTCATGGTCCTTCAAGCGGATTTTTTTCTTTTTTTCAACCTGTCTATATGTGTACTTTCCTCAAGTCTTCCGATTTATTTATTTGACGGGGATATTGATGCTTCTCTAGGGATTTTTAAGGCAGAAACTAACTGGACAGGGACTTGCATTTATTCTTGCTGGAGGATCTGGTATGTATTTTCTGACATCTTAGGAACTATTAAGGACATATAAAAGTATGGGTCTTCCCTCAATACTACTCTATGCATTTGGATCAGGAACAGCTAGCCTCTTAGGCATATCTCTGTGGGTTGGAATATCTTGGCAGGCTTCAGTGTCAGGCCATGCTTGTTTCCAACACCCACTCACTTGTTTCCTTTCTGTTCTTCTCTTTATAATGTCATTTTCCTCTTTCACTGCTTTAACCCTTTTTGTGCTTGATCTTTGATTATATATACTTTTTCATGAATGTGTTTACTGTTTTTTCCTTTTTGTCACACGAGTTTCTGGATCCATCCCGTTTTGCATTGACCCTGGCAGCTTTATGGCTTTCATTTTTGCTAGTTGCACAGAAAGTTCTTGAGGTGGGTGAGGTATTAGCTGTTGATGTGTCTTGCATTGCCGCCCTTAATACCACTGTCAATGTTCAAATCAAGTACAATGGGCCCGTGAGACGGGCAGTCTTTGGGGTTAGTCGCTCTTTTTTATGGATTTCACTCTCCATCTCTATCGTCATTTTTTTGTTTACTTTAGTCTTTGCTTCTCAAAGCCCCTTATTTTTAATGACGCAGCAGACTTCCTTCTTTATACTGTGCTTGTCATTCAATCATAGTAATCAGTTAGTACTCAAGGCTTCTTGCCTAATGTGATATTGTTAGTTGGCTGAGTTAGCCTCTTTGCAGTGTCGGCATACGTCAGGTTAATCCTGAACAGAAAACAGATAAAATTTGACTTTGACCATGCCATAAGGTCCTTTTCATGTCTTGGTAGCAGCAAAATATAACAATGCAGGACCTTTGTCATTTTTCATATAGGAAATAGACTCGCTAATTTGCTTTAATTTTTATCTGACGTCAAGCGCACCAGGTTACCCTTCTCTGTTTCTGCACAATGAAACCCAAGTGCTCATTTTCAGGGACCCAAAAACCACAATATAAAATAATGAATTAATGTGGAGATTGCTTCTTTGTTTGTGAAAAACACCCTGCATTGCTTGAATTAGATAATTAACATTTTGCAAGAATTGGCTGTTCTTAACCTTGTCTTTGAAATTGCAGGGTGACAATTTAGTAACAGCCACTCTAACAGGACCAGGCATTGTCTTTATCCAAAGTTTGCCCTTCCGACGGTTTTCCCAGCGCATTGCTAGGTAACAATCATTTTGCAGCATGGCTACAGAATTCTGATTTGCTTTCTTATATGCAATGAAAGTTGTTACTGAGCAACGATTGAATATTCAGTTTTCATCTTTTGTTTTTTGTCCGTTCTCTCCATTTGAGGTTTATAAAAGTTAATTGCTCTCCATTGCAATTGACAGGGCAGTGACATCCCCAAACATGAGAGATAATCCAAAGTTCTTTGTGCAGATTGCGATTTTCTTCTTTCTGGCGTATGTTGTGATTGTATCTTCGTTAATCTTGACCGATGTATGAACTCTTCCTTTACTTTCTTTTCATTTTTTTTTATTAAACCCCACATTATAGCCCTTGATCAAGCGTGTTGCTGCAGTTTATTTAATTTGAATATAATCAGATCAATACAAACAAGGGGTTTGAATGGGTCTTCTTGGATTTGTATATTCTGTTCGTTATGTTTCTTGATCCGAGGGAAAAACATACACTTGGACTTCTTATTACTGTTGAAGTAAGAAACTCTGGGAGTTGTTACAAAGTGGAGCGGATACAGGGACTGGCATGGTGATCGCCCTTGTATCTCAAGAGATTGTTATGGCAGTCATTGACTTTGACCGCAACGTTGATGCATAATTTATGTTTTTGAGACAGTGATCTAAATAGAAAGAATGATGTCATTTTTCACGGTTCTAATAAAACAAAACAAAACAAATTAGGTTATTTATGTATTTAGTTGCTTTGAAAATAAAATTTAACTAGACGATTTTGTCGATTCAAATTGAAATCATCACGTGCATTGTGCATGACTGTTAATTGTAATAGAAATAATCATATAAAATCAAATCTTAATTTTAATATATATGACAACAAAAAATTGAGAGGTTGATTAGTACCGGGTAAAATTACTTTTACCCTCTTAACATTTGAACGTGGTTTCGCTTTTTCTCAGTAGTTTTAAAATTTATATTTTATATATTGGGTAAATACAAGATTTAAATTTTAATGAAAAAATATAAATATCCTCTTATATAATCTAACCCCAAAGAAGGGAACGACATATCAATCCAATGTACATGAATATCAATTTTTGATTTTCGATTCTCCCTCTCCACAATCTTCTCTTCCTCTTCATAAACTAAAAACCCAACACAAATTAGAACAACCTCTTCTCTTTGTAATTGATTTGTTTTTCTATTCTCTAATGGAATTCTTTTCTCATCTAAAAGTTACCAAAACTCAGGTCTGGGATTCAACCTGAAACATTGATGTCAAGATTCACACCAAATTTTTTTTTTGGTTAAATATTGGTAATGTTGAATTATGTACAAAAACTATCTTTTCATTTCATAAAAAATACCCAATTTTTGTACAGAAATCTCGTCAATCCTGAACTAGCAAAACCCTACCATATGAATTTTTTTTTGTTCAATCACAATATTTAGGATCTTCAACATTTTTTGCAATTTATAAATGAATTATTGTTTTTCTTTTCAGAGACCCTAAAAAAACCTTCAAATCTTCTTTATGCAAGATGTTGTTCATATGAAACCTAATTTTTTTAATCTATAATTAACTTTGTTATGTTGTTCATATGAAACCTAATTTTTTTAATCTATAATTAACTTTGTTTAATCTTTATCTAATATTTAATTAATTGTTTGCAGGAGACAAGTGTCATATTTCATTGTGCACCATGGCAGTGAGACCTTTATAAAAAAAACAGTGGCCCTAACTATTTATTTTACATAGACATGTGGCTCATCTACAAACACTTCTTTTTTGTTGAAGGGGTTCAAATTCAAGATGATAGAGGAAATCAAGTTTTTTTTTTTTTATGATACTTCAACATTAAAGATGTTGTCTTTGCATGAAGATGAAGAAGAAATCCATATATACATTGATGCAAATCTAAAAGGTAATCCTCTAACTTTTTAAATGCCTAAATGCTACTGTAGTAAACCTAATGATGTTATGCCACGTGGTATAAGTATTTTTCTACTTGTAATAATGATAATGATAATAATAATAATAATGATGATAAAGTAATTAATTGATGAAGATGATATTGGTGAAGGTGATCAAGATGTTGGCAGTGTTGATGTAGGGTGTTATTATTGATGAAAATGAGTATGATAGTGATAGTATGGATGATTATATTTCATAAGATGGTGAGAGGTTTGAATTCTCCAATGAAGATGAGAATGAATAAATTGACAACATTAATAATGATTTTAGTATGGAAAATACATATGATGATGTTTTTAATTTTAAGAAGGAATGGAAATTAAGTAGTGAAGATAATGATGATGTTCCTTTAAGTGACAAATCTAGTAGAAGTAGTGAGGATGAGATTAGTACAAGTAAGAAAGACAATTTAGATCTAACCTTTAAATTTAAATACAAAAGAATTAGGATTTTGGTTAATGGGTCAATAAATTTTAAAGAGTGTCAAATATTTAATATTATTCATCACTTCAAGTGTGTCGAGAGAATATGAAGTGAACTATGGCTATCATCTTAAAATAACTATCCATCAAAAGGAGAAGTTGGGTGCAAATTGTTTGAGTAATGGGTGCACATGAAAGATTTATGTCTCATTTGTACCTAGTAGCAACTAATTCAACATGAATAACAAAAAAATATTGCATGTTATTATTGTTTACCCAAACATATTAGGGTCTTTACACCATTTAAAAAGCTAAGTTTGGGATAAAAATCCACCCAATACAATTGTGGAATTTATAGGAAGGAGATTTAAAGAGTCTAATTAAATACCTGTATTTATACTATAATATTTATAGTTAATAAATAGACTATGGTTAGGTATAATTTGAGATCTTGGTTGTTCTATATATGTTAGGAGTATATAACTTTTTGAACAATGAGATTTAGGTATAGATTGTATGCAACACCCTATATCATTTATCATGTTTGTATCTCTCTTAATGTCATTTATTACACTCTTGTATTCATAATTATATCTTATAAATAAAAGTTAATGTGATAATACAAAAAATATGATCTTTTTTTTTCTCGATTCCCTCAATTTCTATTTAACTCACTTTTCTAGTGGTGTCTTACTAGATCAAATCATCAATAATCTTTGGCAACATATTAAGATAGTCAATATTAAATCTAAGTATTGAGAAATAAACAAGAATTATTACGGTACAAGTAAAGTTTACTAATAATTTTTAGGGTCAAACAATATCAAATTGAAATCTTAATTTATATTGCCCTTGTCAGTTATATTTCACACATGTGGTATAATCACATGCTACAATGTCATCTCCTTTTCCATGAAGCATATATCTTCATTATTAATAATACCATATAAATGATAGCTTGGGCATACCCAATATCTAACTTTGAGTTCATTTATCTACTCATTCATTTTTGACTTGTCATTACTCATATTTTATGATAAGACATATAAAATGATACTTCAAATAGTTATTAATAATGAAAAAAATATAACATATATAATGTGATGACCTTTTAATTTATTTACAATCAAAGTCATATCTTATATTTTAAACTTAGCTCTTTATTATAATATGCTTAAAGTTTTCTCATCTCCATTATCACGAGATAATAAAGATTATTATTTGTATGAGAAAACTAATAATCTCTTATCTTTCAGACATACTTTTTATAGCTTTCAATAAATGTGTTAAACACAAATATTTATGTATATATGTTTTATAACTTATGTGATCAAGCATAAATAGTATTTATAAAATATTCATAAACATCATTAAAAAAATAAAATCAAGTATATGTACATCAGCTAGGGGTGACAAAAAACCCAAAAAATCGATTAAACCGAGAAAAAAAAATTAACCGAAAAAACCAAACCGAGAAAAAAAACCTAACCGATTAAAAAACCCAAAAGAATTTCCGGTTCGGTTCGGTTTCGGTCTTAAATGCCTAAAACCGATTGAACCGGAATGAAACGAACCAGTTCAACCACATAACTGACTATAAAAAAAAGTAGTATAAATAGTTACCAACCTAAACCCTAAAGCAACACACACTCGCAACCGCCCCCCTTTTTCTTTGCCTCCGTACATCTTATTTCTCCATCACATTCTCTTCTCTCCCTAGCAACAAATTCATGAACTTTAGCCGCCCCTCACCCCTTATTTTTTCTCTTTACCTCCATGCATCTTATTTCTCCATCACATTCTCTTCTCTCCCTAGCAGATCTGTTTTTCTTAAAACGCGAATTTGAGCCCTCATTTGGATCCAACTCGCTCACTATGGACAGATCTGTTTTCCTTGCCATCGTGATTAATCTCTAGTTTCTATTTTTCCTTGATATTTTGTGGGTTTTTGCTTTTTTTATTATGTTGTAATTTGCGACTTTAGTTGTAAACTAGAACAAGTTCTTGAAGAACAAAAACGAGATTTGATTCTCGGTTTTACCGGTTTTTGAACAAAAAAAACCGAACCGAAACCAGTTGGTTTGAACCGGTTTTGGTTTTAAATTTTAAAAAATAATAATTTTGGTTTGGTTAATTTTTTCAAGTGAAAACCAAACCGAACCGAAAATGATCACCCCTAACATCAGCATCTACACAAACTCAATAAATTAATATGTTTATTGAAAACATCCTCTTCTAGAATCTTTGTAAATAGATTTGCAACCATTTTTTATGTAGAAATGTAATTTATGTTTACTTCTTTATGTGAAACCATGTCTTTGACAAAGTTATACTTGATATCTACGTGTTTAGCTTTTTTTTTTTCTGTGATACTTGGAGTCTTTTGTATATGCTATTGCATTTTAACTATAATAATTCACTAGCACTAGGTTAATAGAACTATCATACACTTATAAAGAAACTAGAAAATGTTTCAACCAAATAGCCTTTTGCATTACAGCTGAAAATGCTACAAATTCAGCTTCTGTTATGGAAAAAGGCACAAGCTAGAAAATGTTCTTACTATTCCATGATATAACACTATTATTTAATAAGAAAACATATGTAGATGTAGACTTTATTTTATATAAATCTCCTCCCCATTTAACATCAATATAACATTTCAAATGCAAAACTTTTTGTGCCTTTTAAATACCACAATATTCTCTTTATTTCTTTCCAATATGCTTGCACTGGGATATTTGCTTACCAAAATAACAACATAATATACATCAAGTCTTATACATATCATAACGTATATCAAATTTTTAATTGCATTAGCATTAATAACTTTGCTTATTTACTCATTTTCTTATGGAGACTCAAGACATAGATATTTACTCAAGGCTTCACTCTATAAAAATGAGTATTTGTGTATTTGTAACTTTTGATTTCATGAGTGTTTTAAGGAATTTAGTCTTTTAAAATTCTTGAAATAAACAATCACATTTCTCATTTATATAGGTGATTTCTTATTAAGAGTTTTGTTATGCTCTATTGTGTAAGTAAACATATAAGAATAATTAATATCACATATAACCAACACCATTTTTCATCATATAAATAGATGGGAAATTATTATTTTTAAGTACTATTAAGAGTGTTAAATAACTTAGTTTTCTCTTTAAACTTAGATATTAGGATCTCAGTAAACTAGGTAGGTTTCTATCATGATACTCTTTCATCTCTAAAGGATTTAAGATCATTTTCCTTGAAGAACGATATATAAACTCTATCGTTAAATATTTAGTTAATAAACACATAATATATTATTTTTTTACATATTAAATGATGTAATTTCATTTGAGAGTGAGTTTTTTAAAATATTATATCTACAATGTATATGCTAGACTTACCATTATACATGATATTTTATATCCTTTCAATTGTTGATTGATTATCATAATGGACACAAATTATTGTCATTGGTTTTAGCCAACATGGAAAATCCTCTAAAAAATCTTAGTGTTACTTAGTTTCCTTTCCACCTTTATTAAAATCAATAAGCTCTAATTTCATCATAGATCTAACACACAACTACTTTTGTAAGCATGAAGATATTTAATGGATTTTATATCCATAGTGTTGGATATCCCATTCACATCACTACAACCTTTTAATACCATCAGATATCCGATATAGTGTAACCTATAGTT
Organism: Populus simonii; assembly: GCA_007827005.2. NCBI lineage: Eukaryota > Viridiplantae > Streptophyta > Magnoliopsida > Malpighiales > Salicaceae > Populus > Populus simonii. The sequence goes on from CM017464.2 coordinate 14,678,248, forward strand.
CAAGGTATATATTATAAATTGTGTATTAATTATTCATACATAGATTATTGGTAAATCTACTAAGTTTGCTAACAAGTATGCAACATCTGGTCATATATAATTTATAACATAAATCAAATTTTTATTCAAAAATATTCTAATTGGTGTATTCTCTCACATTTATTTTGGACAAATATACACTTATGTATATTGTGTTTTAACAGTGTTATTATTACCTTTAGACAATTTATCAAGAATTTTTTTAAAGTAATTAGATTAAGACAATACTAATTTATTAGATATTATTAAAAATTTTATTTGTAGTATAACATTTGTAATACCCAAGTCTTTCAGTCAAAACTTATTAGTTAACATATTCTTGGTAAACTTGATCATGTATTTAATGTTGTCGCCTAAAATTAATATATCATCCATATAGAGATACTTAATGAAATAATTATTATCTGTGTTTATATATATATATATATATATATATATATATATATATATATATATATAAAATAACCTCATTAATTTTAAACTCATTTGATAACATAACATTGTCAAACTTCTTATTTTATGTTTAGGATCTTGTTTCAAGTCATATAAAGACTTGACAAGCTTATAAACTTTTTTTCTTTCAATTTAACAATAAACCTCTCGGGTTATTCCATTTAGACCTCTTCATCAAGGTTACCATTTAATAAAGTTATTCTTATATTTATTTGATATGTTTCAAACTTGTTAATAGTTGTGATGAATATTAATATCCATATGAAAGTTATTCTTGACATAGGTAAGTAAGTATCAAAATAGTCCTCACCTGCTAATATTTTACTTTTAGATGGAAAATCTACTACCTTTCATGCATGACTTTACATTATTTACTCAATTTTACTATTAATTATCTCCTTTTAATAAAAAAAAGTTTCAGGGTAGAACAATGCCTCAGAGTAATTTTATGTTTTATTTTTTAAAAAATAAGTTAGAAATCACAATCAAACATTTTTTTTTTATGTTTTTATCCTCTTAATCCTTTTCATCTCAATTTCATCATCTTTTATTTGATGATGACCTCTTGAGATTTCTTTATTTATCCTTTTAAGTGAACGAATTTATTGTGTTTTGTAAAAATGAAACACCTATTTAAAGAATATAAATTGCTTGATTCATTATTATATTGGGATGAGTACTCAATATTAACTTGTGTATAAGCAATTGATATATACTACTATTATAAGCATATCCAATAAATATATAATTCATAGTATTAGATCATATCTTTACCTTTTTATGATTAGGTATCACCACTTTAACAAGCTACCCCTATATTTTGAGGTATTTATAGGAAGATCTTTTTCCTTTTCATAACTTATATAGTGTCTTTTTCAATTTGTTATGAGATACATTGTTAAGAATATAATTGACAGCTAAATTGCCTCCCTTCGTCAATTTTAAGGTGTTTTTAAATTTATCACCATAATATTCATCATTTTTTTTTAGATTTTGATTTTTATGTTCAATAATGTCATTTTGTTGAGGTGAATAATGTATCATTGTTTGGTGGATATTATCATTTTGAGAACAAAATCCATAAAAATATCTCATATTCTCCATTTATATCACTTCTTGCCATCTTTATCTTTTTGTTAAGTTAATTTTCAACTTTATTCTTGTAGTGTTTAAGTATTTTAAAAGCCTTATCTTTGCTTCTTCGCAAATAAATTTAACAATATCTTGTGCAGTAATCTATAAAAGTAATATGATATATTTTCTCATCTCTAGTATAAATTTTAAATCACCAATAAATTAAACCTAAAGGTTATATTTATAATTTTTTTTAAACCTAAAGGTTCACTATTTTTTTTAATTGTTTGAAAATAAATCTTTATAAATTTTGATTTTACGCAAATTTCCTACTTATAATTTTTCTAGAAAAATCATAATTAGTAATAAATGAAGATTAATAATCTTTGTATAAAATTATAATTCAAATGTCTCAACTTATCATGTTATATATCACAAGACATCACTAAGTAAGAAGAAGAGACATTTTTTTATTATTATTCTCATTATTTGTTATAATGGTTATTATATTCATTTTAAAGAGGTCATCATATAGATACTATTTTTTCAATCAACATATAAATTTTTAAGAGTACAAATAAATTTATCACTCTCAAATACCATTTTGAACTTATTTTTATATAACAATGAGAGACACTAAGTTCTTTCTAATGTTGGCAACATGCAACACATTGTTGAAGATGAGAAACTTCTCAGAAGTCACGTTTAATATGAACTTTCCAATACCTTATACTTTTGAGATTTGAGAGTTTCTCGTATATTTTTTCATCACCCACCTTTTAGAAAGTCGAGAGCATCCTCCTCACGTAAAAAAAAAAACATGGCTTATAGTTCTAGTGTCTATCCATCACTGTTCAGGATTACTCACAAGATATATCTTTGAGACATGTTTATTATGACAGTCTCTAAAAAGGTCTTCCATTTCAACAATATTTGCATGTGCGACCTTTTTTTCTTAGGACTTTCTTACTTGGTTATAGATAAAGCATTTGCCATTAATTATTTTTAGCAATACCTTTGCTTTTTATAACAAGCATTTTGATTGTTTTTCTTATAGGGCTTTGTCACTTGTTCAACCATGTTTTTCATGGTGGCCATCGAGAAGGAGTTTACTTTTTTTTTTTCAACAACTTGTTATCATCTTTTATCATCAACCTTAAAATGAGATCTTCAACTCCCATTTTATTTCTCTTATATTTAGGGTAGTTCTTAAAGTTTTTCTAAGATGGTGATACCTTCTCAATAATATTAGCTGCTTATAAACATTCATTCAGAATTATCCACACATTATGAATATCTTGTAGGATGAATTAAAAATCTTGAACTTGACTCGTCACTATTATTGAATCAACCATTTCAAAATTAAAAAATTTGTTGACTATGATTTTTTTTTTAAATCACCATCCTCATCCTTATATTTCCAATCCAATGATTTCCATATCATCCTAGAACTACTAATAGATTTATACAAATCATATGATATGTTTTCAAAACTATTCAAGATATAGTTCTTACACATGAAATCACTATATTTTCATGTGTTAATAGTTATTACTATAGTGACATCAGATGTTTTTATGATAAATTTGTTATATCTTTTATTAAGAATTTTTTTCAAGTTTAAGATGGTGAGATATAAGAGCATCTTTTATTTTTACATTTTAAAGTTTACACCATTTATGCATCATGTAAGGTGATTGTGAAATTCTCACTATCAAAATAATGTTCTAAGATGTCTGGGAATGCACCATAAATATGATAGTGGAAACCTTCCTATCAAAGCAATGCTTGTCAAAGCAATTTTTAATATTACAAAGTAATATTTATAAACAAGAAACCAAGTAGGTTGATTGATTGGTCTTGCATTAACTAATAAAAATATTTTTTTTTTCTTTCATTCCTCTTTATGTGAGAAAATAACATGCCACAAACTTTTAGTTATTTAGTTAAAACAAAATAATAAAACTCATCTTGTTTAGTTTTATGATTACATGTAACCAGTAAATGATTTAACTAAATTAAAATCATATAGGGACATATAAAACAAGTGCTTTTTTGTCCAATCAAATAATTTTAAAATTTATAATTAATAAACAATAAAAGTAGTGTATGGGTGTGTGTGTAATTAACAAAATCCACTTGAATTAAATTTTTCATAAATTACTAATTAAATTATATTTTCAAAATAATTAAACTTTAAAACTTATCTTAAGATCATTTAATTTAAATTAAATTCAAAAGATATATTAGATCAAATAAAAAATCATGAACTACAAAGAATAAAATGATATTAAAGAATTAATATATGAACACATTAAAATCACACTTAGTTTTTGAAGCATGAATTAAATGATACCATAAAAGGAGATGGTTGTAGCCAGAATAGTACTCTTTGTCCTTAAGATAAATTTTGCTTGTCAATTGATGTCAATGGTAGATATAAATTGTCTTTTAAGACTTAAGATTTAACAATCGTATTATTTAGTGTTGATGAACTTCAACCTAAACCTAATTAAATTTAAAAAGAACTAAATCTCTTTCTTTCTATAAAAACCATATCTTTTTATTGATTTAATATTAAATAAAAACCTCTATACAGGCTTTTAAAGAGAAGAAGAATTTATTAATGTGGGACAGTTTTAAGATTGAATTTTAGTTTTTTTAAACTCTATCAAGAATTTTTTTTATATTAATTTCTTATTTAACCATAGTTAATTTTAAACATTTTAATCTTCTATTTTAAAATATTTTTTAACAAAATTTTAACAAAAAAATAAATAAATATTATTTTTAAACTATGTTTGTTTTTGTGGTGCGAAAGAAAAAGGCTCTTAATTAACTAAACTTAAATGCTTCCAATAATCATGTATAAAAGTTTAATTTTCAATTCTATTTTTATCCATATTAATATTATTATTATTAATAATACTCTCTTTTTTTTTCTAAACAAAAACAGAGAGAAAAACAATAAAACAAGAGAATAGAATGGTGCTAGATGGTCCCACCCGGGACGTTATCCAGAAGGCTGAGACCAGCAGACAACGCGTCAATCGACAGCACGAATAAGCAGCGAACCCTAAACAAACTAATAAAGGAATAATAAACCAACCCGTGCAGCGCAAGCAAAGCCAAAACACGTTATCTCTATCACCTCCCTCTTTATATACTCGCCCGCAGCCTAATATTTCTCTCTCAACTGAAAATCCCTAAACAATCCTCATAATCGAGTTTTGTCTATCTCTGTTCGACAAACCCTAACCCTAACGCTTTATCCTTTCTCGCTCCATCACAATATGAGCTTTCTCGAAGAATTCCTCTAAATCTCTCGATTTCAGGGTTTTCGCATTGAAGCTTTAATCAATCACCTTCTATGATAATCATCGCTGGACCCGAGATTGTTTTCAAGTTCGTATTTTTTCTCGGTGATTGAGGATTTGACGATTTTTGGCTAATCGGATCGGGTTATGAAGATTTGAATCGGTTGATTTATCAGATTCAATCATTTCCCAATCAAGATCGAAGAATTTTGGGGGTTATTTCGCTTTTTCTGCGATCTTTCAATTACCATTAACAAGTTCCGAACTTGTTCGATTGTGTTAGACTACCACCTGAGGTTTCTTGTTTCAAGGCTTTGATTGGTGTGATTGCACTCAAAGATAGGAACTTTCTGCAATTGGTTCGATTTTGAAGGGTTTCTTCGAAAAGAGGCGCGCCAAGCAATAGACAACGAACAGAAGTTCTTCATTAGTTGGTTTGGTTGATTCTACTTGAGGAAGATAGAAAAAAAGAGAGTTCAATTTTTATTTTTATTTTTGTATTGTTATCTTTTTTGAGTTGAATAGCAGGCCCTTGTTTTTTGAGAGGCCTTTGATTCCCTCCCCCCTCTTCCTAGTGCTGTTGTTCTGATATCTGATAATATTTTTTTTATTAAATTACTGGAAAGAAAAAGAAAAAGGCAATGGCTGTGTATTACAAATTTAAGAGTGCTAGAGATTATGATTCAATCTCAATGGACGGTCCATTTATTTCCGTTGGTACCTTGAAAGAAAAAGTATTTGAATCAAAGCATTTGGGAAGGGGTACTGACTTCGACCTTGTTGTCACTAATGCCCAAACCAATGAAGGTTGGTTTTATTTCTTTTTTAGTTAAACTTTATAATTTGGGGCTGATAACTTAGGTTGTCTTTCAATTAAATCCAACTTAATAGTAATACAACTCTTAATTCTGGGCTTTTTGCTTCTGGATTCCTCAATTCACTGATGCACATTATGGAAGGAGGGTAGTTTGTTTTGACACCTGGTTTGCATACTGATGCACATCATGGAGAAGGCTAGTTTGTGCCCAGTGTTTTCAATTTCTTGTGAATGAGGGTAGTGGAAAAAATCAAACAAATTTCAGACTGAATTGTTCATATTAGTGGTTTTGTTGTTAGACTAACCTATTATCACTAGGAAGGATTGGTTCCACCAACTGGGATTGCATTTCAATGAACTATAAGTTTGGTTTCATAATTAATCATTCTTGCAGGGTTTTATAGCCTTGTTGATCTCTTGTTTGCAATTTCAGAGTATCTTGATGAAGCAATGTTAATTCCCAAAAATACCTCTGTATTAATACGCCGGGTTCCAGGAAGGCCTCGCATGCCCATTGTTACAGAGCAAGAGTACTATCTCAAACCTTCAAATTCTTAATCGCTTGATTGAGTTGATTTAATTTATGCGAAGTGTTTTGAAAGATGGAGCGTGAAATGTTGTTTTCTGGAGCTGTCATAATTTATATCAGCCCAAACATTTGCAGAGTTCTCGTGCTTCAATAATCATTGGGTCATGTTTGAGGTTTGCAGTATCCTCTAGTAGGTTACTGTCATTGACTTAGTGATGTGGATAGATCCTACATTGAAATGTCCACAAATAGGTTTTCATTTTTTAGCTTCTTGTTAAACAAGTTTTCAGGGCTGGGTTGAGTTTGTCCGTGTTATATTTTGCAGGCCAAAGTTGGAAACTAAAGTGGAGGACACCCTTCCAGAGAAGGGTAGTTTTACAGGTGCTGATTCATCTGCCATGAATTTTGTAAGCATGGATACTGCCATCATTTCCTTTGATTGATCTGGTAATTTAGCAATATAATTTGTGTGAATTTGTAGTGTTTGTTAATATGTTTACTATTTGATATTGTAGACTGAAGACAACGAATGGGATGAGTTTGGAAATGATTTATATTCCATTCCTGATGTACTGCCTGTTCAGTCTAACAATCCACCTCCTGATGTGGTCCCTACAAACAAGGCTGACGAGGACGACAGAATTAAGGCACTAATTGATACTCCAGCTTTGGACTGGCAGCGGTGAGATGATCTTCAATTGTGTTACATTGAAATGTGTCAGTTGTGATTGCGTTCTATTTGTTTAATTTCCATTTGGATTTGCAGTCAAGGTGCTGATGGCTTTGGTGCTGGTAGAGGTTTTGGAAGGGGATTTGCTGGAAGAATGGGTGGGCGTGGTTTTGGTGATTTTCTTATTCCTTCTCTTGCAATTATTGTGTTGCTTTTTTTTCTGTGTGTTTGCTTATCTATAAATTTCTCCTTCCCTTTGTGATTGTGCGGCCTCATTCTTGTTGGTTTCGTGCTAATTTTAGCATTCCTAATGATATCTTTTTTGCTAGTTTATGCCCTTGCATGTTAACTTTTAACATTTTCCCATCACCCTGAAGTAAATGATTTTCTTGTTGAGGTTGATTAGGCTTGCAGCGGAAAACACCTCCACAAGGCTATGTATGCCACAGATGCAAGCTTCCTGGTATGTAAATGTTCGTTTTTGAATGAAAACAAAGAAAATGCCTTTTGCTTACACTTGTCTGGTTGGAGAGCATTATGCAAACCTATGCTTAATGTGTGTGCTTCCTTTGTTCAGGGCATTTTATTCAGCACTGCTCTACAAATGGTGACCCTAATTACGATATTAAAAGAGTAAGGCCTCCAACTGGTATTCCAAAGTCAATGCTGATGGCGACCCCAGATGGCTCATATGCTTTACCTAGTGGCGCAGTTGCTGTTTTGAAGCCAAATGAGTAAGCTGATATCTGTTTTATGTCCCAGCACTTCTTCTCCATATGGTCAAAGATAAGAGTTGTCATCTTTCAAATTCATTATGAATGTTTATATTTAAACAGGGCTGCTTTTGAGAAAGCAATTGAAGGCTTACCTTCCACACGGCCTGTTGGTGATCTTCCACCTGAACTTCACTGCCCACTTTGTAAGGAAGTTATGAAGGATGCAGTCTTAACAAGCAAATGCTGTTTCACAAGCTTCTGCGACAAGTGTAAGCATTGATTTTTCCTGTACCACCTTGTATTGGAATTTCATTTGGCACTTTCCACGTGAATTGTTCTACTGCAAAATTAAATTTTCTGACTCAGTGATTTGGCATACTTTTCCACCATCTTCTACCTTGTTAGTTTTAGGCATGTCAACTTTGCCTGTTAGCTCATTTCAACATGATGGGATATCCTTATCCTCAGTATTTAGAGTATTCTTACATGAACTTGCCTCTTCTGTTTAATACAGGTATAAGAGATTACATCATTGAACAGTCAAAGTGTGTATGTGGGGTATTAAATGTCCTTGCGGATGATCTTCTTCCTAACAAGACTCTTAGGGATACGATCAATCATATCTTGGAGTCCGGTAACAGTAGTGCTGAAAATGCAGGAAGTACCTTTCCAGTTCTAGGTTTGTGTGTTTTTTTGTTGTTTTAGTTACATTAATTTTCTGCTCTCGATTATATGTATGATTAATGTCATTCTTGCCTTCTAAGTTTAGATATGGAGTCTGCACGCTGTCCACCGCCAAAGGTTCCATCACCCACACGGTCTGTTGCATCCAAGGGAGAACAACATAAGCTGTCTCCTGGTAATGCAGAATCTCCAAATTTAAACAAGGAAATAACAGAAGAGGAGAAGCCTGTTATTGCTTCTCAGCAAGTCCCTGAGAAAGTGAGGACTGCCAAAGCTGCAGATGTATCTGAGGCTACCCATGAGTCGATGAGTGTGAAGGAGCCAGCATCACAAGGAAGTGCTCCACTGCCTGAGGAAGAAGTGCAGCAGAAGCTGGTTCCTATTGAGGCTGGTAATGATCAATCTTTATATATATATATGTGTATTTATATATATATTGTTATTGTTATTGTTGGGGCGTGATGGAATCTTCTGCATTCTCTTAATTTCACCCAGAAAAGGTACACAAGTAGTTTAACTGACTGTAATTTTTTCCTTGTCAGGGAAGAAAAAGAAAAGGAAGAAAGTTTGCATGCCTCCAAATGGTATATTTGTTGCTTTTCTTTAGTTTTTGGGAGGTTCTGTAAATCTGGTTTCATACATGACATGACTGATTATTTTTTTTTTTTAATTGAATAGGGACATTTTCATTGTTTTAGAGTTCGTCATAAATTTTTCATTGTTTTAGAGTTCGTAAATTTGTGTTTGTTTCAATTCGTAATTAGTTATTGGTGTTAATACTTATGATTCCCTATTTGAATGCTTCATAGATTCGTGGAGAGCTTCTCAGGATCTTGCAGCTGAGAGCTATGTGATGCCCATGGGTCCCTCTGCTTTTAATCCGTATTGGAGTGGCATGCAACCTGGAATGGAAGGATACATGCCTCCTTATCCAGGTCCAATGCCATATATGGGTTATGGATTAGGTCCCTTGGACATTCCATTTGGGGGTGTTATGCCTCCAGATCCTTTTGGAGCCCAGGGTTATATGATGCCTATTGTTCCACCTCAGAGGTACGCAGTCCTGTGTTTTGGTATTTTCTCCTTATCTCTGTGAGCTGATGTAATTTATTTGGAACGTTTTTCTCCAACTGCTGTAGGGATCTTGCTGGATTTGGAATGAATATGAATCTCGGACCTCCTCTAATGAGCAGGGAGGAATTTGAGGCCCGCAAAGCTGATGTCAGGAGACGTCATGAAAATGAGAGACGAGCTGAGAGGTACCCCCACAACCAAGACCTTGTATAGCTGCAATTCTAATTAAAATTGACATTTTTTGAGTTTGATGATTATGTGAATCAACCTGTTCCTTTTTCCTCTGGTTCATTAAATCTGCTGGCTTCTTGATGCCTTGTAGTTTCTGATTGAATAATATCTCTTCCGTAGGGTGTTTTCCAGAGATCGGGCATTGGGTAGGGAAGTGAGCAGCAGTGGTGATGTTTCTTCAATGAAATCTGTATGTCTTTTTTATTGCTTGGATTTCTCTTCTGTTATCAATTTCTGCACTGCAGCAGGTACCCTCCATGGTGTTGATGAGCACGAGTTGGCAAGAAAACTCTTGTCTTTTCAATGCGAGAAAGGATAATTGGTGGTTATTATTTTACCGGGCTTCCTGAATCCTTAACTTATTTTTCGTACTTAAAAAAAAATCCCCATTTTATTCTCCATTTTCCAACGAACAACGTATAGGAAGAGAATGAAATTCCCAACACCAAATCCAACCTAGTTTCTGGATTTTCAGTTGTTTTTTTCTTCTTCTTCTTCTCTGAGCAGCATATGCTCATGGTTCCTCGTGGACTTTTATCAGATCAGTTTCAATTCCCTCTTCCACCTCATTCCTACTTGTTAATTTTCTCTGTCATTCATTCTGGATTTGCTGGCACCACGTCCTAGAGAAGAGCAATTCACTCGTTCCAATAAGGGTGATTCTGCTTCTAGTTTTTCGTTTTTGGTGTTTTTGATCTAATGCTTGTGGGTTTTTTTTGGTGGTACGATATAATTCTTTCCCCCCGAATATGGTGCTTGGAGTAGTTGAGTAAATATTTTCCTTGGCATCAAGCAGACACTCGTTCGTGGTTCTTTTAGTAGTTAAAAAGATGAGCACTAAAAACCTCGAATGTGGCGTTGGAAGAAATAAGAGTAACATTGAATTCATGGCCTTTTTCAGGAGTTTCTATGCTATAAACTTGATTTTTATTTGCTGGGGATGGAATAATGATTAATAAAACCAAGGATCTTGAGAATCTGAAAAAAAAAAAGGTTTTAAATTTTAAAAAAAGCAATGGCCCCAAATATGTTATAAATAATGAAAATGAAGAATAATGTACTTCATTTGATCATTACAAGAACAATATACCACGTAGTAAAGTTTAGCGCGTTTTGATTTTCTGATATCTTTAGAAAAGTAGAGGAAAGAAAAAAAAATTCAAGATTATAATAGCTGTTCCATGTTTGTTGGTGCAGAAGTCAATACCACAATCCAGCGGCGATCCCCACCATCATCACCGTCGGCGGTCTGAGAGATCATCACCAGAACGGTCAGCACGAGAGCTTGACCTTTTACCACCGCGCCCGTCTAAAAGAAAGTCCGACCACCACCATGAACACAGCGACAGAGATGCTGATGATTTGGAATACCACAAGCGTGACCGCAGTGACCGTGATCACCGCCACCACCCCCGCAATCGCTCAGAATCCTCTTCCAAAGCTGTCTCTGAGACAACCACTAAGCCAGCTTCAACAACAGCAACAGACCGCAATCATAAAGTAAGTGTGTTCTCTCGCATTAGCTTTCCAGCAGAAGAAGAACCCGCCAGTAAGAAGCGTAAGGTTTCTTCCTCTAGTGAAGCAGCACCAGCGGGTGGTGGTGGCGGCGGCCCTGCATCTTCTGCACATCACAAGTCATCATCTCCAGTTAATAATGGCTACTATAATGACTATAAGTCATCTTCTGTGAAGGCTAGAACGAGCAGTAGCAGTGCTGCTGCAGCTGCCATGGACTACGAGTCCAGTGATGATGACAGGCACTTTAAGAGGAAGCCCTCTAGGTGTGAGCCATCACCACCACCTCCAGTAGAGTGGGAGGAGGGTATTAAGCATTCAAGAAGGGAAAAGGACCGGAGGCATAGATAGAGAAAGGAAGATTGTCTTCTTGGTTTATACGAAAGCTGGTCTTTTTGTTGAAGGAAAATGAAAGCCAGTGGAGCAGCTGTCTTCCTGTTATTGGAGCAAGGTGGAGTTGTATTAGTTGCTTGTGGCCAAGTGGATTCTCTCTTGAGAAAGGTGGAAATTATGTGGAAGATTGTACATGGAATAAAATGCTTCAAAAATCAAAATGGGAGGGACAACTGTGCAATTGGAGAGAAGGCGATGATTCTATCTATGGCATGCGAGATTGTAACAAATGACCCTATATTTTGAGTTTTGTACTCCCATTTTAAGCTTATATAATAAATTCAAAACTAATTTCCTCCCTAATTCATCTTTTTTATTTTATTTTTGCCGTCTTTATTTTATTTTATGGCTTAGTTCTTATCGATCTTTTCAGCTCTTTTCGTTTAGCTTGATACTATTTTTTGGTTTTTATCTTTTGTTCTTAGAAAGTACACTACCCTCTTGAAATAAAAGAAAAAAACTAAGAAAATATAATTGAAATAGAAAAAAAAAAGAAGAAAACACTACCTTTTAGTTGGTTTTTTTTCCCCTCGTCTTGTACTTCACAAACAAAGCAGTCACATGAGATTTATTGATTAGTTTAAAACTATTAAACAACTTGTATCTGAAAAAACCTTTTAAATAACAGAGCATTTTATGGTAGGAACAAAACTAGAATAGCACGGTGCATCAGGAGTCAGGCTGCTTAAATTTCAAAGTTGCACTTGTCATGGAGAAGCATATGGAAAATAGGGCGCAAACCAGAGACTTTGAGAGACATATATGATACTTACTCATTGCTCATAATAAGTAGGGAATGGCGGTGAAGGGCACTCACATATGACAATTGGTATAATTGATTAGAAGGTGTTTAAAATTAGGCACAACTAGGGATGTTCGAGCTTCTTCAAAACTGAACATAGTGGTTCAGTTTTGGTCAATCTTGTTTCCGGAATTAACAGCTCCAAGTCACCTTACCATAAATGAGTCTTGGTTTAGACCTAGGGTTGGTCCCATTACCCTTCATCATAAACCACAAGACATAATCTATGAACCCCCTGCCCAGATCTTTAAGAGCCACACTTTCTATAAAAGTATATCATGTCTACACAAGATTTCTCTTATTAAGTTTGAGCATAACCGTGACCTAATATCTAATGGTATTTAAGGCTGACTCAACCTTTTGACAAGTGGAACACCACCTTAATATTTTGGATGCGCATACTTGAACCTAATATCATCACCACCTCAAATAGTTTGGATCAGGGAGCTCTTGCCTTAACCCAACTACCCGAGTCTATTTTTATCTGCCACTCTTTTGTATTGATGACATTTAGCATTTAATGCTAACATGATTTTTATAACATAACTAGGCTCACCAAATAGTGTTAAGACATGTCCATCACTAAAACCTGACCCATCTAACCATCTAATTTTATAATTAACAGTATAATTACCCATCATTAGACATTATTATCTTATATAATTGCTCCTGAAAAAAGCTACATAGTCTATTTTCATATTTTTCCTTTACTCCATACAAGTTGGCATAATTCATGAATATATAACACACATGAATCACTATGTAAAAGGCTAGATTCATTCATTCATATATATATATATATATGAACATTTTTTTTCTCACATCTCCTATATTTATCATCTTTATTTGCTATAGCTATAATATACAACAAACTTAAAGGCTATCCTCCTATATTTTTACTAACTTGAGCATAAGAGGATCCCTAAACTACACTTGAGACTTGTTTTGCAGGATTTCTTAGACAACTAACCAAGCTTTTTTTCCATAATCTTCAAAGCCCAACAATCACTTGTGGAAAAGCCTAAAGTTTATTGTTTGATTTAGACTTTGTTAGTAGCACCGTTTGTGAAGAATTGAACAAAAGCTAGTTCATTCCCTTCTCTTTCTATATATTTCCAAGTTCTTTCAATGGTTGACAACCCAAAAACATTAAAACATATAAGAGTCACAGACCTTCATGCTACAGGTGTTTTATCAATTTTTTAAAATCTACAACAACTTTCCCAATAAATAAGAGTACTCATTAAGGATCTTCTAGCCACACTAAAGTAACTCGAGGCTCTGTCTCTTTCTTAATTGATGGTGTAATCATTGGCTTCACCACCAAGTGTATATAAGCAACGTCAATTTTTAAAAAAGACAGGTTAAAATGATACGCAAAAAAAATAAATATGAGCACAATCGCTCCTAAAATCCACCCAAAAGGCATTCTTGCCATTATAAAAAGGCATTCTGAAAATGAATACTCCAATCATGATCTCTAAAAGTTCAAAGTCAAACCAATAATTAGTCGTACCCTCTAAAAGAACCATCATCATCACTCATCTCAGAGCTTTCTTCGGGTAGTCTTAAACCAGGAATACCTTAAAAGAGAAGTGAGGTATGTGGTTATATGAACCTCTAAGGTATAGAGGTATGCCCCTTATTACATGAAGGGTTTTTCATTGTCTAAAAAGATGTTGGACACTCATCTTTCTATAGACTTCATCCTTGCAAAGTTGAATTTGGACAACAATAGTGGGCTCACAAAACCCGAAAAAGCATATGTAAAATATATGCAACAACCTAGAGCTTTTAATACAAGATAATAATTTTATGTTCAAGATTTTTTTGGCCATGTTTTTACCCAAACTTAAGTTATCACTTGATCTATATACATCATAACAATAAAAGAAAAGGACTTCTTTCATAACGATAAAAGAATGGTTTGTTACAAAGTCAAGCCTTTTGGGATTAAAAATGCTAGGACCATACATTACAGGATGATGAACAACATCTTTAAAGGCTAATTGAACAAGAATATAGAAGCCTGTGTAGATGAAACGCTACGTGCTCAATCATAATGACACATAAGGATGTGAAATGACATGACACTTAATCATATAACCTATATATGAGAAGCCTAGACATGATACCAAGTCTTTTACTCACCCTAATCATAGATTTAGGTAGATTAACAAGCTTGAGCCCAACTACCAGATATGGGTATATGTTAATGCCTAAGGGATACCATGTCCCCGTGAACAAACCATGAGGTAGAACCTATGAACCCACTTCTCCAAGGTTTAATGAGCCACAAATCTTATCTGGATCTGTCATGCCCGAACATAATTTTCTTATTGGGTCCGAGCACAACTTTGGCCCAATGCTTACTGAGACTCAATGCTAATTTATCTTTAGAGTGGTCTGTTTATGCTAATTTCCTTTGTATTGTAAGTTATAGCAGATTATGTTATATAAGGTTGCTAGCATGAATTAATCATTCTTATTTTAGTTATAAAAGAGAGAGAGAATAATATGGCACACAAAATCTACGTGGTTTGGCCTTTAGATAGGCCTATTCCACTAGTGTTATTGGAATTGAGCTCCACTACTTGGAAAAAAAATACAAAACACCTCTACCATGAATCCCTTATGACATCCAAGTATCTATTATCCATCTGAATCCTTAGATGCTTGTGACATATTCCACAATGCTTTTGATCAAAGGCTTTAGAAAGCCATTCTTACTCCATCTAAGAACATCAACTATTACTACCTGTCCAAATATCTATTGTACTGTAATTAATATGATATGTTAAAACTCCAACCATTGCCACTGCTTTTATGAACTAAAAAACCAAAAAGACATTTTTGACTTACCAAAACTGAGGAGCAATAAAATTTCAATAATTCCCTCTTTTCTTTCTAATAATAAGATAAGAAAAAAAACCTTTTTTATTTCCCGAGTCAATTTATCTTCGTTCTCATAACAAGTACATTAGAAAGACTAGTGGAAGCTGTAAAACTCTTGAACTTGTTTGCAAAACCACTGCCACACTTCTTAGATCTACATTTTTTATATTGAGATAATGACCTAAGCTCAGGTCCATTGCCATATTTCTTTTGTTATTATCTTCTTATTCTCCTTTTCTTTTTGCTTGTAGACATGCTCTAAAACTTTCATGTTCATGCCTTTACTTTGTTATTTATGCTTGATTTGAACTGCATTGAGGTTTCCTGGAGATCCTTAAACTCTTTGTACGCATTGTTAGTTGAAATGAAAACCATCATCAAATGTCAAATCAAGCGCACAAGGAAGTTATATACACAATCAATGAATTCTTCATATTTATGTTATCCTATAATGTACTGGAAAGAACAATTTAATCATGTCAAGATCATATACAAGGTTTCTTTTTAAATACTTTGGGAATAAATCAAAGGTTTCATATGTCTAATATATCTACCAAAAAATAAGGCAACATATGATTTAAAAAAAAAACATTTAATGATAAGGGAGAAAAAGAGAGAAGAATACTTGTAATGAACTTGTAGGCAAATTAACATAGGAAATGCATGAAAGGGCTAATAAATAGCAAGAAAATGTGTACTATAATGATTTCTAAATTCATAAATGATTAGGAGCTGTTCAAATAAAATAAAAACTACAACTTACTATTGAAATACAATATTTTTCTATCTTGAAAATAGAAATATTAATTTTTCAAATTTATATTGAGTTTTTAAAATATATTTTAAAGGTTGTTTATGGTTTTCTAATACAAAATTCTCATTATTTTTCAAATGAAGAAAAAAATATAAATAATACAATTTTTATATATAAAAAATAAAATATTAAATTTATTATGGTTCAATTTTTTATAAAAAAATAGTTGTAATCTTGATGTATTTTTTATTTTTTTATAGAAAAAAATCATTTTTATTATTAATAAATGATATATTCTAGATTGTTTTGCCACATTTTAGCCGAGATGTTTTAGTTCATTCCGTTTATTTCATTCTTTGAATAATTTTTTTCGCTTTTTTTTAATCTATGTTTTTTTTCTAATTTTATCTCATGACCCATGCTAATGGTTTGACATGCTAACTTAGTTGATTTAATTTGATTTTGTTTATTTTTTAATTGATATTTTTTTTAGTTTTGTCATTTAACATTTAATTGATTATGAATTAGGCTTTGTCATTTGTTCTGGTTTGTTTTCCATGAAGTTATTCTAGTCTCATGACCTGAGTTATGAGTTTCGTAAATTAACCCGGATAGACTTAGGTCATTTTATTGTGTTTGTTTTTTAGATTGAGTTTTTTTTTCTAATTTTATCATTCAACAATGAGTTTATTGAGAGTTGAATTTCATAATTTGTATCTTGATTTACTTTATATGAGGTTATCATGGTTTCATGGCCAGGGTTATGGATTCAGAAGATTAATCCAGGTAAACCCAATATGTTGTCGTCTCAATATTTTAAAAAAGATATCGTCTTAAATTTTTTTAATCAAACTATGTTTTTACCAGTCGTTCAGGTTGTCTTTGAACCTGTTGAGTCTATCAGATCACATCGAGTCAACTCTTACTTAGTTTTTTTTTTCTACTGAAAAACATTAGCTATGCATAATGTTTCTTTTATGCTAAACAAGTTAATCCTACCCGCAACATAGCGTGAACTAATGATTTAGTAGTTATTACATAGAAAAGTTTAAATTTTAAAACTATATTTAGATATTTGAAATTTGAATTGTATAATTTTAAATTAATTTATTTTTGAATTTAAATTGAAATTTTATATATATATATATATATATATATATATATATATATATATATATATATATATAATACAATACTTAAACGGTATGACAAAATATTCCAAAACCAAAATATATCTTTCTAATTTAAAAAATAAAACATTAACCGGAACAGAATTATACCTTTGGTTAGGGAATGGTAATGAAAAACAAAAATATTGCAACTTTTGGAGGTCCGCCATCATCCTTCTTGGGCTTGGCCCATATTCTCATTGCCCAAGCACCTAACGAAAATTAAAAAGAACGACACCGGTCCATAAAAGCAACACTCCTATAAGATGCCACAACTATCAAAGAAATGAACGGCCAAGATTACGGTTCTCCAGTTTTTTATACTAGGGTTTTATTTTCTCCACTTACCCAAGCCCTCTCTATATTTATCGTCTTTGTAATCTAAAAACCCTAGTCACCAGCCAGGCACCGCTGCTGCTCTGATCCAATGGGTATTTTTATCTCTCTCTAAACTAACATCCCTTCTCTTTACTCATTCATACTTCAAACCTCTCTTTTGTTTCTTATATTTTGTTATGCTAACTTTACTTTTATAGTTTTTACCATAAAACAGATTTTAGAAATTTCTTTCTTGTTTGTCACTTTATAATGTTTTTCTCTATGTAGTTGTGTTACCATTATTGCATTTTTCTACTTGGTTTCAAGAAGGATTTTACATACATTTCTTGCAAATTCATTTTCACATAAAATAAAGAGCTTAAGTTTTTGTTCTATTGAAAAAGTTTCAATCTAGTGATTTTTAAAGCTTGCTGTCAATAGTTTTAAGGATTTTTATTTTGTGGGTTTGATAAAAATAGGGGCTTACAAGTACGTGTCTGAGCTATGGAGGAAGAAGCAATCAGATGTGATGAGGTTCTTGCAAAGGGTTAGGTGCTGGGAGTACCGCCAGCATCCTTCTATTGTTCGTGTAACGCACCCCACTCGCCCTGACAAGGCTCGCCGCTTGGGCTATAAGGCCAAGCAGGTAACACTTTGATTACCATGCTTAGTATGGGTCATTTGTTTCTGAGATCTCAGTTAGATCATTGACTTCTATTTCATTTTTTTGGCTTTTTTTATGGGTTTTGAGCTTCAGTTACATTTGAACTCTATGAGTGTTCTTTTTTGTTAGATTTTATTGACTGATTGAGTTTAAAGCCCTTGAATTTTTTTGTTTGTGGAGTCGTTTTCGAATCCTTTCATCTGAATTGTGTAGTGTAATAAAGTATTTTTATATTTGGTAGTTTTACGTTATGTTTTGTGTTTGAAGTTACTGGCTTTTGTGTTTTATGATGGATATGGAACTAAGTTTAGAGGTATGTTTGTTTTGGATGATGACGTGTGTAGTTGTGTCTATGTTTAGATACGTAATCAGCTGGTGCTCATGTTATTGTTGTCATTGCTTAACAATGCGGTTTTTCAATTGCATTGTGTGATTATTGCTGGTTAGGTTGCGTCTTGATGTGTATTCATTCTTCCAAAGGAGGGTGCTTACTTACAATGAAGGAATACTTCCTGAAACCAGCAATATCAAAATAATCGATCATCTGACCAAATGGGCCCTCTTTTTTGTCAGGCTCTTTTTTGTTGCAGTTCTTTTCTTTTCTTTTCGTTTCTGGATTTGTTGTTTTTCATGTCTTGAATTTGATTTCCTAGGTAGATGGGAAGAAATTGTTTAGAACTTAAATTAGCAAGCTGTATTTTTTCAGAACTTGTTGTGTTCAAATTTTCAGCTTTTCTTGAAGAACACTAAATATTTGTGATTTGATAGTTAGGTGATGTTTACGACATTGATGTTTATAAAAATGGAGACCAGTAATGCTGTTGTTAAATCAATTGGTTAATGTTGCCATTCTTACTCTTGTTCCTTCACGTCATCTTAACTTCTTGTTTTTGAAGTGTGCTTGGCTGCACAAACAATTGTCAATTGTTTTGTATGTCTGTCTGGTTACTGAAAATAGGTTTTTTCAGGGCTATGTGGTTTATCGTATCCGTGTCAGGCGGGGTGGTAGGAAGAGGCCCGTTCCCAAGGGTATTGTATATGGTAAGCCAACAAACCAGGGTGTTACTCAACTGAAGTTCCAACGAAGCAAGAGGTCTGTGGCAGAGGAGCGTGCTGGCCGGAAATTGGGGGGCCTCAGGGTTCTTAATTCATACTGGATTAACGAGGTTAGGCAGCCAAGTTTGAATGTGCATCTGTCTCATTTCACTTATCACTATTGCTGCATGTCTTAGCCTGGTTACCCAAGAATCCTGCTTTAGCACTCTTATCCATTTACTTGCATTAGTAATGCATTTTCTTCAACACAGGATTCTACTTACAAGTACTTTGAGGTAATCTTGGTTGATGTTGCCCACAATGCCATCCGCAATGACCCAAGAATCAACTGGCTCTGCAATCCTGTACACAAGCACAGGGAGCTTCGTGGCCTTACCTCTGCTGGGAAGAAATACAGGGGTCTACGAGGCAGGGGACACCTGCACCACAAAGCTCGACCTTCACGCAGGGCAAACTGGAAGAGAAACAACACACTCTCCCTTCGTCGTTACCGTTGAGTTCAGTGATGTGCGTGGTTTTATTTTGTCTTGTTGGATATTTTTGGTGGACATTTTTGTCATTGAGTTCAAAATTTTGGAAAACTTTGGAACGTGTTTTTCTATTTGGAGCGTTGCATCACAAGTTGCAAATGTCTAACTGGCTTGGAAACTTTGTTTTATACCTTGTATGCTTCTGCTCGACCCTTTTTAATATATTTTTTTTAACCTTAAGCGTAGCTATATCATCTTATTTTGCGTTATCTTCTGCCCAAGATGCTCCACATTTTCTAGACAGTCAATAGTGTTGATGATTTCCCCGGTTTAAAATTCTCTTTTTGTTTCGTTTTTGGTCCATCACAAGAATTTTTATAGGTTTGTTAACCTTATTGCACGTATCTTAAATTCTTTACATCAATAAATCTTGGATATGTTGCTTAACAATCAATTTGAATTATGCATACAGCCAAATTTCCCTTCTTCCCTGCCTGTTGGCAAAATTACGATGAATATTATTGGTACATGGAAACTTGGGATCTATATGTTAACATGATGGCATTGCACTCAAGAAGGTGATTTCAGAACTTTAATTTTTAGTCTCGAAACTTTTGCTATAACAAGAACTCAGTTAGGACATCCTGGAACTGGAGGGTTGTTACATCTTGCGACAAGCTTTAAAGTGTTCCATTTATGTACTGCTCTTTGAGATTCTGTAATGCTTGCCGGATAGAATCCTCATCTTGGTTGGAGTGCTTTAAGCATATCAATCGCTGAGCTACACGATACACCATCTGCAGTTGATGGTACTGCCTGCAGTTTACTTCCATTTGCTTAATTTGCTGGACATGAAAAAATTAAACTACCATCAGGATGAATAAGATTACTGCACATATTGATAGATATTCTTTATTCAGGAAGGGGCATGTAGGCAGAGCAGCACGGTTAGATGGCTAACAAATAGAACAGCGATGTCAGAATGACAAGTCTGTCATGATGAATTTGATTCACACAACAGTCAATTTATGCAACTTTTTCTTAGGAATAGTTATGTTGAACTGATGCAAAATTCTGAATGAACAATGTTTCTTGCCGCCTTCAATCACAAGTTTCATATACTAATAAACCGGTTATTTTCTAGTTCTAATACTAGAAATTTCCCATGCTTGTCCGCCTGGAGCTTTGATTTATTAGTCTTTCAATTCCTTTTAAGGTACTTAAAACCGGAGAGCTGTGAACTAGTTCAACACTGTAGTTAACATATTACTTGAAATGAAAGTTGAAGCCTTGATTAGTTGATTTAGAGAAATCACCTTTTCTGTAATCTTTGATGTGATGCTTCTAGCCATTTCAATGACTGAGCTTGGCAGTCCAGCCACTTCTGCTAATAGAAGGCCATAGTGCGGTACATGTCTTGGTCCGTCCTCGAGTTGAAACTACTTGTGAAATCGAAGTTTCAGTTAATGAATGCACATGGCTGAAGTAAAATTCAGGGCAGCATGAAAAATAGAGATACCACCTTAAAATCCAAACGGTTGCTTTTTATGTCAACATGAAAGTGAACAATCCTGACATTTGGATAGATGGTTGCTAGTTCTGATAGGTTCTCCATGTGAGTAGCGAATATGGAATACCTGAAGAATAAGCAAGCAGTAAGAAAATTCCTTCTGTTGTTATAATTGTTATAATTATGCACAGCCTTTTGAAAGAGAAATCTATGCGAAGACAAACAGGACACAAACAGCAAGAGGCATACAGTAGGAATCAAGCAGAGAGCAATAGCTGAAAATATAGTAGAAGAAAATTGTTCTATCTGTAAGCTTCCATCTAACTAAACTCCACGCAATGGTAGTAGTTAATGTATTTGCCTTCTACAAAGTCTTTAATCTAAACAAATCTACACTGTCATGCCATATCCATGCAAACTAGGATGATTTTTCAGTTGGAAAACACAGGAGTTCTTGTATCATTTACTAAACCATCATGCAGCAGGACAGAAATTTACTACTTACCAGGGATCAAGTAAAATTCTACTCTGGTTTTTTGGGCAGTCTCCATGTACCACCATGGGAATATTGGTTATAAAATGCGTGGAACACATTATAAACATCTTGAATGAATTCCAATAACTAAATTGAGCTAATATCATATAACAACTTTGACTTTTAGTGAAATGAAAACCACCAAAGCAGCTATACAATAGGCCTAAGTAACAAATTTAAATTAATCAATTATGATTATTTTGGCAAGAGCACAAGTTAGAATTATATATGATTATATGAAATGCATGTGTTTTTCGGCGCTTGAGCAGTTGATAGTATCAAGTACATTACTAAGTTGAAGCGGCCATTCATCAAACCTTTTCGTTTGTTTATTTAAAAGACTGTTCAGTAAAGCATCCACTTAACAGTGTTAAAATAATATGCCAACTTCCTCTGAAAGGAAAAATTTTTAGGCAATTAAAATCTTCGCAAACTCTCCAAAGGCTTGGTATCAGGTGAGAGGTGAGGTGAGTGTGAGCAGTGATTACGCTTTGAGTGATAACAGATGTTCGCAGCAGCTCCAGGCAATCGCAAATCCATCAGATGAAGAAGTAGCTCTCCCAAGTTCATCCATAAAGATCAAACTCCTGCAATGAAGAAAGTAAAATTCAAGAAACAAATAATTTATGTGACATCCCTTTGGCATAAAGCACACATGGTGTGTAACCTTTGGGAGACATTCTGCATGATAAAAGCAGTCTCCTTCATCTCTGTCATAAACTGTAGCATCCAAAACAAAATATCTGCGTCACCATGTAGTAAACAATATATGATTCCTTGCTATCAAAATCAATTTTCAAGTATAGTGTGCCCTTTAATCATTTTTCCAGTATAGCGTGCCCTTCTTCCAAATAGCTTTAAGTGTTCTTCAAGACTTTTCATTAGAATTTCGATTTCAAGTATAGTGCGCTCCTCGGTATCTTAATTTCACCTTTAACTTGAGGATATGTCAGTAGAAGGCATAGTATAAGAATGATTTTTCCTTTCCTATGAGTTCAAGTGAAACAGTAAATCATCAATTCAATAGTTTGATAAGATGTAGATGCATACATGATGACTCAATGGTGTTCTAGATCAAACAGATTGCATAGTTAACAAATTTTTGAAATATCCACTTTAAAAGTTAATATACTAGGAGCTGATGTTTAACAAAATGACATGCTCAGGTACTACATCTCTTTTCTTGTTTATAACAGCAGAAAACAACACTTGTTATAGAAAAAGACTAGATCATTGATTTGATCAATTTCATCCATGTTGTACTGCAAGTCAGATCAATTTTTTTAACGTAAAAAATTGTCCATGCATTGATAACATCTTTTTTAATAAAAGAAATTTAATCATAATAATGTATATTGGATGTTATCTTTTTAAAATATTAATACGACAACATATTAAATGATATTTGTTTTCAAATTTTGAAACGGCGACATGTTGGATTAGTCCGGGTTAACTTGTCAAATCTACAACCCGTATTATGAGACCGTGATAACACTAAAAAAAACAAATCAAAATAAATATAAAGGTCAATTCTTAATCAATCCAATGTTAAAAAAAAAATATTGTATTAAAAAATGATAAAAACTGCTCGAGTCAACTCAAGTTAACCTTCCAAATCCACAACTCGAGTCATGAGATCTGGATAAACCCATAGAAAGCAAATAAAAAAAAATTATGAAGTCCAATTTCCAACTAACCCAATGTTGAAGAATTAAAAAAAAATTAAAAATGACAAAAATAAATAAACCAAGTCAACCCGAGTTCACTTGTTAAACCGGCGATCTAAAGCATGAAACAAAGATTCATAAAAGCAAACAAAAAAAACTATGAAGCTCCATTGTCAACAGATCCATGTTGAAAGTTGAAATTGAGAGGAAAAATATAAATTAATGACTGAGATAACAACACAAAAAGCAAATTGAAAAAAATTAATAAGCTCAATTTCCAAGCAACCTAATATTGAAAGATGGAATTGAAAAAAAATATTTATTCTATTACAAATGACCCCAAAAATAAACAATCAACCCGATTCAATCTGTCAAACCCGCAATCTGGATCAAGAAATCAGGATAATTCAATAAAAACCAAATAAAAAAAATTACAAAGCCTAATAAAAAAAATATTCAATTAAAAAAGGACAAAAATATAAACAAAGTCAACTCAAGTCAACCTGTCAAACTCGTGACCTTGTTCATGAGATCAAGATAATCTCATAGAAAGCAAATTGAAAAAAAATTATGAAACCTAATTTTCAATTAATCAAATATTAAAGAATGAAATAAAAAAAATCAATTTGAAAAGGCGGCAAAAAAAAAATAACCTGAGTCAATCTATTAAACCCACGACTTGAGTCATGAAATCAAAATAAATTCATAGAATACAAATTAAAAAATATTATGAAGCTCTATCTCCAACAGATCTAATATCGAAGGTTGTAGATTTTTTAAGAAAAGTAAATCCATGAGACTAGTATATAATTCAATATAAAAAAAATTTATAAAGCACAATTCCCAAATCAATCTAAAATATTAAAGAGTAAAATTGAAAAAATATCTCAAACGAGGCTCAACAAATATCATGTAGTATCTTTTTAAAGAGCTATTCTGCATCCAACAGCTAGTTTCACTTGCACCACTCTTCCAAAAAGATCCAACAACTGGCCCTCCTATTTTCCTAAAAGATCCTGAGCATTTGGATTGCATGCATGCAACTATTTAATGAGTGCCAGTAATTTTCCACCACCAAATGATCTTAATCTAAATTTGTACTGAAAAGAAGTTCCTAGATAAGGAGTTGTTATTATAAGTACATCCGGATGATAGCACGTGAATATTTGTTCTTGAGAACAGCTAACAAATTGAAAGGAAAACAAAGATGGTTCTAGGAATTAAACTAAAGAACGGGGTGGCAGCATTGCCATATCAATTTATATTCAAGTTAATATCACAAGAAACATCTAGTCTAAGCTTTTTTTTTTTCCTTTTAATATTAAATCGAAGGATTGAAGGAATTTAAAGAAAATCAAGGCTTCTCTGTCCTCATATATGAAGTTGAGAAAAGAGTGCTGTGCGTGATGAAAAGTTCGCTTTGTATAGTTTGACTTACATCATACAAGTGATGAAAGGGATAGAGTATGGAAATTGTACCGTACTGGAGTTTGATTCAAGATTATCTACCGAACCCATCCTTGTAAATATGCGATCAACTACCCTTATAGTTGAGAAGCGAGCAGGAACATAACAACCAATCTGAGCAAGAATAACTATGAGACACACTTGTTGAAGATAAGTGCTCTTCCCACTCCTGAAGGGAGTAATAGATTGTTAAACTTGAGTATATAGACCCTTAAGTGTCAAGTTTAAAATTTTGATTGGCAATTGGGTTAAAAAACCATTTCAATCTAAAAGTTTAAATTATTAGGTAATATCCCAAGAATAGTTTTATATTACTCTCCAATAGGTTAATACAAATAAACAATGAAAGAACTTTATACTTCACAACTGAAGAACAAATGCGACTTACATTCAGCCAATCCTATGTGGCCTACACCGAAACTGAACGCTTTAGGTAAAAGCCAACATTCAGTTGTATAAACACAATTCACCGGTCATTTTATATGCACAGTTATCCATATATTATGATAGGTTCATTGAAGGCCATTATTCTATACTATCCTTTCCATATATTATGATAGGTTCATTGAAGGCCATTATTCTATACTATCCTTTCAGATGGTTCATTTGAAATTACTATCAAGACTAGATATAACAGAGCTAAACCGAATATTTTTCTGTTTTGCTATAGACATTTAACAACATTGAGGCAAATCAAAATTGTAATCTTAAGGCCTTATCCTAAGCTTCCAGGACATTTGAAGTGGGGTCTATTCAAATTTCATGTTCCAGAGTAAATAGAAGAGATTACTATAGAACCAAACACAAAATGTTTAAGCATGATGTATTGGAACCTCAACCTGCATCGACAATTTTGAAAACACTATCAAGAATTAAGTTTAGAAGGAAATGATGCAATGAATAAAAGCCTCCAACTCCAAGCTGGGAGCAACTTTAAATGAGAGCATATCTTACATGTTTGGGCCCATGACAATTACCATGTTTGATGCTTCTGATAGAAAAATATTGTTGGGCTGCAAAAAGAGCTATGAATCAGATTTGAAGGGCAGGAAGACGAGAAAATTAAGGCAATAAAAAGTTGCCTAAGTTTTTCTTTGTCAGAAAGACTACACATAAGATCAAACAATCAACAAAAAATAAACCAGTTACATACAACAAAATCATTGTGTATGCTTTCCAGGATAGGGTGTCTTCCAGCATCAATTGCCAATGGGCCATTACCTGTCAACAAATGACATAATCAGCCATACCCCAATTTCAACTCTGATGGTCAAAGATATACTGTACAAAATATCAAATCGCTTACTTGTAAATTCTGGTCTAGTGTATCTATCAACAGGCTTCGTTGAGATTGTGTAAGCAAATGAATTAATGATCATATCTAGAAGGCATAAGACCTCTGCAAGCAGAGTTAGTGCAGAGGCATCCTCCCTTATGGAATTTAATAAGGCTGCAGATAAAGTACAATTATATAAGTAATAAAAAGAGCATTGTGAAGATCATAACTAACGTAGAGAGCATGGTATATATGAGTAGAAGTTCTATGAAGAGAAAGACGAAGACAGCAGAAAAATGTTCTTTCAATTGTAATTCAACTTGAATGGTTCTAGATTCCCTCTGCGATAAGCAAACTATACATGAGATGATCATAGTATTTCCCTGGAAAGTACCTTATAATTGAAATTAACAAATTAAGCACCAAATAAGAACATTAACACCAAAATATATTACAAAATCAGATGCAGCATAAAACAAATAAATTCATCTTATATATTTTCTGGAATGTGGAAGTAATATTTGAAAGTTTTATGACTTTCTAATAATTTGTAAGAGCCTTAAAGTTATGCCCAAATGATCAAATGACACATTGGACATTCATCTAATTATTGTTAAATCGAATTAAGAAGCAAAACTTCTGCCATGTAAAACTGGTAGCCCACTAACAATCATAAACCTCTTCATCCACAATCCTTCCACAAGATACCTAGTGACCTTTCCCATCTAACAGAAGAAAATAAAATAATCAAAAGAAACCTTTAGTAGAGAACTGTAATAGCAGATCATATTTTCACATGATAACAGATATTGTAAGGTAGATCTTTCTACCAATTCTATCTCTTAAAATGAATTAGTTGTCACTTCAAATTCACAAATAACATTTCACGAGGTCAATACCTTTTTAGAAACCAAGACTTCATTAAGAACCCAAAACAGAATGGTACACTCCATCCAGAGATAGAGCATAAGAAAACATTTGTAGCTTGTAAGACCAAGATAAAGTTTATTTATCAAAAGTTGAATACTTCAAAAATATTTATTACAACCTTCAAGGCAAACTTCTGTTCTTATATAGCACTCTGCAGCAGCAGACTTATTTCTCACGTTCAACTGCACATTTTACAGAATGAAGCAAACTCAATGAGAAATTTCCAGGTCCCAGGCAGGAAGATTGAACATACAGTAGTACGTACATAACAGTAATTGATACACCTACATAAACACAAGAATCTGTAATGAGAAGATTACAATCATGTAGAAAAACAACAATCATTGCTTTAAAGTTCTATTCATGTTCAATACTCTGGTCTTAGTAAAGGAAAATTCAGGTATAAATTGTTTGAGATGAAACTTAGCCATACAAAATTATAAATGTTGTAAGAAAATAGAGATGACAAGTGACTAGCTGCAGTCTACTAGAGGAAAACCTAACATTTGCACTTGAGTTGGCCTCATATAAATGATTCCATTGGTACAATTGACTTCCTTTGTATCACACATCTCCTCAATATCACTATGGTTGCATCTATAACAATTTTCATCAAAATTTGCAGAAAAATATTTTCACAACTTCAAAAAATGGGCAATCACCTGAATTGAGGTTCTTAGACTCAGTAATATGTATTGTAATCTGGATATTTATTGCATAACAATTCTAAGCTAGTTCCAGCTGAGCACAAAGTTATTTGGCATGGGCAACTATAAGTAAGCCACACAAACACCAGATTGTGATCTAAGTTCATTCCATCAAGAAAAGGTCACATATGCACACATGTAAACCTTACTATAATGGGCTGGGTATTGGAGTGATATCATGCTTCATGAACAGTAATATAATTTCTCCTTGCATCATATTGTCACATAAAATTGCTGAATTTCATACTCGCTCACAAAATCAAGTACATGACTATGAAGTTGTTTATATGAGGATTATACTCACTGAAGCAAGTTCTAAAGTTGAGCAATGTATATTGTTCCCATGTTTCAGGACCTGATTCATGTGTAAAAAAAATACATGTCAAAATTAATTAGTAAGGAGATTTTTTCTATGATGAGTAGAAGATGGATCACATTGCCGACCTGAATGAACTTGCTGGGAAGCTTTCCCTGGATGTCTTTCTGTGGAATACTAAAGTAAAAGCCTTGTCTATTGTTAAATGGAAGTTTCAGATTTGGCAGCTTAAATTCTTCTCGATACTTGTTTGCAAGATTATGTATTGCTGCCCATGGAAACAGCAACAACAATAAAAACAAGAGATGAAGGAAAAGGGCAAAAAGAAAATTAAGGGGACAGGAACCTAGATAATAAACCTTCACTGGTATCGCAAAACGTTCTCCGTGCAATATCCAGAAGTCCATCAATTCCAGCCTTGACAGCAAAACACTGCTGTGTTCGGGCAACAAAGGGAACCCGTGCATGAAGCACGTCTTCGTCGATCACCTCTCCCACTCTTGAAAAAACAAACTAGCTTTTCAGAAAATGAATTGAGTAGTCTGTACTTACACAAGATTTAGCAAAGACTGACCATGGGATTAAACTACAAAAAAATTTGTTAATGTATATTTTTATGGAACATTACAAAATAAAAACAAGATCTCCTGCAAATTAAACGCCATAACGGTGATTACTTTAACATCACATTTTAACTCTGAGTTTAGTTTATCACCAACTGAATATAATAGTGAAAACTTTTAGGGCACTCAATAGCATTTATCAACACTATCCCATTACCATCACTATTATCATTTCCTTCAACCTAGGTCCATATTCCTCACTAGTTTTCACTTGCATTGCAAAGCATCATATGCTAGTCACATGGGTATAAACAAACAAATCAGTGGCCTTCCTAAGAGATCAAACAAAATATCTGACCTGGAAATAAACCTCCTCACCCATTGAGGTTAAATAATTAAATATGAGAAAGACAGCAAATAGAAGAATTGGTATCATACTTAAGCTTGTATAAAGGAGGGAAATTTGTAAACCAGAATCAAAATCTAAGAAACACAGAAAAAGATAGTGGACCTCAATAATTCTACAAAGGAAAAAATAAGAGATGTTTGCAAAAAACATCAAAGCTGAATTGCATTATTCTGAACCTTCAAACATTTAAAATTTGCAAAACTAGCAGATGCATTTCCCTCAGTTGAGAGAGATGTCATATGGGCACAAATATTTCACAAAAATTGAAACGCATTATTCTGAACCTTCAAACAATTAAAATGTGCAGAAGTAAGTAGATTATGTTGCCCTCACATTAGAGATGGGGATATGGGCACAATTATCTGTCCCTCATATTCTGGCCCACAATACTTATCCAACTAGGATCTAGGGAACCAAAAACTAGATACAATACTTGTGCATTGTAGCACTAGTTATGTCCCGTGGAGAAAAAAATACAGAGTTTATCAACAGGAGCATGCTAGCAACATACCTCTTTCTAATGGAAACATATTTCTCATTTTCACATATAGTCTTGTAAACATTTGCAAGAAGAAAACTTTTTGCATTCTTAAGCGCCTGAAATGTTTAAAAAGTGCCAAGATATCAAAACATGTTCAGGTTCGTAATATAAATATAAAAGCACACGATTTACCTTTGAGAGTAAAGGCAAGGCATCTAAAGCAGTTTTAAGTAGAATAATGCTTGATATCAACACTTGGCTCCTTCGAGCATTATCAGCACCCAAGACCTCATTAGTGACTCTTTTAGGTTTAAAGCAGAAGTGACAGAGTATCCTATCTGAATGAAGAGCATGAACAAGATCACTCCAAGATTGACAACAAAAAATGGAATAACTTTCCAGAAGACTACCAAAGGAGGGGACTGGTAGACCACATATCCCTTTTACTTTTTATTATTATTTTCACTTACCAGTCTCTTTTGGAAACTTACGCAAAGCCTGAGAGAGTCCAAAAAACAGCTGTTCATTGCTCATTAGTTCGTCCTGAAATCAAATGCAAAGAGATGCATCAAGTGAGAGATTTAGAAGAGAGGTGTAGCAAGCTGTGCTGCATGAAATTCAAAGCAATGAAGCATGAACAGTTTACCATATAAAATTAAGATTTATGTATTTCCAAACACAGGCTTGCTAGGTAATGTTTTGGAATGGAAACTTAGACAATCAATTAACAGAATTTAATTGAGATCATTGGCAAAACGACACCAATGATTTTTGGAGCTGGACATGAGTTTGAAACTTTGATGATGATTTGAGTGATGCTATTATCCAGAAGCTGTCCAAAATATACCCTCAAGTTAAAGCTGTGTTCTAAATTAACTGGTCTTATGGACATGCTGAAAATACAGCAAGAAGCATAACTGTGTACCTTATGGGCAGACTAACTTGTTATATCATTTGCATTTTCACATAATTTATCTTTTCTTTTCATTCTAGTGTAGTCTGCCAACCTAAGATTCCAATCCATAACTATCTTAACAAAATAATTGTGTAACCTATACTTGTTGGACAATTAACAATTATAGTGCATTTTGGTGGTTTGCACTCTAACAAGTACTATGTAGATGTGAAGAACAGAGAATGCCTACAAATGCATGTGAAAATAACTTCAGATGATTGAAAAATAGGCTCACCTTCTTCTTACACACACAACACATGCACACATGCATAAACATTCACCAGTTATGGTTTGTACAAACCAGCACTGTTTTAGTTGCAAACCCAGGGCTGCATAAGGCTAACATAGCTCCACTAGAGAAATCATCCGAGTTAACCAAATACACTAACCAGGCAATCAAGCCGAGTGTTGATAGTCTTAATATCTTTTAAAGGCTGCAACAGATTGGCCCGTAGAAGTCTAGTCCTGGAGATATATTCCAATTTGTATCAATTTCTAAACTTTTATGGTAATGGAAAGACAAGCCAGCTACAACCAAACCTCTTATTTGATGCAGAATATAAACTTGTAAATATTGAAGAGTTCTCAACTTTTTTTCCATGCTTAAGTCCCCACTCATGTGATCACATGCTGAATCTACCAAGTAATATGCATATTCACATACCCTCCTGTGGTTTTCGTTGTCTTGAGCATGTGGAATAGACTTCTTTTCTTGCTGGTTGTTCCCAAGAGGGTAGAATGAAATGGCTCAATGATTTCTAAATTTTGGACGCTGCAATAAGATTTAACCGCTTATCTTCTAGCATAAAAAAATTGAAAGCAACACCAAATTTAATTTAGATTTCATCTAGAAATCCTTCCAAAAACTGTCACTTCAATGGAAATACAAAAACACCATTAATGCAAACTTTATTCTATTTTATACATATACTGGAAACTTACCCAGACATCCAGAAAGCAAAGGAAACTCACCTGGTGGCATCAATACTCATGTGATCAAATGATCCATTGAAAGTAACCTAGGATAGTGAGAATTCCATCAGTAAAGTTCAGAAGCATTCTTAAACGAAAAGAGAATAAAATGTAAACACACAAACAGATGAAGTTCTATATTGAAGAAAAGAAAATGATGTGATGCATTTGAGCCATTCGAGTTTTAGTACAATTTTATTCAGCCACTGTTATATATATACTCATACTGACAAACTTTGAGAAGATTGAAATTTCATAGATACCAAGGAGCTCTAATTAACAAAACAAAATAAATCTCATTAACTTTGTTTCGTGATTTGAAATGCATCTCAAAAAAACAATCCTAAGATTTATCACTGCTATTGGATTATTTTCACCCTAAACCAAGCATAAAACAGCTAAGTTTGACTCTGATTCATTTGACATAGATGATAATAGAAGATACCGCCATAGCAAAGAGGGTACAAAATAAGTCCACCACCACCATGACAGAAAAATGGGGCTAAATAAATCCAATACCTATATTAACTGCACAAAGGGGATTGATGGATCACAGAAGGCATGCTCCGCAACGTAAAAAGAAATGCCCAAAAATTTATCAAAGATACAAGAGCAATAGGATCAAAGATCTCAGAAATAGAGTAAAAAGTGGCAACAGCTTGCATCCTGCCTAGAAACACTACACAAATTCTTACATTTGATCATCTTTGCATTTTGAAAGAGAAAGAAAGGTCCGGAGAGAGAGAGAGAGAGAGAGAGAGCATATACCAACAATGAGTGGTTGGTGACGATAACCCCTTTCTCTGCTTCTATCCTGTGTATAATGCAGTTGAAACTTTCTTTTAGAAGCAGAATAATGAATGAAGAAGATGAAAAATAGTATAACTGTAAGGTGTAAACAAATGCACGTTAGTATCAGAAACTTTAGGCAACCTTGAAATGACTAATTCGATTTTATAAAGTGAAAAGGACTCAAAGAAACATGGAGTACAAAATTTTGGGCTAAAACCATCATGTTCAAGGGGAACTAGTAGACAATAAAGCATGCTATAATCTTAGAAATATGGATGCCACTCACACCAGTCCAACATGGGCATTTTGCCTTCAGTTACTGAGTATGAAGTATTCATGCTCTGACAAGTAAAGTACTCTCAAAAGCAGATACTCACAAGTCGGTAACAACATTGCCACTCAGATCTGCAAACTTGGAGTTTTTTTTCCAACGTGCACACGGAATCAAGTATAATAAGTCATTTGCTTGCACATGCTTTCATGTGGATTCAAGAGTAATTCACTTCTATGAGGAAAAGTACAAAAGGTTCAGCATCAGTCCAGTGCCAAAAACTAGTCATATTTGGTCCCTATATCCAACAACACTATGGCTAAGGATACCTGATGGCACATCTATAACTGATATGCAAATAAGTTTCAAATATTAAGTCAGGAAGAGATGCAGTGGACCGTGGAATATGTCAGTGCCGCCACTTACCATATGATCAATGAAAATACAGCATTTATTAGGTTGCTTATTCAATAACAATAAGCCTTGTAGACCAAGTTAAACTGTTAACAGGCACTACCTATAAAGTGATGGACTGGCATCTTAAAGTGACAGTACACAGTTGTATGAATAAACACATAGTTACCACTTACCATATTAAGTACATAAAAAAAGACAGATTCCCTAGCTTTCTATTAAGAACTTGGTTCTCAGATAT
The DNA here is from genome assembly GCA_007827005.2 of Populus simonii. Classification (NCBI taxonomy): domain Eukaryota; kingdom Viridiplantae; phylum Streptophyta; class Magnoliopsida; order Malpighiales; family Salicaceae; genus Populus; species Populus simonii. The sequence continues at coordinate 14,711,394 of CM017464.2, forward strand.
AAGAATCCCGAAATAACAACTCTCACTTTTTTAACCAAGCTAATGAGAAGACTTTTACTTGATTTGAGTAGTTAATAACTAATAACTTAACATATAACCTCAAGTATGGCATTGTGGCATACAAAATAAATCTAAGATTAAAATCTTTTCTTCCAGTTAAATTCAGGGCAAGCCCAACTTTTGTGAGTACCACTTGATTGTAGCTGCAGCAGCAGCCAAGCAGAGATAGTATTGCTTGTAGTAAGTATCCAAACCAAGAGCTGAAGGCTCTGTGGCTGCTAGATTTTTAATTAGTACAGCACCCTGGAACAAGTTGTGACAGGGGCATTGGATCAGATATCAAAGCACCAGTACCCAGAAGTAAAACACCAGTTAAAGAATGAGATGTTTCCGGGTTACAACCTTGGTGTCATCAAAGCAACCACGGGCCATTACTACCTACAAAATTCAGCACATAATATCATGAAATGGGTGCATGAGGAGAGAAAAAGGAAGCAGGCATCGAGAAATTCTATTCTGTTAACGAGATTGACCTTTTTGACTGAAGCATAAAACCGATCGATCAGATCCGAGACTCCGAGCATGCCATCAGGTGCAAATTTGTTTGGAGGAACAATGACCACCACAGTATCATAAAATTGGAGCAGAGTTTTTGTATTCTGATAGGAGCTGCTAGTTTCGATATACTGAGACAGATGCAGTGAGGCTGACCTTAAATCAAAAGCAGCCATTCCAACCTGCCAATCACACAATATCAAGTTACTAAGCGCGCAAAAGAAATTGAGATATTTCAGAACTTTTCAATATCAATTTTCACTTTATCAAATTGCTAGCAACTCTAGAGTCATCTTTACATGGACAAATATTTGAAAGAAAAATTAATTTCTTACCATTAAAATATTTCAGTTCGAGCATCTAAAATTAAATTTATGTATATCATGAATCCTCTTTGCCTTATTAATTTGAACAATCAAATAATCGCATAAAGAGGGAAAAAACGATTTCCGATTCTAGAAGCTCAAAGAATCATCAAAGTGTTAAGAATTACAGACATAATAAGCTATATTTAAAAAATAAAGAGTCATCCGACCGATAAAAACATCAGGAACGGAATTCACATTCAAGATTTAACAAGCCATTAATGAATTGAAATTTCAAACTATCAGTTCTGGAGCGAATTAAATCGAAGAGGAGATGAAATGAAAGGGAACTTTTAAATTATTATACTACTATCTGTCTTGGTTCAGATTCTCAAGTAAATAAATGCATGGAAGCGAAATAGTGATTTTACTGTTATAACTTATAACTACTAAAAGTTTCACCGATTTTCCTCAGGTTTTCGCACATTTTCTCGGCAAACAAATGGAGAGCGTGCAGTACCTCTTTGGCTCTGTTCTCTATGAGGCCGATCACAATGCTTGATTTCTCTCCTGTATCGTCTTCCATTTCGCTTCAATGTGAGTGAGAGTGTTCACAAATGCGCGCTTACGCGTGCGCTATTTATACAAGTGCTATTGAAGCGGGGGATGCTCACTCTGCTTAAAATGTGCACCAGCTGAACCTCTGCCCTCTTTTAATTTTAGGCGCTACCCTTTGTTTTCTTTTTTTTCAGTTAATTTTTTTAAAAAAACTCCCTGTACTCAACTTTTCACTTGCATCATTTCTTTCACAATGTAATGTAATTCTATAGTTTATAAATTCATGACACTTCACTTCATCACACTACACCCAAAAAAAATCAATAAAAGATATCAAATTATTTATTAAATTATTATTATTATATTTCATTTAATAATTAAAAACTCTTTATATTTTATATTACAATTTTATCATCAAATTTTTTAAAAAAAAACTAGCCACAAGCATTATCATTTTCTCCTCCATTCTCTCTTGAATTGGTAAAGATTTTATATGATATCTTATTAAAATGTCCATTCACAATCAAACTCGTGTAACCTATAGCGTAGAAATTTATAATAAATACCTATAATTAATAAAATATTAAAAAAAAATAGTGTTTTTATCGTACATCACTTCACAAAATATTATTACTTTCTTTTTTTGTACTACATTTTTTTAATTTTAATTTCATCCATCAACATTTGTTTTACTAGAGATTAAACTTCATGATTTGTTTTATTTAGTTTTTATGGAGTTATCTCAATTTTATATTTCAAATCACCTATAATTAATAAGATATTAAAAGAGATGATGTTTTTATTATGCATCACTTCACATAATATTATTACTTTGTTTTTTAAAAAATACAATTTTTTTAATTTTAATTTCATCAATCAATATTTGTTTTGCTAAAGATTAAACTTCATGATTTGTTTTATTTAGTTTTTTATGGGGTTATCTTAATCTTATGTTCTAAGTCGCAGGTTTAGTAGGTTAACCCGGTTCGGATTTTTTTCTCTTTTTTAATTGATTTTTTTTATCCTTAAACTTTTATTGATTGGAAACTAGGCTTCATAATTTATCTTGATTTATTTTGTATGAGGTTATCTTGATCTTATGACCCGAGTCACAGATTTGATGGTTTAACTCGAGTTGATTCGGATAATTTTTTATTTCTTTTTTAAATTGATTTGTTTTTCAATTTCATGATTTAACTTTAGATTGATTGAGAACTGTACTTTATAGTTTGATTCAATTTTCTTTCTATGAATTTATCTCAGTCTCATGACCCGAGTCGTAAATTTGATAAGTTAACCTGAGTTGATTTAGATTATTTTTTTTATTTACTTTTTATGAGATTATCCTGATCTCATAACCCAAGTCATAAGTTTGGTGAGTTAACCAGGCTAACTCATGTCATTTTTTGTGTCTTTTTTTTTATTGATTTTTTTTCAATTCCATTATTCAACATTAGGTTAATTGAGAATTGAGCTTCATAATTTATTTTGATTTTCTTTGAGTTTGGCAGGTTAATCAAGTTGACTCGGGTCATTTTTTTCTGGTTTTTTTTTAAATTTTATTCTTCAACATTTGATTGCTTAAAAATTAAGTTTCATAATTTATTTCTATTTGTTTTCTGTTAGGGTTATCATGGTCTCATGATCATAGTTGTGAATTTGACAAGTTAGCTCTGGTCAGTCTAGTGGCAGAGCCACAGAGGGACAAAAGGGGGCAATTGCCCCCTTAACTTTTTTTTATATTAAAATATTAATATATTAGTTTAGGGAATTGTTACTGCAGGAAAGAAAAAGGAAAGCTGTTATTGTTTATAATTGTTGACTTATATATTAATATAATATAATATAATATAATATATACACAACTGATTCCACAATTTTTTTTCCTTTTTCCCTTTTGTTTCTATATCAAATCAATGATACCTTAAAAATATGGAATCCCCTGACTAACAAAGAGTATTTTTTGTTCCCTGTCTTTGCTGCTTTGTTCTTTTCATGAGTTGTTGTGCTGTTTTGTTCTTCTCATGAGCTGTTGTTCTCTGCCTCTCTTGTATGCAAATTTATCATCAAGTATAGTTAAACAATTAATCTTTTTTGCCTTTTGCTTTATATTTTAGGTAAATTTTCTTTATTTTTTCTATTTATTTCATTGTTTAATTTTAATTTTATTCTTTTATAATTAGTTATTAAAAATATTAGGGTTTATGATAATTTATGGGTTTTGATATGAATATGTTCAAAATAAATGTTTAAAACTACTAATTTAATCAATTAAATGTTTCTTTTCTTATTATAAAGGAATAAAATAATATTCATGCAAAACCACTATTCTTGACATCTATTGCATTGACAGAATAGTTTATTGAAATTTAATATTTTCACATGACTTGTTTGTAAGTAAAATATCAAGTAGAAAAAATGTTTTTCAAAAATTGTTCCTCTTCCACACACACTAGGCATTGCTCCTCAATTAAATATCTAGAAATAATTAAGTATAATTTAATCAACATACTTATTATATGCATATAGTTATGAATTGAAATAGGTTTTGATTTTGATGAATTGATGTGTATTTTGCTATGAGTTTCATATGGAAGATTTAGAATTATTGTGTAACTCAACTTATTTTTATTTAACAGTAAATTATTGTGTAGTTGTGTTAATTATTATGTAGACAATAATGATGATAAAAAAAAATCCAGCAGGTTCATATTAAATTAACATGTCACTAGACAAGTATTTCAAACATAAATCCCTTAAGGATGAAGAGTCAATCAAAGTTTCAAGTCATGTAACTCAATCAAGTTCAAAGAAAAGTCATATTGAAATCAACCCCGACACTCTCCTTGCTGACCCTGGCTTAAAAAGATCAATTTATGAATACTATATAAATGATAGGGATACAACCCGAAGAGCTTATCTACAAAAAGATCCTTGTCAACCTTCATACTATGATTTTCCTCAAAAACAATTTGAAAATATATCAACACTACGACGCTTTAATTCGGCTTGGTTTGGTGCATACCCAATATGGTTAGAGTACAGCATAGCCAAAGATGTTGCCTTTTGCTTGTATTGTTATCTCTTCAAGTCAAAAGGGGGTGTTGATTCGTTTGTGGGTGATGGGTTTTCAAATTGGAAAAAAAGGAAAGATTTGATCTTCATATTGGAAAGTCTAATAGTAGTCACAATGCAGCTCGGATAAAATATGAGAATTTGATGAATGAAAAACAAAGTATCATGACTTTGTTATCTGAGCAGACAGTAAATAATCAAAGTGATTAACGAACTCGATTGAATGCTTCAATAGAGTGTGCTTGTTTTTTGTTGCACCAAGGACTTCCATTTCGTGGCCATGATGAATGTGAATGTTCAAGCAACTAAGGAAATTATCTAGAACTCTTGCATTTTCTTTCCAGAAATAATGAAGCTATTAAAAGAGTTATTTTCAGTGAAGCTCCTAGACATAACAAATTGACTTCTCCAGATATTCAAAAAGACATTACTCAAGCTGTTGCAGAGGAGATTACAAATGTGATTATCAAAGATCTAAGTGACTCATTATTTTCAATTTTAATTGATAAGTCATGTGACATATCAATCAAGGAACAAATGGTTGTTGTTCTACGATATGTAGACAACAATGGAGATATAATTGAACGTTTCCTTGGCATTCAACATATGCGAGATACAACTGCTAGTTCACTCAAGGCAGCTATTGAAGCTTTGTTTTGTAAACATGGGCTAAGCATATCAAGATTGCGTGGTCAGGGATATGATGGAGCTAGCAACATGCGAGGTGAATTCAATGGCTTGAAAGCACTTATTCTAAATAGCAATCCAAGTGCATATTATGTACATTGTTTTGCTCACAGACTTCAATTGACTCTTGTAGTTATTACAAAGAAGCATAATGAAGTTGGAGATGTCTTCAATTTTATTTCTAGCATATTAAACATAGTTGGAGCATCATGCAAAAGGATGGAGGTGATTAGAGAAAAACAATATGCTAGAATTATTGAAGGACTTGAAAATGGAGAAATTTCTAGTGGACGAGGCTTGAATCAAGAAACTTCTCTTAGAAGGTACGGTCATACCCGTTAAGGCTCCTACTATGTTACAATTATTCGTCTACTTGCAATGTTTTCATCAGTTCTTGATGTGCTTGAGATTATAAGGGAGGATGAGATGAACTCAGAATAGAGAACAGAAGCAGTCGTTTTAACTAGGGGTGTTCACGGTTTGGTTCGGTTTAGACTAAAAAAACCAACCGAACCGAATTACAGTATTTTTGTAAAAAAATTAACCGAACCAGACTGGAAACCGGTTCAAACCGAACCGGTCTGGTTCGGTTAAATTCGGTTTTTTAGGAAAAAACCGGGAAACCTAATCCCATCATATATAGGGTTTTTTTTTTTAAATTGGCTTAGCCTTACATTAAATTAAGCTTTAAAATTTAAAGCAAACTGATGTTCAGCTTTTAAAAATTTACAATGTTCAGCTAATTCACATGGCTGACTTTTAATATGAATTGACTAACTTTTAATATAAATTAAAATCTGGACATGAGTTAAAATCCCATATAGATGCAAATTGGTTGACTTTTAATATGCTTTCCAAAGCACTAAATCAATGCAATATGCATGATCAAATTTGAACACCTCAAATTAAAAACTTGTTCGCACTAGAAAAGTTAACATTAACAAGCGGATACATTAGCAACCAACAATAAATTATCATAAACATCTTGCATTGTTTGAACTTTGAAGAAAAAAACCCAGCAACACCAGCATCCAAAAATTCCAGCAACGGCAGCATCCAAAAATTCCAGCAAGGATAATGCTATAAAAAAACACTAGCAAATTAGCAAAATATTAGAGTTCAACTATTAAAAGAATTAAGTATGCAAATTTTTAAGGGGAATTAACAAGGTAAAATAAATTAATTACCCAAAACAATTATATTCCAAGATTGCACCAAGCCACTAATACTACTCACAAACAATCAGTTCAAAATTTTAAACTTTCACCAAATTCTATAAAAACATAAATTAAAATGTTAGATTACACATGTAAACATAATGAACTTATTGCCAGAATAAAACAGAATGAACTTACTGCCATGCCAGCAGCCCAGAATTAATACAACATAAAACAGATTGATAGCTGATAATACAGATAATAAAACCGATAATACAGATCAAAGCAATCAAGATAAACCGATATATATTAAAGTTAACAATGCTAAACAAAGTAATCAAGAAAACACTAAAAGGGCACCCAAATAAAGAAAGAAAACAAACCTTATGAAGAAACCAATCAAGCAGAGAGCAAACCACAGCTGAAGAACTCTCTCACAGATACCACAGAAACAAACCAAGAACCCTAGAAAAGCCTACACAATCCACACCAGTAACGCAAATAACAGAACAAAGCCCACACCAGTAACATAATCAAAGCACACAGAAATGAGAAAACACTGAATTTATTACCAAGAATGGACAACCATAAAATCCTAAATTAACTTGAATGAAACAAGATTTTAACCAGATAACACAGAAATGAGAAAACAAGATTTTAACATAATCGAACCATAAAAGTTTGAAACAGATGTTACAAGCACACGAAGGCCCGAATTAGCATAGGGATAAACTTTACCTTGCCATTTTTTCTCTAATGAAGGAGCCCTCTCCTTTTGCTGCAAGTATAGAGGAGGAGGATTCGCGACGCCTTGCGTAGAAGTAAAGAGAGAAGCCAAGGAGATGGAGATATGAGCTTTTGTTCGGCTAGAGAAGAGACAAATGCAAAAGGCAAAGTAGATGAAAGGGAAAGGAAGAACAGAAAAATTATCTCTGGTCTGGGCGGCGGCTTTGTGTTATGTTATTAGGGTTAGGTTAGAGAAGGAGATGCAGGAGGTAGAGTGGATGGAAGGGAAAGGAAGAAGAGAAAAATTGTCTTTGGCGGATTTGTGTTAAGTTATTAGGGTTAGGCTTTGTGCAGTATTTATACGTCCTTTATTTTATTGTTGTTTCGGTTCGGGTCACCGGTTTTAGTTTTAAAACAGAAACTGAACCGAACCGGAAAGATTTCTAGTTTTAGTAATCGGTTTTTCATCTCGGTTCGGTTTTCTCGGTTTTTTCGGTTACTTGGTTTTTTTGAACACCCCTAATTGTAACAGATATTATGGAATCATTTGATTTTTTTATTCATGCTTCATTGTTTGAGAAGAATACTAGCAGTTACTAATGAGTTCTCATAAGCATTACAAAGAAAAGATCAAGACATAGAAAATGCTACGAGTTTATTGAAAACATCAAAGGAACGATTCAAAATGATGAGAGAGAATGATTGAGAATCTTTACTGGAAGAAGTGTCATCTTTTTTGCATCAAACATGATATTGATATTCTAAATATGGATGATGAGTACAAACTTTATGGGCGTTCAAGGCAAAAATCTCAAGGGATTACAAACCTACACCATTTCCGTTATGAATTGTTTAACAATATCATTGACATGCAACTTACTGAGTTGGATGATTGTTTTACTGAGACAAGTACAAAGTTACTTTTTTGTGTGGCATGTTTAAACTCAAGTGACTCTTTCTCTGCTTTCAACAAAGAAAAAGTTCTTCGCCTTGCTCTTTTTTTATCCTAGTGAATTCTCTATAGTGGACCTTATGGTACTTGGTGACCAACTTGATACGTATATTATTGATCTACGTGGTGATGATGAGTTTTCTGGTATTGAAGGTATTGCTGATATTGAAGGTATTGCTAGTCTTGAAGAGAAAATGGTAAAAACAAAGAAGAATTTGATATTTCCATTAGTATATATGCTTATCAAATTGTCATTACTTCTACTAGTTGCAACTACTACAGTGGAAAGAGTTTTTTCTGCTATGCATATTGTCAAGAGTAGATTATGGAATATGATAGGAGATAAGTGGATGAATGATAGTTTGGTTGTATACATTGAGAAAAATATCTTCGATAAGATTGATAATGAAGCTATTATGAAGCAGTTTCAAAATATGAAAACTCGAAGAGAACAATTATAATATAAGTTTTTTCAATTTAAAAGAATTTTTAAATTAATTTTACTTGATATGAATTAGTATATATGTTTTGAATTGATTTCTAATGCATATCTATATAATATAATATTTGTTAATAATTTGATCCCTCAATGAAAAAACTCTAGCTTCGCCACTAGATCAGTCTAATATATTTTCATCTCAATATTAAAAAAAAAATAAGAAGTCATGTTGAAGTTAAACTATATTTTTACTAGTTATTTGAATTGTCTTTAGAATCATCAAGTCAACCAGGTTATATAGAATCAATACTCACGTGATTTTTTTTTTTATTTTCAACAAAAATTATTAACAATGCACCAATATTTTGTTTTACATTAAACAAAAACTTATCTTTCAAGTATCACAGTGCAAGCCAATCATCTAATATTATTCTAAAATTCAACCAATATTATACCCATCATGAACAAAATTCATCATTGGCTCTCCTCGTAGAACAAGTGCGAGTGCAGGTAACGTTTTTTTTACCACTCGTGCTTTGAATCTGGGCTCTCAGGCAAAGAAAATATGGAATTCTCTTTCCTTGACAAATGCTACCATAAACAAGAGGAACCCAATAGCAAATAAAACCTAGAAAAGGATCTCGGAGGTTTGGATCAAGAGTTTCTCATATAGCGTCGAGCCTTTAAGCTTTGTTGCTATTTCAAAACCATGACGAAACACGGCGACCTCATTTGTGTAAAACATCATTCTCCACAAGTTAGAGCTATCACAGAATGAAACATACATGACAGAAAGAACCCAGATGATCCCATTTAACTAAGCACAAAAAAGGACTCATTTCCCCTCCCCTTTCTTTACCTCTATATAGAACAATGGCTCAACACGACAAGGTAACGCTTTCAAGCCATAACTCTCGCTGGACAATGCAAGAGAAGAGTAACATGAACCGTGAAAGATGCTTTCTTTGAGAATGAGATAACGCTTGATCTAAAGTATTTTTTGTTTAGAAATATATTAAAATAATTTTTTTATATTTTAAAAATTATATTTAATATCAACATATTAAAACGATATGAAAATATAAAATAATTAATTTTAAATTAAAAATTCAAATTTTAAAAAATATAATTTGAACAGGCTAGTCCTCGATCCTACTGTTTAGCCAATCAAAGTAGCCACTACTATTTTTTGATGGATCAATTGGAGGACGAGAATAAAATTTTATGCCTGGATTTATCACAATCCAAGAAGTCCATCTAGGCATTGGAAAACCACAATTACTCCTTTTGTGCATCTTTAGTTGTAGATCTACGAATAATTTCTTTTAAACAAAGATTTAAAAACCAGAACTCTATGGACAGTAATCTATAAGCTTTAATTTTGGTTTTTTTTTTAAAAAAAAAAACTAACTAATTGCTTTTCCACTCGGATAAAGTGTTGGGGGTAAAAATTAAATTTAAACAAAATCGATTAAGGATACTGAGATTGTGATTTCGATTTTCGTGCTATAAATAAAGCAATAATAAACTAAAAAAGAAATTGTTACCTATATCCTAAAAATTTTGGGATATAATCCTAGTTAATAGTGAAGTGGCTATTTTTTTTTTCAAAGTTTTTTTTTCAAATCTAATCCTTTTTATAGATTAATTAGATGAGATTAGTTTTGAATTTATCATAGAACTGCCAAATTAAAAGAAATAGGACTCAAATGTAAAACACTTAAAAAATATATATCTAAATCTAAATTCTTAACAATTTTTATTTATTTTCATGGTCTTTGTCCTTGAAAAGATGAGAGACAAAATCATCTAAAAAGGACAATAAAATAGAAAATTATTTGTCTGGCTTTTTTTTTGCAATGAAACTAATTATTTTTTAAGTTAACAAGTTTCATTCAACAAAAAAATTTAATAATGATAGGTTTTTTCTATTAACATGTTTGGAAAAAGAGATCAAGATTCGTTTTGATTTTTTGTTTTGATATAATTTTTTTTTAATGATTTTGGCGTGTTTTTAGGTTGATGAATGATTTATAGAGATTTTCATGGTATTTATTACGTGTTTTTAGGTGAAAAGGGTTTTCAACCTCGCCCCTTTATTTTTCAGCATCATAGTGGTGGATGAATTTTAGATTAGGCAGCAGGACGACTCATTATATATATATATATATATATATATATATATATATATATATATATATATATATATATATATATATTTAAAAAATAATAATAAGGGTCACATACCTTTTTTAAAAGAAAAATACATAAATATGGCCTAGACATATAGGCCTACCACAAACCACATGTTTGGTTTTTTTTTTTAGTATCATTGGTGCACTAGGCCGCTTAAACCTGCGTGCATGATCTAGTTTTTTTTTTTTAATTTCACCATTTGATATTTTTTTTTGTATTGGTTTTTAATTTTTTTTATTATATAATTAACTAAAAAGAGTTATTGAACCCATTGAAGTTCATTGTTCAGGTTGCGGGTTTGATGAGTTAACCTAAATTGACCGAGGTCGATCCCATACGTTGTCGTCTTAATGTTTTTTTTTTTAAGATGTCATATTGAATTTTTTTTAAAAGCCAAATCACTTTTTACTAGTCGTCCATATTGCATTTAGACCTTAGCGTCTGGTCTCTTTTTGTCCTTTATTTTTTTTTTATTTGTCAAGTCGATTGGACATCGAAGCAATTCTCACCTAGTTTAATTTGAAATTTGAATTAAATAAAAGGCAAAGTCAAAAGCTTTTAGATTTGACTTGATAGACCAAATTTAATGATAATGGCAAAAAATTTCCTCCCATTTAAATACTTTATTTCTACGTTTAAAATATTTTTAGTTCAGGCGTAGCATAGCCACAAGAAATAACCTATTCATAACTATAAACAAACTATGATGCCAATTTGACCCTAATGTATTCGAATTAAGGGTGCTAAAAAAAACCAATTAACCTAGAAAATTGAAAAAACCGATAAAAAATTAACCGAGAAAACCGAAACGAGATGGAAAACCGATTAAACTGATTTTTAAAACCATAAAATCTTGCCTGTTCGGTTCGGTTTTGGTTTTAAAATTGAAACCAGTGAACCAAACCAAACCAACCATAAAATAAAAGAGCTATAAATACTACAATCTACAGTTAACCTAACCTTAATAACATAACACGAAAAGCCATCGCCAAGACCAGAGATTATTTTTCGCCTTCTTCTTTTCCCTTTTAATTTTCATCCACTCTACCCCTCTGCATCTGTCTCTTCTCTAGCCGAACAAAAACCCACATTTGTCTCTTCTCTCCTAGGCTTCTCTCTTCACTTCTAAACAAAAATCAAGACAAAACAGAACCCACAACAGCCAAAAGTTGCTTTTGTACAAGCTGGTTGGCTTCCTTCCATTACTAATGTTTTAAATGAGTCACAAGGGAGAAAGAACGAAGAGTTTATTGCCAAGGTCACAAACTAGAGCACTGGGGAACAACACCTTTCTCTGAGGAGCCCACAACATACTCCTTTGAAGAGCCTTTTGGGCGAGGCAAGTATGGAAACCAAATCCAAGCCACTAAATGCCAAGGAAATCCCACTTGAAAAGGATGGCCCACGGCTAAAAATAACGGTGTTTTGCCTACAAAAATCCAAAAAATCCCATTAATTTAATGATTAGGTTTTCCGATTTTAAAGCAAAAAAACCTAATTTAACCGAACCAGTTCGATTTGAATTTTTAAAAATTTGAGTTACTCAATTCAATTGATTTTTGTGATTCAAACTTGTTTTTATGGTTCAAACTGAAACAAAAAGATAATTTGATAGAAAATCTTATGGATAATTTGTATTAAGGTTTGGTTTAAGTCAAGTATAGAAACAGCTTCCATGTACCAAAACCTGATCCAAAAACTTAATAATATTTTTAAAGTTTGAAAATTATATTTATACCATTATAGAAAGTTTAGAATTTCTCTCCCACTTCTCCTCGAAGCAAAAACAAATGGGGCCTAGCTGCTGTGGTCAACCGTGTGACTTGTTCCGCCCCAGTCCCGGGTTCGACCCTCTATGTGCACGCCTGTCACCCCCGCGGTGCCTTACCTGCTCCTGGGCTTGCAGGATGTCCAGTGGGCCGTGGGGAATAATCGTGGTGCGCGCAAGCTGGCCCGGACACCCCACATAAATTAAAAAAAAAAAAAACAAACAAACAAACAAACGGGGCGAACTACTCTCTTCTCTGCCGGCTCACAGTCCCTCCATGAATAACTTACACCACAGACAAAGAGACAGCCCTTTGTTTAACAGCAGAGATTGTCTCTCTCAATTGTAAAAGAATAATAAAGCTCCTTCCTTTATCGTTTGCCTTCGATTGTAGTGAGGGGATTTCCTAGTTGGGTCGATTTTTTACAAGTTATAACTTTGAATTTCACGTGAAGCTCAAAGTCACTGTGTAGTGGGAAAACTTTCAAGGTACATTCAATTACTTATTAATTTTAATTATTACTGGAATTGAGAGTCGATGTTTTCTGGCATCTCAAAGTTGGATGGAAGGAAGAAGAAGAGGAAGAGATGCCATGAATTTTGACCGACGGCAATGTAAAATAGGGTTTTATTGAAATGAAAAGTGTGAACAACAGAGAAGCTCATGAATTCTCATTCCAGCACCGAGCAGCGCAAAGAAACAAACTACCACAAAACCAAGATCAATTGGTCTTCTTATCCATGTTTTTGACGAGCTGCTTCATTTGAAACCTCCAAATTAAAAAATATGCCAAACCTAACCCTATTAACACATACACCCACATTTTCTCATCTTCATTCTCCTTCTCAGACCTCACCTCCTCTATACCAAACCACTCTCTCCCTCCATTCCCCGTTATACCCTCCAACACACTCCCATATAACACATACGCCCTATCCTCTCTTCCCACTACAACTGATGTAGCAAACTTCTCCACATCAAGGTCAGTTTTGTCATAAACCACTCCCTCTCCCCAACTGTCGTCACTCTTCAAAAACCACAGCTTCTCATGCGACACAACCAAAACGACACCGTCTCCCCTTATCGCAATCCCATCGGCCACCGGCAAATCCTCGTTCAACAAAACATTCTGTGCCGTCCCGTCGTGAGCATCGACTTTGAACAACTTGCCCGTGTTTGATTGCACCACCAGCAAATACCCCTTGCTGACGTAAGCGATCCCATTCAGCCCGCAGTAACTATACGGTGCGTCGCGGTCCACCGGGAACTGCGTGAAAAGCGGAGATCTCGAGAAAATCGAGGCTTCTCCTTCAGGGTTGACTTTCCATATGAAGTTCCCCTCCGGGTATCCTAGCGAGTTGGTGACGTAAGCGTTGCCTTTGAAATCGACGGTAACGGCGTTGGCGACGGGGCGGCGGTTGTCATCGGAGGGGGTAGAGGGGAGGAGGGAGAGGAAGAGCCGCTGACGTGAGCGGAGGTCGTAAGCGGCGAGGGCGTTGAATGGAGGGAGGGGAGGGTCGGAGTGGATGGCAGCTAGGAGGCGGTTGTTGAGTTTATCAACAGCGAGGCCGAGGATGGTGGTGTTAGGAGGGAGGGAGGGGTCGGAGATGATGGTTTCGATAACGCCGGCGTCGGAGACGGAGTGAAGAGTGCGGTGGTGGAGAGAGCCGACGATGAAGTGTTGGGCGGATGGGTCGTGGGCAAGGCCTTCAGGGTAGAGGTTGGGAGATCGGAAATGGATGACGTGTGGCTTTTTTGCTAATGAAGAGATGGGAACCACAATGAAAAAGAGTAGGAGCTGGAGAGTTATGATAGACGACGAGGATGACATGGATTTTGATTTTTTTTTGAAGAGCTTTGGGCTTAGCTTGCAAGTTCTAACCTGCAAGTGTGTGATTTTTATAGGGTTCTGTGACTTGGGTAGGGGGAATTCTTTTTCAGAATTTGTTTAATAATCTGTGTTTGATTTTCTTGTCAAAGGGGTTTTGGTTTGTGGTCGTACTTGACACAACTTTGACATATTTATGTAGATTTTTTTAAAGTGATTTTTATTTTAAAATATTAAAAACTTTAATTTAAAGAAAAAAAAATGTTGAGATTATGAAGTGATGTACTGATCAGAGAAGGATTTCGAGTGCACTATTTATTTGTATGACCTGTGTTTACTTGTGTTTTAATTCAAATAATATATTCCCTAATAGATTGTTTGCTTCCGTTTTACTGCATCATTATTAAGATAAGATAACATCTCAGTGGCAACATGCATGAAGTTCACACACAAAAAGGATCTGTGGCCTTGTAGCTATTAGTTTGGCCAGCACAAGCAATTCACAGATTCATGGTTGATTATATACTGGCATCCATGAAATGACTACTTGTGGCTTGTGAAGTATGTGATTATGCAGGAAACAATAGTAGAGAAATGAAGGTTTACGGATAAGAAGGATAAACTGGTTTTATACAGGATTGACAGGTTTTTGTTGTCTCCTCCTCCTCCTCCTCCTGTACTTCGATGAAGAAGATTCATAGAAGAACAATAAAGGAGGGTAAAACAAGAAGCAGCGGTGTTGCCAAAGTCAAGACTTGCATAATAGCTTAACTTATGTTCATCCATGACTTCCTGACTTGTAACAAATTGACCCTTCTCAATAGAAAGCTGGGCTGCAACTCAATAGCCACTGAAATCAACCCTTCTTGCCAATTCACCGCAGGAGCTTTTTCTCCTTTTGCTCGAATTGCAGACAAGAAGTTAAGGTGTTCCGAATAGCTAGATCAAATTAATCAATGATGCATCTGGAAAACAAGTTCATGCAGAATCACACTTAAAAGGAAGCCCTACTGTATTCGCAAATATATAAAATCCAACTCCAATATACTTGAAGACAACTCACTTAACTCGACCATCCTCAGCTTTCAATGTCTGAGTGAAAGGACATGCATACATGCCCAAGAATGGAGCAGCATACTGGGAAAATCAGTAAATGGAACTATTGGATGTTCAATCATCCGAACAATACAAAGCAGAAAATGAGGGGAGTGCCTATATATGAGGGAGATGGCAAATGCGATCAAAGACGAAGCAGGCTCAGCATTCACTTACATGGGGGACTACCTTTCCTACACCACAAACAGACATTTCTTGCTCGTTTTTACTGCCTTCAGCAAACATGCGAAGGTCAAGCATCCCTAACATATGCATGTGTCAATTATATCTGGTACCTGAACTAGAAAGCAAGATTGTCAATGGAACACAGGGTTATTTACGGCTCATGAAAGGAAAGATCAAGCACTGCAGAGCTCAAACCATCAATAATCACCAAACTTTAAAAGCAAAAGGCTGTGACTGAACTCCAGCTTTTAGTCAAAACATAGACAGAACCCTCAGTTCAATTAGATATAACTAGTTTACTGGCATCCGAGAATTGAAAATGAGAGACCATTGCTAGCAATAATTTTAAACATCGATAAGTACTTGAAAACAATGATGGCTTGTTGATGAGTAATCGTGCCCTGGATGATTTCGAAAGTCGAAACACCGAAGAGAGCAGCCCACACAATCGCCTGGGTCACATCTTACTGTTTCAAGACACATACAGGCAATTGTGTTGGTGTTTGGGTTTGTGCGTGCTGTGTTTCTGAAGGTCGTTCCAAAAACGTTCAACACCGCCTCTTCAATTTGTCGAGCTGTGATCGTAGATTCAAAGAGCGCTGGGTTTCGACTGCTAGTTTGCTTGAGCTCGCAAGATTGCCGATTTAGGCTGCGGGTCTCTCCTTAATTTGTATCAATATTTCAACAGTTTTGCCTTGCCCTGTCGTGATTTCAGATAAACTATTTTAGACCTCATCTTGTTGGAGGACCATTACTGCTATTTATGCCCGCTCTTGCCTCCTGCTTTTTAGGCCCCGATCATTGATTAATCCATCTCTTTTGCCTCCAGTAGGCAGCCTAGTCATGCATGCTTGGTATATTCCTCTTCATCATTTTCTTTAGGCACTTTTGAATTGTTTTTGCCCCTGGCCAAGTCAACTAATCTGCTTGTCAGAAATCAGCACTTGCTCATTTTTGGAAGGTCATTGGCCTTTATGTCTCAGCAAATCCTTCTTTGCCCATCAATTTGTTTAATCAGGCTTTAACAGTATTAATTGAAGATCATGCAAAAGACCAAGGAAAATGCTCTATTTAAGGATAAGATCACATTCCTAGAGGTTGGGTGATTTCTTGATCGGTCAATAAAGGTGACGATTCTTAATGAGGGGAATCAAATAAATAGAGAAGCAAAAAGAAACAAATGCTTTGAAACACATTTGGCGGCCTGAAATTCAACTGTTTTTATTCCTTCGTAGAAGTAGTCATGATTACTTGGGTGTCAGGACTCGAGTGCGAAGTACACCTCTTTAGACTCGGATATACTATGTAACCTAACCTTTAAACTCGAGTATATCATGTAACCTATTGCTCCACTGAACTCGAGAAAAGAACGACTCAACTCCCAAGAAGCCTTGTAAACCCCACAAGCCCACAACATACTAGCCTCTAAATTGAACTTCGAGTCTCAGACTCACTTAAAACTGTGCTTACTAATTGTTTTTTAACATAATATATCAAAAACAATTCAAAAACATTAAAAATAAAATTAAAACTCACTCTCAACTCTCAAACACCCCCTAAACTCTAAAAATAAATATATCCTTATCTTCATGCAAGTTGACATGGTTCATAGCTGCATAAGAATTCATGACCCATCAGGTAAAAGATTCCAAGTTTTCTTTGTTCATATTCTTCACCTTCAACGATCAACTCTTCCATTACATCACCCTTTAAACTCTGAAATCAAGCACACTAAACAACTTTAAGGCTTCTCTACTCCTACATTTGAGCTAACATAAGCATCGGATGATCGCTTAAATCCAACAAAGGACTTACTTTGCAAGTATTCATGATTCTCAAGTCCAGCGATCCATTCTCAACCCTTTAGCCCAATCATCAACTTTTGAGAATAACATCATCCTCGGAGGTTTTTCACTAAACCTCATCACCAATCCTTGTGTATCCTGCATTTTTTGCACTACCAAACACTTCAATTCCAAATGGCAGCTCGTAAAAAGTTTCCATAGTAGCTGCCAGCAAAATGGCAATACATTTCAAGCACTTGCATTTTCCACTCTCTAGTCTTTTCTACATTCCCAGATCCATAGGCTTCCACATGAAAACATCAACTTTAATCATTCTAACAAATATCTCCAATTCTTCGGTATCACAGCTCAAATTCATACAGAGTGAACGTACCGACAGAACATTGTTACACCATATGCTAATCCAGTAAATCCAACCATCATGTAACACATCAGTAATTAGCATAACCAAGCCGCCAGGCACATCCATGACGCTAGTCCAAAAAAAACAAAAAAAAGATCACCAATTTCTAACAACAAGCATTCTGCAGTGTCAGCGACATCACTTGACATTCTAGATTCTACAAAGCAAATGTGAAATTCACCACAAAAACACATAACCCGTTGCGTATTCTCATACGCAGGTTCCCTAGATGATAATGGCTAGAAACAGAACAAGAAGACAAATTCAATCAAGTCCCTGTCCTTCTTACACATATTCATCCAACGAACAAAGACGAGTTTGAAATGGCATTAGCATATTTACTAGATCAAAAACATAGAATCAAACCACACTCAGTTCCATTTTATAAAACTCAGAGTTCCCCAGCAATAACAAATATAACAGAATTAGATTTTCTGTCAATGCACCTCATCCTTTTCTTCTTGCAACTCCTTCAAACTTAACCCAGACAGCGCAATTTCTATTGTATAAAAATCCTCTCTTTAAATCTCTATCAAAACTTTGCCCTGAGAATATTAAAAAAAGAAAAAAGAAAAAAGAAAAAAGAAAAAAGAAAATCAGATTTAACCAGAATTAACAAATTAATAACACCAACAAAACCTAAGATTACTAAGGAAAATAGGAAGAAAATAGGCAAAGGCACACCTACGTCTGTTTGGAGTAAGTGGAAGAAGAAGAAGGACCCCTCTTGTTACGAAACATCATGTAACCGACGGGTAACACCACTCCGATCATCATTATTGCTGCGCCGATTATGTACCTTAACGGACTCGGCGGCTCTACCTCCATGATTCTCCTGTACTGCATCCGCACCGAATCACAATTTGAGATTTTCTAATTTCGAAATGAATTTGTAAGTGATAATAGATCCAGATCCACAATAGGGAGGGAGAGAGACTTACAGGCATTTTCTAATTTATACGATCTGGGTAATTACGATAATCGTACTTCAACGACTGGAGACTTGCTTGATCGATTGCAGTTTCTTTGAGGATATAGTGAAAAGGAGATGCGAAATTTCAAAGTTTTGCTTACGAGTCAGGAGTTGGGACTACAACCAGGATCTGAGTTCTGTGCCGTGACTGTGAGTGAGATTGGCGCTGAGAATTGTGTGGGGTTGACCACTTGGATATCACAATGACCTTTGAACCGGGTATTACGTGTCAAGATCGTGCAGAATCTCGTCTATAAAACATCATCCACAACTTCCACAAAACGACACCGTCATGATAGACAAAAAGAAAAATTCTGAAAATGTGAGAGCAATGTGAGCTTCAACCAGCACCACCACACCCCAAAGGGTAAGGGTAAAAAGTAAGCCTTGGGCAGTGCTGCTTTAGCAAAAAATCTTGAATACTTTCCTAAGAGTAGAAGAGATATGAATCTGACACAAAGAAGAGTCCCTCAAGTATTTGGACTTGGAAGAAGCAGCAGCATCAGGTCCTTCAAGTCCATCGATTCCTCCTCTATTACCCACGGCATCCACGTTTTCCAATGCCCTGTAAGATAGTCAGTCAGTCACTCCCCTTTACATTTCTTTATTAGTGAAACAAATAAATATGAATGGCTCTTCGTATTGAATTGATAGATAGATAGATACGTATATCTGTTCTTTGTCAATGGTTAGGACGCTGTTGGTATTGTTGCGAAGCTATCAGATTGTATCGCTTCCAGAGGTGGAAACATTCTCGGTGCTGATGTTTTCGTCCCTGAAAACAAGAATGTCTTCTATTCTAGAAGGTATTGCATCAAATTTATTACTCCATTTCCTATCTTTTGTTTGTTATTTTGCTGAATCACAGTCTTTGTGGTTGGATTTGGTTCGTAGACTTTCAAAATCTTATTTTTCTTTTTTAATGCTTTTGCAAGTGGAGGTGTATTTTGATTTCTGTGCAATGTGGCAGTGAGTTTATTTTTGACCCTGTTAAATGGCCACGGTTGCAAATGGATGAGGACTTTCTCAGGATTTCAAAAATGTTTGATGCAACAAGGTCCGTTGTCCGGGTGCCTAAGCTAGACCCCAAATTCAAGATTGCTGTTCTTGCTTCAAAGCAGGTGCATTTGGTTATATTTTTTCCAGTTGTTTTTTTTATGCCATCGATATTAATTTAAACCTGTGTTTGTCTTGCTGCAGGAACACTGCCTGATTGATTTGTTACACTCATGGCAAGATGGAAGACTTCCAGTTGATATAACTCGTGTAATCAGGTGAACTTTTTGGAATGTCACCCTTTTTATTTTATATCTGTCTGGTTTCAAGGATACTAATTATGATTCTTCATGCATTCGTAACAGTAATCATGATAGATTCCCAAACACGCATGTGGTTCGATTTCTTGAAAGGAATAGTATTCCTTATCATTATTTGGGCACCAGCAAAGAGAATAACAGAGAAGACGAGATCTTGGATTTGGTTCAGAATACTGATTTTTTAGTTCTTGCCAGGTATATGCAGGTAAATATGATGATAAGGTCCATAGTGCCTCTTCTGCTTACTTCTTGCATGCCAAACTAAAAGAATATACCTGCATAAAGGAAGTCCTGTGATATTTACCTTGCGTCTGTCTTTTTGGCACCCTCAACCATAATATATTACCTGCATAGTTATGATGCATACGCAGTTGTTGATATAATTGAATCAACTATTGTGACATTTCAATTCACAAAAGTTAATTCTTGCTGCAGTTATTATCTGGTAAGTTTTTGCAGAGATATAGGAAAGATATAATTAACATTCACCATGGCCTTTTGCCATCATTTAAGGGTGGGCATCCATCAAAGCAGGTTAGTTTTCTAACCTTATTCTTATGATAAAGAAGTTATCACAGTTTCAACCATTTCAACTTTCCTCCGACTCCCATACATGTTTAATTTGCTAGATATTGTTCGCAGGCATTTGATGCGGGTGTGAAATTAATTGGTGCGACAAGTCACTTTGTTACTGAAGAGCTTGATGCAGGGCCTATCATTGAGCAGATGGTAATCATTGTTCTCATCTAAATTCTGGTAATTTTAGCTGTTTGTACTCAGTGATGAATATTTTATTGTCTCATCGATTTGGGTTTTGTTTCCTTTTTTTTCAAGTTGCTCCATCACTTCCTCTGCCACCACATTATCATTGTTCTTGCCATGTTGCTAAAATGTTCAGATGTAAACTGTATTTCACTTGGTAAAATTTTCCACACAAATTTATACAATGCTGGAACTTCTTGAATTAATCAACAATTGTCAATCAAATATCGATCACCCATTCTACTGAATATAGGTTTGCTGGATGCTTGCTTATTTCTAGAATAGAAGGCTATCAAACGAAATCCTAGTTGACAGGTTTCAATATCATGGTGCTCAGGAGAAATAAAAGAGTCTTCTGTGAATGGAAATGGCCATTTTTTTTCCAGGCATCAAACACAAACACATCAAGTAGGAACCATGTGTGACTGAAATCTATGAGATGGCTGGATCAAGTTGAATTAGCTGAAGGAGAATATAATAGTCTTTAAAAAGTGCTCAACTACAATTGTTTTTTGCTTTTTTTTGAGAGATTTCAAAATGACTGTTAAAGAATCTGATTGTCGTGATTTTGATCTAATTTCTCGTATGGCTGATGTTGTTCATTCAAGGATTTGTGTGATTCCACACTCTTTCCTTGTTTGAAAATCAAGTTCAAGTTTGATTTGTTAGAGTTGTTTACTGGATTTTTGAAGCTATGCTGGTGAAGATAACAGGAAGGATTTGTTCATCAGAATGAATTGTCTCAAACCCTGTTTTAATCTATCACCATTGCTGTTTGAAGTTCTAATGTTATATGGGGTGTTTCATCACATCTTTCGTAGCATGCGATTGTGATGTTTGGTCCTTGATCTTTATCCACCAGGCGTTGCAGGATATCTGTAACTGGTTTTGCCTTCAACTTTCTTACGTTTTTGATATCTTTCTTTACATGTTGCAGGTTGAGAGGGTTTCCCATAGAGATAATATACAAAGTTTTGTGCAGAAATCAGAGAACCTTGAGAAACAATGCCTTGCAAAAGCTATAAAATCATACTGCGAATTGCGTGTTTTGCCTAATGAGGAAAACAGAACTGTTGTATTCTGAGGTGAAGACAAAGGAGAGAAAGCTGTTGACAGTGATTACAATCTGTATGTATGTCAAGTTATTCATTTAAATTTTCTAATTAAAGTATTGACAACACGTAGAAATGATGATTACGTATACTTCAAACTCAAAAGTCACCTAGTGAAATTCAAGCGTTCTCTTTCGATTTGACTTGCTGAGATCATCAGACAAGACTGGATTTTTTTTTGCCCACCTAAAGTAAGTTTATCTTTAGTTTATCACCAGGTATCTATGTGAATAGAACTACTAAACCGCTATTTTATTTTTGTGTTTTGCTGCTTCTGAGGATGTCTCAGTCTCCTCTTGTACATTCTTCCTCCTTCGATAGTAAAGTCTCTCTTTCCTGATAAAAAAAAAAAAAAAAAACTCTTATTTGTTCCTTTAGAGTGCATGCAAGCTAGCTCCTTAGAATTCAGCCCCTTGGTTAACACGGACGGGATGATTAATAGGCACATGTTTATTCATGGGTGTTTCAATTGAAACTGAAATGCGTTATATAACTACGTTTCAATTGAAACCGAAATGCATTAGATAACTACAGGGGCTGTTACATCTTGATTGTTACTTTTGTAGTATGCTAAATTTTGATACCTGGGACTTGTCTGAAATTAAAAGGAAAATTAAGGAAAGAAACTTCTTTGTTTTTTGTCACACAGGTACATGGTTAACTTTCACTTAATTCACTGTAAGAATGAAGATTGTAGAAGATTTCTCAACTCTGTCAGCTCTACCTTCTTGACAATCCTAGACGCAACCTGACAGAAACTACGCTGCCCAACTTTCACATATTTGCCTAAGTTCGTGCACACAGACATGGAAAATTGGTTATGATGTTACAGGACCCTTGAAAGGAGAGCTGTCTCTTCTGATTTCATAAATTGGGGACTGCACAGGGGAATCGTGTATGCATTTCTTATATTGCATAGGTAAATTGTACGTAAGAGGGATTTTCATTTGTAATATCACTAGTATACCATTGTCATACTCTAAGATCATTAAACAAAACTTTCATCTGTCCTGTATTCTTGGAGCAATATACAACATGGATCATACTATGCGCCATCGTTTATGCTTAAGCATTTCAGTGAGCGGTCAGTTACTTCCACATAACTTACTTGTTGCAGAAGATTTTTTATATCATCAACCCACCTCTGCTTCTCAACTTTGCTTTTACACTTGAACTCATGCAGACCTTGTGCTGTTTTGATGCCGAAATACACTTCTTCAGTACTTTCTCTTTCTTTTATATAACGCCATGCTGTTGTCTCATCACAAACTCCATAAACAACACCTAATAGCAGCAGAAGATATTCAGATCTAAAACTGCAGAAATTGTTGCTCAAGTATTTCGAAATTTGAGAAAAAAAATGCTGCCCAAAGTAGATTAAAGAAATGGTAAAGATAAAATGGAACTGGAGAAAGATGGAAAAAATGCCAAAGCGACACTCAGGTAAATTCTTACCTTTGTGCTTCTTGGACAAGGCTCCTCCAACGTGTTTGCTTTTGATCTTAATTAGGACCTGGAAAGATTTATACTGGTGAACAAGGAAGTTTATGACTAATAAACCATTGCTCCAACTTTTCTCCAAAGTTAGTATGTACCTGAGATTTCTTGTTGATGTACACGGTGACATGTTTCCATCGCAACGCCCCTGACAATTCCGGTAACAACTATCTAGCGTTAGCATCTAAAATCACTCCACAGCAGTTACATTTCTTGGTATTCTTTATCAAGATTTCTAGTAAATTCCAAAAGCAGCAGAGAGAGCATGGACCTTTCTTTGTGTGTTGCAACAGTTCACCAACACAGGGAGGAACCCGTTCTTCTAATGGACCATTTAAAGTCCAGTAAGGAGTGTTTGCCACCCCCCTATCATAAGGACTTATAGCAGCATTCCTTCTTGCTTCTTTTGGTAATCTTGCTTTTAAAGTTGCTTCTCCTCTCAAAGCTGATGTAAAAGGATAGATCACATTACTTTGTAAGCAATATTAAGCGATAGGAAAAACGTGAATACCAGGAAAAGATTGAGCAATTACCTGTCGCTGCTGCTGCAGTAAGGGTCATTAGATCACCTGGACTTTGAATATCTACTGCTGATCTCACAACAGAAGCCATACGATCATGATCAGCTCCAGCTGATTCTGCTAATTCTATGCAATGTGATGCGAGGAGTTCTGTAGCTGAGGCCAAAGCCATGTTCATTTTGGAGCTGGAGCCACTAGAATTTCCTGCAGCGGTCACCGCAGCCAAGGCTGCAGCTAGTCCGGCTATAGATACAGCAGAATGCATATGAGCATTTTCGGTGCGTGCTTTGTCTTTCTTCTTCACTGTACGACTACTGAATTCCTTGTGGTGGAACCATTTTCCTAATGATCCAGTCCTTGGACTTTTAGAGTTTACCACCTTCCCTGACTGCAAAGAAGCGAAATAATTAGATGATAAGAATTGAGTGGATTATGTGCCAAGAAAAGCATTGAATGACTTAATACAGAATTGAGAGTGTTCTGATTCGTAATAGAAAATAATGAGCACATGATGGAGAAACTATAAATAACTAAGAGTGGCGGAGAAGATGACTCACTGCTTGTGGTGCCACAATTATCTCTGCAAATGTATCGGGATTCTTTTCAGTGAAAAATTGTTTCTGCTTCTGAGATAGAGCTTTTGAAATTTCTGAAGCAGAGAGACTCCAGGATCTAGACAAGAACTCCATAGGCTCTCTTGGTGTCTTTGGTTGGGGGATTGTTGGCAGTGAAGATGCTGGTTTCATCTCCTGGTCCGCCTCTAAATAATCTAGCAAAGAACTACTTTTAAAAGAAGAATAAAGCCCACTTTCCATTTCTTCTATCTATATCTCGATATTCCAATCAAATTGCAAAGCTTCTCTTTCTTGAGCTCCTTGCACAGGTCAGTGATCTATCTCATTAAAATTACAATAACTGAAGTTCCCTGCAATATCAGTGAAAGATACCTCTAAGAAGAAGAAGAAGTTCCAAATTAGACATTAACGTGCAAGGTTTCAAAGAAAGAGCATTCCTTGCTAAGACCTGAAAGAAGTTGCAAAAGAAATAAAGTAGGCCAAAATATGAAGGTAGAGATCTGCTCTACTAACCTGGCAAGCTCAGAGGCTTTATATACTAGCAAAACAATATTACTCTACCACTCTTCCTTTGGAACTAACTTCTTATATATAGCTTGTAGCTGCAAAAAGGTCAGGAAACTGCAAAATAGGAGGCAAAATAGAGTACAAAAGCACTTTCCAAAACCTAGTGCTTTGAAACCTCAGGAAAATAAGGTCAGGTCTCATGAAAGGGATCAAAAAGACAGAAGTCACGGAACTCGATAGCTAATATAATCCTAGTTTAAAGGACACAAGGAGAACATTATCCTTAATAAACGGGGACTGTTTCTTAAGCACTCATGCAAGAAAGCGCAGGGTTCTATAAGGAAACAACGGATTATATGTATTATACTCTTTACTTTTTGGGCAGTATGAGTATTAAATGTCGAGTATATTTGCCCAATGAGTGCTAATAAGAGCGCATGGATGGTCTCTCTTATAGGTATTTTGAAACTTGGAATTCTGTGCAAATACCAGCCAACTCATGAGCATTAGCTAGACGGTGGGGACAGTTTAGGATTCTCTCTCTTTCATTTAAACAGCCTTGCTCAAAAGCGGACGGTTAAGGTTGGTATCCTTATCTATCACATTTAAATTAATTCCTTCAAGTAACTACGTACTTAGATTGGTGTTCTAAGCTTTTATTTTTATTTTTATTTTGGATAATTTTTTTCTAACATAAAAAAAAATAATCTGATGCTAGTATTTTTTTTTTAAAAAAAAATAAGATTTGAGTTATTGATTTAACTTGGTTTACAAGCTTAGTTAATTTAATAATATAATTAAAAAAATAACAATAACAATAAATAAATCAAATTAAATTTGTTTAGACAATGATTAATTACAAAAAATAAACGCTTGAAAATATCATGAAAATATATCCTTTCAATTTCTTAAAAGGTCTTCATTATCTTATTTTATAACGATACAAAAATTAAATGAGAATGAGATAACCTTATAAAAAATAAAATGAAGCTCAATTCCTAAAAAATCAAACGTTGAAGGAAGAAATTGAAAAAAAAAATCAATTTAAAAAAAAAAAAAACTTGACTCGACACAAAAAAAACCTAGTTAAGGGACTAGAATAACCCTGTAGAAAGAAAATTAAATAAAATTAAGAAGCTTAATTTTCAAACCAACACAATATTGAACAACAAAACTTAGAAAAACATAAATTATAAAAAATATATACTCAAGTCAAACTGCCGAGCCTGTAACCCAGGATATGAGATTGAGACAATTCCATAGAAAAAAATTAAAACAAAAAAAATCAGAAAGCTCAATCCCCAACAAACTCAATATTGAACGATGAAATTAAAAAAAAAATCAATTGCAAGAAAGAACCTGAAAAAAAAGACAACAGTCAACTCGGGTTAACCTTTCAAACTCGTGACCCGGATCATTGGGTAAAAAGTATTCCATAAAAGACAAACCTAAAAAATCACGAAGCTTAAGTATGTTAAGGGATGAGATTGAGAAAAAAAATTCAATAAAAAAAGATCCAAACCAAAACAAATATAAATTAAAAAAATAATAACTAAATTTGATATAAAAATAAAATGAAACCAAATGCTTAGGTATGAAATTGGAAAAAAAAATCAATTAAGAAAAGGATTCAAAACAAAACAAATAGCAATCACAAGAATAACGACCAAATTTAATATGAAAATCAAATGAAACCAAATATTAAGGAATATAATTGAAAGAAAAAAATAAAATAAAAAAATTCAAAGCGAAACAAATAGCAATGAAAAGATCGAAGATCAAATTTGATGCATAAATAAAATGACATGATACCTTTTAACTTTGGTAGGGCTGGTTTGAATCCTGAAAAGATAAGAGAGAAAAAAAGAAGAAAAAAAAGGGGTGGCTAGCACCAAACCACCACTTGCTGGCTTAATAGGAAGAGCTCGACACGCCGCTTTCGACATCACCACAAAAGTGAGCGTTTAGTAGTTGCGAGATGCCTCACGCATCGCTTAAAAAACCGTTTGGAAACGCGGTACAAACTGCGTTTCTAAAAAGCGTTTCCAAAAAAATTTAATTTTTTTTGTTAAAATTTAATATGATTTATATGTTTTGGATCGTTTTGATATGCTGATATCAAAAATAATTTTTTAAAAATAAAAAATATCATTAATATATATTTTGATATAAAAAATTATTTGAAAATCAACCAACTTCACATGCTAAACATACTTTAAATGTGACGGACATCTCTAGCCTTCTGGCAGCCTATTTGACTTGCCCGTTTAACAGGGTCTCATATTTATTTTTGTTTTAATTTTACTTTCTTAAAACTTAATTATTCTAATTTAGGCTAATTTACTAGGCTCGGCTCGGTTGATGCTCGACTTAACATGCTAGCTAGCCAGTCACTCTCGCTATACCTAATTACACAGTCTCATAATTGGCCTCTGCTAATCTGTGGTGGCGTTGACACACCGACACAAACGCCAATTTCCATGCTCGTATCAGGTTTCAACATGGAGGGATTATCCCGTACGAAACTCCAGGCTTGCCTTGTACTCAACGTGTTATTTCCTTGTCACACACACATACATGCACGACCTCACTAGCCGACTTGATCACCGAAGGCCCACTATCAGCCGAAGATTCCGACTTCACTCAGATTTCAAATTTTGGGATGGGATGGCGCATCTCATGAAAAGTGTTCAACCTTTTCCTTATCTTCAAGAGCTGCAAAGAGGGCCCCTAGTCTGCATTATACACATGCACAGGATGGCCCATCGTGATGAATGATTTGACCAAGCCAGGCTGCTACGCCTATAATTTTCACACTCACCACTGGGAGAGTATGGGGACTAGTATCAGCTCATAATTACATGGGAGTTCTTTTTGTCCCCTTTTGTTGGTATAGTAGATGGCCATTACTAACACAGTGTAGAAGGAGCGTTTGA
Source organism: Populus simonii (assembly GCA_007827005.2). Lineage (NCBI taxonomy): Eukaryota > Viridiplantae > Streptophyta > Magnoliopsida > Malpighiales > Salicaceae > Populus > Populus simonii. Next base: position 14,739,329 of record CM017464.2, read on the forward strand.
GCATGTCGTTGTCGATATTGGATTTTTAGTTATCTTTTCTCTATTCTTCTTCTTAGTAACTCCCAAAAATTATCTAACTTTAGCTTTGTTGGAAACACAGACACTGTTCTATACGCGGATTTGAAATCCCTCACTATCTTTTGGACAGCTAGCAGCTTCAATCATATGATTATTATTCTGGTGGATGGTGGTCAAGGTGTCATTTTAAAGTGTTTTATATTTTAAAATATTTTTTTATTTTTGATATCAAAACATCAAAATTATTAAAATAAACACTAAAAAATATTAATTTAATAATTTTTTCACTTAAAACAAACTTTTAAAACATATCTAAAAAGTTATAACGCTCACAAACAATAATAATAATATGATAAGAAAGAAGTATGTCTAAATTAATTTGAGAATACATAAAAAAATAGCAATGAATTCATAGGTTTTTCTGCAATATGTAAAGACATGTCATTATAGCTTTGTAACCTCTTTTCATCATATTTTAAAAAAAAATCAAGAAAAAAAAAGATTAGAAAGTAAAATAATAATTAAGAGAAAAGAGGGATCAAAATAAAATAAGAGTTTAAATCCTTCTCTAAATCAACATGAAAAGAGAGTGGGCAATAAATCACATATACATAAAAAGATTAAAAAAAATACATGAAAGAGAGAAACTAGAATAAAAACCTGAGCAACGAGACTTAAAAAAATAAAACAAAAAAAGAGAATCCAACTGAAAAAGAAAAGAAACGAAAAACTCTTTTCTTCACACACATAACCCTAGCCTCCATGGTTTCCCCTTCTTCTCACCAAGTTGCGCCACCACACAATCACACCAATAGCTCTATCGCTAATAAATAAGTGGTGGCATAACACGGCAACAATGCCCCTTAATAGACCACAAATGTTTTTTCCTATCTTTTTGTCAGACAATTATGCAATAACCTTTCCCACTTCTGTGTGACCACCATCTTACCTTTCTCCTTCAACAACTTTGATCTCCCTCTCCCCCACCACCCTTGATTTCCCTTCTAATCATAACCCTTTTTTCCTCATAAACCTAATAAAAAAAACCCAAGAAAAGGCAATCCAAAAACATATCCAAATAACCCAGAAATCATAGGATCATTAAACCTTAAAAACCCAACTTTTTTTTGTTGTTTTATAGGTTTAAACATTGTGTGTGTATAACACGCGCTGCTCACAAATTCCAACAACTCTCTAGCGCGTGAGGTGTATAATAACTCTATAATGATTACTTTTTGTTTTAACATATAAAAAAGGTGAAAATTTCCAAGAAAAATGTGTTCTCAATGCAATTCATTAGGTCAATTCAAGTCGTGATTTCTAACCTTTTCGGTTGTCATTTTAATGACTTTTCATTGTAACTCAATTTTGACCTTGGTTTTAATCACTTTTTCATTATTTTGAAACATAGAAAAAAATGCAAAAATATTAAAAATTTCAATGAAAATGCATTCTTGACACAATTTGGCCAATTCATGATTATTTTTTAATTTTTAACCTTTTTGATGAGCTTTCATCGTAATTCATTTTTGACCAATGTTCCAACCACTTTTCTTATTATTTTTATAAATTATAAAAAATTGAAAAAAAATACAAAGTTTCAAGAAAATTGTGTTCTCAACGCAATTAGACTAACAACCATTTTACGATTCTTAACCTTTTTTTTTTAATCATTTTCATGTTAATGAATTTGTGGAGGTTAAAATATCAAGAAAGGAAGAGGACTTTGATAGAGCAAACAACATTCTTTTTTTTCTTTTTTTTATGTCTACGACAAAATTGAGAAACCTTTCCCTTTGTTTCCTTGTGTTCTTTTCACTCAACCAAACAAGCCCTAAAAACACACATTGGCCTCCAAGTTCTTACGTACAAATGGAGCAAAAAAGAAAACCTCTCAACCTCATTTTTACTGTCAATATTACACAAAAATACTAAGAATAAACCTTGTTCACGTTGCCATTTTTGTTTATGGTTGCAAACTTGACACATACATGCAAAAAATGCATCCTTACACCCTGTTTTTATATGTTTCACATCATACAAGGAAATGAATGCTTACACTAATTGTTTTGTTACAAGAAAAGGCCATAAAATGATAACCCCTGTGTCTTATTTTGCAATTGCAAGTTTAAGCCAAAATAACACCATGTTGTACTTCATTACATCTAAAAGAAAACCTTCTAAAACCTATTTGAAGATACCAAATTTGGCTTGATTTGCCACATTATATATATTGTCTTTACCCTCTATTTACAACTATAAAAGCACACTTTTCACACTTGAAATTGATGATAAAAGGACATATAAAAGATGTTGCCCATCATGCCATAAAAATAGACACCATTTTTTTTTATGGTTGTAACAACATAACTCATTTATCATATTTTATAGCTGTCAAACCAAGCCAAAAGAAAACATCAATGCTTGTCCTTTAAAATCAACTATAATAGAACCCTAAGAAAGCCTTCTCAAAACCATGGACCACACTGTAAAGAGAAGATGAAAAGGCTTGGGTGGAATTATTGTAGAAAGAGAGATGGATGAATGGGATTATTATGGAGAAATCAAAGGCCATGATTGAATGTTGAAAGAGCTTCTCTAGGTTCTTCCTTAACACTTATAAAAGAAGGCTAAAATGTTGGAAAAGGAACTGGATGGAGAAGAAGGAAAAAAGGAAAAAGAAAAAAGGAAGCTGAAACAAAAATTACAAATAGTGAAAATAGAAAAAAATTAGAAAAGAAATATAAAATGGAAAGAAAAGAAGCTATAAAAATAGGGTCTATATTGACAATAAAAAAAACAAGTATTAGCCAGGGGAAGAAAAAAGAGGTTAAAACGAGAGAGAGAGAGAGAGAGAGATAGAGATAAACACCAACAAAGTTTTGATTAAGAAGAGGTAATCTGGTTTAGTCAAACTAAAAAACTATTTAGTTTTTGGGTTCTAACTTGAGCTAAAGACCTTAGTTTTAGGAATTCTTTGTCTTGATAAAAAGCTAAGACATATGGTTAAAACTTTTAAAAGGAGTCCAAAATCCATTTCTTCCATTTCAAAGATCGAAACAAAGCAGAAATAGAGAAGTCCAAACCTATTTAGAAACTCATTACATCCCAGATCCAGTTTCAGTTTTCTAGTTTATGAATTCCAACTTTATTTATTTTTTTTTAAAATATGATAATCATATGTTTAATAAACTTGAACCCTTTGTCCTTTTGTTATTATCTTCCATATGTATGTATGTATGTATGTATGTATTGGAAATCAAAAATAAGTTGATGAGTTTTCTTCATGTTGGCAATGTTTGAAAAATTATTTTTAATTTGTTAGGTTGATCCATATTGGCAATGTTAGGTTAATTTGTTAGGTTGTTTTTAATTTGTTTAGTTTTTAAACTTAAAATGAACTTAAAAAATGCTTTGATGATTTTTTGATGAGTTTTCATCAAGATTTCATTGTTTTCATTAAGTTTCAATTAAGCTTTTTTTTAGGCTAGTTCAATGAGTTTTCTAATTTTAGGAATCGACGTAGACCTAACACTTGGTTTTTAAATTTAAAATGAACATAAAAATGTATCGACGTGTTTTTGTCAAGTTTTGCTTAAGATTTTTAAAGGGTTAGGTTGATGAGTATTTTAGTTTTATGAACCAACATGGACATAAGGTTTAGTTTTAAAACTTAAAAGAGCTTAAAAATGCATTGATGAGTTTTCATCAAGTTTTGTTTAAGCTTTTTAAATGATTAGATCAACGTGTCTCCTAGTTTTAGGGACCAACATGGATCTAATGTTTGTTTTTAAAATTTAAAAATAGTCTAAAAAAGGTTTTTTTTAAGTTTTTTTTAATCTTTTTAAATCGTTAGGTTGACATGTCTTCTAGTTTTAGGGATCAACATGGACCTAATGCTTGGTTTTTTAACCTAAAAGGAGCTCTAAAAAATACATCAACAAGTTTTTGTTAAGATTTCATCAAGCTCATTTACACATTTTAAATAGATAGGTAGACGAGTCTTCTAATTTAGGGACCGATGTAAGCCTAACGAGATGTCTTTTATAAAAAAAAAATCATTGAGTTGTGAGATTTATGATGTAGGATTTAATGGTAACTAGATAAAAAATCGATCAATAATAAATGATTTGCAAATAAGGTCAAAAAATAATTTGGACAATAGATGACATGCATATAATAAATTTAAGAGAAAACAAGTAGCTAAGGTAAACTTTTTCTAGAAAGGTTGTGTAAATGGTGATGACTTTAGAACTAACGTATATTTTAGAATTCTTAGTATCCTTAAAGTTTTAGACGGTGACTCTATTTTCCATAATTTTCCTTTAATTTTAGAGGTCTCATTGTACATTAGGACTGGCAAAGTGCTCAGGCCGACATTTCCCAACCTTGTTTCACTATTTTTTGGTCAATTCTAGTAGTCCTTAGAGGTCGATTTCAAACCCTAACACATTAATTTATGCTAAATTATTTGTAATTGTGATAATTTATTTTTGATGATTTGATGTGGTGTTTGTGAATTTGATTTATGTGGATATCGTGTTTATTTTCTATATGGATGATTTTGCTCCAGTGATTATTCGAGTATTATTTTGTCATTGAAACTGTTGGTATCAATTCCTGTACGTAAATGATGGATGTCTTATATATCGATATGGTGAGTTTAATTTAAGTGTCGAGGGTAGATTTTTTTTTTTTTTGATGTAGGGTTGGTTTATTTTATTCTATTTGACGAATTTTCTAAAACAAACTGTAGGAATATTTTCACATGTATAAAAGTTTGATTTTTATATTCATCTGTGTCCTTGTTTTCTTTGCCAAAGATCTATTTTCTTATATAATAAAAATAAATAAATAATCGTCTTTATTTTCTATGTATTTGTTATGGTAGTGTATATGCCATGTAACTAATCAGTTGGTTACACGTGACATTGACTTTATTCAAGTAAACATATTTAATTTTTAATAAAAGCTTTATTTATCTTCAATATTCATCAAATATTTAATTAATAAATCTAATATTTAATTAATGAATTTAGAGTAAAGATAAAGTTCTTATGACAAAAATGTTTTGTAAAGAAAATTATAAAGTTGTTATAATTATAAGATTTTCATTACATCAAAGCATTGTTCATAAAATGTATCTAGTCAATTCTCTATTAAGACTGAACAATAATTAGAGCTATTAAAACTAATACGTATTATATATTTTTTATGAAAGGAAATAGCTATTCTCATAAGCTGAGGTATGAAGGATATCTAAAACTAGTATGAAGATGTTTGTTAGATACATGTACACTAAACTAACTCGTATGAGAATTTCATATGGAGTGATCACTTGTATCTATAGAAAGGCTCACGTGACAGTAATGTAAATGATCTTTAGACTTGAAATCACTAAGTTATCTTATATAATGAATGTTATGTTTTGATTCTGCTACATGTTTTCCTAATTATGGTAATGAATGAGCAGATATTAGGTATAACACGAACTATATAAAGGTATATGAGTAATAAAGAGAGGACTCATCACCCTAGGTGAATTAAGAAAAATGTTTCTGCTGTTCTTAAATAATATTTATTGTAAATTCTTGTGCAATGTGAAATGAGATTTAAAAATAGTTTCAAATCTTATTCAAAGAATCAATAACCATAGTGTTGAGAACAAAATGATTTGACATAGTAGACACACGAGATATTATAATGTATAAACCAAAATATTATTGATGAAGGGATAATAATTACACTGAGAAACTAGTCACTGAAAGGTTAAGTCAAACCACTTTGACTTTTCTAATATTTAGAGGATCATGACATGTTATTAGACATTGTACTTGATCTTCAAATATAAATCAATTAATTGTTGAATTGATAATAAATTAATTTGTTTAATTTACTTAATTCAATTTTATTTAGGATCACGATTTATATTTGGATTAACTTATTAGAAAACCCAATGGTCACACACATAAAAACTATTGTTTAGAAATTAAAATGAGATGATTAATCAAATGTTACTTAATCGTAATTAATTTTTAGAAATTAAGGACTAGTGTGTAATTTATACAGGGAATTACAATTCTAGACCTGAAAAATCAAGCAGAGACTTGATTGAATAAATCTCTAAAATTATCTTGAAATGATATAAATGATATTATTTAGGGAGAAAATTGATATTTTACCACTTATAGGGTTTTCAGGTTTCCCTATAAAATGAATGTTATCCCTCTTATTTTTTTTAGTATAGTACAATATAGAAAACACCTGAAAAACATAAAAGAAAAGTGTTAGCATTAAAAATGTAACAATCCCTCTATCATAAAAAGGATTTAAGAGATTTCTCATTGGTGGTTGTGTGAATTATCATTAGATACCAGATACTTGGATGATTTATAGTTTGCTACAACCCAGCCTTGAAGCAATTATTTAAAGCTAAAAACAACATATGATCTTCAAGTAATTTTTGCATAAATCTTAACCAACTCTAGATCTGTCTAACAGGAACATTGAGATAAAAATAAAAAAATTATATTTATCGTTTTCGCTATGTATATATATCTCGAGAAACCTAGTAGGTCAATGCGCTATGATTTTAAAATTTATTTTCGTGAGTTGAGGAACGTCTTAACAATACCTCTCAGGTTCAATGTGTATGTTTTAAGAATAAGGATTGTGATTTGTTGCCGAGCCCATATCTCAGTTCATTATCTTAGGTTTTAGCAGTTACCATGTCAATTTAGGTCAACAATTAGTATCTAAGAATTATATTTGATCACAAAATACAAATTCGAAACAACTTTTTTATGTTTATATTTAATTCGTGGAGATGTTCCTGCAATTGTAGCGTTTACAGTGAAGAGACACTAACAGATTCTATATATAAGAGGTGTGCTTGTTATCTTTCCCTTTGTCCTCCACTTCGAATAAGAAATCCACAAATGACTACTTTTCTTGGCCCCATGGTACCGAGCAAGCTGAGCTGCTCCACCTGCACATTGCATAGCAGAAATTGACAAGTATTCGGTATGGAATCAAGTTTTCAAATCAAAGGAAAGAAGTCGCCGAGAAAGTAGAAAGATTGAAAGCTAAGGTTATCCTTATCTCCACATGCGGGTAGAACCTTGGATCAAATAAAGCTAGGCCGTAATCAAAGAACATTGCCGGACGGTCACACTTCAGGCCATTAAACAAAATTCTACAGAGTCCCACTTTTTGTAGTGGAACTTCAAGCGTGTCAAAAATAGAGAGAGAATTCACGTGTGTTTTTCTTTCTTTGGTAGACAGAGGCGCATAAGGCTCAAGAACAAAAACTACAAAGAATTCTTACAGGAGGACAATCCTTATCAGCCAATCAATCCACAAAACAATTACCCTCTTGATTGATGAGACGAAACCGAACCTTCCAATCATGATGGAGTACAGTAATATTAGTCACATGATCTTCAATTTATCTATTTTATTTTTTAATCTAGCGCGTACATTGTTAATTAGCTTTCAATAGACATAAATCTTGTCATTGGAAACTTGTTTAAGTTACTGTTCGAGATTGTGTGAGTATTTATTTTTTTAAATTGTTTTTTTTTAAATATACATATAAAATAATTTTTTATTATTTTTTAAATTTATTTTTGATAATTATAATTCAAAGTTTGGATTGAATTTGTAATTTATCTTGATGTTTTTACATCATGACCGAGTCTCTTTTTTCTTTTCTTTTTTCCTGGGTTTGAAGCCCAAGGTTCCAGCAAGCTTCTACTCTTTCGGTTTCGATCTCCCCAAATAGTTTTTCCAAGCATTTTCGCATTTCTTATTTCAATATTTAGGCTTTCAGTTTCAAGCTCGTATTCAACCACGACTTCTTAGGCTTTTGAACCTAGAATTTCCAGTCTTAAAATTAAATTGTATTAAGGGCTTTTGGTCCCCTCGGCAGATGACTTGGTTTTGTAAGACCCTCAATTTCTTTTCTTTTCTTTTTAAATATATACTAGAGGTTTTGTTGTTTTTTTTTTCAAAGATCGAATTTCCTTTTCATTCTCAGAATAGGAGTCGGTATTATACTCTTTTTTTTTTATTTTTTTGTCAAAGAAAATTTTATTTTCTTTCCAAATAATCCCATTGTCTTTCCAAAAATAATACTTTTTTTTCTCAGAAATGGCTACCTCATTTTTGGAAAAGTCTATTGAAGCTTGAACAAGCTTTCCATTAGCTTAAACAGATATGTTTCTATTTTTTAAAAATATTTTCACTAACTTTGCAGGTACATAACCAAAAATCATAAATGAATTTAGAGTATAGAATGTTATTGCATCTTATTTAGGGGATATTTAAGAATATGATAATGATTGCTTTTAAAAATACTTTTTATTTAAAAATATATTAAAATAATTTTTTTTATTTTTTAATATTAACATATCAAAACGAATCAAAAAATTTAATAAAATTAAAATAATTTTTTTTATTTGTACCGCACTCCTAACCTATTTTTTAATATCTATCATAAATTTTGCTGTTTATTCAGCCAACCATCTGAATATGAACCGGTTATGTGAATACACCGCTTTTCCAAGCTAATTCAAGATTAGTTTTTAAAATAATAAATTTTTTTTTTTGTTTAACGTGGGTGTCCGGGCCAGCTTGCACGCACCTCGACTAATCCCACGGGCCCTGAAATTAACGACAATGTAAACCTCCAGTGGCCATCATATAAGCAACCAACAGGGTTCGAATCTAAGACCATAGAGAAAGCAAATCTATAAGTCCCAAGTTTTTACCACCACTAGCTAAATAATTTAAAAAAACAATTTTTATTATTATTGTTGTTGTTGTCCATGTACACCTTGAGGTATTAACGTTGCCGTTGTGAATTTCAACTTTATGGACCCTTTTAGCTTCCTGTGTCGAATTAGGCTTGAACAATGTCAGGACCTGTGCTGAAAAAAAAAACTATTTAAAAAACAAAAGGAAAAAGAAAAGTAAAGGAAAAACATACCCCTCACCGCCCTCCCACAGTTTGTGCGACGACGACTCTATACTTGCAAAATTCATACTGCCCATCCATTGTTCTAATAAGTTGAATTTTACATAGTGATATACGTGGCCACTGTTTTTGGCTCTTTCCACCGAGGAATTCTACCCCCAAAACAATTTTCATGGGCCAAATTGGCACAGTTTTTTTAAAATTTAGTTAAAAAACACCTTTTAAAAAATATTTGATGAAATAACACATTTTTTATTTTATTAGGTTTTAAAAACATAATATTTACTAAATATTATTATTTTAAAATATTATAAGATAATTATTGCGCTTTAAAATAATGACATTTTCATATTATTGCATTTCAGAAGCGCGACAAAGTAAAACTCAAATTATTTAGCTCAACCAGTCTACCGATTAATCTAGTTGTATGAACCAATTGATTGAATCACACAAAAACTATAATTTTATAAACTTTTTCTTCTAAATATATTTTATGATCTCAAAAGTTATTGTTTACATAGTAATTGTCCTCTATTTTTCAATGCCAGAGTAGTCGGACTTGCGATAATAGATGATTCTGAAGAGTCAGGTATTGGTCTGCTATAATTAAATGAGGATCTAACTCAAACAAATTATATGGATGACCTAGTAAATGCATTTATGAACTAGTAAGACATGGCTAGGCTCAAGAAGAGATCATGTCGCGTCAAGTCAGAATAACAACTCAAAGAATCATAATTTTTTATCTGATTTTTAGATTGTGCTTAATTTTTTACATGAGTTTCTAGAGGCTGTTTTTCTTAGATTTCAAAAATCTTGCCTTCGGATCTTGATTTTGATAATTTTATAATTTTTTTAATAAATTAGTCAAGCAATTAATCATAAATTTAAATAGATGTCGCAATTGCAAGTGGCAAGAACAATTTCTAAAAATACAATTTCTAAAAATATATTATTTCATCGAAACTTTTTACTTATATGTCATTTCCTATTTATTTAGGTTTTAAATGCTAATTGTCTAATTTATTCAAGGCTGATCTAAATGATCTAATGGTAGCAATCTAAAATTGAAGCTGGTTTCTGCAATCAATCCTCCGAGAGCAGGATCTAAGATACCGTATCTTGTACTCTGACATTAAATAAAGACTTAGGCAAAGGCTTCTCATAATTAAGAAGGTAACTCTAGGGCAGGCTCATATGCATCAGGCAGGACAAAGTATGCATCCACCATGTCTTCGGGTACTTGTTCCAAACAAGGCGGATACCACTGCATGTGTATTATTTAAAAAAACAAAATTAGTCCATGACCAATCAAAGGTTTAGCTCATCATAAATTCTCAGTCGAAGGATAAAGAAGGATACCTTTGGTGGAAAGCATTTATCAACTAATCTTGCTCGAACTCCCTAATCAAGCATGCATGGTTCAGATGAAATATATTCGTTTATTATGAAACTCCAGGATAAGTGGGCTATTTGAAAGAAGAATCTCGATTTTACCTCGCAGAAGTCATTGGAGATCTGTCTAGAAATTGCTCGAAGAGTCATCCGATACTCGCGATCAAGACATTGTTCAAGTGTCCGAAATCTACCTTCTCGTATCTATCAAAGTAGATAAACCAAGCTATTAGAGCATGAGGAAGACAAGTAGAGTAGAGTAAGTGATTAACTAGAGCCGTTTTAAGCGAAGTGCTGCTTGAGCAATGACTCAGAACTTACAGATCTCAGGGAAACCTTCAAGCTCAGAGGCGGAGCTTCTCTTAGTTTTCGAACTGTTGAAATGCACCAGTCATCTTTCGTTCTGGCTGCTTCACTTTCCTGAGAAATGTTGTTGAAATCAACTCATTATTCTAATACACTGAAGTAGAGAACAAGTAAGTTCCCGACCTATAGGACTTGGAAAGGTGAGTTTAAACACAAGGACACCGAAGCACATTTAATTTCCAATTTCAGTTTCAGCACATAATTAAAATGTGAAACTGAAAACTGGTGACCATTACCAAACCTTTTTTCAATTAGTTAAGATAATCACGGCTGGCTCTTCAATTGGCTGTCCAAGTATGCTCTTACCCCTCAATAAAATAAAAAACACCATGAGCATCTAGCAACTTAGCAGTTGGTGTAATTTGTTTAGTTTATGAACGAGAGAATCATTTCTCAGTAAAGATAGCAAAAATGAATTAAAGCACGGGAACTGTTATGCCTCTTCTTGACCTGTCACTCTTTTCCCACATTGAACCATCACCCTGGCTTTGCATTAACATAAAACCTATTGTAGATTCTTTCTGGGAAAAGAAATCTTACCAGAGAGTCAACAATTTCCTCGACTGTGGCATGACCAAAACATTCATTTAGCGTATTCATCCTGAACATGGCAGATACAAAGTAAATTGGACCGTATAAATACCATACCAAAAATCCAAAAACAAAAGGTGAAACTTCAATCAAGTAGAGTTTTGAAGGACGAATACAAACATAGTCTATTCTACACAAAAAAAAGGCATGCATCCCTTGGGAAGGATGAACATTCATAATCAAAGCTTGGCGGCAGCAGCTCTTTAATTACATACAGGCCAGAATTCTGGATACCATCTCTGTTTTTCGTTTTTTGTGTGGGTGTGCGTTGCGAGGGCGGTGTCAGACAAAAACTACCTGGGAAGCCAAGCCGGACTTCTGCACTGCACTACTTGAGAAAACTTATCGGCATATTAACTATATAATTTCAGTTAGTTGCCGATTGCAAGTATATGAGGTATCATCTTGAGTCTATGCATATGCTTTCAATTCTCCCTCGTATCAAAAGATGCTGTGAGAATCTGTTTTGTTGCATTTAAAAGATGTTCAAGTTTTCTACGTAGCATTGGTCACTTTATCTTAAATATAAAAAAATCAACTATTTTTTATTGTGTTTTGAGCGAGTTTTTTCTGGGCTGACTGAGCCGAGAGTCAATTCAAGTTTTTTTACTGAGTCACACCTAATCAATTCTCCTTTTATTTTTGTTGAAAACTGGTCTAGTCTAAACCTCAGGTTACCCAGGTTATGAAGTGACCTGTTAGGTAAGGATGAGTCTGTACAAACAATGGTAAATAGCTTTATGATAGAGATGGGTCAAAAAAATATGATAGTTCTAAACACTCAATTGTGAATTCATACTCATTTATAAACTAATAGGATGAAGCAAGCCCAAGAAGAGGCATGTGAATGCCAAACCAACATTTCGATAGTATTATTTTTTACCATGTTACATCATGTGTATTTTTTTTTTTTTAATATTAAGATAATTGACAAATACTAATCATGGTTAACATACAAAATCTATAAAAAAAAATTAGAAAGGTCAATTATAATAAATCAAATATCAAAGACGAAAAGTGATAAAAAATAATCTTTTAAAAAGAATCCAAAAACAACAACCAACAACTTTTTTTAATTATTATTGATAGTATTTAAATGACCAAATTACCCTTAAGACCAAATGATTATAACAAAAAAAAAAACTAATATGATATTATGAATAAGCTCCTGAAGTCAAGCTTGAAAATTTTTTATTTTAAGGGCAATATAGTAATTTTGAAAACTAAATTTTGAATAAAAACACCCCTAAACCCATGTTAAGTGTTGTTTTGTTTTTAAAAGCATTCTAGTGTGCAAAAAAAATTATAAAAAGACTATCATAACCTCGTTCAATAAAAAAACTATAATCCATAGTAATTAAAAGAGAGCAAGTGTGAAATTTTTGAAAGGACAAAAAAGTAAATTTATTGTTATAATCATTATATTATGTTTAAAAGGTGAAATATATATTTAAAAAAAAACCCCTACAATAAAGTTAAGTGTTTTTTTTTTTTTAGAGCAATCAAGTAATTTAACTATAAAGAAAATAAAGAAAAAAACCAATTAGATGCTCTAAATCAATCCAAGAATAACCAATAGATCTTGTAAAAAGATCCATTTACCCCTCAAAGCTAGTTTAATGATTTTTATTGATAAGGAAAAAGGTATAATTTCATCATTCCAATCCTGTCTATAATGGTTTTCTCACAAGGTTGAAGTTGTCATAATAAAAATGCCATAATTTTCGATACAATTGATGGATGAGGGTCAAATTTTATGAATTGATTATACATGCTCAATTTTGTAGGAGGCTTGCTGGCTATAACTGGCCGTGCTTAAGAAAATCCATAAATTAGATCATGAAGATGTGTTTGGTTCAATTTCGTTCGTTAAAGTACAGATTAGGGTTCTTATGTATAAAATCTTTTCGCCTTAATTCTGTCATTCTTTCTTTCTATCTTTTGTTTTTCTATCTGCGTCACTTTATCAGTTAAGTTGAATAACTCCCACTGTTTTATATCTGACTTCCAAGATTATAGACATGCATGTGCATTTTTCTGTGACATTCCAATGCATATCTGGGTAAGCCATTTCTTGTCTGCTCCTCAGTTTTCTAATGATCTGCAATCTATAGTTGTTCTTCACTTCTTCTGGAAGCCTATGAAATGTATAAATTGGAACAATCCCGAATGGAATAGAAAACCAGGGGGGGCAACGATGCATATACATGCAGTGTCCTCAAAGTCTATATTTGCGTGTGTACTCTACGATATTGGCTTACCTGTGAAGAACACTTCTTTCGCTCGGATTTGCAGTCTGGCCAAATCTAGTTAAAGAAGTTTCCATGACAGAAAAATCTTTTGCAGCTAATTTACCAAGCTGCTCTTCAATGAGAGGGACACTCTGTTAAGAAGAGGAAGATTTGATATCAATTGACTAAAATAGATAGAAGAAACCTATAATAAGAAAAACATAGAGGAAGAACAAACTGCATTGGGTGAATAATGGGTAGCTAGCCCGCAAGCAAGCATTTCTTCTCCACTAAGCATATCTCCAGTTAGACCTAGATATTCCCCTGTAGAAATCCCCCAAATAAAGGGGTAAACAACATAATTTTTTAGGCATTAGCAAACAGCAGGGAGAAATTTACCATGAAAACATGGCAACCATCTCTGTTGGACAATGAATGCTAGGGAAAGGAAATACGCATCAAAGTACAAATCTAACTAAAAAGCCTGCAAGAAGATGCTGCATGTGATGATTCGAGCTGTACGAGTTAATTGGTAAGCATGAAAAAAGTAAATATCACATCAGTTTAGTAAAAGCAGCTAGAGAACTTGCCTAAGCATCCAGGTAGGCGTGAAAGATAATAGGAAGCGCCAGCATCAGGATGGAGGCCAATAAGAACTTCAGGAGTGGCAAAAACCTGCAGTTTTTGCTGAGAATGTGATATCAACTTGGAGGGGATTTTACTCAGATTGAAGAACTAAAATCTTATGAAATGAACTGAAGTTCTGAAGAATATAAACTATGACACCCTAAGTTTCTGGCTTTCAAATGAAACTCAAATTATGCGCATGCCATTCTTTACATTAGAGTGGAAAAAAGAAAAAAAGTAATTTGATTAGATCACACCATATGCGTAACAAGAAATTGTCGAGTTCAAAACTATAGAAACTATACATATCTTCAGACAAACCAAGAAAGGAATAAACAGGATAAAAGGAAAGTGAGAGACGATAAATATTATAGAAGATTTACTGAGACGTTACAGTTTTATCAGTAGCAATACGAAATGACCCATGGACTGAAATCCCAGCTCCTCCACCCATTGTAATGCCATCCAATATAGCAACCTACATACATAGACACCCATTTTGAGCAGAGGAAAGATTCAGTTCGCAAACCAAAAACAACCAAAACCGAAGACATGTCATGCTGAATTGCTGCGACATGACTTCTGGAACTAGAACCCCTCCAGCCTTCACCTTCCACTTGATAAATAGCAGAAAAGAAAGAAATTAATGGTTGTTTTTCAAGCCAAATCCATCCATTGTCAATGGAGAGCGAGTTAATAGTTATGGACCTATCTTTCTCCTCCAAGATTTTCTAGACGATCCAAGTTTGTGCCATTTATTACTTCATGGTTCCACTTTCCTCGATGAAAGAAAATATTAATTAGTAAAACTTACTCCCCCTAGCTTCCCACCCATATTAATCAGATACCCTTTTAGAATGAGACATTTTCAAACTCAAACTCTATAAAGGGAGAGCTTGAACCGAGGACCTTCTTGCAAACAAATGTAAAAAGCTCATCATCATTAGACCAAAGCCCTACTAGTACTAAGTGACTTTGTTGATTAAGCTAATTAGCACTTACTACCTGTTGAAATTAGTAAACTGGGGATAACACTACTGCATTGGCTGGTTTTGTAAGAAGAACAAGAGTATGAGCGATGGGGACAAAAACTGCCTGCTGTATAGATTTTTAACGTCTTTTTTCTTTATTTCGTTTTAGGAGGCTAAACTTTCTCAGCGTGCTATATCGGAATGGGTAGCCCATGTGAGTGATAGGGCCGAGCTTGTTTGGAGTGGTGAACCGGCGTCCTATTTTAATTTTTTATAAAGTAATATTTTTAAACTTTTTAAAATTATGATAAACTAAACTAAGATGATGTTATTGTTTAAGAATAATGGATAATGTTATTCCCAACATATCCATTCTTGTTCTTGTTCTTGTTCTTGTTCCATTATTAATGAATCAGTCATTTAACACCTGTCTAGGTTATTGAGACTTTACATAATCAAATCCCTAAATATATATTTTAACATGTTGAGATTTTATGTTGGTGCGTATGGGTAGATTCTAACCTTCCCAGACTCATTAAGTACCCTCTTTTTAGGTTAAATAGCCATTAAAAACCCATTGAAACTAGTAACAATGAAAAATATATATTTTAACACGTCGTGGTTTAATTAAAAAAATAACTGGAGGACTAGAATGTGTCTGTAAGAATATACAGTGACCCAAAAAAAACTTACAATGAACATCAAGTGAAAACCATTTTTTAACAAGGTATGTGCAAGCTAAATTTCTGGGTTCCGGTTTGGGGACAAGTT
This sequence comes from Populus simonii, assembly GCA_007827005.2. Taxonomy (NCBI): domain Eukaryota; kingdom Viridiplantae; phylum Streptophyta; class Magnoliopsida; order Malpighiales; family Salicaceae; genus Populus; species Populus simonii. The sequence goes on from CM017464.2 coordinate 14,755,276, forward strand.
CTCCACAGGTATTGGCCGGAAAGGGCGAAACATATATATATATTTTTTGGTAATCCGGGGTATTCGGGCCAGCTTACACGCACCACAACTAATCCTCGGATTCAATGAACACCCTGCAAGCCCAGTAGGCATGTAAAACACAGCGGGGGTGACAGACGTGCACGTTAAGGCTCGAATCCAGGTAACAGAGACAAGGAAACCTTGCTTCTGCCGCTGGGCTACAAGCCCTGGTGCACGCAAAACATATTTTAAAGGGTAGGGTATTGCGTTGGCTTAAGAGCCCGGAAATCGAACCTGTTGCCATCCTTTGACAAAAACAGAGTGTAATGATCATAGAAGAAATCTAGGAGAAGACTCACATGCGGTTTCAAATATGTGCTTAAAAGGTACACGAAGCTGTAAAATGTCCTGAAACAGTCTTTACATTCTTCAATTTTCCCTGTAGATAGCAGCAAAACAAATAATGGAAAGATGGCCATCAGTTAGCAGCAGGTGCCAATTATGACTCTGAAACATGGAGAGGTATGAAAGTCTTGGAAGAGGCAACAACTTTTGTCTTTGGATTAATTATCCAAGAGAATAATCCAGGGTCATAACTTAGTTGATGAGCTCGCTATACGTTCATAATCAGTATTGATCAGGAAAAGAAAATAGGTGGATGGTGGTAGCTAGTAAAAAAAATTAATTTTATTTTTATTTTTTTAAAATTAAATTGTTTTTTGTATTTTCATCTATATTTTAACGTGTTTATGTTAAAAATAATTTTTTTAAAATAAAAATAATATATTATTTTGATATATTTTCAAGTAAAAATTATTTTAAAAAATAATCATTATCACATTTTCAAATACTACCTTAAAAATAGTCTTCATTTTATATCCAAATTAATTTTTTAAATCAATTGTACTATCATATTTTTTAAAAGTTCTCAATTAAAAACTTCCATCCATTTTTAAAACTTTTAATTTACATTTTCATCTAAAATATACTCTCTTTTTATTTATTATTAAAACAGCATCATTTTACAGGAGATTTAACATTCTTTGTTTAGAGTTCTAACACACAGATTTTTAATGGAGAAATCAAAATAGTTTGATGATAAAATTAATATAAAAATAACTTGGATGCAAAATTAATAATACTCTAATAATCTGGTAATGTATTTGAAGTTTGCTAAAACAAAATCGCCGAACCGTTATTCACCTTCATTGATTAACCGATATAGTCTAACAACATCTCCACCAGCACAAAATGCTCTGCCATTTCCCTACAGGAAGCTCAAAACGCTGTGGTTGAGGGGCTGAGGGGTTGCGGTGAAGCAGAATACACAGTTTCGTAAAACCAAAACTGAAAAACAAATGCTTACCTTCAGCACAATAAAATCAACGAGGGGATCGTTTGCCCAGGACTCGTACAGTTTAGTAAGCCGATGTCCCTGATAATTTATAGCATCAAAAACCCAAACGTAGCCATTTTCTCTAGCGAGCATCAACTAGTTTCAAGAATAAACTTGCCCAAAACGTATAGAATTGGGGGGAAACTACAAGTTTATGAACCCAATAAAGACGATAGAATTTATAAGATCATGAATAAACAAGAATTGCAGGAGTGTTGAATGAAAATGACTGCATAATCATACCATTGGAGTGGTAAGAGCATTCAGGACATGGGGTCTATTAAGGATTACAACTCTTGAGTTTGTTCCTTTCTCAACCAGCACCTGAAAGAACAAGGAGAAGTCACCTGATTAAAACGCATACGTCTATACATCAATACGGGTGCGATTCTTGAAAAGTCACCGAGTTTTCAAGATCTTCACAGCTATTTGTAGCATTGTTGAGTGATGAGGAAAGGGTCCTTCTAAGAAAGGAAAACGGAGTAGTCTTGTTTAAAGCACTCTTCAGGACTTTGAAACTCTGCTGCATCTTTTGTTCTCTGTTATGAACTCTTTGGGGGCTTCCTGTGGCTGCATCATATTGTCACAATTTTACCTACACATTTTATATAGCATTGAAGGTATTCTGTTGGTAGAGTGAAGTCAGCATTGCATTACACTTACGTAATAGTGTTGTTGCGTCGATTCATGCGTGACATCACAATTTATTGTTTCTCTTTCCAATCTGGTTTTTTTCCAAAATATAATATTGAGTTCTTCCAAAATTTGTTTATATATATGCACACACACGGGGATGGAATTACAAGTGATAAAAAAAAGGGGGCGAGGGGAGGGGCCACGACCATCAAGATTTTAACAAATTCTTAGTTAGAGTATATGAGGTGTTTGGTATTAAATTAGGTGGTTGTAGTTTAAAAGAAATTATTTTATAAAATGTAGTTTTAGTTAGTCGAGATTGGTTTGAAAAAATTATATGTTTAGTTAAAACTGTGGTTGAAATTGAGGTTGAATAAAAAATAATTTAATATATTTGATTAAAAGAATGTTTTTCAAATTGAGGTTATAAATAATTAAAAATATATATATTAATATTAATGGTTTTAATTTAAATATTGTAGATTTAACTACTGGTATTACATCATGAAATAAAAAATATTGATATCAAATATTTTTTATTGTTCTATCAAATTCTGCAAACGCTACATCATCAGGTGATCTCCTTCTAATATTTTGAATAAAATACAAATAAAAATAAAAATAAAAAATGAATTTTTTAACTAGATCAGACCCTGCAAGAATAAAATTGGGATTGCGATCAAATTCTATAAATATTACGTTATTAAGTGATCTCCTTCTAATTTTTTAAATAAAACATAATTAAAAAAAAATTTACTAGATCCGATCCGGTTTAATACATTTAGTTTTTAAACCAAAACCGATCTGGCCAGAACATAAAAAAAAGTCAAGCGTTTTCCCCCCTCCCCTGCACCAAGATATTATATGCCTCTCTTTATCTCTTTTCTTCCGTCAATCATACCTCACGCAGATTCAGGTTTTATTTCTGGTGATTTTTATGAATATAAACGAGTAATATTGATTTTCAACACGGTAACCATTTTTCTTTTTTCTGGCCGTTGATGATGATGACACCAAACATTCAATATTTGCAAGTGGCTGGAGGAAACTCGACTGTGACACCCATATAGCTGTTTTTCCGGTTTGTGTGGGTGTGCATGGGAGGGGTGTGCATTGGGGGCCGGTTTACTATAGCTGTGTCATGCGATGTGTTATTTTTAGTGGTCCTATGAGCCAAACCATAGCTACTATTTATAACCAAACATTAGTTTTATTGAGTTTAAAAACAGCAGGTACCGCTGAGCTAAACGCCGTCTTAGGCAGCCCTACCTTTGCTTGATAAGAAAAGAAACACAGTGCGACTAGGCCCTCAATCACATCGCATGACACAGCTATAGTAAACCGGCCCCTAAGGCAACACGTCATCAAAATCACATTGCTGCTCCTTGCCACAAAAATGAAGAGAAAAAAAAAGGTAAAATGTATTAAGGGCTCCTATACTGTTGGTCAAGATGCAAATGATCCCTAAACAGAGTATCTTACCCTTCATGCCACTAAATAACAGCACGAAAGTCAAATTTTGTAGCAATTATGTGAATCACTGATGATGGGCCACACTTACAAGACGAGATCGGCAACAACTTCACATGGTACTCGATCGTATCGTTCCTCCTTGATGCAGCAATAATGCATTCAAATGAAACTGGCAATTGACTTCCTTTCCTAATACTGCTATTTACTGAATAAATTTCTCAATTTTTAACCACTACGTCGTGATCCCATCATCAAGTACATCCTTCAAGTGGGCCCAGCCCATTAATATTCGATATTGTTTGCAAAACTCATTGCCATGGATAGCATTATGGAAAGGGTTCCCTATTGAAAGACAATTTATCCAGTGATAGCAAGTGCCTTTTTGGTATTGTATTTTTAACTGTGTTTGTGAGTATTTTAAAAGTGTTTTTATTTTCAGTTAATATTGAATTAATGCTTTTTTTTATTGACTCTATATAATTTTAATGTGATGATATTAAAGATAAAAAAAAATTAATATATTTTCAAGCGAAATATACTTTTAAAAAGCACTTTCATTATAAAATCAAATTAGCACTAAACCCCGTATGTTTCATGGAAAGTCGTTTTCTGAAAACCATTTTCTAAACTTTCATGTGTTTATTTATCATGAGGAAAGTTGGTCAACGAAAAACACTTTCATGTTAAAGAAAAATTTGCCTTAGTTTTAAAAAAAGTTTTTTCTTTTTATTTTAGACGAAAAACAAATTTCAAAAGTTGTGAAGAATTTAGAAACATCTTGTTATTTGTTAATTATATCAAATTTGATCCTCAATCTTTTGATTGCTATATATTTTGTTTGAAATCTTTTTTCTTTCCAATTTCATCCTCTAGAATTTGATTGGACTTGATTTTTATATCAATTTTGGACCCCATTCTCTTAATTGTTATTTATTTTTTTCTTATTTTTTTTCTTAATTGAAATTTTATATCTATCAGATTTGGTCCTCATTCTTTTCATTTTTATTTATTTTATTTAAAATAATTTATGAAATTATAATTTTTTTATTTCATCATCTTTCAACTTTTCATCTGTCAGATTTGATCTTAATTATTCTAATTGTAACTTTTTTCAATTTCATCATTGTTCAACTTTTTTATTTGTAAGCTTTGATTCTCATTTGTTAAATAAACTTGAAATAAAAATAAAACATCAATAAGTTATTTTTCAACTTATTTTTCATAACATAGCTAAATACTAAAAAATATTTTTCAACTCATTTTTCATAACATTAATAAACATAAAAAAAATAATTTATTTTTTATAAAAATTATTAAAAAAAAAACTTTATAGCAAACAAACAGCATAAGTTTCACTAAAGATATTTTCATCTTATTAACAAACAGGTAAGAGAATTTGCCATTGACAAACAGCAGGCCCGAACCCACTTAAAAAAAAAAAGCAAGAAAGCAAAGTACAATTCACAAGTTAACACAAAGCAAGCCTGTGCAACTCTTTAGGCATAGTCTTCGGAAACCGGGGCAGCGGTATAAGACCCAATGAAAATATCGCCATAAACAAGCCCAGCCAATCCACCTCCAATGAGCGGACCTAACCAGTAGATCCAGTTCTGTGAGAAGTCTCCGCTAACAACAGCTGGGCCAAATGAGCGAGCTGGGTTCATTGAACCGCCACTGAACGGGCCAGCAGCGAGAATGTTAGCACCAACAATGAACCCAATGGCAATGGGTGCTATAATTCCAATGGAGCCCTTTTTGGGATCTGCGGCGGTGGCATAGACAGTGTAGACAAGCGCAAAGGTTATGACAATCTCCATCACCACTCCTTCAACAGCACTCATCCCTGAAGCGACTCCATGAGTTGGGATGCTCTGTGAAATCCATTAAAACAACTCTGAGATTGATACATTCAGTGATAATTAACTGGAGATTTATTGGAATTGTACGACTAACATATGATCAGCAGTTCAAAATCCTGATAAACGTCTAGGAATTTCCATGCCCGTCTTCAAATGGCATATATATGGCTTTAATTTTGGTGTTTTACCTCAGCACTTGTAGCGAATTTGAGGAGGAGGCAGGCGGCAATGGAGCCGAGGCATTGAGCAATCCAATATAAAAGGCCAGTGAGGATGGTGATGTTGCCTCCAATGGCCAGTCCAAAGGTGACAGCTGGATTTAAATGGCCACCTGAAATGTTGGCTGCTATGGAGACTCCCACAAACAGTGCAAATGCATGAGCCACAGCAACAGCAACTAGGCCAGGTGGGTCTAAGGCTGCATCTGTTGTGAGCTTACCTGTACCATATAGAAGCAAAAATAGCATATATATTATTCTTACTTAATTTCGAACTAGATAATTAATGTCTCGTTGACAAAATGCAAAATAATTTTGCTCTGGTACTGATTAAAAGTTAAACCATTAATGAAAGAGATTATGCTTCAACCACCTGTTAATTACGTGCATGGCAAGAGTATCATTTTGTTAGTAAATAGTAAACTTTGTATAAATTTCCATCATGGTCCCTCTTTTTTTAGTTTTTAAAGACATGATTATGCAAAAATCCCAGAGATAGGATTACTATATACTTACTGTAAGCGATAGCCGATCCAACACCAGCAAACACAAAAAGAAGAGTGGCAATGAACTCAGATAAATAAGCCTTGAGAGAGCCTACACTGAAAGAGTCACCAAGACTCCCAAAAGCTATCTTCACCATTCTTGCTTGATCAGTAGTCCTGGGCCAATTACGCTTAATTACTGCTAGCTAGCTCAAGTTCTTGTATGTGTTTCTATGGGCTGCATTGATTTCATGGGCGTGGTTTATATTATAGCACCCCTGGTGCTCTGCGATGCTAATTTTGCAATAAGCATCATAGCCGGCACCGGCCATGGGACCCATATGAATGGAGGAGCACTATATGATTGGAAGCCGACCAACCGCCTTTTATTTGATTAGTAATAATTATACATTAATTATGAGCATAAGACAACTAAAATAAACCCTGCTATATGTTAGTTATGGAAACAAAGACACAAAGCCAACATCTTATATATGTTAGTTATGGAAACAAAGACACAAAGCCAACATCTTATAACTTGTGAGGATAAGCATGTTTTGATAGAATAATTCATTTGACCAAAGTAAGCTACAACTTGGAAATGATTAATGCCCTCCTGATGTCATTTTCCTCGCATCAAACGATAAATTTTTAAAAAAAAAATTAAGGCATTTCTCATGAATCAAGCTAGTTTGATATTTTAATATTTTTATTGCAAACCGAAAAGTTTATATATATATATATATATATATATATATATATATATATATATATAAATTGAAAATTATATATATTAATAAATAATAATAAATTTATTAATTATAATAAAAGATTGAGTCGGGGAGCTGAGATAAATATGTTATTTTTTAGAAAAAAAAGAGATTGGATATTTGTTTCAGTTTGAAATTGAAACTTAAATTAATTTGAATCAATAAAATTGAATTTTATTTTGTCATATAAAGCATGAACGCAACATTGAAATTTATTTTTAATATTGTGAGAGTCCTATATTAAAGTCAATTAAAACAAAATATCAAATTTAATCAGATATGAACTTAATATGAAATAAATAAATTATAAATAAAATAATTAAGTGACAAAAACATTAAAGAAAAAACATTATGAATAACTATTATAACCCTTAGTGGATTGCGTTTTTTTTCTATATTGCTTTTATATTGTTTTTTCTTTTAATATTTCTTTGGCCTCACATTGTTTACATATTTATCATTTAAAATATTATTTTATGATTTACGGAGCATTAATTTTATGAAATTTCACTCCAATTGTTAAATGAAAAGGAAAATGATACAATAAAAAAAGTAATGAAAAAGGGACCCGAATAATAAAAAGGAGTTGAAAAAATAAAATAAAGTTGAGGTGGTTTATTTTTATATATAAATCGTGGTTTCCACTTGAAATATATCGATAATAATTAGCTTTGTTTAGAGAATTAGAAGGTGTTTATATATATATATATATATATATAGTCGATAATATAATCCCGTCATGAATGTGACGGGGACGTCCATTTCAAGAGCTGGCAATAGCATCCAAGTCAATGAGTTACAATCTTCCTTTAGAGTATCGATAAGGTTCTTGTGAAATTAATTCTCAGTCTTGAGAAGTTAATTTGATCAAACCATATTTCTTTCTGCTTCAATTTCTGATTTAATTACTATAATTGAAAATGGAAACACGAAAGTGATATATTACAAATTTACATTTGCACTTGATAATTAAACACTAGGTATTTACGTCCTCTAATTCTCTAACAATTAATTCTAATTTTAAAAGAAAATTATATATATATAGCAGACGTCTAACAGATAAAATTTACGAAAAACATTCAAATTAATGATGATAATGGACTGTTTTTCAAGGCACGAATCCTTCAATGATGAGAACAATATCAAGAAGAGAGATGTTGAGTGAGTCGGCAATTATTTATTGATCATGATGTGGATCTGTTTCATTAAACGTATATTAATCTACATAAGGTTTCAGGACAACATTAAAATAAATTGTGGTCGGTATTTAAAGTCCCACCAAAAAAAGGAAAAAAATGTATACCTATTTGAACTTTGAAGCCGTATTTGGGAGACCAGTGCAAAAGCTTGTTATTGCATAACTATTTAAAATTTGTTTATTTTGTATTTTAAAAATGTTTTTGAAAAAAATATATTTTTAAATTTTTTTTTAATATTTTCAAATCGTTTTATAATACTAATATTAAAAATAACTTTTAAAAAATAAAAAATATATATTATTTTTACTATATTGGTTTCTGCGACATGGAGGTGTATAAGGGAAGTTTTGTTCATGGATCTTTAAAATAATTTCCACTTCTTATTCAAATTTTATGAGGAGGAAACTTGTCATTGAACTTTGCAGACCTTATCTGTTTTCTCTTCTAAGAAGCAGACTGTTCTGTTGCCTTCCAGGCCCAGATTATCAGCTTGTTGTCGGGTGCCCGTTCGAATAATTTGATGGATTTTCTTTCTAATTCTTGGCACTATATATATATTTACCCTTGTAGAGAATAATAGAATAGAATAATATAATATAATATATTAATTATGATAATATAATATATTAATAATGAGGAAAGTTAAAAGGCGTGGGGAAAGCCGCCTTTTAAAGCATTACTTAATATTTACCCTTGACAAAAAGATAAATAGTTACACAATCGATTAGATATGGTATTTTAATCCGGTGCAACGGCTTTTCCATCTAAATGTCCAAGAAAATCGATTTTTTTCCATGGTAAAAAATGGGATGATATATGGTGTTGGTAGCTTTACAGGATACACTTTCTTTAAAAATATACGAACTAAAAAAATAATTGAATTCAATATGTCTCTAAAAAGTACAGAAACCGAAGCTTTATAATAGAAGGGAAAAAAAAAAAAAAAACAAAGCAAAACCATAAGCAAAGAAGCTAGAAAAACACAGGAAAAAAAAGGAATTATAAATTGTGTAGAACACCCTCTCCAGCTCCTATCTATACTGGAAATTAGAGCCATTTTGCTTTAAAAACCAAATGTTTTTTGAGAAAATAATTATTTTAGGAAGAGAAAGGTTATTATCGAGACTGTTTATTCATGGACTAGTAAAAAAAATGTGCTGGCAAAAAAAAAAAGAATTCTTTGTGGGATTAATTTTTTTTTGCAATAGAACCAAACCCATGTAAATAAATGAGAAAAAAAAGTCATTAACGATAGCTACAAAAACTAGAAAAATCAAAAGATAAATACAGAGCAAAATATCTAATATTGCAACATAAGACAATTACCATGTTGTGTTTGCTTAATTGATTTATTAAAATTAATATTTTATTTAACCAAACAATAAGAGAAATAGATACCCACATGAAATTTATTGAATAATATATATATAAAAATTATAGTGCAAAGTTAAAATATTTTCAAAAGAAAAGTTCATCTATATAAAAGATAAAAAAAAATATAGATAAATTAGAATGATATATTCAAAAATTAAATACATATTAAAAAATTAAAAAAATCTCAATTAAAAAAAAGACTAAATAAGCCCCTCGAAAAATTCACACAGTAGGGATGCTAATCAAAACAAAAATAAAAAAGAATATATTTATAAAAACATTAAAAAAGTACCAATTAAAAAAAAGCAAAATTTTAAAAAAAAAAAGCATGAGCATTATGATTTAACCTGCCAAACCTATGATCTAGATTATAGACTCAATTAGGCTGAATAGTTTTCTCTTAAATTTATATTCAACCTAAATATAAAATTGAAAACAAAAAAGGCCTGAAAAAAGCCTAACACACTCGGGGCATTACAATGAAGAGACTAAGCATATGGGTAGACCTTCAAGCCTAGGCCAACGTGTTTAGGCTTAGTTTTATTTTATTTTTTATTTTTTTAAAGAGATGGACGACATATTTTTTGAAAGAAAATAGACAGATGACGTGTCATCTGCGAGCCCAAATTTTGACCATATGGTGGCTGAAAATCAGGGTAGTGTTTTTTAGGCCTTAAAGAACCAATTTTCAAGCCATTTAAACCCAAAAACTCCTCACCAACTCCCTTATAACTCTTATAAATCAATCCATCTACCCAAAAACCCAAAGAAGGATCAAAAACCCCGAACTCAAACCATGTTAGATTTGTTTTTCTCAACTTTAGATATGTTTTTTCAAGTAACATTAAGGCTTCAAACAACTACCACCAAACCCCTCTCATCGCATTGAACACGTGGACACAAAGAACAACCATTTTTAGGTGAAAAATGGCGTTAACGATGATTTTCTCTCTCATCATCGGAATCTAATGATCTCTCTCTTCTCTCTAATCAAGGACAGAAAAATGATAAAAATAAACTTTTGTACTAAAATAGGATTTTCAGACTTTAAAGGGACCTAAATTATATAAATTGTATTATTTTTAAAATTAAAGACCTAAGTGTATTTTTTTCAAAAACACTGGACACACCACTCATTATTGACGTCTCTTTTTTTTCAGTCTCTCTTCTTATAATTTCATCATTTCTTAAGAAATAAAAAATAATTGGCCCTTAATTAGGAATAAATCATCTAAAATTAAAGTTTGAGGACCAAAATAAAAATTAGAAAAAATAGTAATATGTGAGTGTGTGAATAATATTTTTTAACAATGAAAAGGCTGCACCGTTTAGATTTTTACTAGATCTTTTTGCCCTCGTTATGCCACAGGTGGGTCAATTTTTTTCTAACATAAAAAAAGTATATTCAAACAGTGATAACCTGAGTGAATCTAAGTTAACTTAACTAACATGCGATCCAGGATAGCCCCAGAGGAAGGAAAGGGGGGAAAAATTGAAAGCTCAAGATCTAATAGCCTAATGTTAAAGGATGAAATTAAAAAAAAAGTCAAAGTTAAATCAGACTAATCTTTAAAATCAACAACTCTGGTTATGAGAACGAGGTGATCATACAGAAAACCAAAAAAATTCTTGAAAAAAATTATTAACCATCAAAAAATTAAAAAGGAAACAAATGTTAATCAAAACAATGAGAACTAAATATGGTATAAAAACTAATGAGAGAAAATAATATGGGTCTTAATCAAAAAATAAAATAAAAAGAAAAAGGATAATGATAATGATAAGAAAGAACAATTAAAAAAATAAGAACCAAAACTAGATAAAAAAAAAAACAAATGAAATAAAATGTTGAGGGAAAAAATGAAAGAAAAAACAAATTAAGAAGAGGATAAAAAAAGCAATAAAAAATGAGGACTTAATCCGAAAAAAAAAGAGAGAAATGAAATAAAATGTTAAAGGATAAAATTGAAATATATATATATATATATATATATATATATATATATATATATATATATATATATATATAATCTAAAAATATTCAAAACAAAGAAAAATCAATCAAAAGAAAGAGGGTTATAACTGAATTTTTGCTCCATTATTTTTTTTTTATCAAAATACTATCATTTTTACTTTTTAGCCAAATAAAATATCAAGCGATTAGCTAGGGAAAATCATGTCAAAATCCATCGATTATTTTTTGCCATTAGTTTTTTTTATCCAAATAATATAAGTTTTACTTCCTACACAATAAAAAGTCTGATTGACCCTAGTAAACCTAGTCATTCAACCCAACCAGTGTCTCAGGACATGACGGGGATCAACTCTTGAACCAAGTTTTAAAAGCATGATAAAAAAGCTTCCAATATGATATGAAAATTCAATTGGATAAAACAATGAGGGATGAAATAGACAACAAAAAAAAATCATGGAGATAAGTCAAAATAAAAGGATTTGCAATAAAAAAAATGAGGATCAAATTCAATAAAAAAAATTAAAATCAAATGATTAGGGATTAAATTGAAAAATAAAATCTAATCAGAAAAAGATTAATAGCAAAATAAATAAGAATAAAAAGAGTGAAAATCAAATTTGATAAAAAAAACATAAAAAATTAAATTTCAAGTGATGAAATTAAAAAATAAATAAGTCAAATTCAACACAATTAAAATATTGTGGACCACTATGCAATTTTACAAGGCTGGTATACCTTTTGAGGTGGAGGAGAGAGAAAGGAGAGGGAGGAGAAAATATTATCGCTGGAGTTCCATCATGTCATGAAGGTTGACACGCGCCAGCCTACCGTGTAAAGGGTTGGGCGATGTTTCGGACACCAGTACCCCAGAAGGTGACAAACAACCATCAGAAAGCGCCACACAAACCAGCCACTTTTTTTTATTTATTTATCAAAAATACCTCTTAACCTTAAGCCAAAAAAGTTGATCTCAAAGGCCTATACGGTAATTATACTATATGAAAAAAATATGAAAAAAAACCCTCAATTATAAGCTGTGTTGGTTTTTTTTTTCAAGAGCATGGGCGTAATTACTCTTTGTGCATTGAAGTGTGAAGATATTATTTTAGCCTTGGGTTTGTATTCAATCCTTTGTTTCTTGAATGACAAAATCATCATTTAAATATGAATTGCACCGGTCATAATCCATAATCAAACACTTAGGGTTTAGCTTTATGTATAATATATAATGTATAATAATTCCTCGAACTAATTAATTGGAGGGTATTTAGTGAAAAGGCCACACAGTTCGTTCATGCATGATGCCAAGTAATCGGTTTCCTCGTAAACAAGCATGCCTGCGTGTTTCTCTCACATGCCACCCAACAAGGTGGCTTGGCTTCATTTGGAGAAAACCATGATAAAAAGCCTAACCAATAATTGAAAAAAAGGGATAAATTAAGACGTGGCTTGGAAAAAAGAAAAATCGAGAAATATCATATCGATTTTTCCTTGCACAAACTGAATGCACATGGGTGAGCAATGATATTCCATGCACACCCACTAAAGAGCCTGCATAAACAAGATTATATTCCAAGATCCAACGTTAGAAAGGCCTTAATAGCCAACCCTTGATGCTTTTCAAGAGCGATCATGCAATGATAGACGTCCTTGTGAACCACATGATAATGGCAGTCCAAAGCAATGCACTTATCAGCATCATCTTCATGGCCCCTCTCGAGACTTTAAATTTGGACTATTATAGAGAACAAATGTAGATACTCTGACAGTTGGGAGGCCTGGCTCAACATCAAAATCAAAATATTGAAAAAAGTTGTGTTTGGCATGTGGGATTAATGCTATTCTAATGATTGCCTTCATTATCATCTGCATTTTTTTTCTCTAAGAGAAACCCAGTTTCGTAAAGATAGCTTTTAATTAAGATTTCTAACAGAAAATCACGAGTCATACATTGCATCGTAGAGGGGCTTGGATCATACTTCAATATTGTTTAAAATATTTGAAATTATGGTAACGGTTGATGATTCATCATATCAACCTTTAGTTAATATGATTGTTCAAAATTAAAAAGAAAGAAAGAAAGAAGAACTTGATTGTTTATATCAGCAGTGAGGAAGCTGCATATTAATTCTCAAGTTTTTGAAGAGATGAAGTAATTATAGAGGCCATCTAGACTGTTTTGTTTATTTGTTTTCACATGTATATCTTGATCTGAGGAGAGGCACCTGAGCTCCCTCCATCCGCATGCAGTTATCATGACTGGCCACTGAAATGTGAACCTGAACTTTAAATGATGAACCTTTTTAATTTGGTTGAGACTCCCATTAGTGATCATTCTATATCTTACTGCTAGATTCTGTGCAGTGTCCATGATTAGCTTCTCCTCATTCATGCATGATTTGATACAGCACATGTAAGAACTTTGGACTGTATATATGCGATATATATCCATAAATGGACATTTGTGAAAATTAATTGTTAACACCAATAAATTACTCTGATTGAGATTAATAATTAACATGGTATCCAAGAGAACATGCTTATATGGCCTCCAAATATGTAATCATGTTGAACATTTATATTTTATTTTTTTTTACTCATTTTAACTTGCTATATTCTATGATCTATCCCAATCATTTGAATTCAGTATCTTATTTTTCGACAAGGCCATTTGATGATAGAAAGTCAAAAACCTGGTTTTACTATGTTGGGAGACAATGTTATATCGCAGGCCAGCTAGATCAAACTTTTCCTAACATGAAAAAAAAAAAAAAAAACCTTAAGCAATGTTAGAGTTTTTTAAAATTCAAGAAATTAAGACTCGACTTCTAGATGATTGACTTAGCTAGGTTTATAAAATTTGATTAATTTAATAATAAATTTTTGTAAAAAGATAACAACATTAAATAAATCAAACTAAAAACAATGACAGTGATTAACTATAAAAATTAAGCGCTTGTCAATATCATAGAAAGATATTCTTTCAATATTCTTACAAGATCTTCATTATTTTATTTGATAACAAAAAGAAAATTAAATGAGAATGAGATAACCTATATAAAGAAAAGAAAAACAAAAAAAATCAAAAGTTCAATTATCAGCAAATCAAATGTTGAAGGAAGAAAATAAAAAAAAAAATCAATTCAAAAAGAGATTCACAACTAAACAAATAGAAATCAAATGATTGAGTACTAAATTTAATACAGAAACAAAATTATAGGATACCTTTAAATTTTGATAGGCCAAGCTCGAATATCAAGAAGAGGAGAGAGAGAATAAAGATTAGGGTCATGTTTGTTTTCTGAAAAGTACTTTCCGGAAAATTACTTTCCAAATTTTCCTGTGTTTATTTGTTATTAGGAAAGTTGGTCAACGAAAAACAATTTCCGGTCAATTGAAAATACTTTTCAGTCAAAGGAAAATTTGGCTTAGTTTCCAGGAAAGTGTTTTCCCTTTTGGCTGTGTTTGTTTTCCGGAAAGTGATTTCCGGGAAATCACTTTCCAAACTTTCTTGTGTTTGTTTGCCATTAGAAAAGTTAGTCAACGGAAAACACTTTCCAGACAAAGAAAAATTTGGCTTGGTTTTCAAGAAAGTGTTTTCCTGGAAAATTTCGGCGGAAAACACTTTCTGGAAGTTGTGAAAAATTTAGAAATTTCATTATTTACTGATTATATCAAATTTGATCCTCAAACTTTTGATTCCTATATATATTTTGTTTTGAATATTTATTTTTCAATTTCATCTTTTAAAATTTAATTTTTATAATAACTTTGGTCATTATTTTTATAATTGCTATTTTTTTTTCCTTATCATTTTTTTATTAAAATTTTTTATCTATCAAATTTGGTCCTCATTCTTTTGATTGTTACTTATTTTATTTGAAATAATTTATGAAATGTTGATTATTATTATTTTAATTTCTTCATTTTTTATTTTTTTTATTTTTTTAGATTTGATCTCTATTATTTTGATTATTATTTATTTTATTTGAGATAATTTATGAAATTATATTTTTTTTCAATTTTATTCTCATTCAACTTTTAATTTGTAAGATTTGTTGCTTATCATTTTAATAAACTTGAGAAAAATAAAATATTAATAAATTATTTTCCAAATCATTTTCCATGACATAACCAAACACTGGAAAATGTTTTTCAACTTATTTTTCATTATACTATAAAACATCAGAAAGTAATTCACTTTCCTGAAATTCACTTTAAAAAAAAAATATTTTCTAGCAAACAAACAGTACCTAGAAGATGGTGCCAAATCACCCCTCTGCTGCCACCGCACATCATCCCAATGGAAGATCTTGATATGCTGCTTCCAAAGCCACTATGGGAGCTGACTTTTGGCCACCAAGGGATACTGCCTAAACACAGCTGGCGTCTTCTACCCGTGAGTGCGTGCGTTACATTTGTTTACCATAGCCCCCAGATTTATTTTATTTTGATCTTTTAATGTTTAATTATTCTAAATAAGCTGAATTTTATTTTATTTTATAAAATCAAGTATCAACCGAGCCCCTTAACTTTTTCTCAATATTACAAGATTATTGTATCATGGCTAAGAAATTAAACCAATGACTTTCCGAGAACTATCAAGAAAGACCATTGGCAATTAAAATTTGAAGCCCCATTAGGCTATGTTTTAGTTTTAGAATATACATGAGTGTTCTTATTTAGATTTCTTCGTATAGTTATTGGTTACTGCAAGTTAATGGTAGAAAATAACATTACATTTAAGTTTGTATGTATGGGCATCATAAATTAAACCAATATACGACATTGATTTAGTTGGAATTTATTCCTCTTGACCTGAATTTTAAGGCATGTCTAAAATATAATAAAAAATATTTTTATTTTAAAAATACATCAAAATAATATATATTTTTTAAAATTTATTTTTGATATTAAAATATTAAAACAATCTAAAAATACTAAAAATAATAATTTAAAGTTAAAAATCAGTTCAAAAAACAACTACGATTGTATGAGTTTTTCTCTCCTTACAAACAAACAAATCGAAATTTCATTGAATAATTATATTTACTTCTTTATATATATATATATATATATAGATAGATTTACAGGCAGGCCCATTTGTTAGATGAAGACATGTTAGGAAAAACTGAAGATATCGAGGGCAAATTCTGTAAAGGGGAATGGGCATGCTCTCTTATATAAGTCACTGACTTGAACAACGAGAGGCAAGAAGACAACATCGACCACACCAGTAGTCAAGAGAGAGAAAAGGAAGTACATGCATCACTCTTGCAAATTCTCTCTCTAGTTCCTTAACTTCCTCTATCATCTTAGAAAGAAAGAAAAAAAACCTTGGCAGCATGAATCCATCTTCATCAAACAGAAAAAAGAAGCAACCTCAACAAGTACAGCAGGAACCAGGTACTGGATTAAGGTTTCTAGGTGTTAGGAGAAGGCCATGGGGAAGATATGCAGCAGAGATAAGAGACCCTTCAACAAAAGAAAGGCATTGGCTAGGCACCTTTGACACTGCCGAGGAAGCTGCCTTGGCCTATGACAGAGCCGCTCGCTCCATGCGCGGTTCTCGTGCTCGCACAAACTTTGTTTACTCTGACATGCCTGCTGGTTCTTTTGTCACATCCATTATTTCCCCTGATGAACAACAATCTCTACAGCAGCAGCAACACCAGCAACATAGTGATAATAATAACAACCTGTCATTATTCATCAATATCCCTCCCTCTCATGATCATCAGCCGGACTCGACTCCCATTTTCAACCAGGATTTTAGCTCCCAATGCCATTTGGAAGAGGGGTTTTCTTCAATGACATCTGGTGGAGGTTTTTGGAGCTGCTCCAGTAATAATACCTATAATCAACAACTAAAACATGTTATTCAAAACAATGTGCTTCCTCATGATTTTCCTTCCAATATATCTCACAGTTCGGATTATAATATGAGTCAATGTAGTTGGACTGATTCGTCAGCTTCGGGGTTGATGGGTTTTGAGGACCAGACAACAATGACTACTGGGTTTGAGTCAGTGGGGAGTAGTAGTGGTTTGTATTTCGGGTTTGATTCTGGAGAGTATGTGCACAGTCCACTTTTTAGCAGGATGCCCCCAGTCTCAGATATGGTACCAGATGGTTTTGATTTGGGCTCCTCTGCTTATTTTTTATAGCTAGCACTGAAACTGATTTGGCTGGATCTTGGTTCCTGATCTTGCCAATTGGACACTGATAAGAAAGACTCAAAGCAGTTGAATCTTTCACTCTCAACGAATTTCAGTTTCTGGGTTTTGCAGGTGCATTGGCTTCTTTGTTTTCATGGCTTAACGTGACATTCAACGCTTTCTTGATCAATCAATGCCAGAGCCTTGGCATTGAAGAAAGATAGTGACAGAACGAAGATTGTTTCTCCATTAATCCTGAAACAAAGAGACAATCAATTATCGATGGTGTGTATATGTAACGATTAAGGAAATCATCTGACGCCGCAGATTAAAAATTTAAGGAACTGTTTGTGGTGAAGAAATCAGTGATGAAGGGGGGCTTGTATCTAATGTGTTTCTCACTTTTCAATAGAATTTTGGAGTGAAGTTTATCTATCCCAGGAGCCCATTTGTTTGCTTTGGCATCACACATTACACACTGTATCTAATGTGTATATGTAAGTTTTCTTTATTTTTTCAATATTGTATGATTTACTTCCTTTTTTTTTTTAATTAGTCGAATTATACGTAAATTAATTTAAATATCTATATTAATAATAATAAAAATTAAAACATTTGACTGGCGAATAACTTTTTTAACGATACAAATAAATTTTCAAGTTGTTTTATTTTGCTTCAAAAAAGTTGTCGTTGCTAAACTTCATGCTACGAATTTCAGAAACAAATCTCAAACCCAAAAAATTGCTGATTACAGCTAATTTTTTTATATATATAAAATTGTATTGGGTTGAATTTAACCCATAAACAAAAGTCCTCTGAAAGCAACACCTAACAGAGGTTGCCTAGCCACCATATCATAATCATCCTCCTGCGTCTTCTAGCATCAAGAATTAGAACCTGAGCCAAAACCACATCTTTTCTAGCTCCTAAATCAAACCTTTAACTTCCGCAGGCCATGCACTCCTCACGATTTGCAATGGAGCAAACCATTTGAGCCATTTTGGTATCATCATCATCAGAACTATCTGCTTCCAGCTTCCTATCATGAATTGCCCGTGAATTAGAATTTCTTTCAATAAAATACACAAATAAAAATGGTAGAAAAGTAGTGATTATCACATTAAGAACGTAAGTATCAACAATGATATTTGATTTATGCTTTTTTTTTGTATTAAAACTTTGTGTTGAGTTATTTTAATTAAGTTAATTTCTATTTAGGAATATTTTAAATTTTAAAATTATATTTAAATGCTTAAGATTGTGTTTGTATAGCATAATTTAATACTAATTTATATTTATTTTTGAATTACCGATATTTGAGTAAAATGATATTATATATGGTATAATGACATTTTTAGTAATTATTTTATTGTATATATTTAGCGGCATTTATTTAGTTTTAAGGGCATTTGTAACAATTTTATTAGCAATTATAATATAATTTTATCAACATTATATTTAAAGTCATTTTAATCATATTTGAACACAAATATTTTTATATCCAACGAGTAAATATATACTATAATACCACTAATTTTTTTTTTAAAAAAAAATCACATTTTAGGGAGTAAATCTCATTTAATCTTAGTGATTTCTAATTAATTCATATTTACAGTTTAAATGGTTCAACATAAAGTTTGATTAATTATAGGTATATTGCTGTTTATAAAATATTAAAAGTTATAACACTAGTTTTAGAACTATATGGATTAATAGTTTCAGAAATATATGGATTGATATGATCTCTGTTCACATTGTTAATTAGCCTTTTTCTCTCTCATTTCGGCCCTGAACGTGTCTGTAAAATAATTCCTTTTGCAATCAAGTTGGGCCTCTATCTTTTGCCCTCGTCTTGGTCCTGGGCAACCGGCTGGTCGTATTCAGGCCTCGTGCCTTCCGACCTATAAATTTATTCAATTATTATATATGTTTTATAAAAATATAAAATTTAAGTAATTGGTATTAGATTTTATGTTGTTGCTACAAAAGGGAAAACAGGAAAATGTTTTTTTTGTATCATTTTAATTATCCAAAAGATAAGATTATTCATTAAAATAATAAAAAAATTATGATCAATATTTGGAGAAATAACTATTTTTTTTTCAAGATACCCTTTTATTTTAAAATATATTAAAATAATATTATTTTTTTCATTTTTTAAAATTTATTTTTGATATCATCACTTCAAAATAATCTAAAACATAAAATAAATTAATTAAAAACAAAAAAAAATTAAAAATTTATAAAAATACTTTCCAGCTTCAAAACCAAACAATAAGATTAAATGAGATGTAACCCCACCTACCTAAATTGTGATCCCAATTGAAGTGCATGGAAACAGAAGGGGAGACTATACTCGAAAATTTATTGCCACAGGATTGTTTTCTACATTATCGAAATTAAAGATAATTGAGTTGGAATGATGTGTGCAGACCCCACACAAACCATTTATTCATAAGTAAAATCATTCTTTAGAGCTAGGCAGAGTCGCAGACCTAACATTTAGACGCGCTTCTATCTAAGTTTTTTTTTTTTTTTTAAAAAAAAAAATATATATATATATATATATATATATATATATATATATATATATATGCTTCTATCAACTATTAGAGCAAAAACACAGACACAGTAAAATAAGGGAGAAAAAAATTGAAAAATCGATTAAATTAAAAAAATAAAAAAAATTATAAAAAATTAAATTATGAAAAAAATCGATTAAATTGATTAAAATTTAAAAAAAACCGACCGGTTCGGTTCGGTTTCTGTTTTATAAGCATGAAACCGAACCAAACCAAACCCAAACCGAAAAAACCGAACCAATCCGAAAAAACACCGAGCCAAACTGAAAAAATAGAGCCAAATCGGTTTGAACAGGTTTTTGTTCTAAAAAACCAAACCGAACCAAAACCGGTGATTTGAACCGGTTTCGGTTCGGTTTCAGGCTTTTTTATAAAAAAATTCAGTTTAATTTTTTTTTTATAAAAATTAAACCGAGCTGAAAATAATCATTCCTATAATAAAAATAAAGATTTTCAAGGTTCATCCTTGAGAAAAAAAGGGCATACGTGATTTGTTCATAAAATTTTTGTTAGCCCAGCGAATAGCATCATATGTGATAAATAAAAAGATTTATTTAGATTGAAATCTCATATTTGAGCTTATGGAAACATTGATGTGGCAAATTTATGTTTGATTTATCTTGTATTTTGATTTTTTTTATTGTTATAAATACAATTAAAATATAAAAAAGTATAATATTTTTTCACTGATATGCAATCAACCTATCTATACATTTCTCTTTTTCAAAAAAAAAAAAAACATATTCATGCAATTCAAAATAGATTCTCATCATAAGTGTATCTTTCCTTTTCTTTAATTTTTTTTTTTCATTTTCTTTGGACAGTACTTGCATGTCTAATGTATTTATTGTGTACATCATCTCAGACAAGGTACTCCTTAACTTCTCATCTACTATACAGCATGGTCGGTGGTTGGGCTCTCCCAGAGCGGATAAACTTCCAAACTTTTCCAATCCATTAATGAAGAAGCGTAAGAAATTCAGGTAAGACTGGGCAACTTCCTGCTTTCGTCGCTTAAACGCCATTCAAGCCCGGAAGCTCAGGCAAAGATTATAGAAGCGGCTAGGCTTCTTGGACATGACCTCTGTCGTTGAAGATGGTCCCCGGATTACCAGTTTCAATAAAACATGTAAGAAGGTAAGGCTGCTTTTATGCACTCAATCTAGTAATTCCTTGGATAGCCATCTTGCAGATTGGCCCCTAATAAAACAAGTACATGAACTTAATATGTGTGGACTCGACTTGTGATTGTCTCTCGTTTTGAGTACAGTACAGGACTAGGTTATTGATAGGTATTGTGAAGCCACGCCGATATTTACAAGCGTGGAGGAAAGCTTAATATATAATCTGAGAAGTGTTTATAAAGGTGTTCAGGGGAAATACAACTTTTTTCATACAGGAACTATGGGTTGACCTTTTGCAATGTACTTCTATCCAAAACAGAGGAAAACTAGATTTCTAGCCTGCTATTAGCAGCGGGTAAAAAAATTTCAATGTAAAAAAATCTTAAAATCCGAGTTATTTATTCAATTTATAATTTATATAATATCATTATAATAATAATACATTAATGATAAAAAAAAAACAACGAATAAAATGTTAAAAGAACTCACCTGAGTCAACCCAAATTATTAAATAACTCAATGATTAAGGGAAAAAAAACAACAAGAAAAAACTTGTTAAACCGAGTTAACTCGCAACCTTTATGATCATAGATATAAGATTGAGATGATCTCATAGAAAAAAGTGCAGAAAAAAATTTTAAATACCAATTTCTAATAAATCAAATAAAAATATGATAACTTCACAAAAAAAAAAAGGAAAAGAAAAAAAGTGAAGCTTAATATCTAGCAAATAAAATGTTGAAAAATGAAAAAAAAATTTAAAAAAAATAATTTAACAAGGTAAAAAAACTAATCTGAGCCCACTCGGGTCAAAATACAAAATCTCAGATCTAGTCGTAATACCAAGGTAAACACGTTTGAAAGCAAATTGAATAATATTATAAAACTCAATTATCGAACAACGTAATGTTAAAGGATAAAAATGAAAAAAAAAAAGATTTAATTTGAAAAAGCAATGGAAAAATATGAATCAACTCAGGTTAACCTACAAACCCCATGACCATGGAAATCATGAAATCCTTGAACCAGGTCCAATTAAAAAGCTTAATTCCCAATCAATTTAATTTTAAAGGATGAAATCATGAAAAAAATTATCAATTTAGAAAACCTACCAAAGGGGAAAAAATAGCAAAAAAAAAAAGAATGAGAATCAAATTTGATAAAAAAAAAACAATCTAAAAAATGTTCTCAAATAAAATAAATAGCAATTAAAAGAATGAGAACCAAGTTTGAGAGATAAGGAAATGAAAGGGGGTGAAATTGAAAAGCAATTATAATTTTATAGCTTATTAAAAAAAATTATAATCAAAAGAATGGGGACCAAATCTTAAAGATTAAAAATTAAAAGGAAGTGAGATTGAAACATATTTGTAATTTTATGGCTTTTTCAAAATAAAAAATAAAAGTAATAAAAAGGACAAAGATCAAATATGAAGGATAATAAATTACAAGGGCGAGTCTGATTATTTGAAAAAGTTGACGTGAAATTCAAGGATGGGAAAAGAGAAATAGGGGAAAAAAAGATATAATCGCTAGAGATCTACAAAAATAAACTTTGAAAAGGATCTCTCATCACCTGATAAAATAAACTTTAAAAGGTTGTCTTAAGGCTTACAAGGTATAAATAGTATAGACCGGGAAAAATCTTATTGACTACTAATCATGACAATGTAAACTTTTAATAAGAGTATGAGGTTTTATAAGTGCTAGTCTGAAGCATAACTCATAAGGAAACCATTAATTTATCAATGATAATTAAGAGAAAACATGTGTGTAAGAAGGTGTTATGTAATAAGGCATGAGTATAAAACAATATTCAATTCAAAGAATAATGAATAATGAATAATGAATGAGATTAATAAACATGATTGATGTATGAAATGTGACATAATATATATATATATAAGAACATAAATCATGCAATAATTAATGATAAACACACATTAATATATTTAGGCTAATAAGCATCAAATATGTTAAAAGCACATTGAGTATATTATCCTAAAAATTAAACAAATAAAGCTTTGCCTTAAATTATAGGTGGAGTAGCATTTTGTCACGGGAGATATCTTGATGAATTGATTATATAAAAAAGGGTAAAATAAAAAAAAATATTGTCGCCTTGTTTTTTGGTTACTAGAAATCCTAACTGGTCTCTCAAAGATTTTTAAGTAAGAGACTAGTTATGCTAAAGGGAAAAAGAAAATCACTCTTAAATATCCTACCTAAAGTAAGCTGCAACTTAATCCCTCAATTCTAACTTGTATATAAAATGTTTTTCGATTCGGTTTTTCTACTTTTGATTTCTCATTTTTTTTCCTTGACTTTTTTTGTCAAAGTATTTATAGTTTTCAATTTTATCATTTAAATCAAGTTAATGATTTTTTTTCAATAATAATAATATTAGTTTCATTTTGGTCATTTTTCTTTTGATTTCTTATTTGTTTTCTTTTCTCTTTTATCAAAGTTTTCATGGTTTTTAATTTTATCCTTCAAATCAAGTTTATAATTTTTATTATTTCAATAATAATAATAGTTATGGTGGTAGTAGAAGTAGTAGTAGTAATAATGATACTAATAATGATAATTATATTAGTTGTAATAATAATAATAATAGTAATAGTAAAAATGAAATGATACTAACAATATTACTAATAGTGATAATAATGTTAACAATAGTGATAATAATAATAGTTTATTATCATGGTAATAATGATAATGATAATGATAATAACAGTGACAACAACAACAGTAATAATAGTGGTAACAATAAAAATAAAATAATAAAAATAGAAATAACAATAATAATAATAATAATGAAACCAACAATAATACTACTAATAGTGATAATAAATGTGGTAGTAATAATAGTTTTTTTATGATAATAATAGTTGCAATGATAGTAATAATTGTGATATTAATAGTAATAATAATAGTAATAGTAATGATAAGGATAATAAAAATAATAACAAATAATAATATTAGTAGCTAGGATAATAATAATAATAATAATAATAATAATAGTAGTTTATTATGATGGTAACAGTGGTGATTATGATATCAATAATTATGGTGATGATGACAACAACAACAACAACAATAATAACAATAATAATAGTGATAATGATAATGATTATAGCAATAACAATAACAATAATGATAATAGTATCGATGCTATTAATAGTAATAGTGATAGTGATAGTAATAGTGGTGGCGGTGGTGGTAATGATGATGATGAATAGTAATAATCTTAATAATAATAATAAAATAATTTGTAGTATTAGTAATGATAATAGTTGTAATAATCAAGTGATAATAATAATGTTAATGATAGTGGTGGTGTTAGTTATAATGCAAATAATAGTTCTAATAATTGTATTATTATTATTATTATTAAAAATAATAATAATGATAATAATAGGAGTAATAACAATTTGTTATGATAATAATAGCAGTAGTTGTAACAATAATAATAATAATAATAATAATAATAATAATAATAATAATGACAATAGTTATAAGAATAAAAATAATAGTAATATCAATAATAGTAGTAGTAGTAATAGTAATAATAATAATAATAATAGTAATAGTAATAGAATTAACAGTAATAATAATGATTGTGATAGTAATAGTAATAATAATAATGATAATAACTGTAATAATAATAATAAAAATGATAATAGTAATAATGATAATAATAGTAATAATTCATCATTCAACATTAAATTTATTGGGGGATTGAGTTTCATCTTTTTTTTTATGTATGGTATTTCCAGCCTAATACCCTTGATTAAGTGTTTTAAAAGTTGAAGCAATTCAATGTTTTTTTTCTATTTTTTTCCTATTTTTTTTTTAATTTTTTTGATTTCATCAACATCAGTTTTTCAAAATAAAAATTGATAATTCAGATTTTCTTTGAACTTATTAAATAAACCAATTCACATCAAGATATTTTTTATATAGTTTTGTTGGAAATTCGCACTAGGAAAAGATCTCAGTTAAGGGATTTTAAGATTTATCTTTTTACTCGGGTTTAATAACATTAAAAAAAATCTCTATATTCTTATTTTTTTCTTTTATATTTTTAAAAAATTAATTTAGCCTGCGACATATCATATGCTAATGGATTTGTACCTATTATTTGAGATATTAAGCGAGTGTTTAAGAGATAGTTTTAATTTGTTTTTGTTTTTGTTTTTTTTTGTTAAAATTTGATTTATTTTTAAATGATTTATTTTAATATTTTTAAATAATTTCGATGTATTAATATAAAAAATAAATTGATAAAAAATTATTTTAATATTTTTAAAAATAAAAAAATATTTTAAAAACAATAAATAAGAGCACCAAGACGCAACCTCATGTTCTATTTCAAAAAGAAAAAATATACAGTACGTACTCCTTTTTCACGCCTCTCCCAACGGTCCTCTGCACTTCGTAGGCAGTGAGAGACAGGATGATCAGGTGAAATAAATACAGAGAGAGTCACATAGTAAATGCACCCAACAACTAGAAAGTGATTGAATTGAATTATGTTGCAGAAAACTATATTCATGGTCCCCAAATTGTTGTGGTGGTAACTGTTTGATGAGCACAGTAATTCTAGTATTATTTAGTTTCCGCAATCAAAGTTTCATCTTTATACAATCATAAATACCCATTTTAAAACATCTTTCCAAACTCCTGTTTCCCATTTCGAGTTACAATTTTGTTACATGTTAATATCCATTTTGTGGTGCGTTTATGAGGAATAGTGAAATGGATGGTTTGAGTGTAGATGGGGATGGAGAAAGAGCTAAAAATAGAGAGAATGGAGGCTCTTGGCCGCCTCCGCGCAGTCATGTACAACACAGGCGCTCTAAAAGGCATGTTTTTATATATATATATATATATATATAGTTTACTATTTTTTCTTTTTCTTTTTCTTTTGTTATTTGTTATGAGTCATTGTTGTCCATGACATGCTGACTCAAAGTTGGCTAGTATATTGCAAGATCTTGTCTTTAGATTCTTAGTGTTCCTTTTTTTTTTCCAGTAAATTTAATTTGGGGAAGGAGATGATCTTTTGAATTTTGGTGTGGGTTCGGATATGAATAAGAAGATTTTGAGTTCAACTTCATCGATGGAATGTAAATTTTGGGATCAAAGAGTTGATTAATGATGGAAAAGGAAACATATATTCTCTTGTTGTAGGGACTAGGAATAATTGAGTTCGCTTGAGCTAATTACTATGAAGGTTTTTGTTAGTGGTAAGGGCTAATTGTATGTGCCCCACAATAAACTCTAAGAAGGTAAGTGATAGAATCAATGAGTTTGTTCAGGCACTGGAAAGGGAATGATATGATGGCAACAACAAGATAGGCTGTTTCACTTTGTCTTGACTTGATAGTTTTTCCAGTTTCTGGTTTTCCTTTGAACTCTCAGCGGTTTTAAAATGAAAAACATAGGACTATCGTAATGTTCCTATGAATGATAGGTAGCTTTACCACAAAAATGATTTCTGCAATCAATGCAGTTGTGATTTTATATGGTCAATATATTGAATAATGCAATGATCTTATTCATCCTTTTGACCTTCTGGCATTTCATTTCAGTGCATCTGAAAGGAACTCAGTCATTTCAGGGGGTCGAGTTTTGCATTCCTTAAAGAAAGACCAGAATGAAATTCATGTGAGACTGAAAGTTTTCCCACTTTTAATTTATTTTGTTTTAGTCCCATGTTATCGTTTTTACTTGCAAGTTACGGAGAAATTAAACTTGTTAGATGATCAAAGCTTAGAACCATGCATTTTAATGAAAATACAACGAGATAGCTTACCACCATTTTTGCCCCTGAATATAACAGATGTTGCCACTTTCAACAAGGGCTCCTAGAACACAAAGTCCTCTCCATGATTACCCCATTTGTATCGACAAAAATGCTTCATCTAACCATCGAGCCTCCTTGGAAAAAGATGTAAGCACTGAATTAGATTTCTGTTTCCTTTATATATGGAAGTTTGAATCTGGTTTTATCCACAAAACTGGCTTGCAGATTGAGCAGCTGCAATTACGATTGCAGCAGGAGAAATCTATTCGCATGGTGCTCGAGAAATCAATGGGCCGAGTTTCTAGCACTTTATCTCCTGGTCATAGGCATTTTTCTACTCAGGTAACTTCATCTTTGAGAGGATGAATTCCCAACTCAATTGAATTTGGAGCAACTAATATCACAGACAAACGGTTATTTCATATTTTAATTAACATATGGATGCAAAAACAATACGAAGTTATACCAAGGTGTGAAGAAGATTTCTATCCAACCATAGCAAAACCTGTCGTGCATTTCAATTTCAGTGTTCAGGATATGTTATAGTTTAATTGCTTTGAGATGCTCCATTTTTTAACATGCTGAGGCTTTGTACTCGATAGCATATGCATTGTTCTCCAATACATTGACTATCAACTGCATGCATTCTCGAAGTTGGTTAGATCAACATGTATTTGCTTCATGTTCGTCCAATTAAATTCACGAGTTGTGAAACGGTGAGCTTGGAAATGACCTGTAAATTATTGGTTAGTGCCAGACAAAAGAGTTGATTGCAGAGATTGAGTTACTAGAAGAAGAGGTTGCAAACCGTGAGCAGCAAATGCTCTCCATCTACAGGAATGTTTTTGAAAGTTGTGTTAGCCGGGCACCATCTAAGCAAAACTCAGGCATGCCGTCTCCTGCCCATATAAAGCATGCATCCAGGAAACACCCAAGTGTTATCTCAAGTGCCTTCTGCTCCTCAAAAAAGTTCCCTTTACGACCTTTGCAAGCTCTAGTTTCACCAGCTGAGTCAGGGAAAAGAACCCCTAAAGCCAGTGATGCTCCATCATCCCATGGAAAAAGTGACATTCATTCTGAGAAGAACTGTTACAACCTGGTTAAGGTAAGATATGTATGTGCAAGTACATAAGTGTAGTTATTCAATGTTTTTTCTTCCCCTGAAATGATCTTTATAAAAAAAGCGGCTCATCAATATCATGAGGAGCACAATTAGAACATTTGATTTGTACAGATTACTATCTAACCTTTCCCTTCGTTACTTACATAAATTTTTTTTTCCCTTCTGGTTACTGGTCTTTGATCTATTCCACGTGATCTTTCATGATCAGAAAAATGAAATAAAGGGGTTCATTTGCTCTTCGTGCATATGTTGTAAAAGTTTCCTGTGCTTCAGGCAATCAGGTTACTGTGTTTTTTCATGTCATTCCATTTGTTATCTAAACTCTAAACTTTTCATTGCAACTATTTCCAGGTTCATGAGAGAGTACCAGCCATAGAGAAAACTTCTGTGCTGCAAACTCTGAAAGATCATCTTTATCAGTGCCCCAGCAAGTTGTCTGAAGAGATGGTCAGGTGTATGGCTGCAGTATATTACTGGCTCTGTAGTGCAGAATCTGTAGCTCCTGGAAAAAACAGATCACCTTTGTTGTCAAGGTCTTCCACAAATGTTATACTTCCCGGACGTAGTATCGGAGAGGATCGAGATTGGTCTTGCAAATCCATGGTAGAAATTTCTTGGATATCAAATGATAAAAGCCAGTTCTCTCGTGCATCTTATGCCATCAACAATTATAGGTGAGTTTTCAATTCCTAGTTATGAAAAAGGAGAACAAAGTAAACAATATATCCCTTTCCTCTTCCAGAAGTGAATGTGTCCATTAGAAGATGAATTGGAAGAACCTTGGATACTCTGTTTAAGCTTCAGTGTTTGCAACCCCAAATTAAATTTAGGTTATACGTGCTCAATAAAATATGAAGTGTTATATGCTGTATGTATCTCTGCCTATTTAAATTGATATTTTTTGCAACATCCCATCCTCTCCCCTGTATTTTGTGTATTTTCGCATGTATACTTGGAAACTACAAAATTTAAGAGTTAGAAGACTGACACATATAGAATGTAGTGCTGAAAAATTTTGGATATGGATTATGCACATAATGCACGCATGCATCTACTACAATGTTACAGTACCCAGAGTGGAATCTGGTTCTTAGTGCAATATATTTAGATAGGACTACGGGCACACTTGGATTTGTTTTTATTCTATCCTCATGCCATTTAAGTAGATTCTATCTCAAGGTGATAGGGTGAAGCTATAATTTTGTTTTCATCTTTCCAATTTCAGAGTTCTAGTTGAGCAACTGGAAAGGGTGACAGTGACTCGGATGGAAAACAGTGCGAAAACTGCATTTTGGATCAATGTGTATAATTCGCTTGTTATGCATGTAATAATCGGATGACTGGTTGTTTGTTCTGGATTACCTATCTAATTATTATTTTATATAAGAGGTTCTTTTTTCTTTGCCAGGCACATTTAGCATATGGAATTCCCCACAGCTCTCTTAGGAGGTTAGCCTTGTTTCACAAGGTAGTGCACTTTTTTGTTTTATGTCGAAGTACATTTGGCCATTGACGGAAATGAAATTGATAGACTGATAGTCATGTGGCAATGTTATCACAGCAGCATTGACAGCTTAAGCATGTGAAACTGCACTTTGTAAAGAAGTCCGTCACACAGTCTTGTTTCTGATTATGCTAGTGGTTTGCTCAAAGAAATCTTTCAAGTAAATTCCAGTGGATGATCACCATTAGCAGCAGAAGCAACAAAAAAATGTCTATGAAATTCCGTTACATATAAATCTCTTTTGTGGACAGTGTTCTTGCATCCATTGTCGAGTTGTGGGTGCTTAGAAATTAAATGTCAAACCATGTCCTTTTAATCTAAACCTGTTGGAGTAACTAGTAGTGGGACCAATGTACCAAAGTTCTACTTTAGGACATGGAGAGAAACTATGAAGGGTTGTACATGGTTTCTGCGGCTTCCTCCCATTTCTTCTTCTTCTTCTTTTTTCTGAAATTGTTGTATGCTCTTTATGGGGAATGAAAATTGATGGGCTTTTCTGTATAGTGCAGGCTGCTTACAACATTGGCGGCCATATCATTAGTGCAAATTCCATAGAGCAGTCAATATTTTGCCTCCGTACACCCCGAGTTGGAAGGGTATGCACTTTGCTTTCATCATTTAGAAGAATCTATGGATTAGGCTAACACTGTCTAGGAATTGTCAATAATTGAATATATTTAAGCCTATGAGCTCTTTCCTGGTGTTGCTTGGTCCGCCATATCTATCGTTTAAGATTTCTTATCTGGAATCTGTTGGTTTTTTCTCCTGCATGAAGACATCATAGTCATTACCAAAAGAACCTCTTAATATGTGCAGTTTTATTTTGATATTGCATTAGACTTGATTCTTTTTACAGGCATCTTGAGAATTTACACCTGAGTCTTCTCCTTCTTTAGAAGGGCTGCAAGGTGATTGCAGTTTATTGTTTGAATGCCAATGGCTTTACCATGCTGTTCTGCCACAAGCCCTGTTTACACTTTTAACCTAAGAGTCAGCGCACTTTTTTGGGTTGCACACATCTTATCAAAAAGCCATGCTTTCAGTTTTCAATCTCACATATCTGATCAAGAAAAAATTCTTAGGTTACTGCTCTGGATCAATTAGAGTGAAGTTTATTCTTTTCTCTTGTAAGCGTTAAGAATCCATCAGTTGCTTCTGAGTTAATAGGTCCTTGAGGTAGTTTTAATTGATTCATTATCCATACATCCTTATTTCTCTATCATTAACGGTAGTATTAATATTTTAATTTTCTCAAACGTGTCTTCTTTGGTGGAATGAAATTACCCTAAACATGGTTCTTTTATCTGCTTTTGTATGGATTACAGTGGTTTGAGACCATTCTTTCCACTGCCTTGCGGAAAAAATCTGGTGAAGAAAGGCAACTTACTAGTTCCAAATTTGGTCCATCAGATCCCCAAGCACTAGTCTGCTTTTCCCTCTGCACCGGTGCCTTTTCTGATCCAGCGGTAACTTCTCACATGCATTATTTTTTCTTTTACAAGTATTCATTATGTTGCAATGGATAAATTACAAGATTGAAATTGACATGCTGCTTTGAAATTGGTTGATCCAAACTGTTTCTTTCATTGTGTCCCAAATATTGCCTTTTCCTTTTCAATTTGCAGCATTTACGCAGCTTTGTTCCACATGTTTTCTTTTGTTTTTTGGTCTGATGTTTATATACCCATACTTGCACTATTAAACGATGCTGCCTAACATGGCTGACTGCATGAGCTAGAAAATTTATACGCAAAAACCCTATATACGAAATTTAAACTGTTGAAGACATGTTCCCAGAATAATGGAAGAAGTAAATATTATAATGATTAGAGTTATGTTGTCCACTGAAACATCTATTTACAGAAAAGCTAGGTTTTTATTTTCTACCCTAAATAAACTTTTTTATTCAATTTCTTAGCATCTAGCCAACCAATGGGGACGTTTCTGAGGTTTGAAGTCATATACATAATCTAGCAAAACACATTGCCTGCCAGCTGATATATCATAGCAAGTGATAGGACTTGTTGCTTGTCACATTTTGCAGCTAAAAGTCTACACAGCATCAAATGTTAAAGAAGAACTAGAAGTCGCTAAACGAGAGTTTCTTGAAACGAATGTGGTTGTGAGGAAGTCAAAAAAAGTGTTCTTACCCAAGGTGCTGGAAAGGTTTGCTAAGGAAGCTTCAATCAACTTGGATGATCTTCTCAAGTGGGTCGCTGAAAATGTTGACAATAAGCTCCATGATTCAATACAGAAATGCATCGATCATAAATCAAACAAAAAGGCATCTCAGGCTGTAGAGTGGTTACCTTACAGTTCAAGGTTCCGGTACGTGTTCTCAAAGGACTTAACAGAGAAGCCATGCTGGGTATGAATTTCTTTCTAGATGCCTAACTTAACGAGGAGTTTCAATGCCCTTATGATCATGAGCCATTGAGCCTTGCTTGGCTCGGCAAGGAGGGACATGATCAGTAACTGTGATCCACATTTTATTGTACATCAGGTTATTTTAGATATCAGTTTGTAGTCCAAAAATCCAGTGTTTTAGATTTTCTCCGATGCAGTACAATTTCACTTGTTCCCTGTAATGAGCTCAACGCCATGGTTTCATGAGATGAGCCAGTGCCAGGTTGAGCTGTTAATTGGTGATGCCTAGCTGTGATCCACCTTATGTTGCGTTAACAAAATGGAAACCGTGTTCAAATTAGTTTGTTTTCTTAGATATTCTTTACATCTTTACATATACATAGAAAAATATTTTCCTCATCATAAGAATATTGTTCATTTTTTTAATCTATTTATAATTGTTTTGAGAGAGAACAATTCAACCTAATTAAATTAAATTAAATTCAAGAATAAACACCACAACAATAGAAAAGTCTTACTATTAGAGTGCTATTAATAATAAAATTTGATTTCATTCTTGTATGAATAAAGATATGTAAGAAAAATAATAAATATTAAGATGGTTATTATAAAATTTGATTAAAGTGTCATAAACTAGCAGATCATAAAAGATAATACCCATCTAATAATCCCAATAAGTCCTAAGAACATATTGAACAAAAAAAATGAAGAAAATCTGATAATAACAGGTACGAGGTTAGAAAGCTCGGGCAAGAATAAAATGAGAAGACCAGAGAAATTCCAGCAACGTTTAGTAAAATACGGGGCAAGCAATTTAGTGATAGAACATTACAGCTATCTGTTTTCCTTCCAACATGGGCTCCAAAAAAGCGTGTTTCTTCATGCTACCAGGATTCTACAAGCCATTCATCAATCACTGTGTATGCAAGGAGAGCATTTTCCCGGCAACATTCCCATTGATATTTCTAATAATACTTAAAAAAGGTGGTGGCAATATATAGAAAGAGATCTGAAAATTGTTAAGCTTATGAACGTGAAGATGAGTTGAGAGATAGGAGGATCACGAATCCTGAGAAACTTACCCTAGCTAGCTGCACTTAGAAGATGATGTTGGCTTGGCTTTGAGTTGGGCACCAACTTCACTCCCTGAAGAAGCATAGCTAGGTTGGATGTTTCGCTATTACTTTCTTCAAACTTCTACTTGCTTTTCCACATGCTGTCACCATTTCTCTAAATCCCTTGCAGTTTTATTTCATCCTCACAACTCAAAGCTCATAGAGTGGGTATAAAGAACATCATCCACCAAGAATTCTAATATTTCTTGTCTGATGATTGTCTAATGTTTGGGAACCGAAGATATATAATGTTATCATTGCATATAGTTAATTTAGCAGCATTCAAATACTTAAGTTGGACTAATAATTATTAAAAAACGATATAAAAACATATAAAAACCAATTTTAATGTAAAGAAAAAAATATTAATTTTTTTAAAACGTAAAAATCTAACTCTCTCTTGTCTAAAATTTCAATTTCACACTACTGCTATTAAAGTTAAAACGCTTCAAATCCGCACCAGCGCCGGCAGCGAAGCTAGTGTGATACTGACCAGGAAAATCTAAACAGTCACCCTGAGAAAAAAGTATTCTAATCCAACGGCTCATAAAGATAACCCCAAAATCTCCCAACTCCTAATTAATAGCCATGGACTCCTCTGAGCCTGCCCGACCCTCTCTCTCTCTCTCTCTCCTTGCACGTGTTACTCTTCTTTCTCACAGCACTCATCAACACCATTGAACCAAAATCCCTCCAACAATCCAACGGTGTGAAAATCCCCTATCAATTCTATCGCGCCCTTTAATATTACTCTTCATTCTTTCATCCGACGCATGCAAGCAATCCACGTGCCCTATACCCACATTCTCAAATCCCATCACCGCCGCCTATTTCTTATGTGTATCTCTCTCACTCACCAAACCAAACCAAACCAAACCAGTTAAACAGCATTTCATTTCCTTTCGTGACAAAACACACAAAAAATAATTTCACTCGTACTCTTTCTCTCACGGAGACCTATCGTCTTTCAATTAACCGGAACCCTAACTCGATCTACCGGCACATTCAAGATTCTGGTGTGTTATTCAATATCCGGCAACTATTAATTCTGTGCTTCTGTTACTTTACGTGAGTTTAATTAGGTTTCTGAAGTTTGGAAGAGGAAGTTAATTAGTTCCTTAGGGGGTTTTGTTGGAGAAATTAGATGAGCGTACGATTGGGGAAGAGTAGACGGCCAGGGTTTCGTCACCGAATGGAGGGAGGTAGCGTCTCTAGACTTGCTCTGGTACTGTTCATTTCCTACTTTTTTTTTTTCCTTGCTAATATTACAAGCAGATAAGGTTAGAGACTTTTTTTTTCCTTTAGTTTTGTTGCTAATAATTTTGAAAGCTTAAAAGACTAGGTCTTTTTGTTTTTGGTTTATGAATAATTGGTAATTAGCACAAAGAAGTTGTTAATTATATATTGTTAAAGTTATCAAAGGCTTGAACTAGGGTTTTGAAGGATTTAGCTGCATTCATCAGTTTAATTATATTGATATAGAGACGAAAAGAAGTTTCTTTTAGCTGTTGACTGGAGTGGAGATTTAACATGTTTTAAATTCATAAGAATTTTATTTTTTGGGGGCTTAACTTGTTATTAAAGTTCAGGTGAGATATGCACAAAAGTACGCGTATATATTTGAAGGATATGCGAAGTTGATGGGTTTTTTTTGTTCCTTCACAGCTGTTTTTTTCTTGTCTACCTGCATAGTCATGTAAGATAGGCAATTTTACTGTAGATGTTGTAGTTTCGGGTAATTGGCTTGGTCCATTATGTTTTTATTTGGTTCGATGGCCGAGGACACTCCTGTCTGTTGAACCAAAAAAAATGATCGAGTCAATCACCCCAAATTACACGTACAGCACAACATCCTTGGTCCCAATTTTCTTATTAGTGTCATTTGTCTTTTCCAGTTTGATTTGTTTGGATAGTTTACTTCAACTTAATTGATGCATTTCTGTCATAAATGTTGAGCGTGGTCTGCTAGTTTATTCTTAAATTTTCCACTTGTAAGCAAATCTAAATTGGATTGATGAGATTATTAATTTACATTTTCTTATTCATCTATTCATTATTCACTGTACAGCCCATGATCTTCAGTGTTGCTGAATATGTGGATCACTATCATTTTCCAGCTGCATGAGAGAAACCGCCAAATTCATTTTAAACTGTCCTTATTAAACTTGTTTTCCAAGACAACTACATAGTTTTTTATTTATCTCTCGTGGCACAAATATCCTCACCGTGTCCAATAAGTTAAAGTTTGTCATGAAAAATCATCTCAAGTTTTTATTTCTAAGCAAGTTTTCTTTGAAGAATTAAAAAACAAAATCCATCATTTTTGTTTATAATGCGAGAACAATTTCTCTTGAAAGTATCTTGTCTCTCTGAATAACAAAGTTATGTGCATTCAAATTTGGATTTCTGTTTTATTAATCGATAAAAAACAGTAAGACAAAGTTATATGACACTGCTTTATGATGATATAATATTGAATAGCATACTTTCAATATTGTTTTCATCTGTAATTTTTTATTTACAGTTTCATGGGATCTGGGTGTAATAGCGCATGGTAAGACAGTTAAAGACCAAAAACCTCTTTGTTTCCTAAATATATAACCTGTTGAAATAGTACTTTCATTGTCCTTCTGCTCTTTTTTACATGATGCCATCAACAATAATGCTAATTCCTAGGCCCCTTACCCTTATTTGCATCACTATCAACCTCTACCATATAACCATGACAATGCATTGGCTGTGAGGTGCTAGTTAGCATTACTACGAGGCATACCAGAGGAATCACCCCACATAAGGAAGTAGCATGATT
This sequence comes from Populus simonii, assembly GCA_007827005.2. Taxonomy (NCBI): domain Eukaryota; kingdom Viridiplantae; phylum Streptophyta; class Magnoliopsida; order Malpighiales; family Salicaceae; genus Populus; species Populus simonii. Next base: position 14,791,255 of record CM017464.2, read on the forward strand.
AATCGAAAGGCTGGATAATAGTGATGTAGCAGTGGCGGGCATTGTTATTTTGCACTTTCTGCTAAATGGTTGGAGAGCAACATGTGATGTTGGGTTAACTATTAAGTCATAACTATTAATTATAAAAATTCTGGGCTTGTGTGTCCAGTTGTTGCATCCATTTTCTATGTAAGATTACATTTCAAATTTGGTATTCTTTAATTGTTGTATTTCTTTCTATCCTGATATATAGCATGATGTTTTTATAACTTGGACATGTGATCTTTGGACATCTGTAATTGCACCTGACTGATTTCTTCTCCGTCTCACTGTTTTAGGGACACACCCATGGATTATGATGAAAATGATTTTCAAAACCACAATCTTCATTTAGCTGGTGAAGGAAGCAACAAATTTCCTTCTGTTTTACAGCCATATGCTCTTCCCAAGTTTGATTTCGATGACAGTCTTAATGGATCTTTAAGGTTTGATAGTTTGGTTGAGACTGAGGTTTTTCTTGGCATCGAAAGTAACGAGGACAACCAGTGGATTGAAGATTTCTCTCGTGGTACCAGTGGGATACAGTTTAGTTCAAGTGCAGCAGAGTCTTGTTCTCTATCAAGACGCAACAATGTCTGGTCTGAAGCTACTTCCTCAGAATCTGTTGAAATGTTATTGAAATCTGTTGGCCAGGAAGATAATACTCCTATACAAACTAATACTAAGGAGTCAGATGCCTGTGATGAACTGGGTTGCATACTAAAGCACATGGAGCCCATCTTGAAACAGGATAATGATACATCACCTAAAGTGGAAGATACTGCGAATTTACAGGCTACATTTCTGCCAGGCGAGGATGTGGAAGATTTTTCTGTGTTGGATAATGATGTTGGACAGCAGCAGCCTCTTGATGATAGTTCTCAGGATCATAAAGGTGAAGCATCTGCTGATAGTGGTTTGGGACCTTTAGTTGACCTATCTGCTATTAGTGTAGAGGTCAGGAAACCTGTTATTGAAGGGAGTCTGTCCATTGATAGTAAATCTAATCATGTTACTCAAAGGGAAATCGATAATGTCGTGAATGGATCTTCAAATGATAGGCCACAGAAAGTTCCTGCTTCAGGGATGCAGGATGGTGCCTCTGTGCAAAATATCACTACAGGAAATATTGAATTGAATGAAAAAGATGGCCCAGATGATATAAATAACACTTCTGATGATAGTAAAGATTTTCTGGAAACAGACACTGGTGAGAATCAGAAAAAGGGACAAGTATTAAGTCAAGAGGGCCAAATGGAGGATGAGAATCCTTGTTCAGATGCAGTGGAATCTATGGAAGAAGCAAACGTCATTGAAACTAACTCGAGTAATTTGGGGGAACCTTCTTGCAAAATACCGAAGGGGCATTCTGGCTTCCCAGAAGACGTAGTGACTAGTGATCAGTCCGAAGTGGATACAGTTGGGGGATCAGTGATGGCTGTTGAAGGTAATACTACTTTTAAGAGGCATGAAATTGAGGACTCAAATGGTTCCCAATTGGATAACAAGGACCTATCTAATAAGTGTGAGGGATCTCTCCTGTCTGCTGAAGACTGTGAGCCTGCTAAAGTGAAAGTTGGTGGAACTAGCAGCAGCGATACAGGTGGTGTTTCTAGTTTGGCTACGGTGTGCTGTTCAGCTGAAGTTGTTGGAGAAGTGGCCCATGTTTCATCCTCTTGCCTTGCTGAATCATCACAAATACGTGGGAAGTCTATGGTTTCTGCTGAGGGAAAGGACACCATAGAGCTTCCTTCTGGCAATGTTAGCACTGAAAACAATTTCATAGCTTCGAGATTACAATCAGATGCTGCTTCTGACAACAATTCGGGTAAATGGTGAAATGTTATTCCTTGGAATATTGCATTAAGCTGGCATAATTTATTTTTTTGCTAAAATATTTGTTTCTCTCTCTGTTGCAGCATCAGATGTTAGCTGCGAACATGCTAACATGGTAACCTGTGCTACAATGGATGGTGTTCCAGCGCCTTCTGGTGATGTCACTGATGTAGATGCAGTTATTGGTCACAAAGATGTCAAAATGTCACTTTTAAGTGAGATGGGGTTTAGTCCCTTATATATAGAGAAAGAAACCACGGACAAGATTTCTGTGGAGGCCAGTTTATCAGGTCTGAAGACCTCTTGTCAAGTGATAGCTGGATTAGATCCTGGTTCTGAATCCAAAAAAGGCGCTTCTTCTGGTGCTGCAGGACAGATATTATGCGAGTCAGCTGAACAATCTCCATTAATGGTGGATGCTAGTAAAACAGAAGGACCTCATTCAGAAGTAATTGATAAGGTCAGCCTGAAGAGCACAAAGGAAATGAATGTGTGTCCAGTTCTTTGTGATTCAACCGCAAACAAGGGTGGATGATGCTGAAGTGTTGGTAAAAGAAAATGATGAAAAGGAATCATCCAAAGTTTCAGGTGAGCTATAGCAACTTAGATAATAAGCATATTAGAACATGACTCTTAGGTTCTATTTTATTCACAGCTCATTGTACTCCCTAATATGTGTGCGGATATGCAAATTCAGATCATGTAGTTTGCTATATCTTTTGGATGTTTATGAAGCTAGATGCCATGCCTTTTGTTTTAATTTGAATATGGCATTTTGGCTAATTATTTCAGCTGACACTCTGTTTTTATACATGGTTATCAATAACTGGTACATACAAGAGTGAATTATTGTTCAGGTTCCTTCCCCCCATCTTGCTGTCCTGATATGGGTATCCTGATTTGATGAATCCGACTTTTTTATTCTCACAAGAACTCCTATGATTATGGCTTTGCCTCTCTGTGTATTTTATTATGCAGAACCGACTGTAAACAAGAATGAGATGCTAGGACCTATCTCCTCAGAAAAGGAAGAGTGTCGAGAGGATGCTAACCAGAAAGGTCAGGAAGAAAATGAAGCTGCCATAGCGTCTGAAGATAATAGTGATGGCAATATTGCTGTCCCTAGCACAAACGGTTAGCCATTCATTTATTACTTGTTGTTTTACTGTTAATCTGCTGTTCCTGCATGGTAGCCTTGTCCGTGGTTCTTGTGGTTCTTATTTGATTAAATAAAAAAACTCATGAATGTTCCTGTAGTTTTGTATCTTTAAAACTTCATTTTACATGGTTTGCTAGATTGTGGAAGTTGTGCTGATGTTGGCAAAGCAGCCAGTGGTTCCCCTACTGTCATCAGAGCCGCCAGAGATTTTCAGAGTGAAAGTGACAAGGATGGAGCCAAATGTTCAGTTGAGCAGACTGCTGTTGCTGATAGCAATGCCAGCAAAGCTTTGTCTGGTTCTCGGGATCCGAAACAAAATGATGCATCCAAAGATGAAAGGAGCTTCACTTTTGAGGTCAGTCCACTGGCAAATATGCCTCAAAAAGAAGTTGGCAATAAATGGCAGCCCTTTTTGAACAAACCAGCCACTAAAGCCTACCCGGTAAAATTTTGATATGCACATCCTTTATTACCTCCCCATCATAATCTGACCTTATATTGACAAATACCTTTTATGATCCTAATCAATTTATTCTGTGTCTTTTCCTTTTCCTTTTTTGCTTCTCTTTGAAGATTTTGAATGCTTCTCCATCATCTGGTTTAGTCCAAATAGATCCCAAGCTTGCCCAAGATCTTCCTCATGGAAGTCCAAAGGTGTCTGATGTAGCCATTGTGCGTAGTGGTTCTAAAGGTACTTCTGAGCGTAAAACAAGACGATCATCTGGTAAGGCCATGGAAAGGGAAAGTGCGAGAAAGGGAGTTCCTATTAAAGAAACTGCTTCTGTGAGGCTAGAAAAGGGGGCAAAAACAAACAATGTCTCCCCAAGCCCTTCTGGGATATTGCAACATGTGCAATCAAATGAGATGCAGCGCTATGGTCATGCGGATTCCAGTACTATGAAACCATTTGTTCATGCATCTTCAAGCCTTCCAGATCTGAATTCTTCTGCTTCTCCATCTGTGATGTTTCAACAACCCTTCACGGACTTGCAACAAGTGCAATTGCGTGCTCAGATCTTTGTTTATGGCGCTTTGATGTAGGTCCTGCTATTTTGTTATTGTAATATTGTTAGTGCCAATGCATTTTGGCACATATATGGGCTGAGTTGGCAAGATTAATTTCAGGATGTGATTCAGGTGCTTTTGGATGTCCTAGGTGGTGGTCATGATCTCTTAGCTCCTCCCATCCCAAAAGAGAGGAAAGAAATAGGAAAGAAAAGGAAAAAAGAAAATACATATTCTGAACTGTTTTTCATTTGGTTATTGGATTTAATGGGTGGCTTTTGAATTTGCAGGATCCTTCTGTATGTTACAAAAAAAAAAAAAAAAAACCCTTACCATTTGATGATTATGATTTACCTAAATCTCACTTTAATTTTGTTTGTCACAGACAAGGAACAGCTCCAGATGAAGCATATATGATATCAGCATTTGGAGGATCTGGTTAGTGGCACTTTTCCTTGTTTTGTGATACTTCTCGACATTAAAAGAGAAACACATTCACTTTGACAATGTTCTGGTAGATGGTGGTAAAACCATATGGGAGAATGCTCTACGCTCTTCTATGGAACGGCTTCATGGTCAAAAACCTAATCTCACTACTCCAGAAACCCCTTTGCAGTCACGTCCTGGTATGTCTCTGATTTTAAGCTGTCTAATCTTGCTTTAGATTTGGTTGATTTACAAGTGTGACACAAATGAGATCTGCAGGTGTCAGAGCTCCTGATCAAGCAATTAAACAGAGTACTGTTCAAAGTAAAGTAATCTCTTCACCTATTGGTCGATCCAGCAAGGGTACTCCAACAATTGTGAACCCCATGGTACCCCTTTCTTCACCGCTCTGGAGTGTACCTACCCCCACTGGCGACACATTTCAATCAAGCAGCATGCCAAGGGGTCCCATTATGGATCATCAGCGGGCACTTTCTCCTATGCATCCTCATCAAACTCCACAGATAAGAAATTTTGCTGGTAACCCTTGGCTATCTCAGGCACCTTTTTGTGGTCCCTGGGCTACATCTCCACAAACACCTGCACTTGACACAAGTGGTCATTTTTCTGCGCAATTGCCTATCACAGAACCAGTTCAATTGACACCTGTGAAAGACTTATCCGTGCCAATTATCTCTGGTGCAAAGCATGTTTCTCCTGGTCCTGTAGCTCAGAGTGGGGCTTCCACCAGTGTTTTTACTGGGACTTTTCCTGTTCCAGATGCAAAAAAGGTTGCAGTGTCATCCAGTCAACCTCCTGCTGATCCAAAACCTAGGAAAAGAAAAAAGAACTCAGTTTCTGAGAGTCCGGGCCAGAATATTTTGCCTCCTCACCTTCGAACAGAATCAGTTTCTGCTCCTGTTGTTACCAGTCATCTGTCTACTTCTGTTGCCATTACAACCCCTATCATCTTTGTTTCTAAAGCCCCTACAGAGAAATTTGTGACTTCTGTATCTCCTACACCTACTGATATCAGAAACGGGAATCAGAATGCAGAACAGAGGAATATTTTGTCAGAGGAAACCCTTGATAAAGTGAAGGCTGCGAGAGTGCAGGCAGAGGATGCTGCTACTCTTGCTGCTGCTGCTGTTAGTCACAGCCTGGAAATGTGGAATCAGTTAGATAAGCAGAGAAATTCTGGGTTATCACCAGATATTGAAACCAAACTAGCTTCTGCAGCTGTTGCAATAGCAGCAGCTGCTGCTGTTGCAAAAGCGGCAGCGGCAGCTGCCAAAGTTGCATCTAGTGCTGCATTGCAAGCAAAACTGTTGGCTGATGAAGCAGTAAATTCTGGTGGTTACAGCAATCCCAGTCAAGACAATACAATCTCTGTTCCTGAAGGCATGAAGAATTTGGGAAAGGCTACTCCTGCTTCCATCCTGAAGGGTGATGATGGGACAAATAGTTCCAGTTCAATCCTTATTGTGGCAAGGGAGGCTGCTAGACGGAGAGTTGAAGTTGCTTCCGCTGCTGCAAAACGAGCTGAAAATATGGATGCTATTGTTAAAGCTGCGGAGCTGGCTGCAGAAGCTGTGTCCCAAGCTGGGAAGATAGTTGCTATGGGCGATCCTTTGCCACTGAATGAGCTAGTAGCTGTGGGTCCAGAGGGATATTGGAAAGTAGCCAAAATAAATAATGAACTGATCTCTAAATCAAATGATATAGGTAGAAAAACTCTTAATATAGATAGAGTTGGAGAAAGACCACACGCTCCAACTGAGGGGTCCGCTGAGGACCATGTTAGATTGGAAGATGGTTTCTTGAGTTCTGGTTCAGCTGCTGCAAAGGATGTTAAAGGACAAAAGGGCTACAAGGTGTCTGAATCTGAGAATGGTTCAAGATCTTTGGGAACTATAGAAAACTTTAATAGCATCAAGGAGGGGTCCCTTGTAGAGGTTTGGAATCGCCAACTTTTCTTAGGTTCCATTATTGGAATTGTAAATCTTAATATATAAAGTTTGATAATTTTGTGTTCCTTTTTATGTTTCATCGAAGTTTGTTTGCCTTTGGTCCTTGTTAACTTATCAGTGTTATTTTCTTTCCTAGGTTTTCAAAGATGGGAATGGATTTAAAGCAGCCTGGTTCTCTGCCAATGTCGTGGATTTAAAGGATGGGAGCGCATATGTGAGTTATACTGATCTTTCATCAGTTGAAGGTGAGTCATTGTGTTTATTGTCAATATATGTATTAGGAATCAGTAGATAGTTCTGAATGCAGAAAACTTGGAGAATCCTTGTGCTCACTTTCTTTTTGCTTCCTGTGCTTTTTTATGAATATATGATAGCTTGAAGAATGCCAGATGTGGCTTGTATGATGTGTTGCCCCAACTGCTGACATATGCATAGTTGCCTTAATATCTGTATCTATGGAGCTAATTCTAAATGTTCTTACCTGTGTGGTTGTTATAATTTGTGATCTGTATGAACTATGATGAACATGCCTGGAGGTCCAGGAGTACTGAAATGTGGGTGATTTTGACCTAGAAGATAGAATCTTTAGTAATGTCATGTTCAACAGCATCACACAGGCTTTATTGATCTCCCATACATACATAACCTTGTAGTCAGAGAGAATTTCCTTGTTGAATTCTATTATTGGCATCTTGCTCATCACAGCCACTGGCAGTGATTCTCTAAGGAGTCTCCTCAAGTGGCTTGTTGAAAGAAAAAGGAATAATTGTAGCATTAGTATTTTTGCACCCACACATGCACATCAATTGATCATATTTTATTGTTTTGATTGTCTGCAGGCTCAGAGAAGCTAAGGGAGTGGGTGACACTTAAAGGTGAAGGGGAGAGAGCGCCAAAAATACGAATAGCTCGCCCTATTACTGCCGTGCAATTAGAAGGAACAAGGAAGAGGCGACGAAGCTGCCACAGGTGGACCATATTTGGTCTGTTGGTGATAGAGTGGATGCATGGATACAAGATAGGTATGTTACTATGTTTCTATACTACACAGCTGTAGTGTGTAGCACCAACATTTAACAGGAATTTTCAAATATATGTAAGAAAAAATCCATTTATGTTTCTTGTACAAAATTGCTGGGGTAAAATATAGAGAATAACTCACAACTGGATGCAATTCTGATAGGTGAATAACAAAGTTTTGAATCCTATCTACACCCAGGTGCTATTTTATCATGTGATTATAACCTCTTCAATCAATTCAAATAAATCTTTTACTAATATTTACTCCACGTTAAACTTCCAGCTTTATATATATTAGAAACAACAAAATATGAAAGTCTTTGTTTTAGCTTGAAACATCTCCCTTTCAGGGGGGATAAAGAAAAAAGGATACTTTTCAGCAAGGCGATATTAGGATAGCAAGTTCTCCCATAAACTTTGGAAGAGAATATTGCAGTGTTGAAAAGGGAGTTCATGCCTTGTCTTTTGTAAGGGTTGCCAGTGCTCTCCTCCATTGCCTTCTAAGCATAATTCAATCTAACGAATTTTTTCCCCATCCTTTGTGCTGTGAGGGCCTGTAAATGATACGTTTTAAAGCAGTTATTCTTACAACTATACCATTTTTCTGTTCTCCTGTATACTTTAAACTGCTGCAATCATGGTTTGGCACTTTATATATCATGCTACTCTGTATTTTCCATTTTGATATGTGTGAGATATTCTTCAGCTGGTGGGAAGGAGTGGTCATTGAAAGGAGCAAGAAAGATGGCACCACACTAACAGTCCAATTTCCAGGCATGTACAATTGGTTGCTGTAGTTGAATGAATAATCACATGGTTGCATGCTTTTTGGTTATTGGATATAGAGGTAGCATTTCATTTATGAATCTATGTCACTCTGCTTGCAGTTCAAGGAGAAAAATCTGTTGTTAGAGCATGGCATCTTCGGCCTTCTCTCCTATGGGAAAATGGGGAATGGATTGAATGGTCCAGTTCAAGAGTGGGCTCTCATTCTACCAACAAGGTACATTCATTTGATATTTCACTGTGTATTGACCTTAAACTTTCTTGCTTGCACTGATTTACAAATTTGATGTTTCAGGGTGATACTCCACAGGAAAAACGACCGAGGGTGCGGAGCCCTGCAGTGGACACCAAAGGGAACGATAAGTTGTCAAAAGGTTTTGATTCTGTGGAAACTAATAAACCTGATGAGCCAACTTTATTGGATTTAGCTGCTCATGAAAAAATGTTCAATATTGGTAAGAGTACCAAAGATGGTAATAAACCTGACGTGCTCAGAATGGCACGGACTGGCTTGCAGAAGGAAGGATCAAAAGTGATCTTTGGTGTACCAAAGCCTGGGAAAAAAAGAAAGTTTATGGAAGTGAGCAAGCACTATGTTGCAGATCAGAGCAGCAAAAACAATGACGCAAATGATTCGGTAAAGTTTGCTAAATATTTGATGCCTCGGGGATCAGGATCCCGTGGATGGAAGAATACTTTAAGAACTGAATCAATCGCAAACCGAACAGCGGCATCGAAGCCCAAGGTTTTTAAGTCAGGAAAGCCACAGAATGTTTCTGGTAGAACAATTACTCAGAAGGACAAGTCATTGACAACTACAGTTTCTGCTTCCAATGATGGTGCTGTTACAGGTCATGTTCCAAAGACCAAGGCTTCTATAAGCCATGTTGAAAATACATCCGAAAAACGTAACTTGACTGACTTTCAGCCCTTATCTAGCTCCGTGGGAGCAACAGAGGGTCCAATATTTTCTTCCTTTCCTCTTCCTTCAGGTACACTTTCCTCTAAGAAAACTTCCACATCAAATGCTAAACCTCAACGGGTAAGTAAAGGAAAACTTGCTCCTGCTGGTGGAAAGTTGGGTAGAATTGAAGAGGACAAAGTTTTCAATGGAGATTCTTCAAAATCAACCTCTGATGTCACAGAGCCACGAAGGTCTAACCGTAAAATTCAGCCTACATCAAGAGTAAGTTCTTAAAGCTCTGAATTCATACCTTGTGTTAGTCTCCTCCCTGGACCTGCTTCTGTGAGGATGGTAATGGCCTTTATTGTTTTTGAAGCATTTGATGTAATAGTATGGCACTTTAGTTTATTGCATCAAATCTTTTTTTATTTGATAGCTTGCTTTTTCGCACCCATACAAAGCAGCCTGGTTTCTTCCTCATCCCCCTTTGTTAGGGGCCAGTAGGTCTGTAGAAAATCCAACTTCCTTTTGACAATACCCATGTTGATACGCTGATTTCTACTCAACCTAGCATATTCTAGCAATGTCCAAAGGTTTTTGGAGCATCTCTTTCAGAAAGACATGTTTCTATACATTGTATCTGTCCAGTGAATGCTTTTTCATTCAGTCAAAGATGGGTAATGAATAAAAATTGAGGAATTGTGGATGCAAACTATTCGAAGATAATCTTTTCTCATTACAATTTTCCCCTAAATATCGCTGGTGCAAGTGGAACCACTTGCCTATTCCTGTTAATTGTATAAATAGTCAGGGTGAATTTCAAAAAAGAATTTTGAAGTTCTTTGGATCATTTGTTGGGTTTTTCGTTGCCATTTTCTTGGGATCTTCTTTGGAGCAGTTCAAATTGATATCAGTCATGACTTTTTGACATGGAGAACCTTCTGTTTTTATTATCCTTTTCTTGGCAATTGTTTTTCAAGCAGATTAACGTCTTCATGCCTTGTTGATCTTTGTTGTTCGCAGCTGTTAGAAGGGCTACAAAGCTCCTTGATGGTGTCAAAAGTTCCAGCTGTGTCGCATGATAAAAGTCAGACAAGTAGGACTGCTTCTAGAGGTAACATCTCCCTGCTGAATTACAGGGGATTCCAGCCTCGTGTGTGCATTTGTAGATGATTGAAAATTGATAAAACTGTGACTGCTTTTGTTGTTGCAGGGAATAACCATGGTTGAGAGGAGCTCATGCAATGATGATATCGAGTGCAAAGATGCTCAATTGTGGCTGGACAACACTGCAAGAGTAGTTTGTGTATATTTATAATAGAGGTGATAGGTAGGAATGGAAATTCTGCTTGGGATAATATGACATGTAGTGGGTAGATGTTCATATCAATTTTAGTTTATTTGCGATGATGATTTGATCTCCCAGCGTTTGCCATAAGGGTCGTATATGGAAAATCTCCATGTAGTTTGGCTTGAAATTGCAGGAAGCTTTGCTGATCAGTCATGTATACCTTGTGAATTCCCGTTTTAGGTGATCGGTGGGGATTGTTATTTCCACAATCAATAAGCTTTTCTTTAGTTTTCTGAATGGAAGTTGCTATTTAAATTTAGCGAGGGGGGCTGATTGAACTGCTAGAGGTCCCTGGTGGCCAGGGGGGCTGATTGAACTACTAGAGGTCCCTGGTAGCCAGGGGGGCTGATTGAACTGCTAGAGGTCCCTGGTCCCTGGTCCCTGGTCCCTGGTTACTTCCTATTGTTAGAGCGCTATTATATCGATCATTTACTACTCGAGCCGAGGTATATATATACCTTGTAGAAGATTACGGTTATAGGTCCGATATACAAAGAAGAAAAAATAAATAAAGTGGATGATCCTCCTCTAGTCCTATTGGTTCGTGAACTATGAGATTATCTCCCAAGCTTAGGTCGTCGCCGAGAGCTACTGATTACTTGCAGATCTAGTAAATGATCTAGTCTTCAGAACCTGTCTCAGTGCAGCTTAGCTTGTAAATGTATAGATTGGATGACAGCCTGCTGCGATGGCTTTAGGTTGCCACTCTAAAAAAATTAACTTCGGTACATAGAAAGTGGCTCGTAGCTTAGGGAACAGTTTGGATTATTTTTTTTAGTGTTTTTTGAGAGTATTTTTGACAAATTAATATTGGTTTTTAGTGTTTTTTTTTATGATTTTAATTAAGTCTGAAAAAATTATTTTAATATATTCTTAAAGAAAAATATTTTAAAAAGTATAAAGCTTAGCAAAATCTTTTCACTGTCATAACAGCGCTGATCGCAGCTTAATCGTCCGTAACTTGCTTTCCTTTTCTTTTTCGTCCTGATGAAATGAAATGAGCGCTTGATACGCGAAACAAGGCTGCTTGTGCTTATAAAAATCAACAAACGGATGGCCAACAAGGACAACGTTTCCATTTGTCTTGCACGTCTCTAAGCTTTTTTTTCCTTTAGCATGGTAAAACCACTGCGGTGGCAAACAATTTCACACTGCAGCCCGCTACCAGTTATCTCAAACAAATGTAGAGAACGGAGAACATGACTGCACAGTAAAGCTGGACTTTGTTGATGCATCCAGATAAGTTCCATTGACCTCGACAAACCTACAAGCATGTTTCCCTAGCAAAACTATCTATAGACAATTGCAGATCATTTAAGTTCCCTGACTCATGTAGGCCCAATTCATTCATTGATCTAATCACAGACTGAAGAGAGAAGGAAAGCAGATACTACATTTGAGAAGGCTTAAGTTACGATGCCGCTATCAATAAAATCTTGTGTCAGCATGTGAAGGGGCATATGCTCGGAAGATGAAATATTGGAGGCATAAATTTCTGCCTGCTACTAATCAGGAGCTGCCTCCACTCTTACCATCAGTCAGGGAAAATTCCATCATCCTCATTCTCTCTTAAAGATATTGGTTCTTCTCCCATGCTTCTCTTCAATCTCTGGAGGCTTTTGTCACCTTGGTTCTCTCCAACATACTTGGAGTGAACTTTTTCCTTTAAGTTCACAGGAATCCTGGCCGACAGTTGATCTTCACCCTTGCTGTTTTCATCATCAGTGAATGGCCTCTCACAGATACAAGATGGATATTCATGAAAGTCACCTCGTCCAGGCCTCACCTCATCTGGCTCTCCCATAAATCCTCTCTGGCTTGCTTTCACCTTTTTGGAAAATGTATCCCAGCCCATCTGATCCCTTGCCATGAACAATGCACTAAGCTTCTTTGCATTTGGTCTGATGGTCCTCTTATGCCCAGCATACCTCCTTGGATCCATTATATATGAAAAACAAAAATTAGTGCAAGTAAATGGTACGTAAAAATGAGTGAATTATACAAGAGTAACTTTTTTATGTACTAAATGACAGCATATAATGTTACAAGCAAGATTTTAAAATTTTGGAGGTGTATACTATTATATGGGACAATTATAATTACGGAAACAGAATAATTAATAATGCATCGATCATAAAGAACACATCATATAGTAAACAAATATTAGTAAATGTAAGTATCTCAAGATTATTTTTTCTTGAGAAGGATTCCTAAAATTACTCATTATATAATGTCTTGATTGGCTTTAGATGATTAGATGATAATGACAAAAAAATCAAGTACTCGCACAAAAAGAGATTCTTGGGAATTTACATATTCGAGTTCAATTCAGCCATTCTGGCTCAAACTTTAATCTCAATAAATTATCTAATCTGAGCCCAGTGCAACATTAATGCAGCTGAACAATTTCCATATTATCACAACAGAAGCAAGGATGTTTTTTCAGTTAGATCTTATTGCTGTTATTTCCTTATAATACCTGAGTATTATCTTATAGTATGGTCCAAAAACTCAAATCTGTCAGACATCACACAGAAAATGTAGAAAATATAGGCAACAGTATTTTCAAAGAACTAACTTCCATGAAAATTCAAATTCAAATAACTTATTCCTCAGTATTATAATCAAATTATGGACCACAAATTAATTTCAAGCTCAAGCATATTCAAGACAAATAGAAAACTATGGACTAGTATTTTCTCACCTTCGACCAGCAAGAATCTTGGCCATGTTTCCATTATTATTTGTGACAAAGACATCACTCTCATCACAGACAATGTAGTCGATGGCCGCCAGGCGGGAAGAATATGGAAGAAAAGGTTTCAGATCTTCAACTGCTAGCATCTCCTTTGTATAGAAGTTTGGGAAGAGTTCTCTAAGGGGCCTTAGAGTCTCTTCTCCACCATATATTTCTCCAGATGCAACATAGAGGTATGTGTTGTTAGCAAAACCAAGGGCACGCAGCATTAATCCTACTTCATGAGGAGTGAGCGGACATTTTCCTCTCTCTCGCTCTCCTTCGGGGCTTAAATCCTAAAATATAGCAGGTACAAATTTGGGAAAAATTAAAACATCAGAATCCATCTTAACAAAGTACGGTCCTCATTTTTCCTGGTAATTACAAGACAAGTGTAGTGAGTGACATGATCCAATGGGTAGAGAACCTTTCTTTAAATATAAAATTGGAGATTATAAAGGAATAGCATTCTTTTCTTACAGGTAATGTTTCCCATCTTTTTCTTATTTCCCCGAGCTCAAATCTCTCCTTTTCACCCCCGCCAAAGTAACACCCAGAAAATGCAAGCATATCAGGTTCAAACCTGTAATTTTAAACAGTCGGGCCATGAACAACACAGAAATCCAAATATGCACGCAAAATTCACCACCCATCCATTTCTGTCTACATGTAAAAACAAAGCATGCTCATAAAATACAAATGTCTGGATATGATAGCAATCTAGTTGAATTCGTTGATAACAATTAAAAGGAGAGTAAGATATAGAAGCCAGTTCTTCTACACAAATGGTCAGTTATAATATATTTAGCATTCATTAGTTGCAAAGACAATCTGATAAGCATCCCTACCACAGCCCACAATGGAATGCATGCAATAGAATCCGAGCATTCGTGCACACTGTGTATGTGTGTGAGGGGGAGGGTGTCATGTAACATATAGTTGTGTGAGGAAGGGGAGGGTGTCATGTAACATATAGTTGTACATGAAAATCTGTGAAAGGTCTAGAATCTAGAGGAGAATCTAGCCAAGATAGCATCCCAAAATCATAAATTTTAGCCATGTCCACCCATAGCTGTCTTGGCCACTAATTGGGGACAAGAAGAACAAATCATCCAACTACGTTAATGACATTAAAACTGAGGAAGAAACCTTTTTGTTTTTCTTCAGATTAGACATGTCAATTAAATTTTGAGGTAAAGGTAACAAACCTCAAGTGAACTGCAATATAACGTTTTGCCATCTTTCGCATTTTTGTCACAAGTATCTCGCCAATTTCTTGTATGGGTTTTATAAATCTTAAAGCATGATAATTAACCCGGCAGCGCAACTTTTGCAGCTCTTCGTCAAGGTTACTTGCAAGCCTATAGTCAAACTTCGTCAGCTGCACAACCTGCAAAATTTCATATCCTATTGAATAAAAGGATAATGCTACATAACCCAAACAAAAGTTAACAATTTTTGCACAAATAGACACAATGGCAGGAGTCATAATATTATGCAACTTATGGTTCATTTATTTCATATTTCTGTTTCTGTATGTTCGTTAAAATTCATTTCATTATATTCATCTTTTTCCATCAATAAAACACTTCGCACCACGGAGAAAGAGACCTGGCTTTCCAGAACTTCAAAAGAAACACAAGGGTACGTGTGGAAAATAATAGCTAACAGGAAACTATCAGATTTAAAAGAATAATTACATGCTGAGCAGAGTGCCTTACACGTCTCCTCAATAGTATTGGCAGAACTTGATCCAGATAATATTCAGGAGGGGATTTTCTTGGGACACGCATGGTATATGGGGGTTTTTCCATTGACCGCATGACTTTATCAGGAACTCTTTTCACAATGGTGACATCTTTTGCAAGGTAAGAAATGAACCGATCAATGTCAAAAATGTTGACAAAGTCACTGCATGCAAAGCGACATATCTTTAATTAGACAATGGGTGTAAGGTTGAATATAAAGAATGCAATTATGAGAAATAAATAAATGATCTTCCGGATTAAATACTAATGTAGATAGAATAACAAGTCCTAACTTGCCTATCATCCTTCCAATAAGAGCGATGATCTAACTCGGGCACAACTAATGTAGCATTAAGAATCCGTGCAACAACCACAGCATCTGTTATCTACAAAATTGTCATTTTCGAAACATAACACATTAATCTTCTGGTGAAAATAAGCACGGCGACAAATATATAACCCGGTTTGATAAAACACTCTCAATCAAAAGTTTCCGTAGCATAATAAGTTAACCTTCACTTACTCCAGTTCTTTGTTGGTTCAACCCTCCACTTGCAGCAATAAGCAAATAGCCATTAGAAGCCCGCTCACGTATGGCAGCTACGTACAAAATTAGCATTGTTAGAGAGTTTAAACTATAATGGAAAATCCCAGCATCCTGTTCAAACTTGAAAAGAAATAACAGAGCAAATAATATCTACTCTAACAGCCACTGATTCAGTGTTGATAGAGAGAAATTGGTCTAACATTGTTACAGAAAACAAAGATTCTAGTAAGACAAAGCAACTTGTGAAGAAATTTTGAACATACAAGGAAAATTACGCCCTCTTTCGCTACATCCATAGAACAAATTCGAGTACTTCGATTTCCAAATATCAATGCCTTCGTGTCGCCTCCCCTCCTGCAACACCATTGCCACATTACATCAACCCAATCTCTAAAAACATTCAAATCTTCTATTTTTATTAAAAAAAAAATCTACTTTTATTCAAGCAACATTACAAAATAAAACTAAGAAAAATATTGAAAAACTTGTAATGAATTGATTAAGTACCAGCCTAGAGTAGAAGAAGCTGCGCTTGACTAGTCGTTGAGAGTACCACTCAAGATCAGATGCCACGTGTCCAGTGAAGAGAGAAATCAATCCCAAACCAAACAGCATGAAACCACAAACTAGCGACCGCGGTACCTTCATCCGCTGCTGTTGCAGCTGCATCACAGAGGATCTCCACCACCGCCAGTCATTGTATTTATTTTGATGATATTGATAATGCTGGCCGTTTGGCTGGTTTGAAAGAGCCGCCAGGTTCGGTTGTTCCGATATCAAGCTAAGCCTCCAAGCCACTCCCAATTACTTCTATTTCCGATTCTGCCCCTGTTTTCATCATTTAATTTACTCAATTTGCCACCACTCAAATATTAATATTAACAATGCCAATTGTGTAGAGATAATGGAAACCCTAAAAATTAAGGTTTCTTCAGAGATCAGACTACTGTTTATAGATTTCTCTTTTTTAATTTTTGAAATGTGGAAGACTGTTATAGGTTTTTTCTTTCGTTTTCTTTTTAACTAGAGAGAGAGGAGAGCTGTAAAAAACAAAAGAAGGGAAAGTGAGAGCGAGGAGAGAGAGAGGAAACCTGCGGCCATTCGCTTTCCAACTCCGTTTATAGGAAGAACGTTAGAGGGGCATAGCGGCAGAGGCAAGGTTTCTGTGCCTTTGTAATTTGGGTTCGAGCACTAGTGTACATATCTTCACCCCGTGGTATTTTACCTGTTTATCAGGCTTGCAGGATGTTCAGTGAATCCGAAGATTAGTTGTAGTGCGCGTAAGCTGGCCCGGACACCTCAAGTTAAAAAAAAAAAAAAAAGAACGTTAGAGGGGCATCAGTTGAACCGTCACAAAAATGAACGTTTCCTCTTGTTACATTACATTAGAGCATCCATATCCATATTTTAGTTAAAATAATAGAAAACCATTTTAGCTAAATCTCTAAAAAATATATTATTATATTCATGCTTTTTAAAATAGAAAGTCCTAAGTATTTTATTATTATTTTTTAAATAGATTAATTATTTTTAATTATTTTTAAATTCAAATGCTACAATGGATATATTTTAACGGTAATTTATTTTTAATTATTCAATGATAAACTTTTGAAAATTAATTCTTTAATGTATGTCTGATACAAACTTTTTGTTTTTATTGTAGTCGTCATGAATTTTTTTCGATACATCTAACTTTTTTATTTATTTTTGTATTTTAAATTCATATTAGTGTTGATTGTTAAGGGATACAATAAATATAACTATTTAAATTTTCAATCAATATAATATAAAATGGGGAGATTGAAAAAAAAAATTGATGACAAAAGAAAGGGAAAAAAATAAAATACTATTAAAATTCACAATGTTTTCCTTTTACAATGCAATTCACAATAAAAAGTCCATTCCTTTTAGATTCCTTGTAATATAGCATACACGAGATAGATTTTTTTTTTTCTCTTTTGGGTAGACCACCATAAATTATGTTTGTTAGTTGGTTAACCATAGACTCATTATTAGTCCAAATAAAGTGTAATTGTTTGAAGATTTTTAGGAAAAGATTATTATTTTTAGTTATTATTATTTTTTATTTAGTTTAAAAAACATATGGTGTTCTTATTTTTTTATTTAATTTAAAAAATCAAATATTGAGATTGATAATTTTATTTTTCCTAATTTGTTTATGATTTTTTTTATTTTCAAGTTTTCTAGTTTATTAAGGTTGGTTTTGAGGCTTATTCGAGGAGTTATAAATATTTCAGATAAGCAAACTATATTAGAGTCATTTATTTAGTAATAAAAATTTTAAATTAGAGTTTGTGATATGACTCTATTTAGCAAGAGCTTGTGCTGCTTGTTTTTATTGTCTTTCTTATGTTGATTATACATTTATCATTTGATATCAGATCTCTGCATCATAGTGTTATCATAGTCTTGTAGTTTTTTTCAAATTCACCACTAATAATTAATAACAAAATCAATTATAAAGACAAACCTTTTTTTTTACTTGTTTTAGGTTCTTAACAAGGGAGAACCCCTCTACTGATGGGGGTTGTAGTCATTCTCCTAGGTATACAGATCGTTTCTTAGTCCTTTATTTATGAAGCTTTTAGAAGCCTGGAGAGTGTGGCATGGAATGTTGATTACAATAACTAATGTCCATCCCATGATATATAAGTGGAGTATATTTGGAGTATTAGCTTTGTATGGTAAATAAGAGGGCATGTTCCCTTACCCTTTTTATTAAGGCTTCTAAGGCTTGCCTTAAGCAATTTTTCCACACATCTCCTAATTAAAACTCTTACTGGGCAAAACAAAATAATTTTGTGGAGCTTTTTTTGGTAGGTATGCCGATGCTGAAACATGCCACTAGCTTGCTATAGAGGTCATTGAACCCATCAACAGAGCTTGACTCTAAATTATTTGTGTCATAAATGCATAGACTCCCTTGGGTCGGTCAGGCTATCATAATTGTCCAAACTTATTTTTGTATAATTGTAGTCCTTAGGGATTGAAGTGTTCAATGCTTGTTTGGACATGAGAGAACTCCTCCACTGATGGAGGTTGAATCATTCTCTTAAGTATGCTTATTTACAAACCATTTTCATAATCCTTTATTTATGAAGCTCTTAAAAGCCTTGGGAGTATGACATGGAACAACGATTACGGTAATTGGTGTCCATCTCACGGTAGATAAGAGGAGTATGTTTGGAGTATTAGCTATATATATGGGTATCGTCATGGTGGGAGTAGCCCCTTAAGTGACTCTCACGAATGTCATTCTACCTATTCTTCTATGGGTAGTGTAATCATTTATGGGTGTTTGATGTTGTTGGCGATGTGCCAAGGCATTATATGTTGTTGAGGGTGCCAAAAAGGCATTGTGTGTTGCTAAAAGTTTTTAAGACTTGTTGGGGATGACAAGTCTGATTTTGCCCTTAGGTTGCTAGCACGACCTGAGTTAGGAGTTGCACATGACTAGTAAGTTGTTAAAGGTCCGGTTGGGTAGAAATGTCTGTGGTAACGAGTAGATTTGTCACATGTCCAGACCTAAATGTGTCTTAGTTGTGTGTCATGAAATGACCTAGAGATGTTAAAAACAAGTTTTAGAAACTTATGGCTTTTAGATTAGTTTTCCACAAACAAAACCAATTGATGAGTCCCAAAATCCAAAATGCTTAGGAATAAGGTTGGTGTGTAGGATAAATGGTTAATCTCTTAGTTCAAATAATATGATCCATTCTCCTTAGCCAAGGTATTTGGTGGCTAGTAGCAGGTGGTGCCCAGTAAGCCAAGGTAGCTAGTAACTGGTACATGCAAAAAGTCTCATTTGAAGGATGTAGGGACTCTCTGATGCTTAAATTAGTAACTTTGTTAAGAGAGGAAGTTCAATAATATTTTAGAGAGATAGACTTCGAAAATATTCATGCTGAAAGTGTTAAGAATAAAAAGATCGTGAGCCTGTGATTTGAAAGATTCATGATAATTATAGCCTACGAGTCTTGTCTTTTTATGAAGAGAAAAGGTTAAGGTGTGATGTTTTGAGTTGTATTTTACTAAAAATAACACATATTAGATAAATATAAAATATTAAGGGACTAGCGTGGGTCTTGGAAGTTGGAACAATTCTTAATGGAGTGTTGGGCTCGAACAAGTTGTCGAAGCCCACTCGAGTTGAAAATGGGTTTGGACGTGTTGCCTAGACCTAAACACATTGAGCTTAGGCGTAATAGCCCGAGCCCACGGGGGTACTGGGCGTGCCACACCCTACATGGGTATACGCCCGATAAAATATGTCACCATTTTAATTTTTTTAAAAAATATCATTTTGAATTTTTATTTTAAATCTAAACCATGTTTTTATTTGGCTTCCAAGTTGCTTTTAGATCTACATGTTTGGGCTTTTTTTTTTGTCATCTAGGTTTTTTCGTTCTTTGATTTATTTTGGAGTTAAAAACGTTTTTTGGTCTAATCCACAGTATATCGAGGGGAAGGAAGGAACCTAGTAATACTTAAAGAGAGTGATTTTAGTGTTGTACTAGTTCTATTGCTCGCGCTTTGTTGCGAGTACAGGTCAAAGATGTTAGTAATGTTCTTGCAAGTTTTTTTTTTTGTAAACATTAGCCGTAATCTAATAATGTACAAAGAGAACCCAGTCGGAACCCAATATAAGTAAAAACTGTGATATCCCACATTGGAACAAAAACAAACACAATTGACCATAAAGAACTTTTCACCAGTTTTATTAAGCCGAGTTAAGTAGGTCAACATTGAAACCTCCCACCCCGATGGTTTGTATAGCCAGAGCTTTAAATTGGTTACGTGGGAATTGCTCCAACATGACCAAGTTGATTTGACTAGGCAAAAGAAAATCCAGATAACTGATAAAAACATGAGTCAATTTAAAAAAATCAGTATAACATATTTGATTGTTTTTATTTTGAGGCTAATACCAAGTAAGCCACCGTTCAGTCAACCTAGGTTAAATGCAAAATTATGACCTGGGTAATGAGCATGATCACAATGTGCTAGCCCGAGTGGTCAATTATCGTTTTTCTTGCCCTTATCCTCATTCTCTCCCCAATTGGCCTTGTACTAGCTTGGGTCGGATGGAATTCAAGCCCAAATTGAAGAGTTATTGAATAATTAAGGACTAAATCGAAAGAAAATGACTTATATTCAACTGGGATATAATCTCTCAAACCCATAATCCATTAAATTCTAGACCCAGACTAAATAAAAAAGCTCACCACTAAATCAATTTAACGCTGAAGGATGAAATTGTGAAAAAAATCAATCTAAAACAAATTCAAGGAAAAAAACAGCAATAAAAAAAATAAAGAACAAATTTGATAGGAAAAACAAAATCAAGAAGGATGAAATTGAAAAAAAAGAAGAAATTTTAAAAACCATCTTAAATAAACACAAAAAACAATAAAAAGAATGAGGACCAAATATGACAGATAAAAAAAACTCATGGGGGATGAAATTGAAAAACAATTTTAATTTTATAAATTACTCTAAATAAAACAAATAATAATTAAAAGAAAAGGGACCAAATCTTAAAAAAAAAAAAGCAATTGAAGGGTTGCTTTAAAAATTTGGAGGGTGAACATGAAATTTGAGGAGAGAGGAAAAAAAAGGTCATCATTGCCAAACTAGAGATATTTAGATCACACGCGCTGCCTGGTCATAGAGGGGCCGCCTAGATGAATCGGTCATCGCCCTGGAAGTAGGCTTTCAGCCATTGGACAATGTCACATGCGCCATCCAAAACCTGTGACAACTGTTCACTCGCCCCAACTTTTTTTTAATAACTTTCTTTATTAGCAAATGACCTTATCACCCCTGAAGAGACTTGATAATTATAAAATAACCAAATAAAAAAGATTAAAATACCTTTAAACCCAAGTGTAAGTTTTTTTTTAATTATAAGGGCAATGAAGTAATTTAAACGTTCTGAAACTAAGTTAAAGACCAAAAAAGCCCTAAGTGCTAGTTTTTTTTTTGTAGCCAAGGTCAAATTAATAATTATAGTATACTAAAAAAATAAAAAAATTGATTTGACTTAATTAATTCGGTAATAACTAATAGATCCCATAAAAATAAAAATAATACCCCACCAGTCAAGCCATGAAGTTTTGGAATGAGGAGGGAAATGGTTAAAATACAGTTTCAATTCATAATATTTTATGTTTTAATAAATAGTATTTTACTGATGATTTGTTGTAACTTAATATATATTAATATAGTTTTTTTTTTTACCTTCCTTGTTTACATGAATAATGAATATCCACAAGGAACTCCATTTTTTTTTATAGAGCTGGAGGTCAATATTTGGATCAGCAAATAGAAACATCAAACCAACAAGTTTCTTAAAACAAATTGGAGAATATCTGCCCGTCTGATGAAAGACTGGAGCTTAATAAGAAAAAAATAATAATGTTGATTGAGCCATTTCATTGCCATGTTGAAGTCCTTGTATAAAATGTCAGGACAGTGCGTCAAGAAATTCATTATCATCATTCAGTTAGCACAATCTTGTTGAAGTTGATACCTTACATTAAAACAGCAATAAATAAAAACATGACTAGAGGGTTTGGTCTGCTCAGGATATGGCCCCACGTGGATGCGGGAAGAGGACCTGCAGATATGCTAATGACAAACTCTTAACTCTGTGATAGAAAGTGATGTGCTATTGCTTCTAATTAATTGCGTGCCACCGTCTTCATATAGTTGGTCGGTCAAGCTTAAAGATCCATGATCATGATGCTTCGTGTTATTGATTGTCTTCAAACAAGGCCGCGAAGAGGATTATATCATGATGCCTCTCCTCTCCTGATTAGCTCCAGGTTTGTTTTCGGAGTTTCTGTGTAATTTTTTAAAGTGTTTTTGGTTGGAAATATATTAAAATAATATTTTTTATGTTTAAAAAGTTATTTTTAATATTAGTATATCAAAATAATATAAAAAAATATATATAAAAAATTAAAATAATAAAATTTTATTTTTTTAAAAAATGGTCCTCAGTCTCAGAGCTGATAATAACATACTTATTGTTTTTGGGTGGAAACGGATTGGCAGGGCATTTATCCAAATTTGCTGCATCCTTCTGGCCCATTTAATAGACTTCGGTCCATGCCAAGGAAAATCTGCAATAGGAGTTTAGAGTCCGAACCGTAGACCATGAAGCAAGAGTACGTGGCCCAATAGTATTAAACAGTCCATAGCCCATGGGCAGGCAAGACTGTGAAAAGGCCCACTGACTTCTTGGGCCAGGTTGCAATTTTTAGGCAATGGATAGCGTTGAATTATTGGTAGAGATTATGTATGATAGTGTCAAGATCCGACATGGAACATTGATGACAGGGCTTAAGAGGCTGTTTGTTTGCGTGGTTGCTTCTGTGTAGCAAATATGATGTTTGGTTCTATTAAAAATGCAATTTAATTTTAGTAGGTCCTATATAATTTCACGTTTTGGACGTGAATTTTGCAAAGCAGCTCATGGCTGCTTTGCAAAATTCTGTGTTTACGTGCACAGTGCAATTCACTTGCACTGTTTGAGTGAACTTTTTTTTTTTTCAGTGTGTTTAGTTTTTGTATTTAAAAAAAAAAACTAGTTTAGAATGAATTAAATTTACTCGCATTGTCATGTAAATAATATTTTTTTTCCCGAAAAACTAGTGTAGAGTGAATTAAATTCACTCGCACTGTAATATCAAATCAATTTTATTCCTGATTATATTTTATCTAATTTTATTGCACGCTCAAAAAATAATAGAAATTGTAATTCTTGTCGAATAAATTTTGTACGTAATGGAATTGTAGATGGTTTAATAGCATAATAAAAAATATTTTATGTAAAGTATTATTTATTTCATGAAGTAATAACAATAGTTAAATCTACAACATTTAAATTAAAAACCATCAATTTTAATATATATATATATATATATATATATATATATATATTAAAATTATTTTATAACCTCAATTTCAAAAACATTCTTAACCAAACACATTAAACTATTTTTTTTCAATCTCAATTTCAACCACAGTTTTAACCAAACACCTATTTTTTCAAACCAACCTCAATTAAAAGTACTTTTTATAAAATAACTTTTTTCAAATCACAACCACAACAGCTACTGCAATACCAAACATACCATGAGAGAAAGAACTAAGAAGTGATTAAAGTCAGCTACATCTAATTCTAACAACTTTTAAGGTCAATAGCATTTTTCCACGTGCATGCCATGCTCTTTACAAAAAAAAAAAAAAAAATACTGTATGGTTTACGAAAATAATTACGCCGTTGGTACCTCAATTTTCACTTTTTTTCGATCAAGTATATGGAATTAAAGATTTTTCTATCTGAGTGCATTAAGTTTTTCAAAACTTTCAGTTAAATACTTTTGCTCAACTTCGAAGCTCAACCAATCAAATACTTCCGTTCAACATTATTCAATTACATCGTACATCGTTTTCTGCTGAGGTTTCCTATGGCCCTTCACTAAGGGAAAATTGCACTATCGGTACATGAACTTTTACTTTTCTCAATTGAGTAGATGAACTTTAGTTATTTTTGTTTTGGTACACCAAGTTTTTAGATTGTGTCAATCAAATGCTTCCATCGATAATATTTCAATTTTAATTTGTTTCTATGATATGGAGTTGACTTTTCCACCTAAAATCAATTTTGAGTTTTTTTGCCCCTTCTAAAAAAAGCTTCCCCTGAAATAATATAATATCTTATTAATAAAAATTATTTCTAATTGAAACAATTTGTTTATTTGGTTAAGGAAAATAACGACATTGATTAAAACAAAAATAATGTTTTAATTAATGTGATTAAAATATAAATAATTACTTGTATTAATTAATTATTAGTTAATTCTAATTAATAATAAATAATACTTATGTTGTTTTAGATTATTGAAATAAAAAGACAAACTTAATTTAGAAACATAAAAATTAATATAATTATATCATGTGATTGTACCATAAAAAAGAACATAAAATGAAAACAAAATTCCTTCAAATGTTTTTTTTTTTAATTTCAAAAATGTTTTTTTTTTAATTTCAAACCAAATAGAAGGAATTATTTTTAATGTACGAAAACTTTATGGAGATACATGATGTGTACAAATTAAAAAAGTTGGTGCATCAAAAGGAAATAACTAATGATTAATGTTTATGCATCCAATTGAGGAAAAAGTGAAATTTGGTGTAGCAATAATGTAACTTTTTCTCAGCTAAGATCTATCATAACCTAATTTTGACCACTTTTCTTCAGCATGTTTTGGAAGAATAATAATAATAATAATAATAATAATAATAATAATAATTCAAGATTTGACTTGATTTGAAAAGATGACATTCTTTGGAATAAAAAAAAATCATAAAGGGGAAGAAGTAAAAAAACATTGAGGAGAGATCATGCGAGAAGGGAGAGAAAATTATAAAAGAAAAAAAGAGAGAAAATAAAAAGATATAATTTGGTGAAAATAAAAGAGAGAAAATTCTAAGAGATCGATCAGACGAGAAGAAAATAATTTAGAGAAGAATAAGAATTGAGAAAATTGCAAGAGAAATAATAGAGAGAGATAAATCGAAGAGCAAAGAAGTTTGAAACCTAGCCATCACTTGTTTTTATTATTTTCTTTTTGGTCAGAATACGGGCACAGACCCATCTCTTTCACCTCTCACAGGATTCACCCTCTCTTCAACTCCTCCTTTATCTCTAGCAAAGAAGCAAGCAGCCACCGACAGGCCAAAACCAAGCCACCACAGATTTGTCTCATTCGTCTCTAACATTGTCAGACAACCTCTCTCCCAACGCCGCCATGAATTACCCATCTTCTACACACATAAGCGCATCACCTTAACAACGACAACAACAAACTAGTAATTAACACCTCTTCTCCCCGTTTCACATGCATAACCAACAACGGCAACACGATCACTAGCCTTTCCACTTCATTCTCCAGCCATAAATCAGAAACACAGTCGTAGATTTCCTAAAAAAACCCAACAATAATCACGATCGTGTTCCACTAAGAATGAGGCCTTTTCTGCCTCTCTTTTTTCATTGTTAAGATGCGTTCATGCTTCATGCGCCGTCTCACCAGCCCTTACTTCACGCGCTGCGTATTGTCATGCGAGTTTTAGATAATCGATAAAATTCTTGTGAAGAATGTGGAAGGGATAAAAATTTATGAAAGATAGCTAGCAAATAATAATAAAATAATTAAAAAAAATCACTCAACAAGTACAATATTGAAGATAAATAAAATATTGATTATAAAGGATAAGATAAAACTTGGAGAATTAAAATTGTAGTGATCAGATTAATTATTAAAATATTTAAATTAAGATGACATATTTAAAAGATCTTGAATAAGTGATTCGATATTTTTAAATTCTTAATTATCTTCTGAGCCACATATAAGCTTTTAAAATCCTTTTCTAATCAAAAAACAGCTTTTTTGTGCTGTTAAGTGTTAGTTTCTAAAAGAAAAGAGATACATTAATTTTTTAAAGCAAATCATGACGTGTTTAATTATTTGTTGAATATTATTATTTAAGATATTAAATCATGGGTTTTTACGGGTAAATAGGCAACATCAAAATAACATGAGGCAAGATGATTCATTTTGAAAGCCAAAACTTTAATTTGGAACCCAACACTTCTTTCTAAAATAGCCATTTATTTGATAAACAATGACATAAAAAACATAAATTTTGAATGACATGTTTTGCATTTTTTTTACCAAAGAAATCTAAATTTCATTTATTGAAAATATTTTCCAATTTATATCTTAATGATTGTACCAACATGAACACAATCATTATGATTTGATCCCAAAACACAAAAGATAATTTTATGAAAATAAAAGGAAAAAATGTTTTATAATAAAATCCTCATATTGACCAAATTTCAAAGCTCTTTGTAAGAATGATGATAATGCATGAAGATGAACATCACCAAATTAGCCGGGGGCAATTCATTTTTAAGATAATGCAATGATAATAGCAAAAAAAAAAAAAAAAAAAGATCTGAGGAGTTCAATCACAAATTGAGATGATAATTTCTTCATGGTGATAATGAGCAATAATGATAATAACAAAAAAAAAAAAAAAGATTTCAGGAGTTCCATCACAAATTAAGATGATAGTTTCTTCATGGTGATTATAAGCAATAATGACAAGATATCACTAGACTATTAGAGGTAATGACAAATAAATTTAATGAGGATGAAGCCAGAATGATGGATGAACCATACCCAATTACTGATCAAGATGAAAAATATGAGAAGTAAACTCGTAGTGAACATTAAAAATAGATAGTGGAGGTCAGTTAAGTGATTGAAGCAAACCATGCAATGCCTAGCTTTTAACACTTCTGAAACGAAAAGTTTTTGAAGATGCAGATAACATGAAAATGAAGGTTGAGCTTCCAAAATATGTAATTCATGTTTCCTTTTGCTTTATGAATATAATCAGAATAAATAGTTATTATAGAAAAGATATCTTTAATTTAATCACTGCAATCAAGAAGTTTAAGCCCTGCAATTAGAAAGTTTCGAGCCTTTCTATTAGGAGAGTTTCGAGCCCTAATGTCATAAAAAGTTCAAGCTATGCAATTAGAAAGTTTTAATCCCACCATTAAGAGATTTCTGAGTCCTATAATAAGAAAGTTTCAAGCCCTGTTATTAGGAGAAGTTCAAGCCCTACAATAAAGAAATCCATCCATGTCATCAAGGAAATTCAAGCCCTGTAATCATGAAGTCAAATCATGCCATTATGAAATTTCAAGCCCTGCAATTAGCCAAGCCATGCAATCAAGAGAGTTATAAACCCTACAATCATAATATTTTCAAGTCCTTCCATTAGAAGAGTTGTAGGCCAAGGTCAAGCCTGGCAAATCAAAAGGTTCATAGTTCAATCCTAAAGCTAGGTAAGTTAAACTAAACTCTACACTCAATGTAGCATCTTTATTTTTATTTAAGTTGATCTCAAACTCATCCTTTCATTTTAATCATGGATTCTAAATTGATCTTTTCATTATCATTTTTATAACACTACAAGATTTCACAGTTTTATCGACGGAACTATTTTGTCAGTCTGTGATTCATAGTTCATTGGTAATTTTTTTACCGACGGAAACATTCCGTCTGCTTTCCTTTCGTTGGTAATACCTCATTCCGTCTACATCGGTCGGTAAAAAAAATTGCCGACAGTTTGACAAACAGAAATTGCGCACCAAAAAATATATTCCCGCTTGAAATATACCAACAGATGTATTCTGTCGGTGAGTGTGTGAAATACCGACAGACTATTTCCGTCGGTCAGGTCGTCCATGATTGTGAAAGTTGCACCAAGCTACTGTGAAATGCCAACGGATTAATTCCGTCTGTAAATTTGTCGCAAAGATGTCGAATGTCGACGGATACAGTTCGTCGGTAAAACCCTCTATGATTATTTTTAAATATGTTTTTAAAAAGTTATTTAGAATACATAATATAAAATTATATAAATTAATAGTAAAAAAAACCAATTATGCAAATAAAATTTTATTAAACATCAAAAACAAAAAAAATAAAGTTAAATAATATTCATTACAAACTGAATGTGTTTCAAAAAATATATTAGATTGGGTGCTCAATACTGATTGGGAGCTCCCAACTGTTGAGACACTACGGGCCGCTCGCAAGTTCTCGGCCGTAGTGTTGGAGAGCCCATACACCTAATTTTTATCGGGTCCACCAGACGATCCAACCTCCATCCACAAATCCAAATTGAAATCCGGATGGGTCGAAGGATCGTCCCCATATCTCTCCCTCAAACGGCTATTATAGGTCTCCTGAAAATGAAAAAAGTAATCATCATATTCAACTCAATGTTTGTGAACCTGAAAATAAATTAAATTAATAAAATATTGATTAGTTGTTCATAAATTATGTTATAATTAAAAAAAAACTAAAACCTTAACAAACTTACATTGAAAGGTCGTCCTTCCACTGTGCCTCGTACTTGCGGGTGAATTGATTCAGCTGCGAAGGCACGCCGTCTCTGAGCTGTGAAACCGCGCTGGAAGAGACAACATCAGTTGATGACGTAGGTGCCTCTTCTTGAGAGGCACCTAAGGATATGTCATCCTCGCTGCCAGAAGAACTAGCTGCGACCATACGTGAGCGATGAGCTGTGGATTTCGTTCTACGCTTCTACACAATTTTATACGAATAATTATATAATTAAATTCAAATGTTAAAAAAAATTCAACAGCACCTCCCTATATTGGAGACTATCCAAATCCACAAACTTGCAAATATTGACAATAGCCACAACCAATTGACCCTATCTATACTAATATTGTATATAACATAACATCTATACAAATAACATCCACACTAATTACAAGGTAAATTTAACATTGACAATTACAATTCAACAAATTATTCAATTATTATAGAAATACAAACAATAAAATAAATTCAAAAAAACTCTAGACTAACAATTAAATTAATGGAAATAATTAAACACAAATCATGCAATAATAGAGTAAAATTACTAATTATTCCAACATATTCAGTTACTAATTCTAAGGTAAATTCAACATTAACAATTACAATTCAACAAGTTATTCAATTATTATGGCAATACAACAATAAAATATATTCAAAAAATTCAAAAAAAAATTAGACTAACAATTAAAATTAATGGAAATAATTAAACACAAAATCATGCAATAATAGAGTAAAATTACTAATTATTCCAACATATTCAATTACTAATTCTAAGGTAAATTCAACATTAACAATTACGATTCAACAAAGTATTCAATTATTATGACAATACAACAATAAAATATATTCAATAAATTCAAAAAAAAAATAGACTTTAGGAATGAAATATGCTTACCTTAATAATGTGATTGGTGCCATGTTATATGCTCAGCAGTCCTTGGTGACATGAATAACCTCTGCAATCTAGGTGTAATTGGAAAGTATCTAAGTTTTTTATATGCCACTATAGTCTTTCACTTGCCAGTTCTGGGTTTGTAACAGGAATGCCCGCATGTCATATACTCGGTCATCTCAGAATTTTCAAGGTAGTATAACATGTAAAAGTTAGGGCACATGCCAATTTTCTAGTATCCTAAACCGAGGGGTTTCATCATGGACTTCGCAGCATGGAAGTTCTCTTTCAGCTTGTTCCCTCCAGGTAAAATGCTTCTCGCTCATTCAATAATTTTGTCATACCCGACCTCACTCAACCCATGATCTGACTTGATGATGAACACATGTTACGACCGATAACATATTATGGTTCGTGCAGCCATTCCATAATGGTTCGTCAGAATCTTTCAACAAATCAAAAAACCTAGCTGCATCTGCATTGGGTTCTTCTTCTACAATTGGACATTGACTGACATTACCTTGATTTATTCTCATTGCATCCATAATCATATTCCTGTGAGGATTAGTGTTGTCATTTGTCGCTTCATGGACGTTGCTAGCACTAGAAGTCGACTCAACCACCCTTTCTCTCATTCTCTCCTTACTAATAAATACTTCTTTATATATATATCAACACTGGTAATTCTCCATAAACCCTTTTGTGTAGAAGATGCATCATTACAACATCGGGATGCAGATACTTTTTATTTTGACACTTCCTGCATGGACACCTAATACCGCCTCCAGTAAAATTTATGGGAGTAGATGTTGCAAAATTAATAAAACCCCGAACCCAGTTACAATAATCCATCCTTCGCAATCCTTGAGGTGAATCTTGATACATCCATGACTTCTATCGAACCTTTATAAAATTATAATGACAACATGTATTAATTAACTATGTTAGGTAAATAAATTTGCAAAAATATTGGTTTACCTCGAGATTATCCAACAAACCAATTATAACTTCTCATAAATATTAAATATTCATTATCAATTATCAACGTCCATACAAATTAATACATATAAATTTACAGAAATTTCAACTCCGCAATACCATTGATAAAAATTAAAACGGACCCATTAAACAAGCTATTAATTATTTCAAAACAACACATTTAATTTAGTAATTCAATAAAGTTTCAACAGTTTACAAACAAATATAATTTTACAAAATCTAAAACAAACCATAACAAGTATAAAATTATACATTCATATACTACAAGTTTGTTTGAAAAATAACAATAAAACATGTACATATATTAACAAAATACATATACTAAAAAAACAATTAAATTGACATTGAAATGTTAAAATTTAAAAAGATAGAATTACTTATAAAACTGATAAAATCCGTCGGTAAATCAGAATATAAATGTTGTGACCACAAAACTTCAAGAAATATGATTTGTTGTGCTGAGAAGAGGGAGATTTTTTTTTTGTGGGGGGTGGTTGTTTGCAGTAGGGGAGAGTTAGGATGGGGAAGAAGAAGGAGAAATAGAGGAGGAGAGGGTCGACAGAGCGGGCATATATTAACTTTTACCGACAGATTCACCAACGACATTATTCCGTCTGTGAGTCCGTCGGCTATTCTAACGATAAACAGGGCACATCACTGTACGGAGATTTTGGTTTGAATCCCTTGGTGATTCCATCGGCATTTTAAACGGTGAAACGGTCACGTCACCGTACGGAGCTGCTGTTTTGAATCCCTCGGTAATTCCGTCGGTAAAATCACTCGCAAAAACCTCCACATCAGCAAACCGCTTTTTTTTAATTCTGAATATTCTGTTCGTCATTCCGTCGGTAAATACCGACTGAATGTGTTCGTTGGTATATACCGGCGGAATGACGGACAGAAAAAAATTTCATCGGTAATTGTGACCTCAAATTACCGACAGAAGTATTTCCTCAGTAATGCCGTTGGTATTAAGTGAATTTCTGGTAGTGTAAATCCCAAATTGATCCTTTACTTCCTTTTATTTTTGTTTAAATGGATCACAAGTTGATAATTTCTTTCTTTTCATTATTATACACCCTTTTCAAGTTGATCCTTTCATCTACATCAAATGTCCTTTCATCTGCATCAAATGGATTCCAAATTAATTATCTTATTTTCTCATTATTTGTGTGGATCCCATGTTGATTTTTTTTATTTAGTTTACTGCATTATTTGATACAATGTTTTGTTTTTAAAAAAGCCTTTTTTATTAGTGATGTCATTCCTTTTTTTAATATATAAACTTATTATATAAAGTCAAAATAAAATGAATTTTTAAATTCTTTATAACCTGATTTTGACCCTTTTTCTTCAACATATTTTTTTAAAAATAATAATAACAAAAGATTAAGGGTTAAATAACAACTAAGTACAAAAGGAAGGATTTAATATATATATATATATATATATATATATATATATATATTTGATTTGAAAACATAATCAATAGGGCCCAGGTTTAGAATAACAAAATTAGAGAAGGGAGGAGATAAAAAAAAAAACTAAGGAGAGATCATACAAAAAGGGGAGGAAAATTCTAAGGAAAAATAGATAAAATAGGAAGAAAAAATTTGGTGAGAATAAAAGAGAGAAAGTTCCAAGGGATCGGTGGGGAAGGAAAAAAATTTGAAGATCACAAGTAATAAAAAGAGACTAGAAAAAGACATTAACAAAGAAAAAAAAACTTGAGAAATAATACCTTTTCCACTCCTCTTCCAAAACAAAACAAAATTCAACCCAAGCCGTCATTTTTTTTTATTTTTAGCCAGAATCTATCTAGCCACACTGCCAGAGACCCCATCTTTTCCACCTCACACAGGTGCCACACTCACTCTTCAATCCCCCATGATCATGTTTGCAAAGAAGTAGCAACAGCCACCACCAGACCACAAGCAAGCCATCATAAATCTATCTCGTTCCTCTCTAGTACTAACTGACAGCCTCTATCCCAACACCAGCACGAAACACCCATCTTCTCCACACAGTCGCAGATCTGCCCAAATGAACCCCACAATAATCACGATCGTGTTCCACCAGCATGGAACACATACGTCGTCTCACCAGCCCTTGCTTCACGCCACTACAAGATTTTACAGTTTTACCGACGGACAAATTCCGTCGGTGTATGATTAGAAGTTCATCGGTGATTTTTTTACTGACATCATCCCCGACGGATTATGTCCGTCGGCTTTACCTTCATCAGTGATTCCCCATTCCGTCGCTATATCGGTCGGAAAAAAAAAACCATTTGCCGATGGTTTTACAGACGGAATTTGCGCGCCAAAAAAAAGAGATTCCCGCTTGAAATATACCAACGGATTTTTATTCCGTCGGTGATATTGTAATTTACCGACGGAAAATATCTGTCGGTAACTATGTCGGTGAGTGTATGAAATACCGACCGAATCTGTCCGTCTGTAAATTCGTCGGTACTGGGGAAGCTACTGTTAAACGCCGACAGATAAATTCCGTCGGTAATTCTGTCAGTGAGTGTTTAAAATACCGATCGAATTAATTCGTCGAGAAAATCCTTGGTAATTGTTTTTTTCTTAATTTGTTTTTAAAAAATTATTTAGGATATATAATATAAAACTATATAAATTAATTGTAATACAAACCAATTATGCAAATAAAATTTATATTAAACATAAAAAAAAACAAAGTTAAATAATATTCATTACAAACTGAATATGTTTCAAGAAAAATATTAAATGAAGTTTTAAAGGTAAATAATGTTGATTACAAATTAATATAAAGGTGGAGCTGGAGGAGGAGGAGGAGATCCTGGAGGAGGCTGGTTGTTATACGGCCAAAAAAGATTAGGCGCACATGTTCCACTATTCGCCATGTTCATAATCATTTCGCGAAGCTGTTCATAAGCCGCTTTTTGTTGTTCATGAGCCGCTTCATACTCTGCCTTTTGTTGTGCTTGAGATGCTTTGAGTTGCTCAGACTCCGCTCTTTGTTCCGCTCTTGGTGCATGAGACGCTTTGAGTTGTGCGTACTCCGCTTTTAGGTTATCGTATTTCTCGGTGAGCTGAGCCGTGTGTTGCTGCAAGGCCACGAACTCCTTAGATTGGGAGCTCGATATTGATTTGGAGCTCCCAACGGTTGAAACACTACGGGTCGACCGCAAGTTGTTGGCCGTAGTGTTGGAGAGCCCGTAAACCCGATTTTTATCGGGTCCACCTGACGAGCCAGCCTCCATCCACAAATCTGGATCGAATTCCAGATGGGTCAAAGTATCGTCCCCGTATCTCTCCCTCAACCGATTATTATAGGTCTTCTAAAAATAAAAATAAAAGTAATCATCATATTCAATACAATAAACATAATAACTTACAAAATAAAATAGTTGAACAAACATACCACGAAATGCTGAGCACGGTTATCAACGAACTGTTGCGCCCCTTTCTGGCGGTCTTGACTCCGCACGTGCGTCTCCACAAACAGCTCCATCGGGCTCGGCTCACATCCAAGAGACGCAGCCTATAATGAAAAAAGATATATTAACAACAACTGAATTTAACGATATATTTCATTTAAATTAATCTTACCATCCGTTTCGCATGTGCTGCAAACGGAACGGAGCCGTCGGTGTGCGTTGTCACCCCGCCATGAATTGGCCGATTCCGGTTGCCAGCACCGGACTGTGAGCGTCGTGTGAACCGCTCAGACGTCACATGCTCAAGATAGTGCGGCCATATATCTTCCGGGATGTATATCGGTTTGAAATCCCTTCAAACCGCAACATCTTTCCAGCCTTGGAAACCCCTATCCCTCACGGGTTTTTTTGCCTTTTTTTGTGCTTCATACCAAAAATCACGCAACCTACTTCACGCAACCAAAAATTACATTTCGAAACATAAATTTTTTTATAAAAAAAATCCTGTATTGTTTTCAATCTTACCTAGTTGCCGCATGATTTTCCTACACCCTCCTCACAACAGTGTTATGCTCACTGTCCCAGCAGAATTTGTGCTGTGTATTAATAAACAAGTTTAAATAAAAACAATAATTTATTTACAATTATATTAATAATTTATTAGAAATAAGCTGAAAATTATAAATTAACACCAACCTGAAATCTGTCAAACCATGCATTGATTTGAGGCATCCATTCAGGATGCTTGGATATCTGACTCCATTGAAACAATGGAATCTCCATCGACGATTTAAACGCCGATGATATTACTTGGGCGGCTTCAATGTTTGTGAACCTGAAAATAAATGAAATAAATTCAATAGTGATTACTTCATAAATTATGTTGTAATTTAAAAAAAAAAAACTAAAACCTTAACAAACTTACATTGAAAGGTCGTCCTTCCACTGTGCCTCGTACTTGCGGGTAAATTGATTCCGCTGCGAAGGCACGCCGCCTCTGCGTTGTGAAGTACCACTGGAAGAGGCAGCATCGGTTGACTGCACAGGTGGTGTAGGTGCCTCTTCTTGAGCGGCACCTAAGGAAATATCATCGTCGCTGCTAGACGAACTAGCTACGACCGCACTTGAGCGACCAACTTTGGTTTTCGTTCTACGCATCTACACAATTTGATACAAATAATTATATAATTAAATTCAAATGTAAAAAAAATAAAAATTGACAACACCTTCCCTATACCGGATACTACCCAAATCCACAAACCTGCACATATTAACAATAGCCACAACCAATTTACCCAATCTATACTAATTATTCCAACATATTCAATTACTAATCCTAAGGTAAATTCAACATTAAGAATTACAATTCAAGTAATTATTCAATAATTATGCCAATACAACAAAACAATAAATTAAAAAAAAAACTCTAGAATAACAATCAAAATAAATGGAAAAAATTAAACACAAAGCATGCAATAATAGAGTAAAACTAATAATTATTCCAACATATTCAATTACTAATCCTAAGGTAAATTCAACATTAAGAATTACAACTCAGGTAATTATTCAATAATTATGCCAATACAACAAAACAATAAATTAAAAAAAAAACTCCAGAATAACAATCAAAATAAATGGAAAAAATTAAACACAAATCATGCAATAATAGAGTAAAACTAATAATTATTCCAACATATTCAATTACTAATTCTAAGGTAAATTCAACATTAAGAATTACAATTCAACAAATTATTCAATAATTATGCCAATACAACAAAACAATAAATTAAAAAAAAAACTCTAGAATAACAATCAAAATAAATGGAAAAAATTAAACACAAATCATGCAATAATACAGTAAAATTAATAATTATTCCAACATATTCAATTACTAATTCTATGGTAAATTCAACATTAAAAATAAATATTCAACAAATTAACTAATAATAATTATGCCAATACAACAATAAAAAATATTCAATAAATTAAAAAAAAAACTATAGACTTTAGCAATGAAATATGCAAAAAAAACTATAGACTTTATCTACATTACAAAAAATACACCAAAACAAAAAAAATAGCAAAAAAAAACCATTAAAGTAAAATGAAATAGAGGAAACACTAACCTTTTAAACTGATGAAGATGATGAAGAAAACTTGCTAGAGATTGGAGGTGAAAGCTTTGAAGAATGGAGAGGAAAAAAAAATCAAAATCTTAAGGTGAGAAACGAAGGAGAAGAAAAAATGAAATGAACGGGCAGTCACTTGAACTTATATGGCAGTTTTACTGACGGATTTACCGACGGATAATAAATTAATTATTATTTTAATTTATTCCGTCGGTGAAGTGTCAAAAATCCGTCGGTAAATTTTGAATTTCGCACCAAATTTTTTAATGACCCTCCATATTTTTCGTGGTCCGTCAGTAATTCCGTCAGCAAGATGACGCGGTCAGAGGTGCATTTAATGCACAACGCTTTGAAATTCGCGCGGTCTGTCAGGAAGTTTGTCGGTAAAATTGACCCACCGACAACTTACCGATGGATATAAATTTGTCGGTATGGGCGTCGGTGTTGTGGTGGCATTTCAAGTAATTATTTTCGAACTCTCTGTGAAATGCCGATGGACTTAAGGCCGTCGGTGTGGCCGTCGGTGATATGGTGGCATTTCAAGTAATTATTTTCAAACTCTCTGTGAAATGCCGACAGACTTAAGGTCGTCGGTATGGCCGTTGGTGTTGTGGTGGCATTTCAAGTAATTATTTTTGAACTCTGTGAAATGCCGATGGAATTAAGGCCGTCGGTGATGTGGTGGCATTTCAAGTAATTATTTTTGAACTCTCTGTGAAATGCCGACGGACTTAAGGCCGTCGGTGATGTGGTGGCATTTCAAGTAATTATTTCATGTTACAAAATATATCATCCATGATCAATAATTATTTCAAGTAATTATTTCGTAATTGTGGTATTTCAACTAATTATTTCAAGTAATAAATATTTTGTGTTTCAAAATATATCATCCATAATTAAATTACATGAAAAAAAGGGTTTTACATAAGGCTTCATTTTGGTAGTTAGTCAGAATTTTCTTCTTCGTCGTCATTAATTGAATTGTCATCACCTTCATCGCAATCTTCAATATGAATGTCGCACCCTCGCGGCGGGAGCGCGGCGTCGCGGCGAACCCTCAATTGGTTTCGGGGTCTTTTGTTTTATTGTAAAGGAGTCGCCACCTAGTATTTGGTCACTAGGAACCCTAACTGGTCTTTCAGAGATTCTAAGGTAAGGGACTGGTTGCGTAAAGGGAAGGTATTAGCACCCCTAGTACGCCCTACCTAAGGTAAGCTGCTTGGTGTTTGGTTTGCTTTATAATTGCTATAGTGTTGGTGTTTTCTAATCCCATCAGTTTTTCTAGGTTTGATTCAAACTAAATTTATTAAGATAGAAATCCAAGGAAGTTCCATGTGCTTTAAAAGCCCATTTTCCCCTTAGTTTTTCAAGAGTTTGCGACTCGTAAATCGCAAGGAGGAAAGACAAAAAAATTAGAAATCTAAGGAAATTTAGAGCGCTTTAAAAAACCTATTTTTTTTCTTAGTGTTTTATACTCTCACGGCTCGTAAACCTGGAGTAAAAAATTGAAATGTCCTCGATTATAATCAAGGCTTCTTTCAAGAATATGTGTGGATTTATTATTCCTAGAAAATTATTTTGGATATTTACCACTTCGGGTCTCTTTATCCAAATATTAACAGTGAATAATAACAAATTATTCCCAATAATATTTTGGATATTCGTCCTTTAAGGATTTCTTTATCCAAACATTAACGGTGAATAATAACAAGTTATTCCCAATAATATTTTGGATATTCATCCCTTTGAGATTTCTTTATCCAAACATTAACGGTGAATAATAGATGAATTCCCCCAAAAATAAGATTTTTGTATTTTTTGGAATATTGGCCAATACCCTTTGGAGTTTTACAAACATGTTGTAAAATCCAGAAATGCAAGAAAATAATTTTTGTTGTGTTTAAGAAATCCATGCGAAAACACATTTTCAAAACTTCAAGTATTTTTTGTATATAAAAAAAATATTCAAAACATGTTAGGGTATTGGCCGTATGCAACACACAAGAAAACATATTTTTTTTTATCGAAACATAAGCATCACAGTTAATCACAATTAAAGGTAACCAATCGTCACATATATTCTAAAATTTACAAGAAAGCTTAAAGCAACTAAAAAAATCATAACTGGAGAGAAATAAAAACAGAATTTAGTGACAGTGTTCATCCCCATAAAACCCATTTCTTTGACAAAACTAAAACCCGACGTAACGATCACACGCAGACAGCAAGAAGAAAATAAAATAAA
Source organism: Populus simonii (assembly GCA_007827005.2). Lineage (NCBI taxonomy): Eukaryota > Viridiplantae > Streptophyta > Magnoliopsida > Malpighiales > Salicaceae > Populus > Populus simonii. Next base: position 14,829,479 of record CM017464.2, read on the forward strand.
AACTGGAAGCATGTTCTCTAAATGCAAAAGCCATGGCCGGCTAATCTCTTCTCCAGCGGCACAAGGAATACACGCAGTGAAGGTCCCTAAAATGTAAACGTTCAACATGAAGGCAGCCCCTTTTACATGGACTGCCGCTAAACTCCAACATCATGAAAGAATAATGGGCAAGCGTTGGCTTTGTCTAAACAGAACCAATTATTCAGAGGGAAGAAAGTTTTACAACCGAATAACCAACGAATGCCTAGTATAAAAATAACAAAGGAGTAGAGATTGGGACTTATACCTGCAGCTCCTTGTATATTGGTAACTGACGGAAGAAAATAGAGATACTGAAGTGGATGAAATAATTCAGCTATGGGCTGCAGGTCTCAACGTTTTTTTCTGCAGAAAATGAAATGGAAAACCAAGCGCACATTGCTGTCAAGATTTAACAGCAAATCTCCCTCTCCGTCTTCTCTTTTTACTCTCCTCTTTCCTCACAATAACAACCGAATGCAATAAAGAAAATCCCTCTATTTACTGTGTGTTTTTTGTACTCTGCCTCTCTTGCGTTTTTTTTTCTTTGGTCTCTCTTTGCTGTGTTTTCTACTCTCTTTCTGCTATCTTTTTGCCGCCCCTTTGCTAGGTCATTAGAGGGGTTTATATATAGTCTAACATGTCTCTATTTAGGAAAGATTTAATGCATTAATTCTAGGACGTAAATCCCTACTGATTTGCAGTAAAAAAAACGCAAAAGGAAGCTGCCATATTCTGATTTTGTGCTGGTCCTTTACGTCTGATTTCTTTCCAGTTTTAGAGGAGGGTGTGGCTCTTTTCCTTCCTTCCATAGGGCCAGCTGCTCCCTTTGAAATGAGGCAACAACAACGTGGTCTTGAGCTCCAAAAATCAGGCGTGATGAGAAAGGAAAACATCAGAGAAAAAAAGAAAGAAATCAGCTGGAGGGTGCAGCTGCAAGGTCTTATTTTCCTTATTCGGTGTGGTAAAAATCCTGTCATTTATGATGATCCAGCCCCCCTCTCCAGCTTTCAATGTCCTTCTTCAATTCAATCCCTCAATTTAGCACATTTCGATTCAGTCCTTGGTCCAAAAAAAATCCTTCGAATCAGTCCCGCGAACTTGGGCAAAAAATCCTTCTCGCGGTCAGGAATCCCTGCTTTCAACACCAGATATTCAAATGAGAATATCTTGAGCTTCTGATATTGAAATCAAGTGATTCAAAAGCCCAAATTTATCTACGCGTCTAGAACTACAACTTTGATGAAGGAGTCGAAGTGAGATAAAATCGTTTTATAGAACAGAAACTGGCAGTAATCTAGTTGGTCAAAAGGGATTTCCGGGTCTAACTCAAAAACTGACGAATGCCGAGAATCCTGATATGACTGAGAGTATGAACTAAGAACAAAAATCACAAAAACTAAGCCAAAAATAGAAATTTTTTAGTGCAGACTCGGGTCAATATCCTTCCCGCGGCAGAATTCCCTGCCTTCACGTTAGATATTCAAACAGGAATATCTTGAGCTTCTGATATCGAAATCAAGCGATTCAAAAGCCCAAAATCATCTTCACGTCTAGGACTACAACTTTGATGAAGGAGTCGAAGTGAGATAAAATCATTTTAGAGAACAGAATCTGGCAGTAATCTAGTTGGTCAAAAAGGTTCTTGATCTGACAGTGCTAAGCATCCAAATCTGATTGAGAAACTGCCCTAAGAACAATGATCCCTAGGACCTAATAAAGGTGTATGTCAATTTTTCAACATGTAATGAGTGACAGAATATACCTAGGATGGTCAGATATCATACGAAAACTGAGTCAGAATCGGAGCCTAAGTTGGAACCAAAAAATTACGACAGCAGCAGAACTATTTTTAGTGCAAATTCTGAGGGATCTACAACCTTAAAGACCAGATAAAAAAAGAACTAATTTAGCATTATGAAGACTCCTGATCAACCTAAGAAAACCTGATGATTTTGGTAGTAAAGGGGAAGGATAAAAAAAACAGAAAAACAGCTCAAACAAGGTTAAAAAACAAAATATTTCTTTCTGTGCTTTTGTCAATCTTCTGGCGAATATGAGCTAAACTCCTACACTCTGTTCAAAAGAGGTATACACCGTCTCCAGCACGTGGGGTCCAAAATTGAGTAACAACAATGAATATCATCTTCTTCATCGATATTTGCTTGTCCGCTAGAGCTCAAAACAAAATTCAACTCATCTGCGTCAACATCAACAAGACTATCATCGAAAACATGAAAATTTGAATTTTCTTCCAATTCAATCGAAGGAGCAACTCGATATGGTTCAACCACCTCACTAACTTGAAAGACTTCATCTTGCACACTTGAAGTCTCAACACGACACGACCTCGGGGTTTCGTTTTTAAAACGGACAACCAATCCACTCTTGATCGATCCTTTCTAAATGAAGGGGTGTATGTGTAATAAACTTGTTGACATTGCTTTGCGAAAACAAAGATATCGTTTATGTTGCGGAGTCTAGCTTTTGAGTTGATTTCGACCAGACCATAGTGCGGATCAACTCTGATTCATCTGTCAGTCGTGTCATACCAATAGCATTTGAATAAAAACACTATATTCTGCTCGTTATGATATTGCAGTTCGACGACCTCTTCTAATCTACCAAAGTAGTCAACTTCTAACTCACTACTAGTGGATCCCTTAACACAAACACCGCTGTTATATGTCTTTCTTCATTGCCCGTATTCTTTAGTATGGAAAACATATCCATTGACAAAATACCCGTTGTAGCACTTACATTTTCTTTCAGGCCCCAGGCTTAGTGAAGACAATGACTTAGGTGCACTCCTTCCCATTTGATAAACCTTGTATGTAATGTACATCAATAAACAGTAAATGAACGAGAATCTCGTAATGACATGCATACGTACAGTAACTTTGTATGTTAGAATGACTTTGTGATAGTGCTTACATGTGTTCTGAACCACGTGGCAAACTGTTCATCTTGTAATTGAAAGATCTGGGATTCGGTCAGCTGTGAGTTATTGGAGAGCAAATATTGACGATGTTGCCTGTAAGTGATAATGTGTATGATATTACAATATAGAATTAACAGTATATTACTAACAAAGTTTAATTAGTATAAACTTACTGAATAAAAGGTCTCAGCTCATCACAGTTAAATAGAACATAGTTGTGTGCTTGTTAGAACTCTATTTCCGACAAATATCTTCCTCTTACGGTATTTTTAGGTGTGGGTCGTCTAGTATTGGAGAATATTGACAAGTTCCCACTGGAAGGCACTTCACCGCCATCATCATGCCGTGGAACACGATTGATTGAGATCTCCTCAACAATATACGCCTCACATATCGAAGCCTCAACATGCGCCTTGTTCTTAACCTTTTTCTTGAGATTAAACAAGTACATGCATTGAAATATTAATCAAGTATTTTCAATTAAGAAAAACATATAGAATACTTTTATATATGAATTACATTGCAACTGTAATATCTAACCGTTCGAATGGGTACATCCATCTATATTGGACCGGTCCTCCAGCTTTTGCCTCGAACGGTAGATGTATAGGGAGATGCTCCATTGAGTCAAAAAATGATGGAGGGAATATCATCTCAAGTTTGCATAGTGTCTCGACGATATTCGTTTGAAGCCTCTCAATGTGATCAACATTCAACTTGCTGGAGCATATACCTCTGAAGAAATGACTGATCTCCGTGAGTGCATCCCATATTCCCTTTGGCAACAAATCATGAAAAGCTAATGGGATGAGTGTTTGCATAAACACGTGGCAGTCATGACTCTTCATTCCATACAATCTGCAGTCCTCTATATTAACCAGCCTTGATATGTTCGATGCATGTCCATCCGGAAAACGCAGACTCTTAAGCCATTTGTAGACTAGCAGTTGTGCGTTTTTCTCTAACATGAAGCTTGCTCTTGGTTTTGCGACCCGTGACTCATCATAAACCAACTCCATATTTTTACGGTTACAGTATAAAGCTATATCCAATCTAGCCTTGATGTTGTCCTTTGTCTTCCCCTTCACATCCATGACGGTGTTGAAAATGTTCTCAAACATGTTCTTTTCGATGTACATGACGTCAAGGTTATGGCGGAGCAGATTGGTCTTCCAATAAGGAAGCTCAAAAAAGATACTTCGCTTTACCCAATTATGGGTCAAACCAAAACCAGGAAACTTTTGCTTACCTGATTGAAGGCCAAACACAATGTCACCGTACTCTGAGACAACATCATGCAGTTCTTCACCAGAAAGATGCGGGGATGCAACATCTTTTTCAACTCTGCCAACAAATAAATCTTTTCTGTTCTTTCTGTACCTGTGATGAAGTGGCAAGAAGCGACGGTGACAGTCAAAAAAAGAAGCTTTACCTCCATTTGCTAGCGTGAATGCCTTGTTGTTTTCCATGCAGTATGGACATGCGAGTTTCTCATGCGTGCTCCAACCAAAAAGCATTCCATAAGCTGGAAAATCATTGATAGTCCACATCAATGCCGCCCTCATAAGGAAATTTTGTTTCCTCGATATATCATAAGTCAGAGCTCCGGAGGACCACAACTGCGCCAACTCATCAATCAACGGTCGAAGACAAACATCTATATTCCGCCTCGGGCTTCTTGGACTGGGTATGACAGTAGATAAAAACATGAACTCCGGCCTCATACACATTCCCGGTGGCAAGTTATAAACTGTGAGTATGACCGGCCAACAAGAATAAGGAGCAGCAAATGACCCAAATGGGTTGAATCCGTCTGTACACAACCCAAGACGCACATTCCTTGATTCAGCTGAAAAGTGAGGATGAACACTGTTAAAGCGTTTCCACGCTTCGCCGTCAGAAGGATGAACCATCACTCCATCAACCGCATGGTGTGCTTGGTGCCATGTCATGTGCTCAGCAGTCCTTGGTGACATGAATAACCTCTGCAGTCTAGGTGTGATCGGGAAGTATCTAAGTTTTTTATATGCCACTAGAGTCTTTCCCCTGCCAGTTCTAGGTTTATAACGGGAATGCCCGCATGTCATGCACTCGGTCATCTCAGTATTTTCAAGGTAGTATAACATGCAAAAGTTAGGGCACATGTCAATTTTTTGGTATCCTAAACCGAGGGGTTTCATCATGGACTTCGCAGCATAGAAGTTCTCTTTCAGCCTGTTTCGTTCAGGTAAAATGCTTCTTGCCCATTCAATAATCTTGTCATACCCGGCCTCACTCAACCCATGATCTGACTTGATGGTGAATACCTGTGCTACGGCCGATAATTTACTGTGGTTCGTGCAGCCATCACATAATGGTTCGTCAAAATCTTTCAACAAATCAAAAAACCTAGCTGCATCTGCATTAGGTTCTTCTTCTATGATTGGACATTGACTGCCATTACCATGATTCATTCTCATTGCATCCATAACCATATTGCGGTAAGGATTAGTGTTGTCATTTGCCGCTTCATGCACGTTGCTAGCACTAGAAGTAGACCCAACCACCGTTTCTTCCATTCTCCTCTCACTCTCGCTAACAAATACTTCTCCATGTGCATACCAACACTGGTAATTCTCCATAAACCCTTTGTGTAGAAGATGCATCATTACAACATCTGGATATAGATACTTTTTATTTTCACACTTCCTGCATGGACACCTAATACCGCCTCTAGTAAAATTTATGGGAATAGATGTTGCGAAATTAATAAAACCCTGAACCCCGTTACAATAATCCATCCTCCGCAATCCTTGAGGTGAATCTCGATACATCCATGAACGATCATCCATGACTTATATCGAACCTCTATAAAATTATGATGACATCATGTATTAATTAACTAAGTTAGGTAAATAAACTTGCAAAAATATTACTTTACCTCGAGATTATCCAACAAACCAATCACAACTTCTCATAAATATTAAATATTCATTATCATTTATCAACGTCCATATGAATTAAAATATATAAATTTACAGAAATTATCACTCCGCAATACCATTGATAAAACTTTAAACGGACCCATTAAGCAAGCTATTAATTATTTCAAAATAGCACATGTAATTCGGTAGTTCCATAAAGTTTTAACAATTTACAAACAATTACAATCTTACAAAATCTAAAACAAACCATAACAGGTATAAAATTATACATTCATATACTACAAGTTTGTTTGAGAAATAACAATAAAACATGTACATCTACTAACAAAATACATATACTAAAAAAACAATAAAATTGACATTTAATTAAATGTTAAAATTTAAAAAAGATAGAATTACTTACAAAAATTGATAAAATCCATCGGTAAATCAGAACACGGATACTGTGACCACAAAAATTCAAGAAATATAACTTGTTGTGCTGATATGAGGAAGATTTTTTTTTTTAGGGGGGAGGGGGGCTGGTTGTTTGCAGATGGGGAGAGTTGGGATTAGGAAGAAGAAGGAGAAATAGGGGAGGAGAGGGTCGGCAGAGCTGACATATATTAACCTTTTCCGACGGTTTCACCGACGAAAATTCCGTCGGTGATTACGTCAGTGATTCTGACGGAAACATAGACACGTCACCGTATGGTTCTGCCATTTCAAATCCCTCGGTGAGTCTGTCGGAAATTTAAACGGCGAACCGGTCACGTCACTGTACGGGCTGTCGTTTTTTAATCCGTCAGTGACTCCGTCGGAAAAAAATAACCCGCCAAAACCTCCACGTCAGCGACCCGCCTTTTTTTTTAATTCGGAAACTTTTCTGTCCGTAATTCAGTTGGTAACTACCGATGAAAATTTTCTGTCGGTAGTTATCGACTGCATTACGGACAGAAAATGGTCCGTCGGTAGGTACTAACTGAATTACAGACGGAAAAGTGTCCGTCGGTAATTTCGACCTCAAATTACCGACAGAAATATTCCGTCGGTAAATCCGTTGGTATTTAGCGAATTTCTGGTAGTGCGCATTGCCTACTGTCCCGAGTGTGACCTCCACAAACCGTCACTGCCAAGCTCAGTTCCAGCAGCTTTCGACCGACTCCAATGACTCTCGAAGGTCAACTTCAAACCCCAACGCGCTAATTTATTTGTTTTGGATAATTTGTAATATATTTGTTGATTTTTTATTGTGTGGGTGTGTATTGATATTATTCTACATGTGTGGATGTGTTCGTTTGATTATTGTGAGACTTAATTGGTGTAATTAAGGTTGCTATTTTTTTTTAGTTTTTTCCTTACGTGATGTTTGTTGATTGTCGTTTTTATAATAGAATTGATCCAATAATAGTAAAATATTTAAAAGAGTGTTATCATTGAGAAGCTGAGATTTTGTTGTTTTTGTAAAAGAATATATAATAGTTTTTTTGTTTTTACTAAAGAATTGATCATAGTAAAATTCTTAAAAGAGTTATGCACTCAATAAATTGAGATTTTTTCTGTTTTAAAAAGTGCAAATAAAAAATTGTTTTTATCAAAGAATCAACCATATTATAGCAAAAAAAAATCATTTTAAGGGTTTTGTCCTCATGAAATTAAAACTTTTCTACTTTTGTGAAAAACTACACACAAATAATATAAATATTTACTTTAATGACGACTTAGTTTTAGATAGATAGATAGATCTTATTATAAGTTTCTCTTTTTCATTTTTGAGTATATTTGGATTAGGTCATTGAGATCTTATATTAGGTGTTAATGATGGTTTTTAGAACTATTTTGAATATAACTAAGAAATGAGTTTAAGTTTCAAGCCATGTGGTTGTTAACATGATGGTTATTGAAGGTTTATATGATCATTAATTTCAGGACCTATAAAATTAATCAAGATGTACGCAATATAACCTAAACACCCATATTAATATAAAAAAATGAATTTAAAGTTCAATTTATTATTCAGCATCTCTTATATTCAATACCTGAACTCTAAAAGTTAGAATTGAATTTATTATGTGCCGAGATTCCAAATCCCAATGCTTTCATATTTGCTTTCGCTATCATGGATCATGGAATAAGCAATATATAGCTTTTTCGCAGAAATGGCTTGAAAGAGAGAGCAAATAGAAAAGAGGGATAGCATAGGACCCCTTGATAATTATAGTGAAAAAGAGACAAGTTTATTCATAATGTACACTTATTATACTTGTGCTTGCGTCATTAAGATAACTTCGTTGCGCTCTGAAAGCGAAACCAAAAACAGACTTATTCTTCGTCCGTTTAACTTATTTTTGCCCACTAAGATAAGCAATCATAATTAATTAATTCCCCCTCTCTATCTGTTTCTGATCTCTCCCTCCTTTCAAATATATATAAAATTAGATTAGCTCTGTGGTCTCAGATTCGAGCCTTGTGGTTGCTCATATGATGACCACTGGAGGCTTACATGGTCGTTAACTTCAGGGCCCGTGGGATTAGTCGAGGTGCGCGCAAGCTGGCCCGGACACCCACGTTAATCTTAAAAAAAAAAAAATTAGATCAGCTAACTAACCGCTCATCACTCCAAAAACTGCTAAGACATGAAAACAGTTGCAAATTTAGAAATACGAGAGGGAGAGGACGTTCTGTTAATTATAGGTAGGAAAAACAATCCTTGGCTGCTTAACTAATAATAAACCATATTCTTATGTTAAAAACATTTTTTAAAAAAAAAAATCATTTTAATATAATTTAAATTTAAAAAACGTTTTCGTAAAGCCACGCTATACCGAATTACTCGGCAAACATCCCACGTGGATGCCAAATTACTGGAACTATTACCAATAGAAAGCAAGATAAAAAGAGGCATGTAAAAAATGAAGCGATTGTCATGTAATACAGGTTAATTAGGCATCTTAGAGCTGAGACCTCCACTAGACAATGACTGCCGGAGAAAATAACTTTAATCTTTTAAATATCAACTAATTTGGTCAGCAAACTGAAAACCATCAACCAAACTCAAACAAATCAAATTTGTTATGATCTTCCTGAGCTTATCCCTTCTATTTGTCCTCAATTAAAAAATACTTTCATCCCAGTCTTTGATAATTAAATATATGAAATTAAATTAAAATAAACAGTTGATTAGCAACATATAGACAGTGGTTTACCCACCATATAACACCCCACCAAAGTCAGAATCTGCAATGAAAAGGCACACAAGGCCACGGCAGAATCTTCCTAACTTTCTCCCCTCCTCAATTACTTGTTTCTCCATCTTATCTGATATATATATATAGTTCCATACATGACTTTTATGTTGATTTTATGCAAAATTTAATCACCTTTTCTCAATCGGAGCTCCCTATCTAATGACTATAAATCTTCTCATCCCCTGCAATAATAGAGGTCCAAATCCCAAAAATAACAAACAATACCCCCACAAATTACTATGTTTCAGTTTTTCAGTTATTACAGTTTCCTAATCCCCTTCTCCTTTCTCTGCCTCTGCCGCCCTTCCTTTCCCGCCAGAATATTACCAGAATCTTCATCAACTGTCATAACCGTCGATACCCACAACACCACCACCACCACGTGGCATGGTTTCACTCGCTTCCTTGATGCCGGGAAGGGAAGTCAAGTCAGTGGCATGTCGGAGCTGAAGGAATACTTCAACCGTTTCGGTTACCTCCCGATTCCCGACGAGAATAATTACACGGATATCTTTGATAAGCAATTCGAATCGGCTATTATTGCATATCAAACTAATCTGGGATTACCTGTAACGGGTGAACTGGATTCTGATACCATATCGATGATCGTGTCCCCTAGATGTGGTGTTAGTGACACAAAGACACATGGCACAACGTTTCAAGCCACAAAACATTTTTCATATTTTTATGGTAAGCCTCGGTGGGGACGTAAGGCACCGGTGATACTAACCTATGCGTTTTCGCAGAATAATATGATTGATTACATAAGTTTAAAGGACATAAAGACAGTTTTCAAGCGTGCCTTTTCAAGGTGGGCACAGGTGATTCCAGTGAGTTTCATGGAAATTGAAGATTATCCATCAGCAGATATTCGAATCGGGTTTTATTACAGGGATCACGGCGACGGACAACCGTTCGATGGGGTTCTAGGAGTACTGGCTCATGCATTTTCACCGGAGAATGGAAGGTTTCATCTTGATGCAAGTGAAACGTGGGCACTTGATTTCGAGACAGTTAAGTCAAGGGTGGCTGTTGATTTGGAATCAGTTGCTACTCATGAGATTGGGCATATACTTGGATTGGCTCACTCTTCGGTTAAGGAAGCTGTGATGTATCCAAGTTTGAGTCCTAGGTCTAAGAAAGTGGACCTTAAGATTGATGATGTAAATGGTGTTCAAGCACTTTATGGGTCAAATCCTAATTTCACGTTTAGCTCCTTGTTGGCGTCGGAGAATTCGTTTAACAAGGGAAGTGGTCTAAGAAATACTAGATCATCAAAGTGGAACATTTCTTTCGTGGTGGGTGTTTTGCTACTGTTCCTTTGTACACGGTGACACTTTTTTTTTTGGTGTCATTTTCAGGGTTACTTTCTTTATATATATATATAGGTGTAGCAAAAATTACACACTCAATTGAAGAAAAAGAATTCTTTTTTTTTTTTACTTTTTTCAGTTATTCTTTTTGTTGATATCAATATTCCTGGAAACCTGATTTTATATATCTTCTTGTTCTAATTTTCAAAAATTTTATGGCTAAATATGACTATATATGTTCACCGAAGAAAGTGTGTCCTATAATTGTTCCACATAAGCACAACAGCGACCCATATAGGAAGAGCAAAATACTTTTCTTCCTGTATATAGCAGTTTTCTTTGGTCCACCTATGGGTATTTTTAAAATGCGCTCCCGTAACTTTAAAGAGTCCAAAAATACCATCCCCTGGCCCTGACCAAAACTAGCCAGCCTTGTCATTCCAAAGAATATGCCTGAACCCAAAACAGGTAAATAACCAAGGTATTACTTAATATCCAAAAGAAACCATGAAGGCTTCCAGATTGGAGAAAGAAACTTGCTACGAGAGTAACTAGCTGTCATAAATCTAAAAGGCTCGTGAAAAAACCATGATTTAACATATTTTTGGGGCATATGCTCAGATAAAAACGTGAATCTTGAAAGACTGCGATTAAATTAATGTAGATGTATGTTTCTTGAGCCGAAAAAGGTAAAATGGCAATCCTGAGAGGTAGTTTTATTGGTCAAGTTTTGAATTTGTTTTATAATGATTACGAGTTCAAGTTCTCTTAGAGCCATCTAAAATTTACATGGTCATTAATTTTAAAATTTATAAAATTAATCGAGATGCATCTAAATTAACCCGAATATACAAGTTTAAAAAAAAAGGCATTTTCTACTGCACACAGTTACTTCCATCTCAACTTAAATTCGTGCATATAAGATGGTGGGTTTTTAACACAGTACTCGTGCACGCATATCCCACGTTAATGAAGGATCGGAGTGTACAATAGGCCAATTCTATTTAAATGTCAAACATTAGATTAATTTGAGGTCTTGTTCCAAGTAAACTGTTGTTTTGGACCACTGGCATTGACTTGCCACAGACAATTACCCGCATTTCTTAAAGTCTTCCCTTTTATCACGAGTTTAATTAAGTGTCTTGACCAAGTAGCAAGAATTTCCAAGTAGTTGTATATAATTAGCATCTAGAAACCAAGAATCTGTCGTAAGAACACAGTGGGTCCATTGTGACTGTTTAAATAAATAAGAAAACAACTAGAATGAGAATTGAAAGGAAACTACGGGTGAAACTGCGCAGTGTGCGCGCATGTTGGCGATGGAATTGAAAGGAAAAAAACGGGGCTCCTTGGTTCTTAAGAACCTAAGTCGACGGACATGCAAATATATATATATATATATATATATATATATATATATATATATATATATCTCAACCGACATCACGACAGCCCTAAAAATGATCTTGATTTATGAAAAAAGAATAGATTTCTGGCATCTGATTCTTTTAAGGAAAAATATCTTGTTTAAGGAGTCGCCACCTAGTATTATGATCACTAGAAACCTTAACTGGTCAACAGAGATTCTATAGTACGGGATTGGTTACGTAAAAGAAAAGATATTATCACCTCTTAAACGTTCTGCCTGAGGCAGACTACATTGCTGGTTTTGTCTTAAATTGCTAAACGTTTATTAGTTTATGCTATGATAATTTACTTATAATATTCATGACTCAGGTGCCAGTGAATATTCAACTACGGACACTTCCAACTCTGGCGTTGGTAAATATTACATAGCTATAAAATAAATTTAGATCAATATTTTTATTCTAACTCTAACGCTAGTGAATAAACAAAAAAAATAAATTTATTGTTACGCATGCACATATATTTTATTTTTCTAGCTAAATAAAATAAAATACAATGAATAAAATAATATAAATTTAAACCGGTATTTTTATTCCTGACTCTGGCGTCAGTGAATAAACCAATAAATTTATATTTTTTTTATTTATGCATACATATGTATTTTTTATTTTTTTCTACTTTTTCTACTTTTTTTATTTACTTTTTTATTTTTTGGGGGGCTGGGCCCAGCTCAGCCCATATGGGCTTGGGCTTGGGCTAGACCCAGCCGGCCCAGCCCGGCCACTGGCCCAAGCCAGTGGCCCGGCTGGGCTAAGCAACACGCGTGCGCTAACGCACGCGTGTTGCTACACTGTGCAAGTGAATTAAAATTCACTTGCACAGTGTAAATGCTACTTAATCGAAATAATGCGAGAAGAAGAAACTCTTACCTGGTCTGCTGGAGGCGATGGAGATGATGGCGAAGCTCTGGCAGGTTGACCTTGCCTCCTCTCCTCTGCCCCTTCTTCTTCTTTGTTCTTGTGATTCTGCGAACGGTTGGTTCCGGTGCTTCTGGTATTTGATCGATCTCCTGTGCTCCCTCCGGTTTTCTGTTTCTATGTGTTTGCTGAGAGACAGACGAAGACGATGATATATGAAGGTGTGGTGGCTTCCCCTCCACCTCTGTTTCGTTCGTTTTCTTCCGTTTTCTCTTCAATCTCCTTTCTGTGATGTCTCTGTTTGTCCTCCTGCTCGTTGTCTGTGTGTCTGTTTTTTTTTTATTGTCCCTTGTGTTTTTCTTCTGTTTCAGTTCGTGCTCTGCCTTCCCCTATTTTCTGGGTTTTTTCTCTGGATTTTGCTCCAGTTCCTCCTGTTCTCGGATTTTTTCTTTTGTTTTCCCCTTTTCGGTCGCTCACTCTCTTTGTCTTCTCTCCCTCTTTTCCCCCGGTTTTGCTCTTTTTCCCCAGTTTTTCTTCCTCCTGTTCGTGGCCTTTTTCTTTAGCCTCCTCTATTTCTTTGAGAAGAAACAGAGGAACGAAAGTCTGTTTTTTTTTTTCTAGTCTCTCCCGATTCTCTGTGGTTCCTTCCCCCCTTTTTCTGTTCATCTGCTGTGCTCGATATTTATAGGCAAGAGAATGCCCTTGCAACTCCTAGAGTGATCGTGCAGCCGCTGGGATAGCATCTATTAATGGCACATCGTGGGCGAAAGACGTTACCACGTTCTCTGTCATTTCTGTTGAATCGGGATGGAGGAGATGAACAGCAAAATGTTAATGGCTATTTTCATTTTTATCCTTGAAGTTTTTGAAGTTTTGTAATCAAGCCCCTTGGTAAATTGTAATTGGAACCCGGTATTTTAGCTCCATTTACAAAATGATCCTTGAATTTTAATTTCTTGCAAATTTAACCAAAACCAGCCCTATACTTTGATAGTTTTTCAATTAAGTCCATGGATAAATTAATTCCAAGCTCAATTAAGTCTAAAAACTTGTCAATTCTCCAATTAAATCCTTGATTGATTAATTAAATTAATTCTAAACTCAATTAAGCCTTAAAACTTATCAATTCTCCAATTAAACCCTTAATTGGATTAATTAAATTAATTCCAAGCTCAATTAAGTCTCAAAACTTATCAATTCTCCAATTAAGCCCTTGATTTGATTAATTAAACTCGTCAAGAATTTAATTAAATCTTTAAACTTCCAATCATGTTGCTCTTAACCCTTTAAACTTCCAAGAATTTAATTAGAGAATATTTTTCATATAAATTTGGTGTTCTTGTGTTGTCAATCATTATGTATTTAGCATGATTATTTGCACGTGAGATATATTTTACACACAGAGTGACTGAGTGAGGTTAAAATTCCAACAAAACACCGTCAGAAAAAAAAAAAAGGAATTAAAATCATTGTATACAAAAAAAAACTAATAGGCATTAATGAAACACTTTGAACATTGGTTCCTGTTTTTATTTTATTTTATTTTAAAAAAATTAATACAGTAATTTAAAATTTTTGACAGACTAATACTATTTGAAAAAAATTTGATGAAATAACAAATTTTTATTTTATTACACTTTGAAAACATAATATTTACTAAATATCATTATTTTCAAACACAATAAAATAATTATCACATTTTAAAAAAATCATAATTAAACATGTAGTTTTTTAAACAATAACTTAATATTACGTTTTAAAAATAATAATTAAACATGTCATGGAAAATAATTCCAAAATATACCTTGTCATCATCGTTGATTGTATACCCTAAAAATAAAATAAAAAAAGTTGGTTGTAGGCGCCGTGACCTTTTCTCCTTCTTAAAGCTTTGAATCCACGTTTTGAAAAGGCTGAAAATATGTTGAGAGAAGATTAATTTGTTGCTGAAAATATAAAGGTTGCCATTTGAGAGAGAGAAGGAAGCTTTGGAATTGAAAATTAGCAAGTTTCCAAGGAAAGTGCTTGAAGAGAGAAGCTGAAGGAGGCTGCGATGATGAAACTTGGAAGGCATCCAAAAGTAGGAGCCAGGAAAAAGTAATTCATATAACTATAAACAAACAACAATCCTCGTCGCTTTCTCTTTCTCTCATCTGATTCATAAGCACAGCCTCTCTCTCATCTGTATGCATGGTTTGCTTGTTTGAGAGGACATGTTTACGAAGAATAGAAGACAAATACATCAATTGAATTGATGTCACATTGTGACATTAATTAATTATGGTGATTTAGAAATGTGATATAATTATATATTATATTTTTTACATCCACATATAAATTAACTATTAAAAAGCAACATTAATATTTAAATTTTATAATTCAAAAACAATATTAATTCACATCAAATTTCATAATAAGACCAAATTTTTACACCTCAAATAAATTTATTGTAACCCAATCATTCCAGCCCAATCATGAGGTATTGATTCCAACATTATTTATAGATTCATCATTGGTTATCACATATGGACCCAACACTTTAAAAGTTTGTTTTTATGATTAAAAAATACTTTTGAAAAATTTTGAATTTTTTTCTTTTTAAAATTTTTTTGATCATTTTGATATGTTAATGTTAAAAATTATTTTAAAAAAAAAATATTATTTTAATATATTTTCAAGTAAAAAAAACACATTCTCAAACACTACCTGAGTATTGCAACACAAACATTCATAATAGATTTATAACACATCAAAATCACTCAAAAACAATAAATATTTGTTTTGAGTTTGAAAATGACCCTTGGGATCGACTAAGAAGTTGTTAAAATCAACTAAGAAGATGCTAGAATCAGGACTGATATGTCAAAATCAGTATGAAACAGTGGCGGCGCTTCGACCTCGCGCTGCCAAGACTAACAGGGCATGGAGTCCACTTGTTATCGTTGTTAAGAAGTGTTTTGGGATGAGTAAGAAGCACCACCCTCTCCTCTTCTATTCCTTGTCAGTAATGAGATGTACCTAGAAATCTAGCCTAAAAAATATTTAGTTTCTTTATTTCTTTCTCCTTTTCTCTCTCTCAATTTTCTCTATTTTTTTGTTGCTACTACATCGACCATGTAAGGAAAAGTGGTTGGTTGTCACTAGATTGTGGATAATGATTAATCATGACTATGGATAGAAAAGTGCTACCGACTTTGATTTTAAAGGCTACGGCATGATTAGATAACTTTAGGGTTACCACACATCTGTATGGACCCCAACACTTTAAAAGTTTGTTTTTATGATTAAAAAATACTTTTGAAAATTTTTGAATTTTCTTTTTTAAAAGTTTTTTGATCATTTTGATGTGTTAATGTTAAAAATAATTTATTAAAAAAATATTATTTTAATATATTTTTAAGCAAAAAAAAACACAATCTCAAACACTACCTGAGTATTGCAACACAAACATTCATAGTAGATTCATAACATATCAAAATCACTCAAAAACAATAAATATTTGTTTTGAGTTTGAAAATGACCATGGGGATCGACTAAGAAGCTGCTAGAATCAAGACTGGTATGCCAAAATCAGTATGAAATAGTGGCGGCGCTTGGACATAGCGCTGCCAAGACTAGTGGAGCATGGAGTCCACTTGTTGTCGTTGTTAAGAAGCGTTTTGGGATGAGTAAGAAGCATCACCCTCTCCTCTTCTATTCTATGTCAGTGATGAGACGTACCTAGAAATCTAGCCTAAAAAAGATTTAGTTTCTTTATTTTTTTCTCCTTTTCTCTCTCTCAATTTCTCTTTTTTTTTTGTTACTACTACATCGACCATGTAGGTAAAAGTGGTTGGTTGTAACTATATTATAGATAATGGTTTATCATGACTATGAAAAGAAAGGGGCTAACGACTTTGATTTTAGAGGCTACGACATGATTAGCTAGTCTTTTTTATGTTCAGGAAGAAAAAGCTAGTGACACGAGAGATAGTAGTGGGTGGTGGTGCTTGAATGTGTGATCATGGCTAACGGCTTAGTTAATGGCAGTGATGATGGGTTGTCATTGGTAAGAGCAACGGGACAAAGCAGAGCTATATAATGAAGTTTGTGTGGGTGTTGTGTTGGGTTCTCAATATCATACTCGCAATGGAAATAATAAAAAAAAATTATTTGGGAGTCCTTAGGATCTCGTTAGACAGATCTAGAGTTGTTTAGGGATTTATTACCTGAAGATCTAATCTTCCTGCTTTGAATAATTCTTTAAAAGTTAAGTTGTCGCAAACCACAAGGCGTCCAATTATCTGGCCTCCAATGGTAATCCACATGAACCACCAGTAAGAAATCTCCTAAATCTGTATTTAAGAGAGAGAGATTGTTATGCTTGGAGTGTTATTTTTATTTTGTGACTTATATAGTTTTTCTATCTAACAGAGAACCTCTTAAAAAATAAGAGGCGTGGTTTTATATTTATAGAGAATCCTAAAAACACTATAAATGACAAAAATATCTATTTACCACTTAAATAATTGTAGACACAATTTTGAGCACCTGAAATTAAATAAACACACGTGTACAAATATATGATTTTATTAAATATATGAATGGGTACAATCTCCATGTAATATATTCTTTCAAAAGAATATGGCAATCCTCTGATTCTTCCCTTGGATTTGATGTATTGTTACTTGATTTATTTGAGAAATCAAAAATAGATTTGTGCTTTGCAAGAACGCGAATTTGAGCGTGTATTGCGAATCGAGATATGGTGATTTGATTCTTTGAAGAGTACCTTTGATTTGTCTTTAAAGTGTTGTTGAAGAACTCTAATGGGGTGTTTAGACTTGATCCAATAGAGCTTTATTCTTTGTAGACTTCAAGCGTAGATAAAGGAGGCTTGAGAACTCTTGAGAGAGCTTCCTTGCTTAAAGAGCTTGTCTTGAAGAAATTTGATTGGAAGAAAATTTGAATGGTAGAAAATTTTATTTTATTTTACTCGAGATATTTCAATTTTATTTTATTCTTTCTTTTAAAAAATAAAATAACACATGATGAAATTTGATTGGTAGAAAATTTGTGTTTCTACAATAATATCCATATATTATTTAAGGATAATTTTAGAAATTTAATCAATCAATTTCTTACTTGATTATTCTAGGATTAGAATTATAATCCTTGAATTAAATACATTCTAGTGCTTAATTTCTAAAATTATTTTCAATAAAGTTAAACTTAATTAATTATCTCAGTTTAATTTATGACTAATGGTTTTTAATGTGTGTGACCCATTATATTCATAATATGTTGGCTTAAATGTAAATTATAATTCTAAATAAATTAATTAAATAAATCAAATAATTTAATTTATTATCAATTCAATAATTGATTAATTTATATTTAAAGATCAAGTGCACCGTTTAGCAGCGTGTCATGATCCCTCAAAAATTAGAAAAATCATAAGTGATTTGACTTAACCTTTCAGTAATCAGTTTCTTAGTATAATTATTATTTCTTCATCAATAATGTTCGGATTTAGACCTTTTAGCATGGAGGGTGTCTGCCATGTCAAATTTTATTTGTTCGCAATATTATAGTCATTGATCATTTGAATAAAATTTGAAATTCTTTTCAAATCTCATTCCACCTTATGCAAGGATTTAACAATCAATACTATTTAAGAACATGTGGAACATTTTTTCCAATTCACCTAAGGTGATGAATCCTCTCTTGATCACTCAAATACATTTATATAGTTTATATTGTATTCAATGTTTGCCCAATTGTTACCTTTACCAAGATATCATTTAACAAGATCAAAACATAACACTTCCTATATAAGATAACTTAGTGATCTTAAGTCTAAAAATCACTTACACAACTGTCATGTAAGTCTTTTCATAGACATAAGTGATATCTCTATAAGAAAATTTCATACTAACAAGCACCTACATATTAGTTCTAGGTATCTCTTACACCTCAGCTTATGAGAACAATTGTTTCCTTTCATAAATAAAAGAATATAATATGTATCAATCTTTATGACTCTTGTTATGACCCAATTTTTGAATAAATAATAAAAAATGAATGATTAAAAATATATTTGAGAATGGGGTTAAGACAACACAAATTCAAAGTTCAGGGATGAAATTATCAAATTTGAGAGTAAATTGATCAGAAATTAAAGAATTAATAAGTTTGAGAATTTAATTAAAATTTAGATTAGATTAATTAATGAAATCAAGAGCTTAATTGAAGAATTAATAAGTTTTCGGACTTAATTAAACTTTGATTTAATTAATTAAAAAAATTCAGGGATTTAATTGAAATTAATCCAGGGGCAAAATTAAAAATTTATTGATTAAGGGACCCAATTGATACATTTCAAAACGTCAGGGACCAAACTATAATTTGTCATTTTCCATGCCAAAGGACGCCGTTTTGGATCCTACTGTTCATCATCTGTTTGCCGAAGAGCGGTTCAACAAGGGAAAATCCAGCAGATCACGGCCACTATACCCACGATGCCGTTTCTGAAGCCCACAATCTCTCGCCTCCACGATGCCCGCCGTTTCTGGAGGCAGGGACACAAGACCTTCTCTGGCTTTATAAAAGCTAGAGAAATGCCTATGGGGAAAAAAACAAACGAAAGGAACGGACGGAGGGAGAGTAGAGAGAGTCAAGAGCACAGAGGAGGAGGAAGAACTAAAAAAAAACAGAGAAGAGGGAAACAAAGGGTGAGACCGTTATACTTCGTCAACAGTAGCAGCTCCAGAGCTCCATCTTTAGCAGCCACTGCACCGGGAACAGGGCACTGCAAGAGAGAAATACAGGGAGACCGAGGAAGAGTGGACCGAAACAGAGAAAAAAAAAGCGAGCAGGAGAACAGACAAGAGGGGACGGAGAAGGAAAGGAGAAAAGAACAAAGGGGAGGAGAAACAGAGAACAGAGAGTATACTGAGAGAACCCAAGGGGGAAGGAACAAAAAGAAAAAGAAAAACAGAGACGGACAGACACACCAAACAGAGAAAAAGAGAACACACAGAAGCAGGGAATATCGGGTAGTCGTTCCTTTGCGCTCGTTCATCTCCAGAGCAATCTCCGGCTAGGTAAGCTTTCCTCTTCCTTTTCATTCTTTTTCAATCTTCAGTGTATTTAGCACTGTGCGAAGTAATTAATTACCTTCGCACTGTGCCATGCACGCGTGAACAAGTTCACGCGTGATTTGCCAAGCCGGTTACTAGCCTGGTTCAATGACCGTGCCAGGCTAGCTAGTTCTAGCACAGTATATATAGGCTGAATTGAACCCAGTTTAAAAAAATTAAAAATTAAAAAAATATAAGCATGCAAAAAAAATAAATTTATTTTATTTATTTATTAACTGATTTCAGAGTTAGAAATAAAAATACTGATTTAAAATTTATTTTATTTTATAGTTACGTAATATTTATTAATATCAGAGTTGGAAGTATCCAGACAAAACCAGCAATGCAGTCTGTCTCAGGCAGGATGTTTAAGAGGTGATAATATTTTTCCTTTTACATAATCAGTCTCATACCATAGAATCTCTGTTGACCAGTCAGGGTTCTTATTGACTATAATACTAGGTGGCGACTCTTTAAAAAAGATCATTCCCTATCAAAGAACAAGATGCCAAGAAATTTGTTCTTTCCATTGATTTTAATACAATATTTTGAAGGTCATTGTGATGTTGGGCGCGACAACTCTAATAAATATCTAGTATTTAAAAGAGTATCGACCAAGAAAATTTTAGAAACAATGCTATGATACAATAAGAATCTCATAATTATAACCACTCTATAATTTTTTTTGCAAAGTATTTTTGTTCCTTAAACTTTATTTTCACTCTATATTTATAAATTAAATATTAGATTTATTAATCTTATATTATATAAAAATTAAAAATATATTAAATCTTTATTAATAATAATTATATATTTATATAAATATAATAATTAATTAATTATAATCTATATTAAACTAGTATGTTGTTGGTGAAGAGTTTTTGGGTAGTTGGGTTTTGACGACTAGGATGGCATTGGTGGAAGAGTTGGCGGCAGTCACGGGAAATAATAGGGGTGTTGGCAGCTAAGGTTTTCAAGCGGGAGAGAGGAGGAAGAAGATAGCATGTTATTTTTTAATTTTCTTTTCTTTTCTCTTTTTTGCATCTTTTTTTCTTTTTTTACTTTATCTTTATCTCCTTGTTTCTCTCTATCACTTAAAATTTTCTAAATCTTCTCTCTTAATTTTGTTTTTGCTCTCACTTTTTTCTCTTTACCATTTTTTCTCTTTTGTTTTTCTTTTTTTCCCCTAAAAATCTCCATTTTTTCTTAAAATTTCTTTTCTCTCTACAATTTTCCCTCGCATTCATTTTTTCTTGCTCCTTCAATGACGACTAGGGTTTTTTTTAGCACTCCTCCCTTCTCTACCATTCATAATTTTTTATGCTGCCATTTCTGAAAGTATTTGTTTTCTTGATTTCTTATTCTTTCTTATCCTATTTTTTTTTGGCTCTTCAATTCTTGCTTGATTATCTTTCCACCCACTACATATTTTTATTTATTTATTTTTCTCTTTGATTTTATTCTCTCTCTTTTTTTCAATTTTTAGTTTTCAAAAATTCATCAAAATAAGAACTATAAGCAAAAAAGTTAAAAATTATAAAATTACTGGAAATTGGTTGAATTCAGTTGATAATACATTTTTTTATAAGTCTTTATATTTTTTTCTCATTTTAAAAAAATATGTTTGAAAATAAGAGGTCAATTATGACATCGGTCTCTTGACAAGGTCCTGTATTTGGCAAGCTGACTTAAGTGGACTCAAGTCGGGTTTTTTTGTTATGTTTTTATTATTTTTTTAAAATTTTATCATTCAATATTTTATTTTCTATAAATTAATTTTTTTATTTTTTTATTTTGATTCTTGTGGGCTTATCACATTTTCATTTAATTTTTTCTTTGTTATTATAAAGATTTTTAAAAAATATTGGGAGAATATCTTTCTATAATTTATCAAGCATTCATTTTTTTGAATTGATCATTTTATATATATATCCTATTATATTTTTTTAATTATATTATTAAATTAACTATATTTATTGAACCAAAAGGAGCTAATGGCCTAACTCGGGATTTTTTTTTTTAATGTTTAAAAAAGAATGGCTCGGCCAGCGGTCGACCACGACACCAATCTAGTTCAATTACTATATCAATTTATTGGAATAGCTTGTTTTATGAAAAATGCTATAATTGAGCCTTTTATCATACGAATTAGAATATTTTAAACTGTTGGCTAATTAGATGTTGACACATGTCCTAGTCTCTATAAAGATCGACTGAAAATGGTGTAGTTTAAATGTTAGAGAGACAATTTTACTCTTTTGTTCATGTAAATAGATTGATGTGACCATATTGATATGGTATGAATTTAATTAAAGAAAACAATATAACAAGGAGGTTTTAATGATGGGCTTTAATAGGTAATAATGCACTAATACTCAATCCAACCCAAATGGACCCACCAAAGTCCGACCCATTGTAACCGGATCGCTTACTCCCAGTACTACATAAGATAAGCAGGAGTCTTGTATATTATGAATTAAATTCTGCATGATTTTACTTAGAAAAGAAATCTACTTGTGCATGTCATGGATGCAATATATGTTCAAAAATGCGTTCAAAATTCACAATTTCTAGTAAGGGCTACTTCTTTGAAGGGGGGGGGGGGGGGGGGGGGGGGGGGGATCGTGTTTGATACAAGAGATAGTACTAATTTCTGAAGACACGTGAGAAGCACAATACAAAAAAGGCCAATTTCTTCTGTAGGGATTGCCGAGGAGAAGAAGAAACTGAAATTTCCAGCCCGTCTAGCTTATATACAAAAATACTATTAATAAATCCAAGTTATTTTAATTCATCTAAAATTTTAACTTATAATAAAGTAATATGTCAGAAAACTAATTACAAAATTTCATTAACTTAAAAGTTATACTCAAAAGAGTAAAACTAATTGGTAAGTTATTTTACATCAAAATCCAAGTTTTTCTTGTGTCATTCTTGCATAAACCATACCAGTTATTCCATTAAATTTTCAAGATTATTTTTTTATTTCAAAATGTATTTACTTTACCTCTTTATTATTTAGTTCATTTGCGTATTTATTACCGTTTCACACTAACATTATCAATTTTTAACCGGGGTTTACACCAATACTTTTTAATGTCATTTTTTTTTATGAATTGATCACATATTTAAAACCATTTTAAATTTTTATTTACTTATTTACTTTTTATTTTATCTTCAAATTTTCATCATAATTTATCATTTTAAATTAAAAACTACCTTATTTATAACTGATTCAGGCACGTCAAGGAGTATGGCCATCTGGTTGGTACTTGGTAGGTCAAACGCGTGGCTAGCTAACTCTCAAAGTATATTGTGAGCTTGAAAACTTGCTTTAATAACATTGACACTCTTTAATCTCGTTACTAACATGTCCTTCTACGATTGAGTCTTAAATCGTTTAATTAAGATGTTGCGTTTTGGTTTAAATATTTTGTGGCTTGAAGTTCTTGACAGGTTGCGATACATCCACTCACACTCTAGCCTTTGTATATTATTGTTTACAAACAGATAAAAAAACAATAATCGTTGATACTTAAAACAATAATATTAATTAAATTTAAAGTGTGTCCTAAATAATTAATTAGGATAACTCGAAACCAGTTGATTGGATTACTGGGAATCACGATAGGCAAAAGAAAATAATTGATTGCAAGAGTTTTACTTCACATGAATGAACAGATGGAACACGGTTAAAATTATATTTTTAAAAATTTTAATTTTTTTTTTTTAAAAATAAGTACCATTACATTTTCAAATACTCTTTAAAATGTTTAATTTTACTTAGATTGACTTTAAATTCTTCTTTCTCACAAATCATATTGCTATTAAGTCTAAAAAATTATCGGTAACTATAGTAATACTTTTTGCACTAATTTACTGATTTGCATAGCTTTACTGATAATTCATAATTGAATTAGTTAATATTAGAAATATTGGGGATAATTAGGGATTTCCTTTTAATTTCCGGTCATTAATTAATTGTTGGGTCTGGTTTTGATAAGCATGCCCTAAATAAAGCCGTTCATTAAATTATTAGAGAGGAATATATATATAAGCGAACCATCCCCGTAAAAGATGATCTAAAGATATATAATAATAGCGTCTAAAATTACAATTGTCAGAAAATTAATTCCATGTTGAGTAAAGTTAAGAAGAATATTCACATTAGATTTTATTTTATTTTCTCCCTTCTAAACAATAAAATCCAAAAAAGGGAGACTCTTTGTCAAGGAAAAAGAGAGAAAAAGAGAGCCGTAGATCGAAGACAATGTAGGTACGTAAGAATGGCCAGGAAAAGGACAATAAAATACTCACTCTATGATGCGCGAAGGACCGGGAGAGAAGACTGGTAGAGAAGCATTCATGAAGGTTAGGCAGACATAATAATAGACTAACACAAAGATGAGAAAACCATTTGTAACAACACCACCAAAAAAATCCCAAACAGCCAATAGTGAAAGAAAGGCAATGCCAAACTAAAAAAAAAACCTGGTTTTGTTGTTTATCAAGAGAAATTCAAACTGATCTAGAAAGAAAAAGGTCAGATATCCCTTCTCTTAATCTCTATGTGAATGCTAACTGATATTGCAAGAGAAGTAGAGCTGCAAATAAGAAAGAGAGAGACAGGAAGATGTCGGCATCTCCACTTGGGTTTTTATTTTGCATGGTGAACCAATTATAAAAGGAGAATAGAGATAACATAAAGTCATCCCATTTGAGTGGTTTTGCTGCTTGGAGGGATATTTTGCTGGGAGGAGATATTTCGAAATGGTTTGGTACCGGGAGAAGCTAATTCTAGAGGATTTGGTGTTTGTAGGAGGGTTGGTGTTGGTGCAATTTGTGTATGCAGGGAACTCAATTTTGTTGAGCTATCTCATGTCACTTGGCCTTGAACCTCTAACTATTGTTATCTTCTCTACTTTTGCCACCTTCCTTATAATCTCCCCCCTTGCCGTCTATTTTGAAAGGTCTCTCTCCCTCTCTGAGTATCTCTCTATCATCTGTCTTTTTTTATAAACATGCGTGTATCTGGGAAGTTGATGGTTGATGTTCATGTTGCAGGAGCAAATTGCCAAAGGAATTCAGTTTGAAGTTGCTGATTCGGCTGGTTTTAATTTCTTTTGGAGGGTAAGGCAATGATTAGGATATCCAATAAGTTTTTGAGATTTCATGTCATCAATTGCAATATTTGCAAGCAGTACTGAATGTTAAAGTTAGAGAGCTATATATACTGCCTGCAAAACTCAATCTTTTAGCCCTCTGTTCTGTTCATTTATTCGTTCAAAAATGTTCTCTTAATTGGTAAGCCTTTGTTGTCAATAATTAACAATATATATATATATATATATATATATATATATATATATATATATATATATATATATATATATATATATATTATTTGAACAAAACACGTTGTATGCCCACATCAGAAAATTTGTCGACATGAATATCCACGTGCGAGTCACTCACTACAACATCCACTCATGAGTCACTTACTATCACTTTCGGATGATGATGAGAGATATTGATCTTTCAAGAGCTATGGGTGTCTGAATCCTAACATGTTTTGTTCTTTTATATATATATTATACATCTCCATTGTCATTTCATCCATGGATTTATCTATTGTTTGTAGATATTGTTACTTTTTTTCTGTGACTTTGACCAAAAAGCCTGGACACTGGACAGTGATTCATGGAGCATGCACTCAAATGGTTCTCTTTCTTTATTTCATTTTCAGGGTTACTTTGTTTCAGTCCTTATTCCTTAAGGGGATAAAGCTAACTTCACCAGCAATGGCAACAGCCATGCCGAACCTTGCTCCAGGGATTATTTTCATTATTGCTTGGACATTGAGGTATCCCTTCCAAATCCCTTTTGTAACATTTCAATTTAGAAATTTTCTTTCTTGCCAAACATAATTAATTACCTAAAGAATTTAGTCTCGCTCCAGTCTAATTGAGTAATAACAATCATTTTGTTTGTGGACTGGAAAAATTCAAATGGGCTTTCATATTCCATCTCTTAAAAAAGAAAAAAGGGCTTCATAATTAAATGCACGGAGAAATCAGAAAACAAACATGGTCAATGAGTTATTATTGCTCGAGTAGCACATTGCTCTTAGCAATTTGATCTGCAGCTCTCGAATTTGAGCCTTTGTGTAGAACCGGTCAGGGTTAAAAAGAAAAGGAGAAAAAAATAAGTATATTAGCTAAGCATTTGGTAACCCTTCCTCTCAATACGTTTTATTCTATAGTCCAGTGATTGATATATAATTTGGCTGCCCAAGTGCAGGTTAGAGAGAGTTAAGCTAAGTTGCATATACAGCAAAGTCAAGATTGGAGGCACATTATTATGTGTTGTAGGTGCCCTCATAATGAGTTTAATGAGCAGCACTGGAACAGCTAAAAAGTTCTCAAGTAATCCTCCCCCATCAGATATGTTCGACGTTCATAAGATTATCGGTTGCTTGTATCTCATGGCAGCAGTTTTTGTTCTATCAAGCAATGTTGTATTGCAGGTGATGTGTTAGATCAATATAATGTAGGAATTAATTGCGTAAATACTTTTCTCTGCGTTATTTTAATTTCCCACATTGATTTTTGCAATGTGTTACAGGCTACTACTTTGGTTGATTTTCCTGCTCCTATGTCCCTGTGTGCCATAACATCATTGATCGGTGTGGTTATAACTGCAACTGTGCAGTTGATTCAAAACCACAAATTAGACTTTGGCTGGCCTGTTGTGAGACTTGGGGACCTCATTTGCTATTCTGTACTGGTAATTTCACATCGTTCTCCCTCTTTCAACATTGATTGCATGTATAGATTTTTTGCTCATTTTTCTCATAAGAATACAAGAACGGCAATTTCCGTTCTAGTGATTAGAGCCACTTTCTTCTACTCTATGCGCGCTACCTTGGAACCATTAATTAATAAGAAAATGTACGTTGTGTCTTGAAAACATCCTGAAGTTTATCAATCTTTTTTACGAACCTGCAATGATTTGGATGCACAGGGAGGTGCTATTGGTGGAGTATGTGTGAGCTTCAATGGATGGGCAATGAAGAAGAGGGGTCCAGTTCTTGTGGCCGTGTTTAGCCCCATTGCAACAGTTATCTCAGTTGTTTTTTCTGTTATTGCCTTTGGCGACAGGATTAACCTAGGAAGGTATTGCTAGCCAGAATCAGTCGCTAATTATGACAAGAGCACCCAATATATACTGCGTTCACCGTATTCTTTTTCAGTGTCCTTACTGTCTGCGTTCTCTTTTGCAGCCTCGCGGGTATGTTCCTCATGTTCAGTGGTCTATACTTCGTGCTATGGGCTAAAAGCAAAGAAGGTTTCCCTTCTGATGATCACCTGGAAAGTGAGTTTGATCCACAGAAGCCTCTCTTGGCATAATAATCAGTGTCAGTACTCAGATATAGAATATTGCCCTAATTTGTTTCAGCAGCAGCCGTTATGTAAGAGGGTATATATATGGGGACAATGGAAACGCTAGCTTAATCATAGTTGCTTGTACTTTACTAGAATAACTTTCAAACTTGTAAATATTGCTCTAAGATACTGAAAAAGGAATAACTAGTGGCATGAACACAGGTATATATAAGAAAGAATAAAATCCATAAAACTTGCGTTGTTCTAGATGTTGGGCACCACTTTATTATTTCATGCTTTAATTGATCTAGGAAACAAATAAAATTGTTAAGTTTAGAAGAAATCTTCATAAGAAAACTTGTTTGATCTCTTAAGCAACTACTCTGCGCACCAGGAGTATGATTCTCTCCCCTTGTCTGAGCTCCGGAAGTTGTAATCTTAACGGCCAAGTTGCCCCATTGAGGACTCTGTAAGTATGGCTTCTCCTCCTTCATAGGCTTAGCAATGGATGGCCTATCTCAAAGATCGATAACGCGTAGAAAACTTTGTGCAATGAGTGTAGGTTTGTTGTTTTTTAAAATATTTTTTATTTAAAAATATATTAAAATAATAATTTTTTTATTTTTAAAAAATTATTTTTTATATCATGGCATCAAAATAATTTTAAAAAATAAAAATATATATTAATTTTTTTAAAAAATAATTTTTTTCAAAAATATTTTTGAAATATAAAAAAAAATCGTACTAAGTCATTATCCTAAACGGGATGGAATATATATTAAGGTTGTAAACTATGCTTGATTAGGCAAGAATGGTGTTTGGTGACTAGCTTTCTCATAAAACAATAATGATATAGCACTTGATTTTGAAGTCTTGTTTGGCCTCTTGCATTGCTTGAATTGCCGAATTTAGTCCGCAGTCTTACCACGTGGAAAATTAACGTTTATTAATTTAATTTCAAGGCATGGGGCCATCACCGGGATTCATCGATTACTTTCCATAATAACTTGCCATTGGGGTGTTTACTTTTGGATAAATTACAATAAAATAAGATTATAGAGAGTTTAAGGTTTTGATTAAAAAGAGTCTCCATTTAAACAATATATATATATATATATATAGTATAATAAAACGTTTTTTAAATCCAAAATCTTAATTTCAAATATAGGTAAATTAAGACATAGAAATTTAAAGAAAGCATATATATGACAATAATAATTCACTACTGATTGGATCAATTTTGTTTTGATTTTCTCTTGTAATATTCTTTCTGATCTGATTCTTAAATATTTTTCTTAATTTAGCTTTTTTTTTCTAAACAATAATTAAGAGCATTCTGGTATAAAAGTGAGTTTGTCAAGTCTTCACATTTTTAGATTGTGTTTTTAATTTCACAGTATGATTATTATGATTTATCCTTTATTTTTTTTAATTTCTGTTTCTATTTTTTGTAAACATACATAAACTGTATATCTTGAAAAAACAAAAATTCTCCTTTTATTTTTTTATCTATAAAGAGGGGAAAATGAAAGCACGTACGGGCAGCTCATATAGCTAGGGTTTTTTTAATTCCCGTGCTAATACTTCTAAACGAAGAAAAAAAAAGATAATAGTATATTAATTGTTAATTTAATCTGTTTTTAAAATTATTTTTTTAGATAATTTTTATGGTTTTAATGTAATGACATTAAAATATAAAAATTATATTTTGAATACATTATTAATTAAAAAATATTATGTGCAAACACAAAAAAAAAAAATCAAGTTATTAGAAAAGGCCCAAATCAAAATAATAAAAATGAAGATTCTATGCTTGTTTGCTTCTGCCGGCCCCCATCAATTCCCCTTTCAACCTTGGTGTGATTTCAGATTTTATTTTTATTTTTATTTTTATTTTTATTTTTTAATTCATTTGCCTTTGCCATTCTTGTATACCTTTCTCACCATGAAAATTGTTGCTCTCTTTTAACACACACTAAAAGGTACATGGGCAGTTTGTTGCATGAATTTGATAAGATAGAGGAAACTGGCCGTTTCTTTTGACTCCTGTTCTTGTGTTGTTCTTGGGATCAAATTGTTAAGGGAGCAAGAACTATCACTTCATGTGTAAAGGGATGCAGCACAACTAATTAAGTTTTAATTTTAGTTTTTAGAAATTTTTGGATCGAGTCATATAAATTTTAAGATCATTAAAGGCTTGCATGATTATTAATTTTAGAACTCATAAATTTAATCGAGAAACTAATCGAGCATCAATTTTATAAAAAAAAAAAAAGAAAACTCAATCAATTTCAGTTCCAAACATTGAAGGGAGATGACCAATTCAACAAAAGAGGGCTACGGGCCTCTTTTTTTTTTTTTTTTTCTTTGTTTTTCTTATGCACACATCCCATAAAATCTTGAGATATTTTGGCTTTAAACATCAGTCAAATTTTGTAAAAGAAACTTCCCAAGTCGAAATGGTTCCTCATAAAAACATTCTGTAGCTACTCTTATAATTTGTTAATTGGTAAAGCTCCTTTTCTATTGATCTATATCCTTCTAGACTTTTATTTTCCTTATAATGGACATGAGTGCAGAATTTTAAAGGAAGACTTTTCAATATCATGGGATGTTTACGTGTTCAGATATAGAGAATAATTTTATTTCTTACAAAATTACTAGTTTATTAGTTTGTGTTATGCTTAGCTGAGATTAAAAATAAATAAATATGGAAAAAAGTATTTAGGTTATAGAGAATTATTTTGTATTATTATTAAACTTAACCTAGCAGGTTAATTTTGAAACTTTTCGATCTGATTTCTTATCTAACTTGTGTTTAAAATAAATCAGTGTAAGAGTTGTCTTGACATGTCCCATTAAACTTAATGGGTCTAAAAGCAATTCAGATAATTGATAAAAAGCATGGTTTGACTATAAAAAATATTTAAGATGATGTCTTTTTTTATTATTTTGAGATAGCGCTATATTATATTAATCTAGACTTCACAACTTAACAATCCAAACCCACGATCAAAATCATAGGCTCCATTAGGTTTAAAAACTTTTTAAAACTATTTTCTATTTAATGATATGATAAAAAAGATAAACACTTATAAAATTGAACATCAATGAAGTATCAATATGTTTGTTAGAAACTACGCTAATCTTATTAAAAAAAACTGAAACAATTTATGAATATCAATTTATGATTAATCAAACACTGAAAGAAGAAATTAAAAAAAAAAAGACAGAAAGATTCAATCGAAAGAAAAAATATTGAGAGATGAATTTTTTTAAAAAAACATCCAACTCAATGAGTCAACCTTGAAACCTCTCAACCTAATTTTTTCTATCTAGTTTGGGTTTAAAATTAATCAATGTACAAGTTGTTTCAACATGATCTTGTCAACTTAATTGGTCCAAAAACTACTCGGAAGACTAGTATAAAACGTAATTTGACTTTAAACAAATTCATAATGATATATTTTTTAATATTAAAACGGTAACATATTAAATTGACTTAGACTTCATTGTTTAATCCATTAGACTCATGACCCATATTATGGACTTCTTTGGGTTTCATAATTTTGGTTTTTTTAACTAATTTTTACTTAATAATAATAAAAATAAATACTTATAAAATTAAACAAGTTTATTTAATATTACTGTAACCTAGTAAAAAAACGTATTTTATACTCCGACTCATAGTGATCATGTACTAAACTTTACAGTATGGACCTATATTTAGATGTGATAGGTGATATAATATTTTATACTTTGTATGTACGTAGTCATCCTCTCTATACAATTTTTATGCTAAAATGAAAGTTAAAGAGTATATATAAATATTATGTTAGTTAATAATAGGTTTTTTAACAACACTTTTGTGATTTATTTACCTGTTTGATGCAACTTGGAAAGAAGCATCTCGTTAATTAGAGGAAAAGAAGTAGTGGACATTGCACTGATGCAATGTCAAGATCATGAAACATGATGAAGCATGGAATGAAATAGTCAGTAATTTACTATTAATACTTGGCATATATCGTGAATAAAAAAATATAAAGTTCTAAAGCAAGCTATGAGATTATAATATAAAATTATATATAGAGAAATAGAGAGAAAATTAATTAACTCTAATGTTTTTTAAAAAGTTTATAATTTAATAATCTGATATAATCTTTTATAAATAAAATAATAGTCTACAAAGCTGTTTAAATATAATAAAAATATCTTATTTAGTAAAATCATAATCTAAACAATAAAAATAATTCAAAGACAACAAAGAAAATACATAAAATCTTCAACAGTAACATATAATCTTATTTGAAGGTTTTACCGACTTCTAATTTTAAACTTACAAAAAGAAAACAGAAACTTTTAAAAAAATTTATCAGAATTTAATTTAGTGGACAAATAAAAAAACTTATCAGGCTGGTGTTTGACGTGTACAATTTTCTTATTTATCTACAACTTTTGCTATGCACCACGTGTCAATTTGTACATGTACATATATATATCCACTGAAAATACATTGTTAAAAGGGCCATCTTAAAGCAATTGTTGCTGCTGGGCAAATCAAAGTCCAAACTTCAGTAGTATATCTTAATTAGTCATATTCTATATTTATTTTTAAAAAATTATCAATTTAAATATTATGAATCTCAAGATCAGAAAAACTTACATAATTATTAAATTTAATATCTATAAAATTAATCAAAATAAGCGTAAATTAACCCGAATACCCGCGTTAATAAAAAAAAAACCCAAACCTAATTTGAGATCCAAAGTAAAGAAAGAAGAGAGCATTGTTAATTTGGATGGTGCGGATGATCATAGTAAGAGGCTCTTGGTGGCTGGTCCTGGCTAGGGATGATCATATAATTAAAACTCAATAGATACAAACATGAATCGATAATTGTTAATTTGGTATATTAAAACTCAATAAATACCAACATGAACCCATAATTGTTAATTTTACTTAATGAATAATATATATAGTAATATTGTCAAACCCAATTCAAATCTAATTGAATATATTTTATTTTTTATTGAATAATAAATAATTGTGAATATATATATATATTCAAAACCTAATTAATTAATTAATAAATAGTAGATAGAATATATATATAAAAAAAAACAATACCCGTGAGCGTCCTTCCTCATCTCTAGCAGTAGGAAACCTTAACCATTCTTTGAGATAAGAGTAGGACCCATGAAAGAGAATTGCGATCCAACATGTGAAACAAACCAGGTGTTGGTTTCCAATTGATGGAGCGTCACGTATGCAAAAAGTCTTTTTTAAGCTGCCTAGTAATTAATATAACATTGCCATTCACCTACGATTGCACGTCTTCGGTAGACTGCCTCCGAGCACCTAGCAAGCCCGGTAGTCCGGTACCTTCTTTCTTTCTTTCTTTTTTCCGATGAATTGACCAAACACCTTGCTGTGTCATGAGCCCAACATTAACACATGTACACCATTGTCTTCATTATTCAAATCAATAAATACCATGCATTTTATATATATATATATATATATATATATATATATATATATATATATATATATATATATATGTTGTAAGATTTCTAGGGATTTAATAATTCAATAATTATTAAATCCAGCTTTTAAGGACTATATCTATCTAGTGATATTTTACTCCAGCTTCAACACTATTCAAAATTCTTGTTTTATAGATTGTGTTTTGAAAGCAAGAATCTCGAATTATTTAATTTAATATTTTTTTCTAATTTCATAATACCTCAGAGATAGATAAATTTTATATACTTGATGTATTTATAAAAATAAAAATCTTTTATTCTTAGCAATCATAATTAACCTATAAAAAAAATAAAAAAATCATAAATAAAATATTTACATACACATCAATCTCATGCTTTTACATAGAAGATGAGATTTTTGCTTTAAAGTTAATAATTATTTTTTTATTTGTTAATTAATATATGTTTTTATTTATTTTGTCAAGCATTAACTTTAATTTTTCCGTTTCTCAATAAAAAAATAATAATACTATCATCACTTCATTTTATTATATTAAAAATCAAGTTGAAATCCTACCTGCATCACAGCCTATATTAAAAAACTAATTTTTACAAAAAAGAAAAGAAAAGGAAAAGAAAGAGAAGCGTATGTATGGGGCCGTTAATTTATACAATCTGAACTCACCTGAATTTTATCCCAGAACACGAAAATTGGTTACTTGTCTTCATAACCAATTTTGGAGGTTGTCGTCCGATCTCCCATGCACATATTCAATTAAGGTGCTCATCATTGTTTAATTCCAACGAAGCAGCTGAGATTCATTGAAGACAATTCCTACCCAAAGATCGAAAGAATGCAGCAAAATCATTGGTCATAATTTTACTGTTATCCATCTCATCGTGGCTAGCGAAACAAAAAAAAAAAGGGGGACGTACGAGCCAATGTAAAAAGGAACGTAAATGCCTTGGTACAGGCCACAGGGTACGGTTCATTACACAGATATAGAGGCTTGTGGGCGTGGGCTTCTTATTTTTTCCTGACAAAACTGAATACGTGGAAGATACACCGCTGCCTTCAAGCACTCACCAATGTTTATGCATTTATAAATCCGCTCTCAGTAAATAACTGGTGTTATTTCTTTTCTAAGTTTATTTTTTTAATAAAAGATATTTATTTGGAATTAACCAATAAAATAACTCATAGGGCATGGTATAGCCTTCATTTTCGTGTCTCAATCACAGCTAAGAACAAAAAAAGGAGAGCGTCAACTGATCATATAGTTGCCATTACAGACCGGAGATGATGGCGTAGTGTTTGTCATGCGTGGCAAACACCATCGGCGGGCGCTGGTGGGTTTATGACTCTTTCTCTTGGTCTAATTGACTGTTATTTGTGTTCGTATGCAAATTACATTGCGCTTGATTCCTTTTATTTTATTGTATGTTTAGTGTTGATGAGCTTTTAAAGCACAATCGATTTTCTCGTTAATGTTCTTACTATTTAAAAAAATAAAGAATTTGTCAATTTAAAAAAAACAAATAATTTTTTTTATTAACATGGGTGTTCGAGCCAGCTTGTGTTCGAGTCAGTTTGCGTGTACCTCGACTAATCCAACAAGTCCTTAAGTTAACAATCATATAAGTCTCCAGTAGTCACGAGCTTTCTAAAACTCGAACTTGTAACCTTCAAAAAACAAGTTTAGAGCTTGATCAATTAAGTTATGCCTCTCAAGATTAATAATGTTTTTTCTAAAAAAAACAATTGGGTATCCTTTCTCTTATCCAAGAGCACAAATACTTAAGAAATTTTTTTTTAAAATAAAATAACAACATTTTCAATTAATTATTTAACAAATTACACAAACATCAAAGATAATGTTTTACATAAACTCAATTTAATTTTTTCTATACTATTCACTATAACGAGATTAAAATATTTTCTGAAATTAATATTATTCAAAATTGAATTAAAAATAAATTTTTTAATTGAAAATTATAAAAATAATAATAAAAGTGATGAAAGAAATAATGATGGATATGGTTATGACATAATGACATTTAAATGTATTGTAAGCTGGTAGTTTAAGAAAAAAAAATATTTTCTTAATAATTTGAAAATGTTTTTCATGGTTAAAGTGTATAAAGAATAAGAAAGTGAGTGTTTGTTTTTATATAAAAAAAGGTTAAAATTGTTTTTTATAATATCTTTTCCAGTATCTTTTATGATTTTAATGTTAAAAATAAAATAAATATTTTTGATATATTCTCAATTCAAAAGCAAATTTAAAAAAGATATATATATTAACAAGCACGATTTAAACTTAGATTAGAAGAATAGCGTGGGAAAAGGATACGGTATAGGGCATAAAAAAGCCCCAGCCGGCATGCTAAGCCGCTGACTGTCACAACCTCGGAAAGGAGCAGAATCTTGTGGATTTTCTAAACCAAATTACTACTCATCAATGCACATAAATACGTCAACGTTTAAGCTACATTTTTTCCCTTTTAAAAAACAAATAATAGCCTTGCAACAGGCTCAGGTCATTTCTTCCGTGAGATATTAATTTCCTGATAAAAATAAAAAGGGCATCCACTCACAAATGATAAAATAATAAAAAAAGAAGAAGAAGAAGGATGGCGCGTGGTTTTATCACCAATGGGCCACCTGAGTGCCTCGTAGCTAACAGTAAACGAACCTGTTCTTCATGCCTTCCAATCTCGACGATTATCACAAGAAGAAAATTAAGAGGAAATAGAGACACGTATTTATGAAACAGTCATGGACATGGCATTAAAGGATGGCTCCTGTCCACAGTGATGAATTGCTGAGTCCACCCATTTCATTCATGATTCACTCGCTTTTACACTCCACCAAATACAACAATAAGAGTGATTGGGACAACTAATGCTTTTACATTTTATTTTATTTTTATTTATTTCTTATATCAGGTTGCTTTGAAATGTAAGCTTGGGAGAATCTTCAAAGAGCCTGTATAGTACATAAAAGCGGGTAGAAGAAGAAGAAGATCATAATGAATAACATACTTCATAAATCAAGTCACGGAATTGGGCATGCGAAAGTTCACCAATGGGGCCAAACAAAACCTGCCGATTGCAGCTTAACTGGTCATATTATGTATTTGTTATTTAAAGATTACCAGTTCGAGTCTCATAAATCTCAGGATTATTAGAGGTTTACATAGTCAATAACTTCAAAACCAGTGAGATTAGTTGAAGGATACACAAATTAGTCCGAACACCCAAGTTAAAAAAAAAATCCGCATCATAGTTTCAAATGTACTCACATGTTATTTTTTAAAATAGTTTTTATTTGAATATATATTAACAATGTTTTGTTCAAAATATAGTAGAAGTTATTTTATAAAGTGTTTTTCACTAAGAAATGTATTAAAATAATTTTTTTATTATTTAAAATTTATTTTTAAGATCATTGCATCAAAATCATCTAAAAACACTAAGAAAATTAATTTAAAATAAAAAAATTAAAATTTTTTAAAACGATAAATCAACTCAACTATACTACCAAACACAACCTTAAATTTATTTGGTGAAGAAATATAAAAAGATGGATGGTGGACTGTATATGCCCTGAAAATATATGGAGAAAAATAAATGAAGATAGAACACCATAATTGTCTAACTGGCATTATATTTTATATATATGGGCTTCTATAAAGTGGTAAAAGGAAAAGTTTAATGCCCAAATGGGCAAGGTTTGCACGTTACATGTCCCTCTTTCTCCATTCACGATCACACTTTTTTTTTTTTTTTTAATGTTTCTTTAGCAATTCTAAATATCATCTAAATCTAAATAATAACTATATATACACTACAATTTACAACTGTTTTCATTTTTTTTAACTCTCCAAAATCCAAATCATAATTTTGGGTTGTGTGTCTTTTGGTGGAGGAATGCTTGTCACCTACTCCTTTTAAGTTCCCCCGATCCTCTATTCTTCTCTTAGTGCCTTCTTCTCTGCAAAGCAAGCTTTATAGAAAGAGGCTAGAGAGAGAAAGGCAGCTAAAACAAGAAAGCTTTGATCTTTGCTTGCTAACTGCTTCAATGGAGAGGCATAAATGCAGGCTCTGCGTTAGAACTTTTCCGAATGGCAGAGCTTTAGGTGGTCACATGAAGGCCCACTTGGCAGCAACTCGGCCGCAACTCGGCCTTGATCGTAATGAGTCGTCCTCTTCCTCGTATTCTTCTTCTGCTGGTGAAGAAGAAGTGCAAGAAGAGCAAGAAATCATCAAGATCAAAGAAGCAGTTGAAGAGAAGTCCCTGGCTTATGGATTGAGAGAGAATCCCAAGAAAAGTTGCAGGCTTGCAGATCCTGAGTTCTCTTTTGCTGTTGATACTGGGTCTGTTGTTGTGCAAGATAGGGAGAGTGAGACCGAGTCAAGAAACCCAACTCGAAGACGATCCAAGAGGATCCGTAAATCATGTGGTTTTGGAGAGAGTCAGAAGCAGGATTTTGATGTCAAGAAAGTAGTAGACTTCAAGAATCCGAGTTGGGGCGAGTCATCATCACCAGCTGAGCCGGAACCGGTGAGTTCTGTTTCTGATACCTCTCCTGAAGAAGATGTTGCTAGGTGCCTTATGATGCTGTCAAGAGACGTTTGGATGAGAAATGATGAAGAAGAAGTTCAAGAACAAGGTGGGAAAGATGGAGAAAAGTCGGTCGATATGTTGGAGGAAGCAGAGGAGATCAAAGTCAACAAGATTCGCGGGAAGTTTAGATGTGAGAAATGCATGAAACTGTTTCGATCTTCAAGAGCATTGAGTGGTCATAAGAGGATTTGCTCGTTAAATGCAACTGAAGCAAGAAATATTGCCGCTGCAGGTGATGCTAATGACAGAATTTTTGAGTGCCCATATTGTCTCAGAGTGTTTGGGTCTGGGCAAGCACTTGGTGGACACAAAAGATCGCATCTTATAGGTTCTTCAACTAGTACTAATGTTGTTGCTGAAGTATCAACTAAACTCGAGAACAATATGATAGATCTTAACTTGCCTGCTCCAGTGGAAGATGATGAATTCAGTGTGGTGTCTGATGCATAATCCATTAACAGCACTCAAGCACACCTCTGAAGTTCATTGTGGGATCCGAGGTTAAGATGCCCTGTCTTGTGGAATTCAATCAAGTGGGTGACACATTACCTTTACCTTTCATCGACAGATCAATGCTTCTTAGATTTTTTTTTTTTTTTGGGATTTTTGATTCACTGGCCGTCTGCAGTTCATTTCTTTGAATTCTCCGCAAGTGCCTTGTCATAGATTAGATAGTTTAATTAGGTAAATAGGGATTAAAGTAATGTAGTGGACTGGAAGCATCCTTCCTTCTTGTTACAGTAATTGTGCTGAAAATTCATTTCTGTTTGAATTTAAAGTCAATCAATGCTAAAATTCATTGCTTGAACTTTCCACTACTTCCTCCTCTTCTATCTTATTGGTTTGGTGAGTGATTTCTTCACAACTTCACGTGTTTGTGGCGGCTACAATTCAAGTATTTGTTGCTCATTGTGTCTGAAGCAAGCAGCTCTGCTAGCGCCTGTAGTAATGTGCTCTATTCAAGCGGAGAGCACCGCCCAACCACACACACACACACACACACACACACAGATGTATATATAAGTTGTTCCGATTTCACTTCATGTGTACCCCATTTCATGATAAAAGCATATTTCTTGGTGTTTGCCTGTGGACCTAGAACATGGTGATATCTGCAAAGCACCAAAAAGCGATAAAAATTCTGTTAATCTGTCCTGTTCTAGACTTCTAGTTTCCAGCTGTTCCTGTAAACTGTCTACTCCCTCGCATTAATAACTGTTATTATTTTTTATTACAGTTTTATTTCATAATCATTGAAGTAAAGTTTTTTTTTTTTTTTATCTCATGATGGGCTTTGTCTAGTTGGGAAGAGTTGGTACTTGCCCTTCTCTTTTGCAGGGGTTTGTAATTTAGCTTTGAAGTATAAAATCAATGATTTGAAACAGTTCATGAAAGGACAAAAACAACCTCTACGCAGTGTGGAGTTATTTTCCATGGGGTGGGATATGATATCCTTGAATGTGATTGGAGAGAAGGTCCAAATCGCTTCATTTTCTGAGTAAAAATTACTACTGCTACTATCTATCTATCTATCTATCTGCCTATCCGCCTTGAAATGAGCAAAAAAATAAAACAAAAGAAATATCCTGGCAAAAGAAGGAGCCATTGCCATCCTGTTCTTATCGAAGAATCAGTCAGAGTTATTATATACATCAAATGCTTTTTTATATAGATACCAAAAGAATGCAATTGACTATAGGGTTTTAGGCGAATAAAAGAATGGTCTTTACCCTTTAAGGCGCCCTTCTTTGATGCATGTGATTGCTTGTTTTATAGGAATTCTGATTAAAATCACAGACTGAAAAGCCCCTGTCCCTCCCTCTTTTCCCTTTTTTTAATTTTCATTTTTTATCAAAGAAAATGAAAAGGAAATAAGAATTCCTTGCAATATTTACAGCGTTCTTCAGCCTCCATGTCTTTTTTCGTATTGCATTATTGCGGGTTGCATATTTTCCTAGACATCATACAGTATCAAGGGCAACATCAAGCCAGGAAAGTGTCGTCCCTTTCTTTAGTTCTATATCTTATAAGACACTGTTTAATGCCGACAATTAGTTTCTGATATGTCTATATGCAATTTCTGCTGTAAAAGCTATGGTTATTGCAGAATTCTTGAAATAATATGTACCTTATACACACTTTCAATGCCTATAGGCTACATAGCACCAGGAGTCCAAGCAAAACAATCGGCAAATGTCATCTGTTCATGCTCTTGAACAAGTTTTTCTCATCTTTATCAAACATGGTTCTTTCCCTCTGAGATGCTTGTACTTTTAAGCAGGACGACCCCACATTTATTCCAAGTTCTTGCAATTTTGATTTTAGAGTCTTCTTTTATATAATTGCATCATCTTTATCATGCCTATGGTAAAGTAGGAGAACATATAAATCTTTATCAAAATATTATAAATTAATGCCGAAAACAAGGCGTGCTTCTAATCTCTCCAATGATTAGAGTCATATGAGATATTGTTACTTTTTGAAACACAAAACCATCATCTTTGCCGTTTCCCTCTTAAAACATGCATCGCCGTATATGAAACTAACATATATTTTGTTTGGTATATGAAAAAATAAT
The DNA here is from genome assembly GCA_007827005.2 of Populus simonii. Classification (NCBI taxonomy): domain Eukaryota; kingdom Viridiplantae; phylum Streptophyta; class Magnoliopsida; order Malpighiales; family Salicaceae; genus Populus; species Populus simonii. The sequence goes on from CM017464.2 coordinate 14,869,391, forward strand.
TTATCATCTAACTTGCAGTATCGATGAAGATCACATCCATGGCATGGCCTGCGCTGCGTCATTGATTGGATCATTTTTTCTCTAAACATAAAAAACATGCACTAGTAATGTGTTTTCCAGAAAAAAAAACAGTAGATTTGTTATTGTCATCCATGGTGCTTTTGAGTCTTCTTCCTCGACATTTTCTGTTACAGTATGTTTAGTTTAGAGATAGGAAAAGGAAAGGCAATTTTTCCTAGACCCGTTCTTTCAAAGGAGTGGAAGAAAAGGCGTGACATCGTTATCATTGAGTGATTCGTTCTCAAGTTTTCCTTGACCCTGTTTGTTTCCTAAGACTGATCACCATTTCTTCAAATAATCTTCCGGCGCCAATTAGTTTAATTAAAAAAACAAAAAAGAAAACCAAAACAAACGGGAATAATATATTAGAGTGGCCGTTAAAAAAGAAGAAGAAAGGGGTATTTTTCAAAAAAAAATAAAAAGAAAAAAATGAGGTGCCCTACAACTAAGGGTATAAAAGGAAACTGACAATACAGATTTGGTCAGCGTGAGTTGTGCCACGCATTGTGTAAACTGGGAGGAGCAAGAGATGAAAGACCTGAACTGGGTACGAAGAAGACGAAGCGGCAGACTTTTAGGTCAACTTCTCCCTGCATCCTTTTCTCCAGTGGGGCCCTCCATTCCACCCGGTTAAGAGGGCGCTTGGAATTACGTGTCAAATATGTTTTTTTAAAAATTAATTTATTTTGTTTAAAATTAATTTTAATTTATATTTTTGAATCTTTTTAATATAATGATATTAAAAATATTTTTTAAAAAATAAAAATATTATTTTAATATATTTTTAAATAAAAAATATCTTAAAAAACATGTCAAAGAAGACTTTTTAACGAGGTTATATATAAAAACAAATCATTTCGATCGGGCATACAGTTGCTGTGTGGACAAATGGTGCTGAAGGCCCGCTAGCTCTTCTTCTTCACAGCTGGATTGACAACAAGAGAAAGCAATCCTCTCTCACATGCCCGTTTTGGCCTTTTCGTCAGAATTCTTAATTCGCTTCATGCAATGATAGAACAATACTAGAATTTGATTGACGGTGGGAAGCAAAAATTACCTAAAACTGATCGAATTACTCTGAGCGGGGACATAAACTAAGGCAATTGACCTCTTAGATCGCAGTCTTAGCGTGCTCCTACGCGTGTAATGTTAGTCGTTGCACGAAAAAGGAAACGAAAAACACTCACACGGAAAGAATTTCTAGTTTTATTGGGAATATGAGGAGAGAACTTGTCAAAAAAAAAAAGACGAAGGATTCTTGGGAAAGGAAGCAGTGGAAAGGGGTTTCTGGTGTTTGTGTCCATATAATGGCGATGATCAAGGATGCAGGCGGCAGGCATACTGTAGCATCAATGGCAGATGTACTGAAGTGGCAGTGGCAAAAGTCAAAGTAAATTTTTAACAATAACGTTGACAGAACATTGATGACGTAACAAGTAATAAATTAACATATCCATATTTTATCAGTTTCGAACCTTACGCCTATACGAAGTTATCGATACATCCCACTTCGATACTGCAAGATCATATCACTCGAATACAAGAAAGAAACGCTATGCTGTCAGCTTGTAGGAGCTGCTGCCTGCAAGCCTGCAGTACGAGATTCCCAAACTATAAATGATTCCTGCTGCATTTGGCGAAAATGACCCTGTAGCGAGTTTAGGCATTAATCACGCGTTAAAAGATACTACGCTGTCAAAAAAATTGTCTCATTCTAATAGAATTGCCAACGCAAAATATTTTAATTGTATTTTACGACGAAATATTTTAATTGGAGTTTTCTAATTATAATTATAATACCAACAGAATTGTCAATATAATTAAATAATTGAAAAAAAAATTGTCAATGGATCCGTCACCAAAATAACACTTCAGCAATAGTCAATGAAATTACTAGTAGTATATTCCATTCCATCCTCAAGCCCTATTGGTAAAACTAGAAAAGTCTTATAACCGGCCATCGCCACGTCCCCATTCTCCCCTCATTTTTCTTCTTCTCTTTCTTTCTCTTTCTCTTTCTCTGCAAATCAAAACAGGCTCTCCCTCCACCCAACCCCTTTTTTTTTAGCTTTTCATTTAATACATCCCTCGGATATGTCCTAAAATACTCTTGTTTTTAAAATGAATTTATTAATACCAAAAACAATTTTTTTATGGTTGGAATATAATCAAATGAATCCTTTCTTTGTATTTTGTTTTTGTAATTTTCTCTACCATCTAAAACCTGAAAATGTAAAAAAAAATAAAATTTAAGATTAAAACTTCAAATCCTAAAATAATAGGGATCATATATGTGAAAATTAAAACTTCACAAACCAAACTGAAGTTTGCAACATCTTTTTAAAAGTGAAAATGAAAAAGGTTTATCTTTTTATATTAATTTTGGTTATTATTCTTTTAATTTTTTTAACTATAACCTAAAATTATATTCTATAACATTGATCTTTAATTTAACACCATAATTAGCATGCAAAACAAGAATCAAAACGTATAACCATGTTAATATACCTTGTAAGATAATAATTGTAATAGTAAAGGGGTTTAAGTAGCATAATAATCTATAATCAAATATCATAAATGATGGATCCACTTACTAGTTTCATAATAAGCATTTTAATGAATCTTGTATGTAAATATATCAAGGGTGGAGAACGATCTAACCATAGTTTTTAAAATTTTTTTATTTTTTTCTTTAACTTAATCAAATTTTTATATATTTTATAGTTTTAAAATATTAATATTAAAAATTAAATTTTAAAAATATATTATTTTAATATATTTTCAAATAAAAAATACTTTAAAAACAGCCATCATTACTGTCCTCGCAGCATCTATTATATAATGACAGCTAATCGAGGTAAAGGACCGAACTATAAACTATAAAGTGTTACTCATTTGGATTTTGGGGCGAGTTCGACAGGTGGCTAACCCTTGTTAACAACCACTCTAGGATAATCCAAATAATATAGCCTCCGGATTAGCATAATTTTTTTCTTCATTGACCACCGGTCCCCTTCGATGGTATTCTACAGACAGGCTATGGCATGCACCGTGCTCACTTTCACTCACCTCCTAGACATGCCTAACATAAATAGGGTCCTACTGAATAGCGCTCAAAAATTGTTTTTGAAAGTTTTGAATTTTTTAAATTAATTTTATTATTATTATTATTATTATTATTATAGATTGTTTTGACATGTTGCCGTAAATATAAATTTTAAAAAATAAAAAATATTATTTTAATATATTTTCAAATAAAAAATAACATTATTAAAATTCTAAACAGTACCGAAAACTCTCAAATAAATTATCATTGACATTTGAGGATAAACATATGATCGGAAGTGAGCCACGTATTTTGATTGAAATTAAGATGCATAATCAACTACTTTTTCATCTTCACGATCTATAAAAGTGAAAGAAACATGTCGTTGGGAGAATAAATTGTGTGTTTTTAGCCTCCGAGCAAGCAAGCATGGGAAACAGTAATAATTACTGTCCCATTAGTTTTTGTGTTTAGCACAAAACAGTAAATGGTTAAATATGAAGAGAGAAATGGATGATTTTGCCATTGACCAACCAATCATGGATTTTTTTTATCATGCGGTTGTCGACGGTCTTTCTGTGGTTGAGAAACCACTTCTATAGTAAGGGAACAAAGCAGGCGTGATCAATTTGTAAATGATGATGAATTCATGCACAGCCATTTCGAGCAAGGAAATTAGTTTCTGAAAATGTAGTAGGGTTGTGTTTTAAAATCATAGTTTTTAGATCCGGTCCGGTCTAAGATCCGGATTTCGAGTTTTCATCGAGTCAATTTATAAAAAAAAAAACAAAACGACATCGTTCTAGTAAAAAAAAAAACCAACGGGTTGCAACCAGGTTTTTGACCAGATCTTGTCGGGTCAACCAGGTCGCCGGGTCACACCGGGTTTTTCCTTTAACCCGGCTCAGTTCCAGCCCCCGGGTCGACTGAATCCCGAGTCGATCTACCGGGTCAGGCCGGGTTTTAAAACTATGTCTAAAATGTATTAAAATATTTTTTATTTTTTAAAAATTTATTTTTAATATCAGTGTGTTAAAAAATCTTTAAAAAATAATTTAAAATAAAAAATAATAATTTTGGACAAACAGTAAACGGCACTACAATGAGTGGAGAATACGTTGAGATTCCAACTCTAAAGATGCTCTAAACTTGATAAACGACTACAGCGATTCGTTGCCACGTTAAAGATCCCAAAATCCTCCTTCGTGTTTTAAATTATAAATTGATTACTAATTTTCGAAGATGTTTAAGAAATATATATTCAAGTCTGAGATATTTAAGAAACAAAAACTTTAATGGCTACGCATTTCTTTGAAGTTATTTTAATTTTTTAAAATTAAAAATTATTCCTAATTTTTTTATATTGTTTTTTTATATATATAATGGTTGAGCACTTTAGAAATTTTTTTATTTTTCATAATTTTTTTGAGAATTTTACTTTAACAGTTAAAAATCTTGTTTGACCATCTCAAAGTTTTTTTAAAGTTAAAAAAAAAAACTTTAAAAAATTAATGGCCAATTATTGTTAGATTTTTTTTATTTATTAAGATTTTTTATTTTTTTAGATAATTACAAAAATCCTTGTAATTTCACTTTTTTTCTGTAATTTTATAAATTACACTTTTTATTACATTGTTTGCATGTTTAATAACATTTTGCATCCTCAACAACGTATTTTATTTGAATTTTTTGTTTGATTCGAAATGTCAAATATAATTTATGAAATTGTGCAAGGAAAATGAAATTAAGATAAAACTATAGAGTTTTATAATTATCTTTTTTTAAAAAGGAAATCAAGTTTTTTGTATTCCTCAATTTTCTTTTACTTTATGAAAAAATAATGCTAGTCCAACCAAATTGAATTGATTAATTATAGCAAACTTGGGGGTAAAATCTGATCAAGGATGGCTTTAGAGGTTTTGTCCAACTGGTGGGTAAGTAAGTTTTATTTTTCTTTACCGAGATGATACAAACACAGGGATGATGACATTAGGGATTTCTCCCAGCTGGTTGGCATTAAAAAAATCCCAATGAATGATAATATACAAAATGATGGGATTTATTACTACTCTTTTGTTGATTTGATAGTAAAAAAATATTATTATACCTTTTTATACGTTTAATTATTAATAATTCAGATTAAATCTTAATTTTTTTTAATGATTTTAAGGGCTCGACCTCATGTATACTTTTGATTTCTAAATTAAAACTTAACAAACCAGGAATATATATATATATATATATATATATATATATATATATATATATATATATATATATTAATTGGTCAAATTTTAAATTTTTTCTTTAAAAAATCATCAATTGAAGTTTTATAAACTTTAAGATTATTAGAAATTTATATAATTGTTAATTTTAGAATTTTTAAAATTAATTAAAATACATAATACGTAAAAACTAACTTGAATATTTATATTAATAAAATAAATAAATAAACCGACTGAAGCTCTCATAGATCTTGGAAGAGTGGACATATGAGAATTTTGTCGAAAGTGGCAGCGTTTTCTGTATTTGTGGTGGCGGGAATATGGCTCACGTGTCTCTGTCTCGTTCCTCTCCAAAATCTCAGGATGTTGGTGCGGCAAGACTGTAGATGTTATTTTTTAATATATTTTTATTTTTAAAAATTTATTTTTAATATTAAAATATTAAAACAATTCAAAAATACTAAAAAAAATTAATTAAAAATAAAAAAAATAATGTTTTTTAAATATACAATCAAACCTCAAAAACAAAGACAGTATAAATTTATACTCGTTGCCTTCTTTCCAAGGCTCCATGGCCTGTGCTTACTGTTTTGGGCTTATCACTATTTTTGGTTACTATGGGTTTTCAAAGGAGAGAAGCTCAGTATGCTTGTTTTTGTGGTTAAATTATATTTTTAAAAATTTTAATTTTTTAATTTTAAATTATTATTTTTTATTTTTTTATCATTTAAACATACTAATATCCCAAATAAATTTTTAAAAATAAAAAAAATATTATTTTAATATACTTTCACCAAATATACTAAACTCTCAATTACACAATTAAAACCACCGCAAAGTTAAGAAACGATCCAGTTTGATTCCAAATGAACGGTGAAGCAAGTAAATTCGTAGACAACAGGGCTACCTTCGTTAAACTTGAATGGCTACTGTTTTTTGGGCCTGTCTTTGGGTTTTCTTAGGTAGGTAGCCTTGGTTTTCAAAGAGAAATAAATTATATCATTAATGCTTATATTTAATTTTGGTGCTATTCTTTATATCTTGCAAAAGTAAAACTTTGGTATAGTATATAAAATTAGCTTATTCGTAACGCTTCGTATCCAAAAAATATATCCTAAATTTATAATTATATCGGGGTATTTATGTCCATTCATGACGATTTAATGATATTTTTTTACCCTTTTGATATTAGAACCGTGGCACATTGAGACCTATATTATTAATTTAATCAGTTTTGTCCTTCAACTATCATGTTTTAGACAAATATTATCTCTTTGTTTGATTCGAATGTTATTATTAATCGAAAACCCCTTTAAATTTATATATATTCAACTAAAGATTTTTACATGCGGTGATAAAAATTCAAACTACTTTCAAAATAGTTTTAATTTTTTTGAGATCAAGATGTTTTTTTTTTAATTTTTATTAAATTAAATATTTATAAAATTATAGAAAATTGAAGATAATTTGGAATGATCCCAAATTTTTTTGAAGGCCCTAAAAAATCATATACATTTATTTGCTTTGGTTTAATACGATTCTCTGCGTAACATCTAACTAAACTAAAGCATAAAATATGTACACACGAGGCTTGCAGCTCAGTGGCCTTGGCAGGCTTTGCCCTGCCTGTGTGTCCTGAGTTCGAGTCCTCGCGTGTACCTGCACTTGAGGGTTTAGCTGCTGTGGTCAATTTCTGTGACTTGTTCCGCCCCCGTCCCGGGTTCGACCCTCTATGTGTACGCCTGTCACCCCCGCGGTGCCTTACATGCTCCTGGGCTTGCAGGATGTCCAGCGGGCCGTGGGGAATAGTCGTGGTGCGTGTAAGCTGGCCCGGACACCCCACGTAAAAAAAAAAAAAAAAGCATAAAATATGTTAATTTTGAGAAACATATATAAACATCTCGAGAACCACGCTAATTTTATACATAGAAACCCATCCAAAAAAATCAGAAAAGTTTCACCTTATTTTATATTTTTCATTATTTATTGATTTTTTATTATTTAGAAAATAAAAAAAATAATTTACCAAACTGGATTGAGTTTTTATTACCATCAATGAAAAAATCAGTTCTAACTATCAAAAATTGAATTTCTTTAAAGAGTTTTTGGTAAAGGACAATAGTCAAGTAAAAACAATGAACACTTGTTTTTTTTTTTTTTATCTGGGTTCAATTCTCTGTACATGCGTGATGTTCTATATGTTTATTGGACTTGCAAAAAATTTAATGATTTTAAAAATTAGTTATGATGTGTGTAAACTGACTTGAATATATCAAATTATATATATATATTAAAAAAAAAAAAAAGAGGGAAAAGGCTGCCATTAAACCTATTCATATCCTATATTTTATATTTGTGCTTCCTAGACTGACAGAGTGACACTGGATTGCTTACAAATAAGAGAGATGTACACAATTACCGAATAGGAGGCCCACTGCAGCAGGCCAACAAAATGAAGGTCTTAGGATCTCTTTAGCGTTGCGGTGATCTCTTATGCTATTTATTTTTTATTTTGTTTACTTTTAATTAAATTTTAAAAAATAAAAAAATATTATTTAAATAAAAAATACTTTAAAACATAACATTTATCATACTAAACAGTCACTTGAAAATGATAAAGCCATCTTTTATTAGAGTTCATAAGTCGATAGTCACTTCTTTTTTAATTAGTGAGCTGAAGTGCTGAATCAAGGAACGAATTTTCTCTTTCTATTTTTTACAATAAAAATATTCTCAAATATTTTATTTGTCAATTAAACTTCTTCTTTTTTTACGAAAAAATCTTAAAAACACTCCACTAGTATATATTATCCTGATAAATCCCAATGGAATTTAAAAAATAAATTATTCTGAATATTATCTTAAGATTTATATTTTAAGAATATAAACTTTCAAAACAATCTAGCCACCTCCCTGAGGATACAAAATGTGTACCTCTGATTTATATTTAATGGTTGTGAAGGCTAGTTTATACGTGCTTCAACTAATCTCATAAATTCTGAAGTTAATGATTATATTAGTCTCTAATAATTCTAAAATTTATAGAATTTAAATTAATAATTTTTAAAAAATAAATTTAAAATCTAATCAGTTAAGATATTAAACATATAAAAAATAGTTACATTGGAACTCCCTCGCAATATTTGAATTGTGATCGTGGAAGACACAAAGTGATTTTTTTTCTTTAACTTTTCTGCCTTGTATTTTGTTAATGTGCTTCGTAGTGTAGATTATTTTTTAATTAAAAACATATTAAAACAATAATTATTTTATAATTTTGTTTATTTTTAATATCAGAACATTTAAATTATAAAACAAATATTTAAAAATTATCAATTTAATATTTTTTAAATAAAAAACATTTTAAAAATTACTTTTAAAAATAAAAATTTCTATCAAACAAGCATAAGCATAGAGTGTGTTTGGTATTGCGGTAGCTTTTGTGGTTGTGGTTTGAAAAAAAATTTTTATAAAAAGTACTTTTAGTTGAGGTTGGTTTGAAAAAATAGGTGTTTGGTTAAAACTGTGGTTGAAATTGAGGTTGAAGAAAAAGTAGTTTAATGTGTTTGGTTAAAAAAATGCTTTTCAAATTGAGGTTATAAAATAATTAATATATATATATATATATATATATATATATATATAGACACACACTAATGATTTTTAATGCAATAACATAATTGGAATTGCGATCAAATTTCACAAATGCTACGTCATTATGCGATATCCTTCTAATTTATGTAGTGTTATTAAATAATATTAAGTATTAGTTTTTCGAGTAAAACATAATTTTTTTAAAAAAAAATCAACAATTTCATTATGTACAAAATTCATTCGACAATAACTACAGTTATCATGATTTATCCTACGTGCAATAAAATTAAGTAAAATATTATCAGAAATAAAATTGAGATTACAGTACGAATAAATTTAATTTACGTTAAACTAATATATATATCACGTGAACAATACGAGTGCAATTAATTAACTGTACTAGTTTTTCAGGAAAAAAAAATAACTGTTCACGTGAACAGTGCGCAGTGGAGCCATGCTCCACTGTTAACATTGGGTCAGCAGCATGAGAAGCAGCATTTTGCTGCTTCTCAAAACCTGCGGTGCAGCCTCAAATATCAGTGGGCCCTACCAGCAAAACACCCTGCTTTTTCTTTAACCAAACACTAGGCAATGTGGTTGCAGGTGAACCTCACCCACAACCACATTACCAAACAACCACTAAGAGTGTGTTTGGTATTGCGGTTGCTGTTGTGGTTGTGGTTTGAAAAAAGTTGTTTTATAAAAAGTACTTTTAGTTGAGATTGGTTTGAAAAAATAGGTGTTTGGTTAAAATTGTGGTTGAAATTGAGGTTGAAGAAAAAGTAGTTTAATGTGTTTGGTTAAAAAAATGCTTTTCAAATTGAGGTTATAAAATAATTAAAAATATTTTTAATTTAAATATTGTAGATTTAACTACTATTATTACATCATGAAATAAATAATATTGATATCAAAATTTATTTATTATTCCATTAAACTACATGCAATGTCATCACATACGAAATCTATCCAACAATGACTATATTTTTCATGATTTCTTAAGCACGCAACAACAAAAACTGAATTTTTTATTACGTCATCAAGCGATATCCTTCTAATTTAATGAATAAAACACAATTAAAATAAAAATAAAAACTGAATTTTTTTTAACTAGGTCGGACCTGGCAAGAACATAATTGGAATTGCGATCAAATTTCACAAATGCTACGTCATCATGCGATATCCTTCTAATTTATATAGTGTTATTAAATAATATTAAATACTAGTTTTTCAAGTAAAACTCAATTTTTTTTAAAAAAATTTACAATTTCATTACGTCCAAAATTTATTCGACAAGAACTACAGTTTTCATGATTTTTTGAGCGTGCAATAAAATTAGGTAACATATTATCATGAATAAAATTGAGATTACAATACGAGTAAATATAATTCACCTTAAACTAATTTTTTTAAAAAACAAAAAAAAATTAGAAGTTCATGTTCACGTGAACAGTGCGAGTGAAATAAATTAATTGCACTGGTTTTTTTTTTAAAAAAAAAACAACAACTGTTCACGTGAACAGTGCAACAGTGGAGCATGGCTCCACTGTTCATTGAACAGTGGAGCCATGCTCCACTGTTAAGAGGAAATCACAACGAGAAGCAGCATAATTGGTGGGTCCCATCAATTTGCTGCTTCTCCAAAACTGTGGTGCAACAGTTAAAATTGGTGGGTCTCATCAATGAAAATTACTTTTTTCTCTTTTACCAAACACTTAAATATGTGGTTGCGGGTGAACCTCACCCGCAACCACAATACCAAACAGCATCTAAGTATGGAGAAGAAAAGCAGGTTTTCCTCCATCAATTAAATAGCTGTTATTCTAGATATAACCAACAAACCTTATTATTAACATTAACATTTTAACAATTAACTAACATGTGTGGGGGAAATTACTCTAGTAATTAGTAATTAACAGTACTTTCTCACATGTTTTAGTGTAACCCTGAAAAAAAAATTGTTTTTTTTTTATCCTTTAATATTAAGTTTATTTTTTATTGAGTTAGCACACTCTCATAACATAGATTATAAATTTGATAAGTTAACTCAGTTTGCTAGGTTTTTTCTTCTTCTTTATTTAATTTTTTCTTTCCAACTTTATCTTTTTATATTGAGTTAATTAAGAATTAAACTTCATAATTTATTTTATTTGCTTTCTATTAGGTTATTCCGGTCTTATGGCCCGATAATAATGCTCAATAGGTTAATCCGAGTTGACTTAGGTCATTTTTTTTTTAATTGTTTTTTCTCCAATTTTATTATTTAATATTGAGTTGGTTAGGAATTGAGTTTCATAATTTGTTTTGATTTATTATCTATGAGAATATCTTGGTCTCAAGATCAGGACGCGGGTTTTTGTATCTTAACCCCGATTAAATCATGTTATTTTTTTTTTCTAATAGGTTATCTCGATCTCGTGTCCTTCAATATTGATTTCTTTTATTAGACTATCCCCGTATCATGACTTAGATTACAGGTTTGGAAAGTTAATTTAGTTAACTCATTTTTATTTTTTTTAATTGACTTGTTATTTTTTAATTTTATCATTTAATATTGTGTTTGATTGAGAATTAGGCTTGATGATTTATTTTTATTTGATTTTTATGAGGCTATTCCGACCATATGAATCGAAAATAGTGCTTGATTTTTTTAATTAGTTTATATATATATATATATATATATATATATATATATATATATATATATATATTTTTCACCGTTTAACATTGGGTATAATAAGATCGACTAGAAATTGAGTTTTTATAACTTATTTTGATTTGCTCTTCATGTGGTTCTCTTAATCTCATGACTAGTGTCGCAGATTTGACAAGTAATCAGAGTTAAATCAGGTTAATTTTTTCAACGAGATTATCTTAGTATCATAAATCGGGTCAAGGATTTTACAGGTTGACTTTGGTCATTTTTTATGTTTTTTTTTTAAATTGATTTTTCTAGTTTCATCATTCAATATTGGGCTGATTGAGAATTCAACTTCATAATTTATTTTAAATTTATTTATATGAGATTATCTCGGTCTTAGAACCTGATTTGCAAGCTTGATAGGTTAACTCGGGTTGCCTTTTAATTTTTTTTTGAATTTCATCATTTAACATTGAGTAGATTAAAAATTAGACTTTATAATTTATTTTTATTTGTTTTCTAAGAGGTTATTATAGTCTTATAACTTGGGTTAATCAAAGTCAATCTAATATGCTGTTATTTTAATATTAAAAAAAGATATCATCTTAAAAATTCTGTTGAGTCAAATTGTATTTTTACAGACAGTTCATATTACTTTTCAACTCGCGAAGTTAATCAGGTTATACTGAGTCAACTTTTATATAATTTAATTTTTTTACTAAAAATAATATTAACAATACCTAAATATTTATTTTTATATTTTAAAAAATTTAATCATATCCATAATATCCTATTGATAGCTAAGAGTGGTCTAGCTTACACCACTCCTTTTCTCTCATAACACAGTCCATGCAGCGTAGGCATATTTGAACATGGAATCACAATCTTCACGACTAAGGCTTGTATATTTTATTTCTGTTTGATTTTGTATTTTAAAATATTTTTAAAAAAATTAATTTTTTTATTATTTTAATATGTTACTATTAAAAATAATTTTTAAAAATAAAAAATATTATTTTAATGCATTTCTGAAAAAAAAGACTTTAAAAAACAATCGCTACTACATTTTCAAATACACCTAAAGCTCTGTTTATTATTGTAATTTAACCAGTTTTTTAAAGTATGTTTTTATTTAAAAAATATTAGATTAATATTTTGTGATTTTTTTATTGTTTTAAAGTATTGAAATAAAAAAAATATCATTTTAATTTATTTTCAATTAAAAAATACTTTTATAAAAACATAATTCACTGTATTACTAAACAAACACCATTATTTGACATTGCAATTAAAATTATATTTGCTTGTGTTTAGTTTGAAAAAACGTTAAATTAATAATTTTTAATATTTTTAATAGTTTTAATGTATTGATGTCAAAAAAAAAAAATTATTTTAATATATTTTAAAACAAAATATACTTTTAAAAAATATAAAAAAACAAAACCTCTCGCAATTCCAAATAAAACCTTTCATCCAGCTAAGCATCGCTTTTGCTTCCTTGCATAAATTACAAGGTTGAAGCTTGAAAAACAAAGCCGCGAACTGTTCAAAGCTGGGCCTTGTGTTTGTGTTTGTCGCCCACTTTGTATAAAAACTAACATTGCTATAAAAATAACTTGATGCCTGCCATGGAGCAAGCAACTTTCAACACAAGTGCTTTCACCTAACGTCCTTTTGGATCCTTTCTGGTCGTAGGTCCTTGATATGGAATTTGGAGGGTTGTCGAAATTGAGCTGTTTCTCGGCTCTAAATTCATGTCAACATGCTCTTAACTTCCAGGGGGGGTTTTGTTTTCGCGATGAAAACCTTGTTTTACAAAATTTTAGATTTTTTTATTTGAATTTTTAGATATTTTGATGTGGTGGATATTAAAAATAAATTTTTAAAAAATAAAAGGTATTATTTTCATGTATTTATAGGTGAAAAATACTTTGAAAAACAATTGCAACTACATTTATAAACCCTTTAAACCATAGTTTTGAAACCCGGCCCGGCCTGTCGGGTCGACCCGGGGCTGAAACCGGGCTAAGTTTAAGAAGAAATAGGGAAAGGAAAAACCTGGGCTGACCCGACGGGTTGACCCGGCAAGACCTGGTTGCAACCCGTTGATTTTTTATTTTGTTTTTACTAAAAAGACGTCTTTTTTATTTTTAAAAAAGAATTGACCTGAACGACCCGGTGACCCTGTCAAAACCCGAAACCCGGACCTTGGATCAGGTCAAAAACTATGCTCTAAACATCTCCGATGGGAGAGAAAAAAATTTAGATTTTTTTATTTGAATTTTTAAATATTTTGATGTGTTGATATCAAAAATAATTTTTAAAAAATAAAAAATATTATTTTCATGTATTTACAAATAAAAAATACTTTGAAAAACAATTGCAACTACATTTCTAAACCCCCTAAACATCTCCAATGGGAGAGAAAAAAAGCTAATTTTATATTTTTTTCTCTTCTAATTTTATATACACAAAATAATACCCGAGTGAAAAATTAAAATAACTTTTCTCTTATTTCTATATATCTATTAAGAGTGCATTTAATATTATAATAACAATTATTTTTTAATTGAAAATGTATTAAAATAATATTTTTTTAATTTTTAAAATTTATTTTTGATATAATATATCAAAACAATATGAAATAAAAAAAATAAAGCAAAGAAAAAAATAAATTTTTTTTTCAAAAATACTTTTACAACACAAAAATAAACGAGTTCTAAAAGAACTAAAAATTAAAAAAATTATTTTTAAAAAAATTATTTCTTTAATTTAAACTTTTTTTAAATAAAAATATTAAATATATTAAAATACAAATAAATTGTTAAAATAATAAAGATATATATAAAAAACAACAAAGATAATACGCACATATTTTAGTGTAAACATTTTGCTAAATAATTTTAGCTATATTTAAGATCACTTAAAAAGAAAAAACTGTCAGTTTTCAAATCAATAGACCGAAACCTTTATTTATAAATATCTAACAATGAGACTTAATAAAGTTTATAAATAATTAAATTAGATGAGATGTAATAAATATTATGAGTAAAATAATAACAAAATCACTTTATAGTCAGTGGAATGAAATGGTTTGTGGAATGCATCAAACATGAGTGGAATTAGAATTTTATAAATGAAGGAGCCAATAACAAATATACCATGATACATTTATAAATAAATAAAATAAATAAATAAATAATAGTTATAAAAACACAGAATAATATGAAATGTTTTTTAGATGGAAAAGATGCATATTGTTTTGTTTTTCCTTTCAAACATCTTAAACAAAACAAAAATATTATTAACAATTATATAAAAAAATTTATTTCGGATATTTAAAAGTATAAAATAAAATCTTAAACAATAAAAGAAACTCCTAAATATTTGTTGATACCAAATAATTTGCAAGATCGGACGGGAACGGAATTAAGTCTTAACAAGTATGCACAGCCCCACCTGCAATAACAATTTTCTTTTTCTGGAAATAAAATAAAACAAGAAATTAATTAGAAAAAAAAAAGAAAGAAAGAAAGGAAAAACGGAAGCGGCTCTTGTTGGGTAGGCGGTGCCAAGTCGAACGCTCTCTCTCTCTCTCTCGCTCCATTCCTTTCTCTCTCGCTCTAGATTCACTCATCAAATCCCTGATCCGATCTGTAAGTTAGTACATCTCCTTCTCCTTCCTTTTATTTCCAATGCGTTCGATTCAATCCCCAGATTCGTAATTTTTTTTATATTGTATTTTATGTTTTGATCTTAAGTTATACTTCTCTAATTACAGAGAGATCTCTCTGATTTTGGCCTTTTAGATCTTTTTAGTTTTTGGATCTCGGTGTTTTGATTAAATCACAGCTCGAATTTTAGGAGTGAAATAGGGAAAATTGGAGGGCTAAATTGGTCTTGAAAATTTTTGTAGATCGTTAGGGTTAAATCAGTGGTATTTTAGATGGCTACGAATCCTCCATTTAACGTGATGGAGGATCAGACGGATGAGGATTTCTTTGATAAGTTAGTTGATGATGATTTTGGGCCCCCTAATTTGGATTCGGGCCCTAAGTTCACAGAGGGAAGTGATTCTGATGAGGCGAAAGCCTTTGCCAATCTCAGTATTGAGGATACAAAAGGTGGATTCGAGGGGAAGGTTGAAAATGATGGTGCAGGATTGAATGGTGTGAAGGCGGAGGAGAGTAATGCGTTGGAGTCAGTGAATTCGTTGGGCTTGTCTGATGGGGTGATTGAGTCAAATAATGATGGGATTGGATCGGAGGTTGTGCCTGAGACTACTGTTTGTCAAAGCAGTGGATCACTGAAATCAGGGGTTAAGGAAGTGGGGTGGGGTTCGTTTTACACAGATTCTGCGGAGAATGGGAATCATGGGTTTGGTTCGTCCTCTGATTTTTTTAATGATTTTGGAGGCGGTTCAGAAGATTTTCCTGCAAATATAGTTCAAAGTGCTAGTAATGTAGAGAATAGGGGTGGTGGAGGTTTGGATAATTCGGTCAGTTATGAGCAATATCAAGATGGTTCACAAGTTTATGGAGGATCGGTGATGGAGAGTGTGAATGGACTGGACTTGAGTAGCAGTCAGTATTGGGAAAACATGTATCCTGGATGGAAGCAAGATGCAAACACTGGGCAGTGGTATCAAGTGGATGCTTTTGATGCTACAGCAAGCATGCAAGGGAGCGCTGATGGTGCTTTGGGTGTTGAATGTGTGGCTGCTTCGGCCTCAATCTCTGATGGGAAAAAAGAGGTTAATTATTTGCAGCAGACTTCACAGTCTGTGGTGGGAACTGTGGCTGAGACTAGTACAACCGAGAGTGTGTCTAGCTGGAATCCGGTTTCCCAAGGGAATAATAATGGTTACCCTGAACATATGGTTTTTGACCCACAATATCCTGGTTGGTATTATGATACAATGGTGGGAGAATGGCGCACATTGGACAGTTACACACCATCTGCACAATCAACAACTGTTCAAACTAATGATCAGCAGAATCAAAATGGATTCGCATTTAGCAATCCTTATTCCCCAAATAGTAGTAGCATGAATGCTGAGTACGGACAAGCTGACAAGTATGGCTATCAGGGCTATAATAGCCAAGGCCTACATGGCAGCGGGGGTGAGTCTTATGGTAGCTACAATCAACAGGGTTTGAATATGTGGCAACCTCATACTGCTGCCAAGACAGATACTATTTCGAATTTTGGTGGAAACCAGCAATTAGAGAATTTATATGGTTCAAATGTGTCCATGAACAATCATGTGGATCAGCAGAATGCTTTTAATTATTCGGGGACAGTTCCATCATATGACAAAGCAAGTCAAGGTTATGCTGAGGCTAACGGATTTGTTGGGTCACAAAGTTTTGTACATGGCGGGAACTTCAGTCAGAAGAGTAATCAGGAAACTGTAAAACAGAATGAACAAGCAATCTTTTCAAATGATTACTTTAGCAGTCAGAAACAAGCAAGTGTTCCCCATCAATCATTTCAGAGCAACCAGCAGTTTTCTTATGCTCCCAACACTGGGAGATCATCTGCTGGGCGTCCTCCACATGCACTGGTTACTTTTGGATTTGGTGGGAAGCTCATAGTAATGAAAGATAGCAGTTCTCTTAGGAAAACATCCTTCAGCAGCCAGGTGAGGCTCTGAAACGCTCTCTTTCATAGTTCTTTTTCTCATTTTTTTGCATCACATTATGAGTGTTTCTCTTAACTGATAATTTGGTAGCCAGAAGTCTTGGTGAGAACGAGAATTAAAAAGTGCTTGAGATTTTGTGTCAGTTCTCTTATAAATTAAAAGAAACTATTTTTTTAAAAAATTTTCTTGAATGCTGGTATTATTCATGGGCTAAAAATGTGTACTTATTTCATGTGAAGGATCATGTAGGAGGCTCAATCGCAGTTATGAATTTGATGGAGATTATTTTAGGAAGTAGTGATAATGCTTCAAGTGTTGGAGGGGGCACTTGCAGTTATTTTCATGCTCTCTGCCAACAGTCCTTTCCAGGTCCTTTGGTGGGCGGAAATGTTGGAAATAAAGAATTGAATAAGTGGATTGATGAGAGAATTGCACACTGTGAATCACTTGGTGTAAATCAAAGAAAAGGCGAAGTATTGAGGTTGCTTCTCGCTTTACTGAAAATAGCTTGTCAGCATTATGGAAAACTTCGATCTCCATTTGGAACTGACAATTTATTGAAGGTAAATTACAAATTTCTTTTTCAATATATATATATATAAATCACTCTGTATCTGTTACTTTTCTTTTAATTTGACCCTTGCAGATTTATGCTCTATGTCACCCATTTGGATTTGTAAGAGCTAATTCGATTCCAATAACAAAGCAAGTACTTGTATACATTTGTTGTTTGTTCTGTGACGAGTTAGTAAGAAAAAAACACTTTTGCAATGTATCTTTATTTTGATAGGTTAGTCTTTGGAAACATAAGGCTATGAAATGCCTCTCCCTCTCTCCAACCAAAAAGCCAGAAATAAAATTATCTCCTCTTGGATTCCCTGCTTTTCATGCTCTTGTGTGATGTTTTTCTAAAAGATGTTTGAAATGTCTCAAAATGGAAGACTGTTTCAAGCCCATTGGGAGTTAATTTACCTTGCTTATTTCAGAGAGACTTGGCCGGACATAAGTGAAAGGGCATGCTGCATGGGGTATCTAATTTCTAAACTAGAAAAGAGTAGGTGGTCTGGCCCACGTACGAAAGCACATGGGCTACCGGAAGCATTTAAGCAACCTGCATTGGGTGTTACTATAATCCAATTAATGATGCAACAAGTTTGTTGCGGGTTTATTTTCCTTCTCCTGATGTAGTTCCTAATATTTATTTTCTTGATATTTGATGTTACATCATTGAGTTTCACATCATCTCCTTGCACTGTTATTTATATGATAAAATGGGTCCTTGATATTGTTGCCTTGCAATCATATCTGAATAGCCACATATAGAAATGACTAACCTGGCATTTTGAATATCATTTGTATTTTTGTAGGAGAGCGATGCTCCAGAATCAGCAGTTGCAAAACTCTTTGCATCTGCCAAGAAGAATTGCACACACTTCAGTGAGTATGGTGCCCTTGACCACTGCTTGCAGAATATGCCCTCTGAAGGACAAATTAGGGTATCTCATATACTACTTTGCTATTTCTCACTATTGTATTGACATGTTATCTGTCTTGTAAAAGATTCTGATGTATGTACTAGGCAACTGCTTCTGAGGTACAACATCTTCTGGTTTCTGGTAGAAAAAAAGAGGCTTTACAATGTGCACAAGAAGGCCAGCTGTGGGGACCAGCACTTGTTCTTGCGTCACAGCTTGGTGATCAGGTTTTTCGTCTATGTTACTCTGATGCCTTTGATTTTATTCAGATAATTTCGCGTACAAGGAAGATTTTCAGATATTTACTCGCTTCTCTCTCTCTCTCTGTTTGCATGTTTTTGGGGCTGGGTTGATACAGTACTATGTTGATACTGTCAAGCTAATGGCACTTCGCCAGCTGGCAGCTGGTTCTCCTTTGCGAACATTATGCTTGCTAATAGCAGGGCAACCAGCTGAGGTATTTTCCACAGATTCTAATGTACATGGTGGCTTTCCTGGTGATTTGAGTATCCCTCAACAACCTGTTCAGGTGAGATAGTGATGCATGAATTGTCCTACTATATTAAGGGCTGAATGCATGTGCTATGTTGTGGATTCTTTCAGTTAAAATCACATATTTTGCTATCAAAAACTTGAGAGGATATTTTGTAGTGATGGAGAACCTTTGAGAATGAAGCCAAAGAGAAGAGAATTGTGTTTAGGATTTTGTTGATAATACTACCGACCGTCTATATCAACTGTGTTGTTTCCACATAATGGGTATATTGTTAGCGCTCAAGATATAGAATAACTAAGCTTTCTCCTCAGTCCTGTTCACAAGGATACTTAATGCTTATAGGCTTTGATGTAGCTGTCATGTCACTGCCATCTTTTCAATTTGTAAAAAAATTGCTTGTAATTTACCTTTGCCACGACAAGCTCTTCCCTTTTCATTTCCTATCAAAAGCTGAAATTTCTAACCAGTTTTTATTGGTGTATAATTTTATATATGCTTTGCTATCAATTGCAGTTTGGGGCAAACAGAATGCTTGATGACTGGGAAGAGAATTTGGCTGTAATAACTGCAAACAGAACAAAAGATGATGAGCTCGTGCTCATGCATCTTGGAGATTGCCTATGGAAGGATAGAAGTGAGGTATCTATTTTCTTTGGTCCTTTGTTTGGTGCCTTCTATTGAAAATCCTGTATCCTGAACCTTACATGAGAGTGATTACTCAGATTACTGCTGCACACATCTGCTATTTAATAGCGGAAGCAAACTTTGAGTCATATTCAGACACTGCAAGGCTATGCCTAATTGGAGCAGATCACTGGAAGCATCCCCGAACATATGCTAATCCAGAGGCTATTCAGGTGCTCTGTTATTTTGTTCAACCCTTATGCGCGATTATTTATGATTTATTTATGGTAGCTTATTATGGGATGGTTGCTTCCAATGCAAATGAACAACTTGTTCTGCACTTCTAGGCTGGATAGATAGGTTTTGGTTAATTATACAAATCACTGATCAGAATCCAATCTTTATGAGCAAAATCGAGAATGGTGACATTTTGGAATGTTTCTTGTGGTTTCAAACTCAACCTTTCTCTCTCGTATGATTTCACACACAGACTCTCCTTCAATGGAATCTGACTTGATTAATTTAATGGGATGTATTGACAGAGAACTGAGTTGTATGAATACTCAAAGGTGCTTGGTAACTCCCAGTTTATCCTGCTACCGTTTCAGCCGTATAAGCTCATCTATGCATACATGCTGGCTGAAGTGGGCAAAGTCTCTGATTCACTTAAGTAAGGGGATGGCAATTTTGAAGTAGGTGCTTTATATAATTTGTCCTTCAGTTGTCTGAATCTGGTGAATTTATTTAGGTATTGTCAGGCTGTTTTAAAATCCCTAAAAACTGGTCGAGCTTCTGAAGTAGAAACATGGAAGCTTTTAGTATTATCCCTTGAGGAAAGGATTAGAGCCCATCAGCAGGTAATAATTTATCATAAACTCTACTTTCTTTCTTTATTTTTTTGCTTTTCTGTATTCTGACCAGGATTAAATATTCTATTTTTCAGGGTGGATTCACCACAAATTTGGCTCCAGGAAAGATAGTTGGCAAGTTGCTCAACTTTTTTGATAGCACTGCACATCGTGTTGTTGGGGGCCTGCCACCACCTGCACCATCAGCATCACAAGGAAGTGTGCCAGATAGCCATCACCAACTGGTGGCTCCCAGAGTATCAGGTAGTCAGTCAACAATGACCATGTCATCTCTAATATCTTCTGCTTCAACAGAGCCCATAAGTGAATGGGCAGCTGATGGCAATAAAATGACAATGCATAATAGAAGTGTTTCAGAGCCAGACTTTGGTAGAAGTCCAATACAGGTGTGTTATCTTCTGCAAGTTGAAATACTAGACTTAAATTGCTTGATGTTCATGTTAATTATATCACGTCTTCTTACTGGCTTGTGGTATGATCAGGCTGATTCATCTACACAAGTAACTCCTTCCAGCACACAAAGTAAGGCATCAGGTTCAGTGGGGTCATCTCGGTTTGGTCGTTTTGGTTTTGGATCACAGCTTTTACAAAAAACTGTAGGGCTAGTCTTAAGGCCTCGCTCGGATAAACAGGTAGATTGATTTTCATATGTGATTTCTGTTGACTTTTTCAGGGAGAAACTATGGACAATCTCCTGGTACTCTTGTTAACCATCATTTGTATTGTGACTGAAGGCTAAATTGGGTGAAAAGAACAAATTTTATTATGATGAAAAGCTCAAGAGATGGGTGGAGGAAGGTGTTGAACCCACAGCAGAAGCAGCAGCCTTGGCACCCCCTCCAACAACTCTAGGCTTCCAGAATGGAGGCTCTGACTACAACTTGAAATCCGCTTTGAAGAATGAAGTGTCTCCGACTGATGGGAACTCAACGTTTAAGAGTCCCATTTCAACAGACCATCCTTCAGGGATTCCGCCTATTCCAGCCAGTTCAAATCAATTCTCGGCTCGTGGGCGCATGGGTGTCAGGGCAAGGTAATTTTGAAGCCTTCTGTTTTTCTTCTCTAAATAATGAATATCGTGAAAGTTAGGATGCTTGTCAATAGAATTTTTGATGAATAGATAAAGTGAAGGTAAAGTTTTGCTTTATTTTACTAAGAATATGTGGTATGGGGGAAGAGTGGATTAGGGAAAACACAGGTTCTATCATATTGTTGTGGGATGCCCAGCAATATGGCTAATTCTTGTTATCCAGTTGGAACTCCAATGTACATTGAGTTCCTAAATCCTAATCTTGTCATCCAATTGAAATGGGTGGCTAAATTGATATAATAAGCTTTGAAGAAGATTTACTTGTCCAGGTTAAGGACTTTTGTTCCATTTTTTTAAAGTGATTTAATTAATACAAACTAATATCAATCATGGGTGTTTGATAGGTATGTTGACACCTTTAACCAAGGTGGTGGAAAACCAGCAAATCTGTTCCAGTCCCCGTCTGTTCCATCTGTCAAACCTGCTGTTGCTTCAAATGCGAAGTTTTTTGTTCCCGCACCCGCACCCGCACCCGCACCATCACTAGAATATTCTATGGAAGCTATAGCAGAAAACATACAAGACAGTGCAACCACTGAAAAACCTTCTACATTCAACGTGAAGGAGAATGATTATCCACAGCCTTCCACGTCTTCGTCAGCAATGGCTATGCAAAGATTTCCAAGCATGGATAACATTACGAGAAAGGGGGGTATGATAAATGGGAAAGACTTGGTTTCATCCAACTCACGACGAACAGCGTCATGGAGTGGGAGCTTCAGTGATTCATTTAGTCCTCCTAAGGTGATGGAATCCAAATCTCCAGGGGAGGCTTTGGGCATGACCCCTTCACCATTTATGCCTAGCAACCAATCCATGACGCGAATGCCTAGTAGCAGTAGTTTTGGAGATGAACTTCATGAAGTGGAACTTTAATTTGAGCAATGGAGATGTACATACCAAGTTTTGCTCCTTGTGGTCGATGCAATACTTGGACGGGCTCCATCCAGCACATCCTGGAAGATGCTCAATGGTGCTGCATCAGAATCGGGTCATGGAGAAGCAAAACATGTTTTCTATCAAAATTTCCACAATCCTTCCCCCTCCCTCCTCAAAATGTATGTTCAAATGCAGATGGCGAATGTATTACTGTAATCTTAAGTCTAGATTTTGTTTGAATGCCACAGGAGTTGCCACCATCAGAGGTTTGAGGAGCTGGTTTTTTAACCATAAATCAAAGAAACCCTTCGTTGGCACCATTGTACAGTTAGTTCATTTGTTCATTTGTTGGGAAGAGGAAATGTCCATTGGAAGTAGCTAGTAGAAATCCCCTCGGGCTCAGAGGTCTTTTCCAGGGGAAACATAGTGTACTCATTTTCCAAAAAAAGAAAACAAGAGAAAAATAAAACGTCTTTTATGTTCAATTGTATTCCAATGTATGCTTTCAGAAGTTGAATTATTGGTTGAGGGCTGCTTTTGGCTAAAATGGGCTAAGAAAAATAGATGGAAAGAAAAGAAATGGAAAGCTTCTCTTTAAACTAGGAAAGCCTGTCTTTCCAATTTAATGAAAAAAATGGGAGAAATTCGATTTAAACAATTAAATTCTCAATATTACTTTTGATTTTGAATTTATGATTTTACTTGTTATATATATATAAACCTTACCTAATAAAGAACAATCGTTTTTAATAGTTTCCTTTTCTTTCCTTCTCCGAACAAAATTCATTTACACTCACTTAATTTCCCTCCCTTTTAAATATGAAGAGAGACAATATTCTTCTTTCATCTACCTTCTTTCTTTATGTGTTCTCTCTTTATATCCTCTTCCTGTTATTGCTATTGGTGTTTCTTTAACTTCTCGATCCCTTTACTCTGTCGTTTTGATTCATCGGATAGAGATAGAGAAGTTAATATTATCCTGACCATTAGAATTCCATTCCATGATTCTTTTGATGGGATTTGTGTGAAACATCATATTTAAGGGGAAAGAAGAAGAAGAAGACAAATGGGTTTTTAGAGTAATGAAATTCTGATAAAGTTTTGGATTCCATTCTTCAATCATTCCGGTCGGTAAGACATCCATTCAACAATCAGGTTGAGATGAGCAGGAACAGAACGAAAACAAAGAAGAAAGCGAAGGATGTTCTAGTTTCGGACTGGGATAAGGAAGGAAACTAAAAAAAATGAAGAAGTAGAAAGAATCAGGGTCAATTGAGTTGGATTCCTTTCTAGATTTGATGAGTTTAGGCGGGCATGGATTCTCTCACCCCATCTTCCAAAAATCCATTGTTATTTCCGAGCATTTTTTACGCTTCGTTTGTTCTTTCTTCAGCAGCAACATTTCCCTCATCAGCCTGTAATGTGCCCACATGGACAGAATCACCCATCAGTTGATTCAATTCCACAGAGGCTTTGAGTTTGTTATGGAGCTTGAAATTGTCTCCATCTCCGTCGTTGAGCCCTAATTTTGAGAGCTTTCCTAAGATAGTTTGATGGATGCTTAGAATTTGTTTGACGAAATGCCTAAAGCAATCTGTGTTCATGAAATATTTTGATTTTTGAGTATTATGGATGAAATTATTATTGTAATTATGAATTATGTACAATAATTTTGTTATTTAGAGGCTTTAGCACACATATAAAATTCAGAAAAGTAAAAACACAGTCAAATCTTTTTTTTTATATATATAATTATCCCAAGATATAAGAACAAAATCACTTAAAGTAAATATTTTACAATCTTTCCAAATGTGTTTTGAATTAAATTAATATTTACTTATCAATAGCTATTTATTATTTAGTCTTGTAATTAAAGAGATTATTTACTTTTTTCCTTTGACTTTTTAGATTTAAATAATAAAAACTATTAAGACTTTAAAATTTATCAAATCAATATAAAAAATACGTTCTTAAAATATTATTTTTTATTGATCCATAATTCAAAAGCACCCTTATAATTAAATGAAGAAAAAAAGAAAAACTATAACTCGCAGTTAAAAATGTTAATTGCTCTTGGCATATGCTTCGATGGTTTGAATGTTTATTTTAATCTATAACCATTTCAGCAATTATCAAAAACAAATATAGAAATTTATTTTTATTCGATAAAAAATATATTTTTAGAATTAAAAAATTTATAAATTTTTTTTTATGATTTCATATTAAAGCTATATTATTTTTAATATAATAATTATGAGAGATTTATATGATTATTAACTTTAAAATTTATAGAATTAATTGAAATAAATGAAAATTTATATTAATAAAAAAAAATATACCAAAATTCATTTTTACCACAAATTTAGAATGGAGATATTTTGGGAGAGAAAATTGAAATGGAAAACATTAATTAAGAAAAGATAAAAGCACAAAAAAAAAAAAAAAAAACCCACGGCAAAGGAGTAGTGCTGTCACAGACTCACAAGAGAGACATTGAATCGCTGTCGCTCTCTCACCCTCTCAAGCTCAAGCACAAGCACAAGCACAACTCCCTCAAGAGATAAAGAAGAAGAAGAAGAAAAGCTTGGTGTATCAGCTGAGAGAGAGGTGGGGGCAGAGAATATTAGTTCAATCATGGCGGACCAACACGACGACTTAGAACAACTCCTTGACAGTAATCTCTCTCTTTCTCTAAAACCCATGTCTTCGTTTTCTCTATAAAAAATATGACAATTCTTTTTATATATATTTCAATCTCTCTACAGGTGCTGTTGATGATTTCCAGACTCTCAACCTTGCTCCTGCTTCTCAAAGGTCTGTCTCAACATTTTTTTTTTTTTTTATCTTTGGTAATAGATATTGGTGATTTTTGAAAATTATGGCTTAATTTATAGAAGTGGAGATGGTAATGAAGAGAACAGAAAGCAGAAAGAGGAAGAGAAAGGGACCTGTCTTCCTTCATTGCCAACTGGTGTTCAAGGGTTGGGAATGGGATTGCCTGACTTAAAAAGCAAGAAAAAAGGGAAAAAAAAGGTTTCTCAAGAATCCCATGTTGAGGAGGCTCTTGATAAGCTTAGAGAACAGGCTAGGGAGGCTGTTAAAGGATTGGAGTCTGTCACAGCCGCTTCTAAGCCTGATGATTCTACCAAGGATGCATTTACGGATGATTGGGTTAAGCAGTTTGAGGAGCTTGCTGGTTCTCAGGTATACCATTTTGCCTTTTTGATATCATTTTGCCTTTTCTCTTTGTTTCCTTTCAATTGCGTTTTTTCTATGGTTTATGACTTATTGTTGAGATTTAGGGTAGTTAGAACCGAGGAAGGCTTTTTTTGTTGATTTGCCCATGATGTGCTCAACACAGATGATTTTAAATTGGTTATGCGCCTTTCTGTGTTTCATATTGAATGTGGTGTAGTTAAGCACAATGCTGGTTGAGCTCTGCATTATAATAGGCTAATTGCCTCAATCCATGATTTGGAATTGTTTGAGATGTAAAAAGATTAGTTACTGAAGGTTTTTTTTTTCCTTAAAGGGTAATGTTGACCTCTTAACACTATTAGATATGAGGCAAATATTATTCAACTTTGGAGCAATGTCTTGGGGGCCTTTTCATTTCACATGACAAGGTTCATGGCAGAACTGGAATTCATTGTAATGTTTGCTGCAATACCAACATTGAGCTTTATGCCTCAGTAGCATGAGCATCCGTCAATGGCCTGCTTCACTTGCTAAGAATACTTTGAGATGCCTTTTTTTGAAAACCAAAGTAGGTTTACTTTTTGGAGTCATATCAGTTTGACATGTTACTCTGAGGAAGAGATTAGGCAAGGTCTGTTGGTTTTACATGTTTAAAATGTAAGTGGAAACTAATTTGGCACCGCAAGCTTTAGGTGGCTCTTCTTCATGGTTACCTTTTCTCTCTCTGGATATCCACTGGCCACTGCCCATCAGTCTTCTTACTGTTCCTTATCTTCTCCGTGATGAAAATTGTGGATTTGGGCCAGAGAGCATTTGAAACTGTAACGTTGTTCATTTGTCTTATGCTAACATGCTTCCTCTCCTGTAGATGGCGTGTGTGCTTCATTTTGTAGGTTATAACATGTTATATTTTTTTTCCTTTTAATTTTCTTCTCCAGGACATGGAATCTATTGTGGAGACCATGATGCAACAGCTTTTATCTAAGGAGATTCTTTACGAACCCATGAAAGAAATTGGAGAAAGATATCCAAAGTGGTTGGAAGAACACAAAGCCAGTCTGAACAAAGAAGACCATGAGCGTTACTCACATCAATATGAACTCATAAAAGATCTTAATGATGTCTACGACAGTGATCCTAGTAACTATAACAAGATATTTGATCTCATGCAGAAAATGCAAGAATGTGGCCAACCACCAAATGATATTGTCCAAGAGCTTGCTCCTGATATCGACTTTGCTAATCTCGGCCAAATGTAAGTTAACTATCATATGCAATTTTTGGCATTCTTGGATGACTATCTCTGCTTTTCATCTTTTAAACCTCTTCGAACCTTGGATCAAGTGCCAAAGGGTGGGGTTGGAATGGGATTTTAGGTCTAGTCTTGTCTTGCTAAGGAAAAAAATAGGAAGCAAGAGTCCTTGATTTTTCACTGGAAAATTATCTGGCTCAAAGTTTAAAGAAAAAAAATCTGATAGCTGACCAACATCCTTGTGTTGCAGATCTCCAGAGATGCTCGATTCCCAGGGGAATTGTTGCATAATGTGAAGCCATTCCTTTCCTCTTGTTTCCCATTTTCACTTGCTGTTTCCCTCTATCAGTTAGGTAGTTCTCTTGATATGTTTCTGCAAAATAAAAATAGCTTGGTGAGATTTTAAGGATTTTCAATTTTTGTAACAATTAGAAGTGTTCAATTACTAGGGCTTTTGATCCATTTTGAACTTGTAAGTTGTATCTGATTTGAGGGTTTCTTGGAAATTGGAACCTAAATTTGTGGAAAGGGGGCCTTTGAAGCAAATTCAACAATAAATTGCTTGGTGCTTCTTTGAAACAACCTTGTGTATAAACAGCACTGATATTATTGGTGAACTAATTGAAAATGATCTTTAGTATCACTTGCGCTTTTCAGACTCCAGTTCTAAGATTATGCCGGGGAAGGTACTGTCTTTGAAACCTTGTTTTTCATTTCTTTTTTCTCTGTGTTTACAAAACCTCGTTATCAGAATGCTTTGTTACCTGGGGGGACTAAATTTACTCACGGTTTGGTCAATTCAGATGCTTTGAATATGTGAGCTGAGTTGACTCGCATTTAGGTCAATCGAATTTAATCGATCCAAGTAAAACCAAAATCGTAAGGGTGCAACTTACTGTTTGAGATGAACACAAAAAACAAGCATTACCTCAAAGTTGGTTAACCATATTTGAAGAGCCTTTAAACGGAGTAAAATCTCTTTCCTATGTTAAAGCAAATGGAAGTGGCGTTGGAAGGTTTTGGATTTTATTCCAGGGTGATTAATAGAAGATGGCTCCTACAGAGGATCTTTTAGGTGTTTTAAAGTTCGTTCATGGTGGTTTAGTCATATGTAAGCGTAAACATAATCATGTTATCTCCTCCCGGGAGGAGGGGACAGTGGCTTTTTCACCACATCCTCTGCCTGTTTGAAGTCGTTAGGGACTTTGCTTTGATACTAATCCAAATCAGTTGACAGGGGAGGTGCTTTCATTAACCAAAATAAAAAATAAAATAAAGGGTTTTTTACCCTCTTCTGTAGTGTTTTTTTTTTTTCCTTCTAGTTTCATTTTTTAATATTAGATTTATTAAAAATTAAATTTCATACTCTGTTTTGATTTTTTTTATATGTAACTATCATAATCTCATGAATCTCATGACTTGAAATAACTTGGAATGTCAATTGACATGAAAAAAAAAAATTAATCTAATATGTTATCTTTTTAATTTTTATTAAAAAAATCTTATATTAAATATTTATTTTGACTCAAAATTTTACTGGTCATTCAAGTTGTCTTTGGACTCATCAAGGTGATCGAGATCAAGTCACATCAAATCAATTCCTATATAAATTAATTTTTTTAGTAGAAAAAACATTAACAATGTTTAAATATTTTTTTATATTAAAAAAATAATCTAATTCATAACATAGCATGGACCAATAATCTAGCAACCACTAACCAATTGGTAGGGAAAACACCTCCATTTGTATTATTATAACAATTACAAAACAAACTAAAGCTTAAGGGTTTATTTAAATAATGACAAATACTGTTCACACACTCCCCATGTACTATGGACTGGAGTTATGTTATTTTTATTTTTTTCACTTTGGTCCCTTAACTTTATTTTTTGATTGTGTCCTTTAATTGTGAAATTAGCACCCAATTGCTTCAAATTTATTGGCTAGGGATAAAATTAAAAGATAGAGGACCAACTTAGAAAAAGCACAAAAAATGGGTGGTATGTTTAAAGTTCTCGTAAAAAACACACTTTGATCCCCTAATTTATAAAATTAGATCTTTTATGTTCCTTATTTAAATTCAATTTTGATACTCAACTTCATTTTTATTATTTTTAAATTCCTGGTTTTTTAAGAAGAGAAATTTTTACCGGATTCCAATATAGAGAGAGAAAGTCGTTATTTTCACGTATTTCAACCACCAAATTGGTTGATATTAGTGTCTACGAGTTTCATTGGATGATGATTGTTTTAAACCTCAATATTACTTAAAAAACTAGATCAAAGTCGAGGAAGAAATATTTAACCGAATTTGATTTCATGTTTTGGGGCTGTTTTTGGAGTTTCATAGGTTGATAAATTCGTTTCTAGGTGTTGTAAGGGTGTTTAAGAAATTTCTTTTTTGTTAAAATATATTTAAAAAGAGGATGCTTTTGGCAAAAATATCTATGTCCTAATTTTCCGACTACCATAATGTGGTTGCATTCTGGGTAGACAGGCAACACATCGTCTGATTTATTTATTTTTAGATAAAAAAGATAGGCAATTGGGGATCCTCTCCTTAAAAATATTAAAAATAATATAAAGCTTGGGAGTGCGGACCTTAACTCTTTTGTGAGCCTTTTATTTTTGATATTCTTTATTTAGGTGCAATATAAGTTTAATAAAAAAAATTATTAGATCTGGTTAGTTCTTGACGCGGATAGGTAATTAGACGGGTTATGACATAACATATCGAATTTTTTTTAATGCATTATCCCATATTTTTTCAAAAAAAATATAGTTTAATCCTTTGTTATCATTTAACCTTTTTATTTAACTTAAAATATAAAAAATACAATTTCATCTTTTTGTTTCACTAACCTTAAAAAACCTATAATTAATTGGGATTATGTTTTGATCTAAATTCTAAATTTTGTTTGTTAATTAAAATTCAATGATCAACCAACCACCGTGAGATCGAAGACTTCCTCTTCACCAACAACCCTCTCCTTTTTCCCCCATCATCAAGGCTTCCTCTTCACCGTAAGTTGTTCTCTTTATTATGTCTATTTAGTCTAAATGTTAATTAAGTCTATATGCTAATTGAGTCTAAATGTTAATGATGCTTTAGGACAACAAGTCATGGTGTTTCATGACATTTGACTCTGTATGCTACCAAATTCACGGTCGTGGTTCGGTTATCATACCATTTATACATGGTAAATACCAAATTAATTAGGTTCCATTTATTTGGAATGGATCCTATGGCTGCGTTGGCTGAGAACTCGATCCTTCGCTCTTATTCCCACGATATGTTGTAAATCTTTTGGGTATCTTTATGAGAATTTCCACAAGCAGTGCTCAGGAAGAATTGGTTCATAGCGTAATATATCTCTCATCGTTTTTCTTCATAGAATAATTTGACAAGATGGCTGGCATTGCTACTAATTTGTTTTAACTTAGATGCCCTGGAGATTAACGTGTTGCATGATCTGAATATTAACGCAGCGTTGTCAAATACGTTGCATCTTCCTTCAAAGAATGCACTGGTAACAGTATCCAGGAGTTAAAAAAAAGTAAATATATAAACGATGCAATATAATGCAATTTTTTCTATTTTCTTTCTGGTCTTCTCTCCGGGAAGCAACTATGTTCTTTCGTCTGTTTAAATGACTTGGTCGCAAGACATGAACAACGTAGAAACGCATAATTAACGGATTGAAAGTCACATGCCTTTTCCAACTATTAGAGGAAAATTAACTTTAAAAAGAAGCATAAATAAGATTAGATCCCATATATATTTTATTGGATAAAAGGTCCAAGAAAGAACATGCTGAAAAATTAGAATAAAAAAGAATCACATGTATTCAATGTCATCTTCAAGTAGTAGTGGTAGAGGGTACCCACCTCTTACCATATCGCATTATGGTCCAGGCATGGAGTATCTCTACCTCATCTGTATATTCATGCTCTGGTCCCAATTAATAGAACAGTGTAAAAGACGAAAACCCATTTTGTTCGAACGTTGGGGGTAAACCATAGAATCGCATGCCTCCGATCCTTCAATTAGGGCATGGGACAAAAAAAATATCCGAATTCTTCTTTTTTGATAAAAACTGGTTCTAAGCAGCCAGAAAGTCGCATGATCGATTTTGATTGAAGGCTTGGATCCCAGCTAAAACCAAAAGATGCTTTCTTTCTCTTTTTTGGGTTTATGTTAAGTGGGGCAACGTTGGATGGCAGACAACTCGGGTCTGACACGATGTGACTGCTGAAATTGGAATTACCTTTCAGGGTGGGACGACGACGACGACGTTGTTGTAATAAACCTCTGTCACCGGTTAGGTTACGTGATGGATGTGCACGTGAATCGGATTTGTACGAGGGGAGGGGATCTCACCGATCCTATTGAGTAGAGAAGAGTGAATCACAGCCGTCGACCAAAAAATATCTTTCGCAATAGCCAAGCCTTAAAAATAGAAGATTAATTTGGATAGGATCAAGATACAGACAAAAGCCCTGAGGGATGGCTGTCAAAGATTTGTAGGACCTCTTATGAATTAAAAACAAAACAAAAAAAAATACCTCAATGTATTCATGAAGGGCCTGTTTAGTATATTTCGGGGTTTTTTTTTTCTTTTCTTTTCTAACATTTGAATTTTTTTTTGGCTGCATACATGATTTTTTGCTTCTTTTTTTAACATGAACTTGGGCTGCTAAGTTAGTTTTTGGTTAATGTCATGTGATTGAAGCGATTAAGATAAAAATATATTAGGTTAAAGAAATAATAATATAAAAATATTTTTTTTCTATTAATTTTGAAATGAATTTTAATATTTTTAAAACATGAGGTATAAAGGAGGCAAACTTTCTAAGACAATTTTTTTTATTCCTAAAATATCATTGTAAAAACCCGTCAATTCTAAAATTGTCAAACTAAGACTTGTAAGAATAAAAATAGCTACTATCATATTTTAAAATTCAACCTGAGGGTCGATCAAGGGCAAAATCTTGGGTCACCAGTCAAGGCTTGAGTCACGGGTCGGGTTGATTCAAATTAATGTAAGAATAAAAGTGATTATTATCATAGTTTTAAACCTGATTCGAGAGTTAACCCCGAGCAAGGCCTGAGTTACGAGTGAGGTTGATTGTTAACCCGAGTTAATGTAAGGAAAAAAATGATTATTATCATAATTTTAAAACTCGACTCAGTGGTCGACTTGGGTAAGGCCCGGGTCATGTTCCAGGAGGGTCAACCCGGGTTGACATGGATCAACATAAAATAAAAATGATTATTATCAAAATTTTAAAACTTGATTCGGGGGTCAATCTGGGATAAAACTCGAATACGGATCAAATAGGTCAACTCGAGTTAACTTGGGTCATTGTAATGATAAAAGTTATTATTATAGTTTTAAAACTCTAACTCAAAAACCGACCAGAACAAGACCCAACTTACAGGTCGAAATGATGAATACACGAGTTAACTAAACACTACCTAGAAGACACTCATGTTACCAAACATAATTTTGTCTCCATCCTTTTTTTTTTTGTCAACTTTATCTTTACTGTCTCTACCTATTCTATATTAAAATAATATCCAAACAATACCTAGAAATCACTTATCCTACCAAACATTAGGAGCTATCAACTACCGAATCCTAGCTAAACCCTCGGAAGCTCCAAACTAGGTCCCCCTCGTGCGAGACCCCAAACTCAACATTCGGTCATTGCCTAACTCCTTGTGCCCCAACCCGACTCTTAGGTGACGTGACAATGTACTTCTCAAGTTATGTTTTGTTTAGTGACCCATGCAAATTCGATTTAGCTTCTCAATTATAAAAGCTAATAATGTAACAATCAATTTTGAGTACTCCTTTTCTTTCTACAAAAGTTTTTAAAATTTGTTACTCAGTTTGTATTGTTTTGAATATAAGAAAGTAAAATAAACGAGTTTATATAGATATATATATATATATATAATTTTTTTTTAAAGGAAAAGTTATTAAAAGGAATGGAAAAATGTAGGAATTTTTTTTTATTTCTAATTGATAAAATTTATAAGTTTGTAACTAAAATTAGATTTCATAAAAAAAAAAAGGTCTAATAGTCACAGGTCGTATAACTTAGACCGTGTCTTGGGCCGAGGTCGTATAACTTAGACCACGTCTTGGGCCGAAAGCATTGGAATGGGCCAACCATGAAAAATGTTATAAAACATGGATCTATCACGCCGATAACCAACTTGTCTTTTTAAACTGAGCTTGGCGCTTGCCCAACATGTTCTTCATTTGTTTCAAACCATCTTTGGTAGCATTCTAATTATTTATTTATTTATTTATAGTATATTTGGTTTTTTTTTTTTAATTTTAAAGACTGTAAAATTAGTCGAGGTGCACGCAAGCTAACCCGGACACCCACGTTAAAAATAAATAATAATAATGACATTGAAGATAGTTACACAAAGAAACGGGAAAAAGGTGTGGGATCTTAATTGAGAATAAGAAGCATCTGTACAAAAATGGAGTATAAATTAATGAAATGCACTAGAAATACAACTTCCATGATTCTCGTGACCAAGCTATGAACCCAAATCAAACAATCTTTATACGTTTAAAGCGGCCATTTTTTCATCCAACATGAATCCGGGGTCTCCCGGTCAGAACTGGGGCAAATATTATAATGAAATAGTGCACGAGCCAAAGAAGCTTTAAGCAAAATCAAACCTCCCCATTTATCCTTTCTTCGCACGTAGACAAACCACCTTCAAATCAGTCGAGAATCAGATGATCCCTTCAAGTCCCCAAGACAAAAAAACACAACGATTGTAGCCGTTAATCCACTAATATAACTTGTTGAATTCAGAAGGTGGCGAAGATTCACCCAATCTAGGGAAGAAGTTTTCCCTTTCAAGTGATGCTTGAAGGCTTGCCATGATCTTAACCAGTGATACCCAGAGAAAAGGTGCAGCACAAAATGCGTAACCAAAAATAGATAAACATCTTATAATACCATTCGGGTAGAGAGGAAATGCCATGACCAAGAGGACCCCGAATATCCCTAGGCATGGAGTCAAAACTGGTAACATCGGCAGCATAAACGCATTGATAGCTATGGAGCAAAGTGCAAAAGAACCGAGCAAGTACAATCCCCAGCCTAATAATGGATGAATTGTGCAAGGAATGATGATGCAGGGGAGTAAATAGGATGCAAGAATTGACCATATTGCTAGCATTTTAAGACCGGCTTGTATTACGGAGATGTTCTTTTCTGTTCGCCGATAGCAAATCTTGGAGATATTTGGCCGTGCTAGACGCGTTACTGCTATTATACCTAGGTAAACTATGCACTGAATGAGTGCCATGGGCGTTTCTGTCCCGTATCTGCAAGAGAAATGTTTGTTACCAACATTGCTACAACAGCTTTCAGGATACCTAATAATGGTTGAAATGTTTGGCTGTTGAGAAGAAAACTTACCCGAGACTTTGGCGACGTTGTTCATGCCATTGAATGCCCAATGGCAAGACAGGCCATGACCACCAATACCATGGTTTCAACCATGATGCACCAGGGAAAGTAATCACGCTGTTAGGCCCACAGGGTACGTTCCAGCGGAGTCTAAGATCTGAAACCAACAAGAACCGAGCACGATTTAGATACGGTCACATCACATTCTTCTTGTGATTTTAGTCATATTGCAAATGCATTATATGATGACATCTAGAATTAGTGAAAGAAGCAGTTCAAATTTGATTAATTGGGCGGGCGCATCCTTGTTTGACTCACAGTAATAAGTGGCATCCATTTGGTAGCCCAAAGGAAGTCTATAGGACCCGTTGACTGTGGTTCCATTTAGAGGTGGATGGAACATCGGCATATCAAGCAAGTTTGGGAAGTAGCCGCTTATGAAACCTTGGTCTGCACCATCTGGGTTTTCTTTCCCAATTTCCAACTGATGAAGCATGTCCTTAAACACTTCCATGGATGGCTGCAATACCAAATACAGAATGCCAAACATGAGTAAGAAAATAAATTTACTTCATTGATTGATGGGACTTTAAAATAAATAAATAAACAGAGGGGGGCGAGGTGAATCAACATACCTGCAGCACAAAGAGGCCAGTATGGAAGATGCAGGGGTTGATGAAGACTGCACAGAACTGTCCACATTGGAAAAGTTCATCAGCTCTTCTAAGGAAAAGATTGTCAGCATCAAGCATGACGACCCTCTCATATTCAATCAATTTCCATACGTAGAGTTTGTTCAATGTTAACTTAAATCTCCTATTAAAATTGGGTTGGTTCTTATAAGGATTGTCCACATTTTCCACTCTCATTACCCTTGCGCCATCTTCCTGTTCCCTGCATCACAAAACAAATTCTTTTTACTCACACTTTTTTATTTTTTTAAATCAACGATTAGATCAAAACCACCGTACGTTTAATTTAACTAATTCCCTCACTAAACAAAAGCAGTTGTCTTCCCAGATAAGCTGGGGCATCGAATGGGAACATTGACTCAAGTATTCCTTTAATTTCCTCTGGCATTAATTCCCGAGTAGGCTCATAAATTTGATGGCTAAAAACATCAAATGTAAGGTCAATTTAATATCCTGTACATCTCTAACTCGGCACATGCAGAGGGGGTGACTTTTGACAAAGGACGCTAAGATCAGATAGAAAATCGATAACTTCGCGCATACAGACAATGGAATTCTGGCAAGAGACCAAACCAGTCTCACATGCAAGGACGTGGGCTGCACACCCAGTCAGCCACCGGGGCATTTAATTAATCCGCCGGTGCCCATTTTGCGTGGCAAGTGGATTTTCGGTCAGACATGGGAGCTAGCTACCCTGATTACAAATAAGCAACTTGCTTGAAAATCGAACCAGACACCTAATTCTTTATTCAACGAACAGGCACAGGACCAGCAGAGACAACTACCATTCAACCCTAGATCAAATATGAAAGTAGATATTTTTAAGGACTGCTAAGAGTATAGATTAGGAACTGGAAATGCGGTGTAAACTGTGTTTTTAAAAATTTAATTTTTTTATTATTAAAATTTAATATAATTTATATGTTTTGAATTGTTTTGATGTTAAAAATAATTTTAAAAAATAAAAAATATTATTATCATGTATTTCAATACAAAAAATTATTTAAAAAACAACAATATATTCTAAATATGTCGCGGTCATTATCTACCGACGGTCCACTAGACCTCATTCTCTTTCAAGGAATGAGTAAAAATCACAGCAGTTGATTGAGTGGACGATCTGAATATTTCAAACTTCCCGTCTGGATCCTTGACGCGTTTTAGACCTGTACATTTATTACCAATTATCTTAAAAGCTATCATTACTATATAGATTAGCACCCTCTCTTCTGAATTTCCGGATTACATACTAATGATTTTTGCTATTTTATTCAATAAATCCATCATTGCTTTAAGGAATTAATAAGCGGGTCCGCTTCTTATTTCCTTCACCTTCTTAAATACACATATATCTATATATTTCTAGATTTTAATTAAAAAAAAAAAGACTTCTAGTTTCAATAATGGGTTTTGGACCAAAGGAACTTGGTTGGAAGTCGACTTTAGAGAAAAATAAAATAAAATAAAATAAAATATAGCCATCCACCAAATAACACTCAATCTCTCCTTCCTAGCATGTCATCTTATTAGTACCATCCAAATAACAACTACAGTAGTAATCTTTCCCTCCCCAGGTGATTTTAGTCCTCCCCATCTGGGAGTCCGGATAATTTTTGTTTTTGTATTTTTTTAATAAAAATCTCATATTAATATTTTTTTATATATTTAAAAATATAAAAAAATATTAGCTATAAACGCTTCACGAAGGAGAGCCCCCCCAGTAAAAATCTCCCCAAGGAGAAGCATTGAACAAGAAATCCCTCCCCGCAATGCTAGGCAGTAGGCGCCATCTCCGAATGAAGGTCAGCAACCTTAACTCAATCAAGACTTGATTACCAATCGAATCAAGCCACGTTAATGCAAATTTGCTTAAAAGGATCAATGCCAGCAAAAGAGGAGCGTGTTCTCTCAGGCCCTTGCCTAGAACAACTCATGTCACGTGCTCTTTCTTAGCAGTGAATTGCTGCTATATGTCCCATCTATGTCAGTATCAACCGATCAACCCCCATTGGACTCTTAACTAAAACTCAAACGTCTCATGACTGTGGAATAAGTACATTTATCTTCAATCAGTTTTTTTTTTTTTTCCTGCCAAGAAAAGTAGGTGTTGAATTATTGATCCCAAACCCTATGCTCTTCCGACAACTGATCTCGACTCAGTTTTCACCTAACACCGAGATTTTAAATTTGACAAAAACATTTTTAAGAGTAAAAATCAGAGAAAGTATAGGGCTGGTAAGAGGAAATATGGGAGCGGCCCAAACGATAGCAATTTATGTTAAAACGAAGTCATTAGAATAACGGAGAGGGACAAAAACCGGCGACCTTAGAAAAACGATAGAGAGAGAGAGAGAGAGAGATTTGAACTCTTACATGGTATGAACCCAACGGAGAGGAACATCCTGGGAGGCAATGACGACGAGATCAGCATCCACGTGTAATCTAGCAAGAGATCTGAGCATGACACGTATAGCCACGTAGAAATCATAGTCTCTTGGCGTCCCCATATACATCATCGTCGCATATGCGTTTTTGTGCCGCTGGCGTTGCCCCTCTTGCTGCTGCTGCTGCTCTATCTGGGGTTCCCTCATGACCTCTCCAAACGCTGTCGTTTTATACACAGCGAAAACTAAAACCAGCAAAAACCTCAACATTAACCAAGGCTCTCGAGAAGAAGCCATGGTGGGTGGGTTTCAAAATTATATGAAATCAAGAGAAATTAAAGAGCCCTTTAAATTGAAAGATTAAAAAAACAAAAGGGCAAGGGCTGGGGGTGCTGTTTATGTTAGTTAACGTGATGAGCTTGAAAAATATATATGATATAGAGGGTGTTTGTTTTTGAGGTGGAGGTGGAGTTTTGTGTGTGGGACCCACAAAAAAGCTAAGAAAAGCAATAAAAAGTAGCTTTTGTGGTTGAGTTTTGTGCATAAATGGGTTGTACCCAACCTCAAACTCAACCACAAAAGCTAAACCAAACACACCCTATTAAATGCAGGTACTGTTTTTCCTGCTTTCTCGACGAGTGTTGTTGACAACTTGACATGTCTTGGTTCTGTCTTTCCTTGCGTTTTTATAGATAAAAAGTAGCTATGGCCCATGAGAGATAAGGGCCAGCTCTGGAACGGGGAAAGAAATGGAAGCATACAAGGAAAGCTCTTCAAAACTAATAAAATATTTATTTTGCATAAAAGAGCCGTTTTATTTTTAATTTTAATCCCGTGACCAGCACTTTATACCATATTTTTGTAAAGTTTACTCGTTAGTCGTTAGGATATTTTTTATTTATAAATATAATAAAATAATATATGCTTTTTATTTTTAATATTAATACGTAAAAAAATTCAAAAAAAATCAATTTAAAAATCAATTTTTTTTAAAAAATATAATTAGACCGTGATACAGAAAAGCGTTAGCCGTTGGTTATGTACAAAGTGGGTTTTGGTATGGTACCCCTGTACGGTCAATATTTACTTTTCTTCTTCTTCGTAGAAAGCACTGTCGTCCTTTTTATTTTTTCTTGGTTGTGGAAATTGGATATATTTTTATATTTTGAGAATGAAACCAAGACTTTATTATAAATTACAAAAGCTAAAGGTTTTTTTGTTTTTAGCGATTGACGAGCCTAAGCACAAACTAAAAATACAAAGAGTTAATACTTGTAAAATGCAAACATATGTATATAATTTTAAGACAAGAGATTTTTTTATATTTTATTAAAATACAATATTTCTTTATTCAGAAACTAAAAAAACTTGTTTTCTTAATTTCTCAAATTTGTTATGAGTTTGGAAAACACATTTTGGAAATTCTTCACAATTTCTCAATATAAGTTTTCCACTTTTTTTATATAAAAAAACATAAACAATACAATTTTTCTTTCGTATACAAGCACTTTTTACCGATATTAAAGATTAGAATTATTTTTTTATATTTTTATTTTAGTTAGTATCATAAATTTAATTTTTATTATAAATATAATATAATTTTTTAAAGTTAAAATTATAACTTTTTCATGATAATTTTTAATTTGAATGAAATAAAATTAATATTCTATAATTAAATTATCATGAATAATTAAAAATATTAAGATGACTATTATAAATTATGATTTTTATTTTTTTTTATAAAAAATAGCTATAATTTTGATGCATTTTTTTCGTGGAAAATTCGTTTTTGTTATTAATAAATGAACAATTTTTTATTTTTTAATTGAAAAAAAAAACTAAAAATAAAAATACTTTTTTTTACCAAACACTAAAAAATTCCAAAATTCAAGGGTGGGGTTGCTACCCTCCTCTTACTATCTCTTCTAGCATCAGCCAGTGACGTATCCTTGAGAGTGAACTTCCATGTCTGTCATGCTCAAAATTAGAAAGCAAATTAGTGCACCGATCATCTTGGCAAATTACGTGACTAACATGTGTTAATAAAGATAGAGATGATTGAGAAGAACTGCATCTTTAATAATTGTCGTGACTTAATTTTGAATTCCTTAAAATACAAATTAACAAGCAACTCGATTGGCAAGAATAAAATGAAGAGGGAACCATATGCATAAATGAGAGATGAAGTGACTAAACTGAATCTGTGGTATTTTTTAAAATTTAAATACACATTTTAAAGACCCAAATGTTATACAAATTCAAGATGAATTTTAGATGAAGTTGCATAAAATTAAGTCTATAAATTAATTTAGACTGAAATTAAAAGAATTAATTAAGTGTAAGGATTTAATTAGACTTTTAATGGGTCAAATTAATTTTATTAAGGATTTAATTGTTGAAAAATAAAGTTTGAAAGTCTAATTTGGGTTTAATTTATAAGATTAGAATTTTAAAGGACAAAATTTAATTTTTACAAGCTTATTTGGATAAAAACAAGGGTGAAATTACAAGAATATCAAAGTTCAAGGTTTAATTAAGGGTCAAATTGAAGAATCTCAAAACCAAGAACCAAAGTGCAAAAAGTGCTAAGTTCAGGGATTGAAATCAATAAAAATCAAGGGTCAAATTTAAAGAATTAAAATTTTTGATGGTTGATAGGGGTCAAATTGAAAAATTAAGAACCAGTTTGAAAAAAGACGCTCAAATTAGAAGAGTCAAATCAAAGTTTCCAGGGGTGCGATTGTAAAAATTAAAACGTTTCAGGGTAAATAAAAGATGCTTATGACAAAATTGAATTAATAGGAACCAAATTGATGTTTGTAAAATCTCAATTAGAAAACTCTAATTTCTAGGATTTAATCAGAACCACATGTCACGCATCTTTAATGAAGAGAATATGTGACATGTTGTCTTGCTCTTGTTTGTTATCTTTTTCAGCTGAAAATGATGATTAGGTTGTCATCTTCAGGCGAATGAACGTGACATCTCTAACCATCTTAGAGGCTTAAACCACCATTAATGGACTGAGAAACACCTCCTTTATAAAGATCAATTATCATCATCATCTCATATTTATACCTACTTTAGCTCAATAAACTCAACAACATCTTGCCTCTGATCACTTCCCATTTATTTGACAGTTTTAAACTGATCGAAAACTCATTTTTCAATCAATAAATGTGGAGTTCTGGAACTCGAAATTAGATAATATTTAATCCTCATGGTAGATATACATTCCATTTGCAAGGATTCGCTACTCTTATTCCACATTTACATCCAGTTTGTCGTGATGATATCTCCAAATAGCTCACTCAGTCAGCCATGATGGAAGAAGAAAACCACAATGTTTGTTTAAATTTCAAGACTACCTTCTCTTGACAAGTTTGAGCGCATAAAAAGACAAAAAAAAAAAAAAAACAGAATGCACCTTTCTAAGGAGGTTAGAAGAGGGAATGAACATGAATCTTCTCTAACAAACCCTTGGCCAAACCACTATGGTTTTGCCATTTTTGATTTTGTTTAACTTGTAAAAGGTTGTTCTTGAGCACACCAAAAAAGGGATCCAGAAAAGAAATTACAAAGCAAATCTTAGAAAAGAAAACGAGAAAGAAAATACAAAAAAAAAATTCAATTGAACATTTAGCATAGAAAGGAATGGAAAGTAACATAGAGGTTTTTTAAGAAGGAAAGAGGGTATTAATATGATTTTGAAAGAAGCTGGAAAAAAGAGAGGAAAGAAGTAAGGAATTTAGAGAAAGAATCAATTTTTTCATTGCTAGGTAAGCTTTTAAATTTTGATAAAGGGGTGGAGCTCAATGAGAACACTCCTCCCTCTTTATTTTTATCTTTATATTACTGTTTATGATGTTTATTATGTATCATTTGAAGTCATTTATTACTTTGAAAGCCTTGATAATTGTTTTTGAATGTTTAAACATGCTTTGAATATAGTTTGTTTATGCTCAAGTTTTGTTTATTACTTTGTTTTGATGTGTTAGAATATGATTATGAAATGAAAAATATTAGTATAAAATACTTTTTTTTTGCATGCTGTGGTGTTAGGCTAATTTTGTTTGAAGTTGTGACAATTCATTTTAGGTTTTGATTTTTGTTATGGTTTACTTTGTTTTGGTATGCTGGTTTTGCTGAAGGAATATACATGATGTTTAAGCTTTAAGACTTTGTTTATGATCAATGGAACAATATTTATACATAGGGAGAGGCTTTTCCTTATTGCTATCTTTGGTTTTTGCATATTGTTTTCGCCTTTGATCATTTATTTCCTTTTGTTTTGATGGTCCCAACAATTCATAGTAAGCATGCTTAAGCTTAGGTAGCTTTTCTAAGTTTATTTCCTTTTATTGGTTTAGACCTTTTGTTGGGTTTCTTGGTTTGCTGACTTCTATCACAAGGCGACGTCGAATAGCATGTTAAAAAAGGAAAGAGTTTTGGGTACAATTAAAAAGTTATGATTATAAGGTTTAGGAGTCGCCACTTAGTATTTTGGTTATCAGAAAACCTATGGTCTGCGAGAGTCCAGGTAAGGAATTGGTTGTGTAAGGGGAAGACACATCACCCTAGTAAACCCTACATGAGGTAAGCTGCATTGTTGTTTGATTGTTTTTCTAAGTCAAGTTTCTATTCATTAGTCTAAGGCAATTCTTCCTTTATGAGAGAGTCTCTACCTTATCAAGTTAAATCCTAACCGCTTTAAAGTCTAAATTTTAGCATCTCATTTATTTATTTATTTATTTTTTGTTTTTGTATCTTTAATATCTAAGGGTGTATACTCTACTGTGTAGTTTTACACTCTCAAGTATTAAAGTCTACAACTAAACCCTAACACTTTAAATATAAAGTGAACAAAATGACTAGTGAAGAGTTTTGGATATTTTGATTAAACTCTAACGGATAACCATAAATTGGTTACGATATCTATTTTTGCATTTTAAAACATGAGAAAGATGCAATTTTTTGGTTTTTTTTTATGAAAATATGCTTGGAAAACTTTTAGGATTTGACCGTATGCATGAAAAAAAATATTTTTTTGGTTTTTTGAAAGAGGAAATTAATTTAATTTTTTTGGATTCTCAAAATTTTTTAGAAACGTTTAAGAGAAACTGAGTATTTTAATACCGGATCTATATCTTACAATGTAAATATACAACCCAATATTATGCAAAATTTATAGGAAAACACGTGATAAAATCATAAATTTTTAAACTTCTTTTGAAAATTTTTTGGAATTTTTTCGTTTCTTTTTTAAAATATTTTCATATTATTTTAAAATTATTTATTAATATATTATTATTAAATATATTGGGCTAGGCCGGACCCAAGCTAGTCGGGTTGGGCTGATAACGACCCAATAGACCTAACTCTTTTTTTTTTTTAAGGTTAAGTAGGCCATGACCCATCTATATGGGCTGGATCCAGTTTAGGCCCATATGGTCTTTGGCCCAGCCCAATGACTATGGGGTTAATTATTATGGCAACTGCATATAAAATGCAGTGGTCATGAGGGTTTGGCGAAGGAAAAACAAGGGGAAAACTTGTCTGGTCGGAGGAGAAAAGTTGATGGCGGGGTTCCGCAGATCGATGAGTGGTTGGTGGCCGCAACGACGAGTGAGGCGTGACGGAGGAAGTGGCCGAAAGGGGGGAAAGAAAAAACTGGACAGAAAGATAGTTTTTTCTCAACTTTGGCTTCTGATTTCTCCCTTTAATTTCAATCAATTGAGTCTTCATAGTTCGTTGTCTTTTGCAAAATGATCATTAACTGTGAATTTCTTCAATTTAACCTCTAATTGACACCAAAACTTTGATTTTCTTATGATTTTACCCCTGTTTTGAACCAATTGACTTTGTAAAAATTAAATATGATCTCATAAAATTTCAATATATTGTTGAATTTCATGCATATTATTGTAAATGATTATGATTATTTAAAGTGTTGGGTCCACACTATTTTGTGGCAATTTTGAGGGTATGCGGCTGCTAGAATTTATTTTTAAGGTAGAAAAAGGTAGGGATCAATACCCCATGATGAATTTGAAAGATTGGGTTGCAACAGGTTTATTCGAGGCATAATAGTTTGATCTCGACATGGAAATTGTATGTGTGTTGATGTTGTTTTTAAATTGCTATATTGTTTTTGATTTGTTATGTTGTGATGTTTTTTTTATTTAATTTGTTATTGTTGTTTTTAATTTGTTATATTGATGTTGTTTTTAATTTGTTGTGTTGTGTGTTCAGAGTTTTAATATGCAATTTTATTATATATTAAATATTTTATTATCCATGAATCAACCTAGGATAAATAAACTGTCATTGAGTATTATCCTTAAATGATGACAAAAAAGATAATGAAATCTCTTAATGGATGACTTTGTTATTTGTAAAATTGTTTTTTTTACAAGTTAAATATATTTATAATTAAGTTTTTTCTTGATATTATTGTTGTATAGTGAGGTTTTATTATTCATGAATCGACTCATGATAAATAAATTGTTGCGGGGAGTTGCCCTTGGATGTTGATCAAAAAAATATTGGAATTTCTTAATTCATGACTTTATTGTGTATAAATATTTTTTTAAAACCCTTACTCTATTATGTTTTCCTGGCAATTTGGGTAGCATATTAATCATTTTTATTATCCCAAAATCATCTTACGATGAATGATTTGTCATTAAATGTTGTTCTTAGATTTCTTGAATTGATATCATGATCATTTAATATGTAACTCTATTTTTTTTATGGGTTAGATATTTTTAAGATATAAATGCAATTTTATTATGTATTAATTGTATTTATCTTTGA
Source organism: Populus simonii (assembly GCA_007827005.2). Taxonomy (NCBI): domain Eukaryota; kingdom Viridiplantae; phylum Streptophyta; class Magnoliopsida; order Malpighiales; family Salicaceae; genus Populus; species Populus simonii. The sequence continues at coordinate 14,913,826 of CM017464.2, forward strand.
AAACAATACAAGATATATGTATATCATTGGGTATTATCCTAAAAGGTTGCCTAACATCTCTCTCTCTCTCTCTATATATATATATATATATTTATATATATAAAAAGTTGTTTTTTATTTTAGTTTGGACTTGTGAGTTTGAGGGTGCCTCTAATAATTAACAACTTAAGAATCTTTATATTAAATACTACAATTTTACCATTGACTTAGAAAAAAAATAAAAAAAAGCCGCCACCCTCATCCTTCTCTCCTCCCCAGAATCCGGTTACTTAATCCCTACTATTAAAGCACAAATTGAGCCACCAGCCAAACCCAACAAATCCCTTTCAATTACCCTTCTCTTTCAACAAGATTTGAGTTCAACTTAGAAATCAAAACTAGACATATTCAAAGGATTATAATGGAAGATGGGAAAGACCATCTTATTTTGAGAGGGGGGGTGGTCGAACCATGGCCGAACAATACTCTTTAGTTGTTTGTTTGTTCTCATCCGTCTAGTGCTTAAAAAACAACTAATTTATTTTTTTACATGACATAAATTGCTCCCTTTTTTTAATCATACGTTGTCATGTGGTATTTACTAGTTTATTGCCCCGCGTACCATTTTAAGGGATTAATTTTTTTAAAATATAAAAAAATAATATTAAAAACATAGAGAGTTTTTAGACAATATCATTAAACTTGATCAAACAAGTTAATCTTAAAACCTCATAATTTAGCTCTTTGTCCGACTCAAGTTTTCAATTAAATCGTGTAGGAGTTGATTTGACTTAAACAGATCGATTTCATGGACTTAAAGGTAACCTGGATAATCGGTAAAAACATGATTTTGTTTTTAAAAAAACTTCAGGATATTAATTTTTTTTAAAAATAATATTGAGACAATGACAACTTGGATTGATCCGGATAATGAACTCTATAGGGTTAAAATTTTTTTTTTAATTTAATTATATGATAAAAATAGATATTCGTAAAATTGAGCACTAACTCTAAAATAAAAGGAAAAAAAAACATGCATTCTATTTTTTAACCAATTAAATATTAAATGATGAAATAATTAAAAAAAAATAAAAAAACAGAAAAATTAGAGTTGTCCTAGGGCTTTTAGTTTTTTTTGTTTTTTAAATAATTTTAATTTAATATCTTCCCCACGAATGGATTGTATGAAAATCGCTGTTCATGAATTGAAAAGACACTACTCTACTGGTAATAAATCTTTCTTTCACTTTCAAATATGCGTGCTGATAAATCCTTCCGTGCCTTATCAACAAAAAAAAATAAAAAATTATACTGATGATGAGGTTTTCAAATGGGTTCTTCTTTTATTTTTCAGTGGTCATCATGCCAAATAATGGAGGTATATGATGCAATGTCCTATGAGGATATACCTTGTATATATCTACACTCTTTAATTTATACCAACTTGAATTAAAAACTACAGTAGACATTATAATATTCATGTCAGCCTGAGGACCAGGTTGCCAAGCAACCGGCCTGTGTCGTTCTGGAGATTAGGACTTCTTGTGCAGACAGGGAATTATCCTTGTGATTATTGAAGACCTCATCAATTGATCCTATCAAGAATAGTCGTCGATCTTTAATTAATTTTGGGGCTCACCACCTCAGGCAGTCACAAACTCAAAATTGAAGAAATGTATATACACTCGGCGCATGATGTAAATAAATCAAGAATGCGAACATAATGTTGACTCCTGAGGCTATTGAAGCTGTCATCCTGCTTTCTATGACCAGGAAGTTCCCTTCATGTTGACTCCTGGGGCTCGTTATTGTCCCAACTTATCCTGACGCTGGCTATGTTCTTAAGCGTGAAGTGTGGGGAGGTTGCTTGCTTACTGTTTCTATTTCTTCTCCCGGTAACAATGCTTCTGGATAGAGATGTATATATCTTTCATTTTTGGTTTTTGTTGTCTACATGCATCAAAGCTTCACCGCGTTTTATGACCGGGAAATTCTACTTCCGTTGACTCTTATCAGAAGGATTCTCTTTCACCGGTATAAAACGCTCCTTAGTCCTTACGCTACAGGCTTCTTGGAAGCGAGGAACGAGCCCAAGTCCAACGGGTCTCCAATGGCACCGTAGATGTCAAGAATAACTTTAAAAAAAGTAATGGTCAAGCGACCTTGTATATATTAATATGGATATCAAAATCTGAGACTTTTCAAACCACGCGGCTCCAACTGGCCTTAAAAATATCTTGGATACAACCTTTTGTACCCCCTTGTTGCGAAGGTATTCTTTATAGTTTGCCCATGGTTTGCTAGTATTTTTTTTCAAAATCAAAATAAATATACAGACCTTTTTTTATTGTTTTTTTTATATAGAAAAATCATAATAGGAAACAAAAAAAAATCTTATGCATATATTTAATTAAATAAATAAAAAATTATTTATGTCAATAAAAAAATTACTCACAATAGCTAAAGATTAAATTAAAAAAATCAAGAAATACATATAAATCAAGATACTTGATCTCAAACCACATATTATATCCTTAATTGTGTATAATAATTTTATTTATTATGATCAATCTTTAATTTAATCAGATGGTATCTAATAACTTTGTTTTTTAAAATTATATTTCATTTAATAAAAGTAAAATACAATTAAGTACGGCTACATAGAAATAACACCTTATAATATCATGCCGCATAATAATTAAAAATTATATATCACAATAATTAATTGGATTAACATTACTATAAATGCTTGTCCATTTAATAGCCAACAAAGTTATATTTAATTTTAAAAAAAAAACAAAGCATCATTTTTTAAAAGAAAATATTATTATTTGATTTCTCTTCTCAAACCAATTAAATGTTTAAGAATATTCATGCTTATGAAGGGAGGGAATAAAGAAAATATTAATTAACAAAAACCTAAACTCCTCATGAAATTACTATACATCTATACACAAATTACTATTTATTATAATACTACAGTTAAAAATTTAATCTTCAATCATAAAACTTTTGAACTATATATTAGGAGCAATACAGTCTTTTAACCATAATTCAATTGTTATTTTCAAATCATACGGGAATATGCTAAAATGATTTGGTTACCTCTAAAATAATAATGAAAAAACCACATTAAAACTTATTTCCAGGAGCTTTTTAGTTTTTTTAACACAGTAAAATGACTTAATTTCTTTTAAAGAAAAAATCTATTAAACTTTCTTCCAAGGGTTTTTTCATCATTTTATTATGATTTTTTATTTAATATCAAGTTGACTAAGAGCATTTTTATATTTGAATAAAAATTAAAAATTATTAAGAAAAACTTATTGGCATGTGCAACCAAATGCTAACAAGTGGGCAATCTGTGCACCCTACTAGTGACATGTGTGGTATCATTTAGTGACCAAACATTGTTTTATGTATCAATGTTTGAATCGTCTTAACATCTCCTAGATGATGAAACAACATATGTGGCCAATGACTCTTTAGTTTGATGTCGATAATACTTTCCCCCCTTCTTTCTTTCCATGCAGCTCCTTTAAAAATTCAAAACAACCCTCTAACTTGTTATTCCTTTATATTTATTATATTTATTTTATTATTATTTGTTTTATCTGGAATAATTTATAAATTAGAATTAATTTTCAATTTCATCCCCTTTTGATTTTTTTTTATCTTTCAAATTTAATTCTTATTCTTTTAATTACTATTTATTTTATTTAAAATAATTTTTTTACAATTTCAACGTACTCCAAAATATATGTTTTATTATACCGAGTTGCCAACAACAACCATTAATCTTTCTATTCATGAAGAACACCTGTCATATAATTTTTCCCCCCTCTGTCAAATTTAGCGGAGTAATATTAATTCGTTTCGTCTAATGGGAATTTGGGATGCAAAATATCACGGAAGCTGGCCCAAGCCCACAACACTGGAAGCAAATAGCTCAGAGGTCAGCTGGGCTGCATCATCCAGTACCGTCGACGACTCTAACCCCTTGCTGTCTGTCTGAGGACGTCCCCAGTCTATAAGCCACTAATCCTTATTCTTAATCTACTCTAACCTTTATTCCAGTTTTAGTTTTAATTTTAATATTTGAAAATTGTATTCATGATTTTAACTGAGATGTCCCCAATTGCGAACATTATTTTTATTAGCATCCATCTGTTCATTTGTTTTTTTCTTCCCTTTTCTCTTCTCTTTTTCCCCGGTCTTTTCCCCTTATGCAATTAGATGCATGAGTTCAGTAAAAGAAAACACATTATTACCTCTCAAAGGGAAAAAAAAAAAAAAAGTTTGATTTTATTGCTTTGTGAAGTTCTTAGCAGGCAAAATCTCAATTTATTAATGAATTGAAACTGTTTTTTTTTTCCCTGTGCGTTTGATAGTTTTTACAACAAATCCAATTCCTTTAGATATATAATAATAATAATAATAATAATAATTTAATTAAAAGCTATGGCGCTTTCACCTGCGCTTTCTTATAAAACACTATTTATTTAATTTTTTTTGTTTTCTTAATGTATTTTTTATATTTAATTTCATTCTTTAATATTTATTTTTTTAAAGATTGAACTTCATGATTTGTTTTGATTTATTTTTTATTGAGTTATTTGAGCTTCATGATTAAAGTCATGATTTTGATAGGTTAATCTAGTTTATTCATGTTTATTTTTTTAATTGATATTTTTTTTAATTTTATCCTTCAACATTTTATTGATTGAGAATTATACATCTTGATTTATTTTGATCTGCTTTCTATAAAATAATCCTAGTTTCATGATTCAAGATAAGAGTTTGATAGATTAACTCAGGTTGACTTGAGTCATTTTTTCTATTTAACAAAACATTAAAAGAGGTGATGTTTTCACTATGAATCACCTCACAAATAATTATTAATTTTAATAGTGCTTTCTATGAAGTTATCTGAGCCTGATAACTCGGTTACATATTTGACGAGTTAACCTAGTTTACTCATGTTTTTTTTAATTTTATTATTCAATATTTTATTGATTGGTAATTAGACTTCTTGATTTATTTTGGATTGTTTGTTATGAGGTTATCCTAGTCTTATGACTTAAGACACGAGTTTAGTAAGTTAATTCAAATTGACTCAAGTTATTTTTTTAGTAATTTTTTTTAATTTTTTTTTCAATTTTGTCCTTTAACATTAAGTTGATTGGAAATTATGCTTCATAATTTATTTTGATTTTTTTTTCTATAGGATTATCACAACCTTATAACCTGAGTTACGAGTTTGATAAATTAACCCATGTTAACTTGGGTCATTTTTTTTGTTTACTTTCTATAAGATTATCTCGATCTCATTACCCGTGTTATGAGTTTTGTAAGTTAATCAAGGTTGACTTAAGCAATTTTTTATGTCCTTTTTAATCGATTTTTTTTCTTCAATTTTATCCTTTAACATTGAGCTGATTGAAAATTAGGTTTCATAATTTATTTTGATATTTTTTCTATGTGGTTATCTTAACTTCATGAATTAGATTGAGAGTTTGGTAGGTTAACTAAGATTGACTTGAGTTTTCTTAGGTCTTTTTTTTAAATGAATATTTTTTTAATTTCATCATTCAATATTGAGTTGATTGAGAATCAGGTTTCAAAATTTACTTCGATTTACATTCTATATGATTATCATGGTCTCATGAATGAGGTTGCAGATTTGACATGTTAAACCCAAGTTGATCCAATTTATTGTTGTTTTAATATATATATATATTTAAATATGGTCTTGAATTGTTTTTAGTTAAACTATGTTTTTACTAGTCGTCTGTGTTGTTTTTAGACCCGTAAAGATGATCCAAAATAAGATTGTAATTGGTTATAGGTTTTATTTAGGATTAATTTAAGGTTAATTATGACCTTGTTTGGTGATCTTTTAACGTGTGGTTAGAATTATCTCATCAAGATCTTTCTAATCGTATTGGGCGTGTCAAAATCGGAGTCTTGATATGTCCTCAATGAACCATTCTTTCTTTCTTTTTTTTTCCTTCCCTCATTTTTCTTTTCTGCCACATCAGTTTATCTCCTCTCTCTTTATTGACTATTGGATCTTGAGTCTCATCTCATAACAATTGGATTTTTGTAAAATTTTAAGTTGACTTTTGTACATGTTAATTAATTTACATGTGACATGCATTTTGGCTTTTGACTAAACAATTGGTATTTCTAATAGCATTTATATATGGTTCTATTTAAATTATGCTATTTCTCTAATATTTTTTTAACATGTGTTATTCTCCCAAAACTTTTACCAAACTGTGTCATTTAAAAAAAAATTCAATTTACGAGCTAACGAAAATAAATGTCAGCAAATATGTCAATTACTTCCCTTTTTTTCATCTAAAATATTAATATAAGAAAATTTTGTTTTGATAATGGTCATGTTATGTCAAAACATTTCTTATTAAGATTGTGCTTGCCTATTAATAAAATAATAAAATAAATTTAGGGATAATTTGATCAATGATTTTTATTTATATATAAAACGTACATAATGACAATTTTATAGCAAACTTAATATTTTTTTTTTATCACAGGCTGATGGAAATGTGATGTGGTAAATGGTTATAAACTATAAAATGTTAAGTGAACAAGATATAAAAATATAGGTAACGAGTTGTAATATTTGTTAAATATGATACATGTGTTATAAATACTAGGATAATTTCCAAGAGAGAGAGAGACAGAGAACTCCTTGAACTTGTGAAAATAGTCCCTTAAACTTTTGTTATTTTTGTAATTTACATGGATACACTCATGGTCGATGAATGTCAAATTAGGGTAAAAGTTTTTATTTATATTTTGAAGAAGGTCTTTTATATTGTTATAAAATAATAGTTACCTAACTACATTTAAAAATTAATTACAATACCTATAACATAGTAAAATCCTTTGAATATAAGTAAACTATGATTAATTGTTATAATTAAGAAAATATAATCTTATAGGTCATGCCAATACTCCTCCTCTAAGTGGCTTGCACATATAATGCATGTCTAACTTGACAAGTGAGTCACCAAAAGTTTGACTATAAATAATCTTGGTAAGGATATCAAGTAAATTTTCTATAGTCTTCACATTCAGAACTTTAACAATTTTTTCTTCAAATTTCTTAGATATGAAATTATGATAAATCTCTATATGTTTAATTGGTTATGTTGTATCAAATTCTTCGCAATCTTGGTAGCTAACTGATTATCATAATATAATTTTATAGCTTTTTTAGGAGAAAAACCAAGCTCTCTTATAAGTCCTTTTAACCATAATATTTCTAAAATTTATTTTACCATTTCTTTGTATTCAATTTTTACTTTAGATAATGAAACAACTTTATTATTTTTTACTTTTTCAAGTAACTAGATTACTAAAAAAGAAGAAGTGAAATACCTAGTTGTTGAACGTCTTTTTCCTTTCACTCCCTAATCCAAATCATAATATCCAGTAATAGTTGCATTGTTATAGTTAAAAAATATAAGATCTTTTTTAGGCATCAACTTCAAATACCATATAATTCTAGCAATAGAATTCATATGAACTTCACTTGGATTATGTATAAAGTGACTTACCATACTAACAACATAAGCAATATTTGGTCGAATGTGTGATAAGTAAATCAATTGACCTACTAGTCTTTAATATCTTCCCTTATCAATATGAACTTGATAAGAAAATTTCTCAAGACTATGATTTTTCTCTATAGGTGTATCAATAAGTTGATATCTAAAAATATTTGTCTCCTCAAATAAGTTTAAAATATATTTTTATTGTTAAAAGAATATTCCTTGCTTAGACTTGATAGCTTTAATACCCAAGAAATACTTTAAATCTCCAAGATCTTTCATATCAAAATCATATACCAAGTGAGTTTTCAACTTCATCATCTCATCAATATTGTTACCAGTAACAATCATGTAATTCACATAAATAATAAAATGAAACTATCTTACCATTTTGTCTCTTAAAAAACAACATATAATCTGTCTTGCTTTGAGTATAACCATATTTCTTCATAGCTAGTCAAAATTTTATGAACCACGCTTTTAGTGATTTTTTTAAGACATACAATACCTTCTTTAACCTATATAATAAGCTTGTATCACTAAAAGCATTATACCCGAATGACATTTCTATATAGATATATTTGGACAAATCTCCATATAAAAGGCATTTTTACATCATCTTGTTGTAATGGCTAATTAAAGTTTACAACAACATATAATAAAACCGAGATAATATTTAACTTTGTAATGAGTGCTAAAGTCTCATGATAATCAATATTATAAGTTTGTGTAAAAACACCAACAACTAACCTTGTTTTATATTGATCAATAATTCTATTTGGCTTATGCTTTATTATGAATATCCATTTACATCCAACATGTTTCATTCCTTTTGGCAAGGTCACAACATCTTATGTTTGGTTTTTTTTTTTCTAGTGATCACATCTCCTCAATCATCGATTATACTCATTTAGGATCATTTAACGCCTTTTGATATCCTTATAAAAATGAAAATAACTAGCATTTGATTCACAAAACCTTGAATAACATAAGGTAATTGCTTAGTAGAGACAAATAAGTAACATAATACTTTATATTCTTTGAAATTTTAGGTGAATATCTCTTAATTGGTTTTCCTCGATTACTCCAAGAAGGTAATGGTACCTGTTAGTTTCATTGGAAATAATAAGCATATGTTCATTAATTAAATTGTTAGTATTGTACTCAAAATTGGCACCATTGAATTACTAGTATCATAATTTGTTATTGTGGAAGCATTAGTCGGTGATGTTTGACCAATTATCATTACATAAGGAAATACAACTATCCAATTATACTCTCCAACACATATCTCCTCTAAATAGAAAAAAATGGATATCAAAGAAGAAAAATACATTCATATTTTAAAGAAGGTAACATCTATCAAGTAGGAAGATGAAAGCATTTGTATCCCTTTTTATATAATAAATACCCAACAAACACATACTTCAATGCCCACGAATCAAGCTTTGTACGTTGATGTTTATGAAGGTGAACATATGCAACACACCCGAAACTCTTAATGCTAATGTTAAATTGAAAGAGATAATAACATATATAAAAAGTTTTTTCAAGGATGTTTTAAAGTAGAGAACACTACTAAATCCACGGTTTCAAAGATAAATAATATACAAAATAACATCTTCCTCAAAAGTACATGTATTCTCAATGCCAATTTTTTTTTTTACTACACTATTTTGCTAGGGTGTAAAAAAACATGTCATCTCATAGATAATACCATGATCTTAGAAATAAGCATGTAACCTTGGACTAAGAAATTTATCACCATTATCAGACCTTAGAACTTTCACCTTAGCATAAAATTGGGTGTGTACCATCTTATAAAATGAGCGAAAACATTAACACTCATCAATTTTATTTTTCATCAAATAGAGTCAAGCTATATGACTATAATCATTAACAAAATCACAAACCAACGATACCTAAATACAGTATAAACTAGGGCAGAACCTCAAATATTAGAATGAATTCAACTAAATGGTGCTGTCATTTTATTAGAAAAATGACTTTTTGTCATAACACAAACATCATAATGAAAATATAAAGAACAATAATATATATATATATATATATATATATATATATATATATATATATATATATATATATATATATATATAAAAGAAAGGAAATAAGTGTTTAATATATATAACCAAAAGAAGCATTACCAAATTGACGATGCCATATCCAAATATATTAAAGATTTTGATGTTTTTTTATTTTAATTAAAAGAAAAAATATATATTAAGGGTTGAAAGATTTTAGAAATCAAGTTGTGATGCCATGTCAAATTAATTTTTTTTTAAGATGACCTTCTATATTGTTACAACATATTACGTTCGAAAAATAATTATAATAAACCAAGTTGTGATGTCATATCAAATTAAGGTAAAAGGTTTTTTCTTAGAAGACCTTCTATATTGTTACAACATAGTATGTTTGAAAAATAATTATAATACATGCAATATAGTATAATTCTATGAATACAAGAAAACTATAACTAATAATTGTTATAATTAGAAAAAAATATAATCTCACAACTCATTCTAACAATAAAAATTGATGGACTGTTAATGCTAATAATTATATATTCTTGCTAAGTTATTAATAATTTCATCTATCTAATCAAGGGATTGTTCAAATAGCATCATTTCGTCTTCCAGTATTAAGAAGATGCTATTTGCTACATTGCATCACCTGCTATGGTTTCAGGGCCATATCCCACGCCAATCTTTCATCCTTTGGCTTGCTTCTCAGGGGCGTCTACGCACCATGGATAGACTTCACGTTGCTGGAACCATAACCAACATTGTTTGCATTCTCTGTGGAACGCACAATGCATGAATCTCATGATCACGTTTTCTTCGAGTGTTCCTACTCCAGCACAGTATGGAGAATTGTTACCATCAAGTCTAAAACTCATTGGCCTACCTCTCCCTGGCATCATCTCCTTCAATGGGCTTCCTCTAAATACCAGAATAGGTAGGAGCTCACTCATCTGATAGCTCGTTTGCTCTTATCAATCACAGTGTATTTCCTATGGTATGAGCGGAACAACCGTATTTTCACTCATCAATACCAGCCTCATCATTCCTTTAGTGATGACATTTTCCAGCATATTCGAACCCACCTGGTGAATTTGAATCACAAGTGTAACATCTCTGCCTGTGTTCATCGCATTAATTTGGGGCCTTCAGGAGCCTTAACTCTCGGCCTCTCCTTCTCTGTTTACTAGCTTGTATTTTAATTAGCATGGTTGACTAGTTGATTAATTTAGGAATGGCTATCATTCCAGCCAACTAATCAACTCTCTCTCTGTTCCTATTCCTAGTTTCTTTTCTTGTTTTTCTTTTTTCTTTCTTCTGTGTATTCCGAGAGGTATGCCTCTCGTATTTTGTTTATTCTTTCATTCTTAATACAAATTACTACTGTTTCCAAAAAAAAGGATGCTATTTGCTGAATAAAACAGTTTGAAAATCAAAATAAAATGGAAGAAAAAAAGCTAAGCAAATGTTTCTTCGATTAAGTTTAAAAAGAAAAAACGAATGAAATAAAGGTTACTCTAACAAAATCAAATTGACTGGGTACTGTAAATAGAACATCATATATTACGTACGTACAGGCCAAGGCCTTCAATTAGGACCAGCTGCGGAGACAAAATCATTCAAACGAAAAGACATAAAACAAACGAGAGCCATACAATCACTAAGATGGGATTTCATTGGTGGTGTAAAATCATCATCATTACCCGTTTCCCATCATCATTTGTAATTAAAGTGAGAACATGGAGAGGGCATGGAAATTATCCTCATCGTCTTGTGCGGTTGGCGACCTTCTTGCTCTTGTTACCATCTGATTAAGTAACCTTAGAGCTCTTCCCAGTCTGGTGCTATTTCCAGCTAGAGCTGCAGGTTGATCAGCATCAAAGGCGATTTGACTCAGCTGAAATAAGAAGAGCCTCGATGAGTAGAGCAGATCAGTGTAAGCTTGGCGAACAAGCCTTACACTGAAGGTGAGTTTAAGTACATAAGGGCATAGCAAGCAAGTAATCAAGGATGTTCCAGTGTGGGATTTGGATAAGAGGAGGTTGAGCTTGGCTAATGCCACCATGGGTATCCCCATGTTCGCTTATATGCCAAGGAATCTTGTAAAGAGAAGTTGGATTTTGCTTAAGATTGAAAGATGGCAAACGGCCAAATGGACATGATAATAAGTAAAATCACTGCTGGAACGTTTAAAGTGAGGACATGCACATGACTTTACAGTAACGTACTGTAAAATTGTAAATGTTCATGTACATATATATATATATATATGAGGAAATCGATATGGAGGGAATAGTAAGGATCGTGGGGCCTACGAGGAAGGTTCAAGGAAATTTCTCCGAGTTCGGACTTTTGTGAAGTAATAATGTCCATAATCCAAACAAGCAGCAATTCAATGACGTCGATATCTCCTATATAGGAATAGCTACCTGACATGGGAATACGTATACAGTACAAAAGCGATGTGATTCTTTGTCTGGTTAATTTCGGTTATAAATAATGGTTTTGCTGTCAATTTGAAAGTTGTTTTTATTTTTTATTGTTATTTTTTTATTGTTTTTATCTTTTAAAATTTTATTGGTTGGAAATTAAATTTTTTAATTGAATTTGGATTTAACATTTCATGAGTTGTGAGTTTTAAAAGTTAAACTAGGTTTAAAAAGTTGGTTAGATTCACTTATTTCTTTTTTTTTTTTTACTGTGATGTTTTTTTTTGTATTTTTTTTGTATTTTTTTTATAGTTTGTTTACTATTATTTTTTTAATTTCACCCCTTGTCATTTTTTAATCCTTGAATGATCCATAAAAGTATAATTTTTTTCAATTCCACCCCTATCATTTTTTTTATATAAATTGGTTCTCATTCTTTTATTTGCTATTTATTTTATTTGTGTTCATTTTTAAAATTGTTTTTTTTTCAAATTTCATTTTCCTTGGGTTTTTTCTATTAAATTCTATCCCTATTTTTTTTTTGCTTTTCCAAGCTTTTTTAAATAATATATTTATACTGATTTCATCATTCAAAATTAAATTGATTGATAATTAAACTTCTTAATTTAATACAGGTCCAAGATTTCAAGGGTTGTAACTTTTAGAAATTAGACAAGGATTAAGAGGTTTGTCTATTTTGTGTTTTTTAAGATGATGTTTTCTTCTTCTTCTTTTTTCTGATTTTTGTTTTGTTATTTTTTATAGTTTGCTTTTTGTTGAGTTGGCTCCTTACAGTTTTTTTTCGATTTAACCCCTTGTCATTTTTCAAAAAGCTTCTTGATTGAATTTGGGTCTATAATTTTATGGGTTTTGAGTTTTAGAGATTAAATCAGGTTTAAGAGGTTTATCCGGGTTTGCATGTTTTTTTTTAGCTGTTGTTTTCTTCTTTTTTTAATCTTTTTTTAGCGTTTTGTTTTCTTATTTTTTTGCAATTTTATTCAATTGTGTTAACCCTCTATAGTTTTTTTTTTCAGTTTCACCCTTACTATTTTTTAATGTAAATAATCTATCAAATTACAAAAAATTTTCAATTCCACCCCCTATGATTTTTTAATATTTCATATCCAGTCCTCATTCTGTTAATTGTTATTTATTTTATTTGTGATTTTTTTCAAATTTCATCATTTATGCACCTTTTCTGTTAAATTGTATCATTATTCTTTTTGTTTTTTTTTTTGCAAGTTTTTTTTATATAATTTTATCATTCAAGAATAAATTTGTTGATAATTGAGCTTCTTGATTGAACTCGGATCTAGGATTTCACGGGTTATGAGTTTTAGAGATTAAACCAAATTTAGGAGGTTCATCTAAGTTTGCTTTTTTTTTTTTTTCATTTTTTAAGCTGATGTTTTCTTATTTTGTATCCTTTTTTAGGGTTTTTTTTTGCAATTTTATTCTATTAGGTTAGCTCTCTACAATTATTTTCAATTTCACCCCCTATTATTTTTTAATCTATAAATAATTTATTAAATTACAAATATTTTTCAATTTCACCATATATAATTTTTTAATCTTTCAAATTTGATAGTCATTCTTTTAATTATTTATTTTGTATGAGATTATTTTTAAATTTTGTTTTTCAAATTTCATTCTCCTTAGGTTTTTTTCTCTTAAATTTTATCCTTGTTATTTTTCTTGTTGTTTTTCTTTTGCAAGTTTTTTTATAAATAATTTTTAATGATTTCATCATTCGAAACAAAATTGATCAAGAGTTAAACTTCTTCATTGAACCCAGGTCTATGATTTAACGAGATGTAAGTTTTGGAGATTAAATCAGGCTTAGGAGGTTCGTCTGGTTTGTTAAGTTTTTCTTTTTCTTTTTTTTAAGCTGATTTGTTTTGGGTTTTTTTGTGCTTTAGGTTTGTACTTGAATGTTTGATAATCTGGATAGGCTAAGGATTGAATATTTTCACCTTTTTTTCATTGTTTTTTTGTTAGATTATTTATTGTTGTTGCATTTTTATTTTTATATTATTTAAATTATTAATTGGACCAATGACTTGGAACTTGGATTCTTTTTAACCTAACATTTTTTGTACGTTGAAAATAACTTTTGCTTAGCATGGGCAACAAATCTAGTTTGCATAGACTAAAAGAGCTCTTTCTTTTATTTGTAGCACGATTATTGTTCATCATCTTATAGATCACTGTGAAATGAAGCAATGATGTTTTAAAATTTTTAATTTGATTCTCAAACTTTATTTTGTATGATTTATCTCTTTTGAGCTTAAATTAGCACTTGATTGTATTTATTTTTTTGGAGGAAGGGTTGTCTTGAAAGATAGATGATTGAAGTGAAAAAAAACAGGAGAAATAGGTGGCGGCTTTAAAATTTGTCTTAAAAGTTCATTTTCATCCCCTATCTTTTTTTCGTTCTTAGGCAACCAGTTCCTTTAATTTTTAAAATTTTAATTTTAGTACAACATTTTATTTTTCTTATTTTTCAGTTTTTTTTTGTATGAGGAGAGAGATGGACTCGTTGTATTCCAGCATGGAGAGAGAAAGTTGTCATTGACAACAATTCTAACCCACCTAAACAATTATTTTTTGTGTTAAATGGTACCATATAATGAGATGAGTTCAAACTAAGTATTTTTTTTACCTTGAAAGTGCCTAAAAAAACTTTTGAAAGGTGTGTGAGGCATAATTTCATTGTTTAGGAATTTAAAGTATAGAAATATGATTAGAGGTTTGAAAGCTTTATTTTGCAAGATTTCATTAATGAAGAAAACATAGGTTAAACCTCTTATACCAAAAAAAAGAAACAACGGTGAAACCTCCATGTATTTATGAAGGCTTGGGGTTATTTGAGAAATTTTAATGTGATAAATGATACCATGTTAAATATGTAGTGCAAAAATTGTTTTTTTTTTTGAAAAGAAAGAAATCTAGCCATTTTGACCTAGCTCAAATGGCTAAGAGTTCTACCTATCTAGGATAAACTCAAATAGTTAGGAATTGTATTGCATTTCTATGTATGTGTTATGCAAGAAAAGAGGAGAAGAGGAAAAAAAATGATGAAATGAAGTGACACCAAAGACAAGGAGGAGGAAAGAAAATGAAAAAAAAAGAAGAAGAAAGAAAGAATGGGTTGTTGAGGTCACACTAGAGCTCTGATAACGACACCCTCAATACCATAAAAAAAACTCGATAACACAGATACCATAAAAAGACCACTAAAAATTGCTATTGTGGGACACATGTGCTATCTAAAGAAGACAGCGCAACTACTCGCGTAACTCATGCAGTCTGGTCATTTGGACCATAAATAGCTCAAACGACTAACTCCCTCTCTACTTACTTACTCTTTTGCTCCTTAACACACATTCACACACACTTTCTCCTTCTCTTCCATACACCTTTCCTCTCTCTCTCTCTCTCTCTCTCTCTCTATATATATATATATATATATATATATATATATATATATATATATATATATACACCTTTTTTTTGCACTTTCTCCTTCTGTTACACACATTCTCCCTTATCACGTACCTTTTCCCCCCTCTCTCCCCTTCTCTATTTTATACTAACACACATCTCTATACATTTTTCATTTCATTATTGACACACAAACTCTCTCTACACATGCAAAAAAAACTTTTTATACGAGTATGCACCACTAATGGCGCTGCTCATCACTCACACTTCACTAATGGTGTGCATGACATAATAAACAACAACTTTTTTAGGAAAATGTTGCCACCAATATAGTCAATGGAAAGACAAACACAACACCCGATGAATTAAATTTCTATAAATATATTCCTTTTTCATGAGGTAAACTTGGTGTATAAATACACCCAATCACCATGTAAGTAGAAGCAGGCCATACCAAGCCATACATATATGCATTTCTTATGACTTCATCTTATTTTTCTCTTTCTATACTTATTCCCACCTCCTACATTCACCAACTTAAATATCAGGGGGTCTTCTATTCCAACATGCAACTATTGTTTTAAGAACAATCCAGGTCAAAGACAAAGTTTCAATCCTATTACTCTACAACCCATTATTAGTTGTGGAAAACCCGTGAAATCTTTTTAAGTTTTTTTTATGACTTCATCACTTGTCAAGATTATATGTTGATTGAAAAAATTCTAAAAATGATTTGACAAACATATGGAATTTGTGGGACCTCATGAATAGATATCAATTTAAAATTGGAACTAGCCATACACCCATGCACTATTGTTGAACGATTTTCAAAACTTATTTTTATTTAATTTTCTCGTAGTCAGAATAAATATTTTAATGATTTAAATTCTAGAGAAACAAATATATTTTTTAGTTAAAATTTTATTTTCTTATCAATGCATTTCCTTTTTGTTTGGATGAAAAAAATGTATTTTTTATAAGCAATATTGTTTTTTGAATGAAACCTTAACACAATTAAAATAAACATTCATATCTTATTTGAGTAATTTAAATCAAGGAGAAAAAATACATTTGTTTAACCAAAACCCTCATTCTTTATTTATGTTTAATCACATGAGAATGATTCTTTTAAATAAAAACTTAACATCATTCAAAAAGCAAATTTCAATTAACTAAAAAAAAATTCATGTCATGATAATTCTTACATAGCAATATTAAAAAATAAAAAATAATTAATTTTAAAAAATTATATAAAAAGTGGCATAAAATAATAATAATAATAATAATAATAATAATAATAATAATAATAATAATAAGATTATTCTCATTGAATATTCATGAGAATTGTTTTAAAAAATTATGCATATTTAATTTATATAAATATTTATATAAATTAATTGATAATATTACTATAAAACACTCTAATTTTATTTGAAAATATGATATAATTGGATGATTTTTAAAAATTTATTGTATTAACATTAATTAAAAATAATTTTATTCTAAAATATAAAAAATACAATAATAAGTACATGCCTGAATGCTTGGCCGTTTAAAAGAAGCTAAGGGGCCTATGCCTGGACCCATGTGCCACTTTTTTTTTTGAAAATTAAATTGATTACATGTCAATTTTTATTTATTTATTTATTAGATGACTCGTTGTCTAATTCAAATTTTAACCATTAGAGGTGGTTAGAAAATTGTATACATCATATTTGAAATCTAAAAACTTAAATCTTAATCTATTTTTATCTAAAAACAACTAAAAATTTTATAAAAAGCTCAATAATCCCAATAATAACCTAAAACACTCTAAAATGTCATTAAAAGCTAATAAGTCAATTAATTTTTTTTCCCGAACTTAGATATACCTTTTTGAACATAAATAAATACCTAAATCATCTCACTGTAACCACTCTTGTCCAAATAAATCCAAGAACACCAATATTGAACTTTTTAATCATTACAACGCGGTTGTCCATAATTTTCCTCTCTCCTTGTATTTTTTTTGTGACTCTTTCTTTTCTATTTGAATATGCAAAAAGAAAAATAAACTTTCATGATTGAATTATAAGGTTTGCAAGCTACAAAGATGAAAATGTAATTTTATTTTATGAAAATATATAGTAAATGAATAAGTATGTGTTCAATGTTTATCATATTGTTTTAGCTTTATTGTTAAGTTAATGTTAATATTAATGTTAATCGCTATATGTTAATTCTTTGTCTAATTATAATGATGCATCACAGTTTGAATTTACAAATTTTTGGTCACTACGGTCAGAAAATACTTTTAAAAAAATTTAAATTTTTTTATTTATTTTTACTTTAAATTAATATGATTTTTTATGTTTTTAGATCATTTTGATGTGTTGATGTCAAAAATAATTTTTAAAAAATAAAAAAAATATTATTTTAATATGTTTTGGAATGAAAAATATTTTGAAAAATAACCGTTACCACATTTCCAAACACCCTTTATACAATCATCAACCATATGTTTTTGGATCCACTATACGAAAAATAATACTATCTTTTCAGTTATTTTAATAAAATAAATTAAATTAAACAAAGAAAAAAAAAACTTAAAAAACATTTTATTTTTTATGCCGGGCTAGCAAATTGCGAGATTCTCAATTATTATTTTGAGGGTTGGGCTGCATTCCATACATCAAGTCAAACCGAATCTTGGATAAATCTATAAAGCCCAAGATAAACTAAAAGATGACGCAACTGAAATGAAACTTCCCCTAGCCTCAGACAATGGCAGCTAGTAATTGGAGAAATCAGGTTGTCAATTTTATTTTGTTTTATTTAGAATAATCAAAATATTTTATATCAATTTAAAAAATAAAACAAAATAGAATAATTTTTATCTCATTTTAAATCTCGGTCTGTTCCGGATTTTTCAGCTAAATTCCGGTCGGAACGTTTCGGTTTCATTCCACATGTTCCGTTCCGCTCTTGAAAAGCTATTGAATCAAATTGAACCTTGTTCAATTTAATTAATTAAACCACCCAAGTATAAAAAGCTCTTTTTTATTACTATTTTCAATAACAACGATATTAATAATAATATTGAAAATTATTATTACTATTTTCATTAACAATGATATTAATTTTTTTATAATTAGATTTATCACTAATATATATGGTTTATATTCATGTTATTTTTTTCATGTTTATACTTTGTAGAAATTTAAGCAAAACAAGGGATGCTTTAGATTTCATTAGCCTTGATAACATTGACTTAACTTTATATTTAAAATATTTGTGTTAAAACATTTTACTTTCATAATATTTTGATATTTTGTTTAAGTTGAATTACTTTAAGTTAAAGATCTATTTAATCTTGACTATTTAGAAATATTTTAAATTTTGAAATTATATTTGTTTGACATTGTGTTTGTATTGCATAATTTATAATTAATTTATCTTGAATTTGAATTTTGTTATATATATGTATAGTACAACCCCGAAACGGCACGTCGAAACACTCCGAAACTGAAACATTCCATTCCAATTAAAAAAATGAAACACCTATCGAAACAGAATTGACAAACTTTAAAGAAACCCATGTACTCGGTTGTGACCTGAGTTTGAAGAACCGAACCGTGGGCAATAATAAATTAATAATAAGGCCATGAACCGACCGAGTCACTGACTGAACCCCCACGCTTTGCAAAGCAAAACCCCTAAAACTAAAATCCCAGCCTTGTCATCCCCTCCCCCTTGGTGCCTCCTCTAAAAAACAGAGAAGGCACAAAAACTAGCTCTGTGTTTGCGTTTCTGTTTGCTTGTTTTTAAATCGATTGAAAGAAAAAGAGAAGAAGAACAGAAATGGATGGAGAAGAGGCCGGACCACCCAAGAGAGAACTGTACGCACTTCTCCAAGTGTCACCGGAAGCCACCGATGAAGATATCAGAAAGGCTTATCGACATTGGGCTCAAGTTTATCATCCTGACAAGTACCAAGATTTTCATGTAATTCAATTTTTTTTAGCTTTAAAGAAGTTGTTCTAGCTCTGAAAACTCCATAATTCGAGTGTTTTTCTTGTTAAACAAGCTTAATTCAGTGTAAACTCTTGAACATTCTCTGACAATATGGATCACTCTTTAAAAATGGGATTCTGTTGGTTGTCCAAAATAGTAAACAGTAAGGTGCGATTTACTTGAACGGGATTTGGTCTTTGATTTTGTTTTTTTTGGTCTGGGTTGGTTGAAAATGCTTGTTTTCAGATGCAGCAAATAGCCACTGAGAACTTTCAACGAATATGCCAAGCGTATGAAATATTATCGGATGAGTATAAAAGGCAAATATATGACATATATGGCATGGAAGGTATAAATTCTGGTTTGGAGCTTGGTCCGAAGCTGGATAAAGTTGAAGAGTTGAAGGCCGAACTTGAAAGGTTGCGAAAGAGGAAGGAAGAAGAGAAGATGTTAGCTCATTTTCGACCTTCTGGCACAATACTCTCCCATTTGTCCTTGCCACAGTTTCTGGATGGTGATGGCATTATGCGAGGGTATAAATCACCCCCACCCCACCTTTTATATTAAAGTTTAGCGTTCATTTGATGGGAAGTTCTGAAATGGCTGATGTATTGTTGGCTGATATCTCTGTATAACCTTACCAGAAACTTTCAACGTATTTTCCCATGGAACTTAGGTCTTCTAGAAGCATGTCATAAATTGCGAGGATCAATTTGAAAAGCTTAATGCTTTATATGATACCGGAGTTGAAAAGTTTTTGTGCTCTCTCACATGCATGCCCACCAAGCAAGCATAGGCAGTATTTTGCTTTTATTATCAAAATGATTTTTCATTTTATTATGGTTATCACGATAGTCTACAGGGATGCTCATTACTGTTAAATTGTCTGTTTCTTGAACTTTACGATTTCATTTTGTTTCTAAATACTTTATCACTCTTCAGATAAGTGCTGTATCTTGTGCCTACTTTCTTTGTTGACTGATCTTTGGACTGCCTCTTCCAGAATGGCTATGTCTAGCGAAGTTCAATCTCAATTATCTAAGCGCACTGTTATTGCTATTGGTGGAAATTTGGAAGTTAATGAAAATTCTGGTGGTGGAGCTGCTTCTACAGTGCTCAGGCACCAGCTTTCTCCAGTTTCATCCATAGAATTCATAGCATCAGCTGGTTTACGAGCACTTATTGGTGTGCAAACAACACGGTAGGGAATTTGATTTTGGAACCTACATGATTACATGGCACAATTATTGTCTTTCTATATCTTTTTTTTTCAAATGTGACTTTGCAGTAACCTATCTTTACACTCAACGGCTACAATTGCTATAGCAAAGTCTCTGAGGGATGGTTCCATTAATCTTTCCAATACCTGGACTCGCCAACTCTCTGAAACAGCAAATGGAAATGTAAATTACTTTTGTTCATTTCTATCTTCTTTTCTTCTACTTGGTACCTTTAGCGTGATTGTATGATTTGGGTGTTTATTTCAAGCATTGAATCAAATTGGTCAATGGCTCTGATGTAATTTATCCCAAGATTTTCAATATAGCAAACTTTTTCTATCAGATAGTGGGTTTAATATAGTCAAATAATAATAATAAAAATACATTCTAGTGTAATTAGAGGCTTGAACTATCAATTACCAATTTGATTTAGTGGAATTACGGGTAGGGTCACAAAGTAAATAAAATAAAAGAGTTACATTTGTATATTTCTTCTATTCTTATTCTAAAATCTTTGAATTGTTGTTTGTTTGGCACTTTCTATTTTTCAGATACAGCTTTTATTAGGTCCTGAGTCATCTATAGCAGTTGGATGGCAAAAGAAACATGAAAAAATGTCTGCTTCTGGAGAGCTGAAGGTACATCTAATTGCTTTTTCAAGCAAGACATCAATGCCAAAAATGTCCTCAAAACCTTGGGAAATAGTTTTGAGTGAGAAAAAGTAAATGATATTGTGACTACAAGTAAAGTAGGGTTTTGCCATCATGTTCTGAAATTGCATGCTTTGATCATTTCGTTAAGTGACTAGTTTATTGCTCAACATAGATTAGCCAAATGCTTAATCTTTGCTTTCTGCACTCAAGTTTATTATTTGGTTACAATCAACTGTGAGAGAACATGAACTATATATAAGTTTATCTAACTTGGAGTTGCCCATGACCAACTGATTTGCTATGAACTTTACTTTTGTTCCATCTCCATTCTTTTAAATCTACTTTTCTATCATGTTCCATTTTCTATCTATCTTTAGCTATTTCATATTCCATGCATATTACCTTGCTATTACTATTTTTAGAAACTCACACCAAGTTCATGCTCATCTCTTCCTTTTTCTTTTTTTTTTTGCATTTGCTTATTGACTGCAGATTGGCACAAGCTCTTTTGCCGCGTCAGCTCATTATACTCATCGCTTTTCTTCAAAATCTCATGGTCGTATTGCTGGCAGATTTGGAAGGTATATGCTCAAAATCGTAATAAAGGAGTATTCTTTGGCGGTAACTAATATTGTTTATACGATGTCCGCCTTGGATTTACTAGTTTTCCATAGTCCCATTTGTACTGGTATATGTGTCTGGAAAGTTTTCAATTTTACAAGATATTGATTATGAATTTGACCAAGTTTGCTTTACATATATAAAAGATATGAACCCATGCTTTAAAATTTCGTATGTCCATAGCATTTAGATGAAACATGTTTAGTGGGAGCACACATTTGAATGAGAGAGGAAAGTTCCATCATAGAAGTCATCACTCTCATGAGGTCTTAACCAAGAAGAAAAAAGATTGAGAGAGAAACGCTCGTAGTTCAGCACTTCAGCTCTTCAGTACAGTTTATTAACAACCATTTCTGATGTGCATATTCTTTTATACTTATGTTAAGGAGTTTTTTTGCATCACTAATAACAAATGAATGATGCTGTAGATTAGAAAGTCAAAACATTTGAGTTATAGTAATTTTTGCACTGATGGGGGGACAACATCATCTATAAATCTATTGAAAGATTTATTATCTGTCAGAAAACAGGAGTGATGCCTGCTGAGACACAAGTGCACAAATTATATGTGACGCAAACAGTTAATTTCAACAATCAGGAGAAATCTAGGGCATTGGATAGCTTGAAGTTGGCAATAGCTTTTAATATATTCATTTTTCTCTCATGTTATGTGTAAATGCTTCATAAAATATCTTGCATAAGAGTGAATCAATTGTTGTTGCAGCACCAATTTGGAGGTTGAAGTTGGTGGGGGGAGGAAATTATCTAATTTCAGCACAGTTCGAATGCTGTATACAATAGGAATTCAGGTATCTAAAAACAAGAGACCAAATTTAAGTATTGTGCTTTTATGTTATTTTGCCATTTTGCATGTAACATTCTGGTTCTTACGAAACCAGAATGAACCATAGAAGTAGTTCTGTGGAGATGTATACCAGTATATCATCCAGATATGCCATCAAGTGTCGGGTCCAATGAGGGAGAGTTGCACCTCAACATTCTCTCACAGAGCAGCTGCTCTCAAAACTCAAACCTGCACGTGTTACCTTGGCAGCATGGCTTATTTATTTTTATTTTTTGTGCTTTCTTGGATTCTACTAGGAGAAAATAAAGAAGCCACAACTTTTCTGCTAATTAATTTTTATGTAAATTATGTTACATAAACTAATGTCTAAAAGCCATTGTAATTGCAGAGTGTGGATAAATCATTTGCACTAATTTCTGCAATTTTATTAAGCATGGATGCAATGACCTATGGGACCTTTCGCTTAAACCGTTAAAATGGGAAAAAAAGAAAAAAAATATAAATGTTCTTTTGTAAATTTAAAAGGCGAAGGCATTCATTTTATAACCCTCTCTTAGATGCTCAATGAATGCACCACCAACTTAGATTTTTTCTCCTCTCTGCTGGCAGGGAATCTTTTGGAAATTTGAATTGCACCGAGGAGGACAAAAGTTGATTATTCCTGTAAGCAAAACTTATTCTTTCTGCTGTTCATTTTGACAGGTCATGTTTGCTTGACATTGTTCTCTACTAATTTCTGTGTCAAGTGTGATGGATGTGTTATTCTGTTTTCTGAATGCAAATTTTTCCTACTCATAGAATAATGGAAAATGTATTAAATTAAGATAAAAGTATAATGATACTTTTACTTCCTTTTAATTAGGGAAAATAAATCAATTAAACCTAACATAGTCGTAAAAACATTATAATGTAGGCAAAATATATCGATTAGACCTTACATAATATTATGAATGTATTCATTGTTTTTTAATACACGTGGAAAATCACATCTCTTTACATATTCAATTTCCAGTGAGAAACAATTTACACGCCTCCAAAATTTCAAAATGTATTTCTAATCAGTAGATGGGTAGTATGCAAATAAAATAGTCTCTGTTTCATATTTCTCAACAAAATTTTTTTTTCTTTTCACACTGTTTTGCATTACTTTGGCAAAGTATGAAAAGTATCTAATGGATGGAGAAGACCTCTGCTACAATATATGTCACCGTAGCATGGTTCTATTTACTTGCAAGAAAGCAAGCAGAACTAATTCCATTGGTAACTTGGCACGTCTGTGTTTATTGCCTGTCTGCTTCTTGGTTTTTTTTTTTTTTCATCGTGCTGCTGATGGATTGTCTTGTGCAGATGTTGCTTTCCAGGCATTTGAATCCAGTGTTTGCAACTGGAGCATTTGTAATCCCAACATCTCTTTACTTCTTACTCAAGGTTATTACTGATGCCACTCTTATGTTTTCACTTGCATGCTAAACAATTAATCACCTTATGCTTCTTTAGGTTTAGTTTCATGTTGATAAGGTGAAGCAGCTGTAATTTATGAGAAGGCCAGCAGAAATAACATAAACTTTGTCTTTATTCTTAGTGTCCAATAAAGCTATCAGCTTGATGTATACATTATACACTCAACTGAACCCCAGGTGACTAAAGAACCAGAGAACCTAGATTAAATCCTGTACCAGGAAGGGCTCATTATACTCTGGTTTACAGTTAAACATCTGACATAAATCTAAACTTTCACAAATCTAAACCTTGAATGGTTTTCGAGCTGGAGTGACATTTGATTGCTCTCCATAAGTTGATTAAATTGTGCGACCACAATGACCAAAAGAATTTTTTTTGACTACTGAAATGTCATCTGTATATTATCTGCTTAACCACGTATCCTTATGATGGCAGAAATTCGTAGTCAAACCTTATTACCTTCAAAGGGAAAAGCAGAAGACTTTAGAGAATAAAGAGAGAAATTCTGCCCAGGTATGGATGCTAAGGTTGCCCAAGGAAGCAGTGGTTTATGCCTGCTTTTTGTTATGTGAACTCTATAACATGTCAATGCCCAATCATAATTATTCAATTTTAAAAATGCCCGATCCTTGATTGCATGGTTTTGATTCACAATTATAGTAGTTTAATGGAGATGATTTCCTTAATTTTTATTGGTCACTTTACTGCAAGGACCTTTAGAGGAGGTTCTTAAGATATTCAATGGGATTAGAATGCTTTATTCTCTTGGTTGTCATTTTCTTTTGAGTAGGCTTTCTTCTCCTCGTTGTAATTGTGCTACTACTAGTAAAATTTCTTCTTTACATGAAAAGGATTTTCCCCTTATTTGCAAATACTGAGCATTTTTAGCATCTGTACTTTCCTGCAATGTCACATGTATTTTTGACAGAAGTTGGTACCTTTTCATGCTTTGTTCTCTTTCTTTTTTTTTGATGGTTTTCTACATGCTTCGTTATTTAGCTTCATTAATTGATTTTGAAGATTGTTTCTGGATCATTGTTTAGGTTCAAGAGGCAAGAGCTGCAGCAGAAAAGGCACAACAATTATTAAAAATTGTGGCCAATAGGAAAATAAGTAGGCATTTAGAAACAAATGAACTTGTAATTACTAAAGCTGTGTATGGAAGCAGTAAAGCTTTGAAGAAAGCAGATGAATCAAGAGAAGTAAACAAAGAATCAGCTTCAGAAGTCTTTGATGTTACAATACCTCTTAATTTCCTAATTAACGATTCTGGCCAACTGAAGGTATATTTCTTTTAAATCATGTTCTTATCAAATATACATTGAAATGTGGTTCTATCAATGGATGTGAAAAAATAACACACGTGTATGTGTGTGTTAATAGAGAGCTAGTTGCATGATCAACAAACTTTATATTTTAATTTAAACATGAGTGTAGTGGCTAAATGTTTTAGTTTGAGGTTGACTGCTTGATCTACTATATGAGTGCTCGTTTGCTGGATTCTGTAATCTACCTTGAAGAAGAATACATGCGCATAAAATAATGCTGTAAATGCAGGATATTCAGTCTTGAGATGTTTGCAGCTTTCTTCTCTACATTCAGGTGACTGAAGGGATAATGCTGTGAATGTGCATCTGAAGTGTTTTAATGGTCATCCTTGTGTGATGGTACCATGTGTTCCATCTATCATGTTTGATTAATTGCTTTTGCATAGTCATAATTGTCCAAAGGAATGTGTACAGCCCCTCGCGCCTTTGCCCAAAGTAATATACCTTGAGTCATAATTGACATCCTGTTACAGCTCCTCATGGTGGTTAGAGGGGCTGTTGGAATTTCTCTCTCTTTCAAAACTTCAGTAATTTATTGATGTTATATGCCGGATAAATTCTCTAGTCCTGTTGTATGCTTTCTGGTTGCTTTTGATAGTAGATTTTTTGTCAGAGGTTTTATCTCACTTGGCGTTCATGGCACTTGGATTCCTTATTCCATGTTTTTTTGCATTTGTGCTTATTCTGGTGTCGAAAATGCTGGTGCAGCTTCATGAGGGTGTAAGGAAGTCAGGAATCATGGGCTTTTGTGATCCTTGCCCTGGTGAACCTAAGCTGTTGCATGTGGAATTCACTTACGGTGGCAAAAGATTTGAGGTACTGCAATTCTATTTTGCTGTTATGATGAAGGTCCCTTGACGAATGCTCTACCCTTTTAACTTGACAATTTTCTTTTTAACAGGTGGAGGTTGATGATTATGCAGCGTTGGTGATACCCCAAGAATCCCATAGAGTCTGAATGCCTCTCACAGCGGTGTAATCTAGAACCAGCTATTTCTCACAATTTTGCTTCTTCACATGCCTTTTGAACTTAAATTTAAAGCGTCTATTTAATAAAACAAATGAAGGATTAAAAGCATTCATAATCGTTAAAAAATAAGTTGTTAATAATAACTTAAAGATCAAGTTTTAAGAGAGACTCTAACTAGGCCTTTACTTGACTCGGGTTTTAAATTGAAGCTGACCTTTTATCATTTTCATTTGGTTAAAATCTAATTTGATATATCAAGAGGGAATAATTTCAAGATTGTGTTGTTTTAAGCTTTCTTTTCTCTTACATGCTGAGACGATGATGTTTTTTTTATTAACTTAGCTTTGCTAAACTTGTGAATCAAAATAATTTAATAGTAACGTGATCCCGGGCATCTACTATTATACCCACAATGATCAATGATCAGCTATAATATTGCTAATTCATAATGGAAAAGAAAACCATCATGGAGGGTTATAAGAACAAAGAGTGCTAATGCTATAAACAATCTAAAAAAAAATAGCGATTGATTTTTTTTTTTTTTTATAAATAAAACATAATGAATGATGGTTAAAAAGGGCTCTTGATAAAATAATAAAAAAAAACTATGATTTCATAAAAAAATTTGAAATTTCAATGTATTCCAATAAAATAAATTTTCAAATTAAAGATAAAAACCCAAATTATAAAGTAAAAAAGAAATCAAAATAGGCTAGGTGCATTTTAGCCCGTGTATCTAGCCTAATAATAATAATAAAAAACCTGGCTCACAAGTCAAGCTTTTTATTTTTGTATAATAAAGAGTGTCCAATGCATTGTTTGCCATTATTATTTTGAAATAACATAGACGACATGTCATCTTCCATCTTAAAATCCAGCAATTAAAGGGTAACCAAAAAATCAGGGCAGGGGTATTTCATTCTCAAAAATTCATTTTTCAAATTATTTTTTTACTCAAAATCATATAAAAAATATCCTAAATACCTTGAGAAAACCATTTATTATCTCAACTCAAAATCCGTCAAAAGCCAAATTCAACTTGAATTAGAAAAAACTTTCCAAGACCAAATTTACTCTATCAGGCAAGAGGAATGACAAAGAACACCAAAGTAAAACTTTGCTAATTGAATGAAACTCGTTGACACTAATTGTGATATTTTTTATGGCCTGAATCCATGTCAACAATGATTTTCGTGTTTTTTTATTAATTAAATACCTTGATATAGTTCATGTTATACCTAATATCTACTTATTTGTTACTCTTGATTAAGACAATGTGTAGCATAATCAAAACATTACATTCCCCATATAAAATAACTTAATAATCTCAAATTTAAAGATCACTTATAAACTGTTACGTGAGCCTTCAATAGACACATGTGATTTCTTCATATGGAATCCTCATATATAGGTTAGTTCAGTGTACATGTCATTTAATAAGCATCTACATATTAGTTTTAGGCATCCCTTATACCTTAATTTATAAGAACAACTATTTTCTTTCATAAAGGAAAGAAATTACTATATATCAGTTTTAATAACTCTAATTAATATCCAGTCTTACTAGAGCATTGACCAAGAACATTTATAAACAATACTTTAATGCAATAGGAATCTCATATTTATAACGATTTTATAATTTTATTTATAAAATATTTTTGTCTCAATGACTTTATCTTTACTCTAGATTAATTAAACAAATATTTGATGAATATTAAAGATAAATAAAGCCTTTATTAAAAATTAAATATGTTTACATGAACAAAGTCAATACCACATATAAACAATTGATTGGCTTCAAAGCATATATGCTAACACTGCCAATGTCTTCAGTGCAGCCAATATGGTCTCCAACTTGAAGTTAATTTGTTCATATACCTTCCTTCCATGCTCTTCTAAAGCCTTGATTTTATTGTTTTCT
This sequence comes from Populus simonii, assembly GCA_007827005.2. NCBI lineage: Eukaryota > Viridiplantae > Streptophyta > Magnoliopsida > Malpighiales > Salicaceae > Populus > Populus simonii. Next base: position 14,942,278 of record CM017464.2, read on the forward strand.
TTTTAAATACTAGCAAACTTTTTTTTACCTTGGAAAGCAGATCTGATACCAATTCTTAAGGATTTTTCTTAACAAATAGTGAGTTTAGAAAAAAATTAAGAAGTAGAAGAAATTGAGAGAGAGAGATACAGATAGAACTAACAACTTTAACTAATAAAAAAAATCAATTTTATTGCTTGGATTCCCTGATTCCCATTAATTGTTATTTATACAATGAACTAATCTTCTAATTATCTATTGACCTATTCAACTAATTAATCTTCACATGCTAAATTTGCTAATCAACATATGCAAAATATGCTACATTTTCTATCATATTTATAATATTATGCTGCTAAATTTCTTCTATCAACCCTTGGAACTTAACACAACAACCTAGCTTATGGAGGGATCCATGAGTGAGACATAAACTTCAAAAGAAAAATAAATTAAGATGAAGTACTATCACATTAGATGTAAAGTTTTGGCCTCAAAAGAAAATCGAGAAAATCAGTCCTACTTCAATTATTTAAGTGCCTTAATAGAGGATTGAGGAAAATCTTGTGGTTTGAATGGGTTGTAATGAGAATTTCTATACCATTTAGTCTAATGATTTCAATCATAGTTATTAAACTTGGACCGTTTTGGCAGGTCGACATGGTGGCTGGATCAATCCGGATTTGTTAAAAGACCGGCCGATGCAACAACCTGACAAAATCCAGTCGACCCGGTGGGTCGACCCATGACCGAGCGAACCCCGACGAGACCCGATATTTTTTTTTCTTCAAATGTGGTTTTTCTCCTATACCCCTCTTTTTCATATTTTTTTAGTTGGTTATTAACACTTTTTAAAGTTCACTATATAAATATTAGAAAAATATTTTATTTTTTCAATGTGAGATTTGAAACCCTTTAGTATATATACTCTATGTTCCTAAGAAAAAAATATTTTTTCAATATGAGATTTGAAACCCTTTCATATATATACTTTATGTTAACAAGAAAAAAGTTATGTTTTTTTAGTATGGGATAAAAAACTTTTTGATTTAAATACTTCAACTTAAAAGGATAACATAATATCTTTTCAATGTAGGATTTAAAGCTCTTTAATATATATACTCTATGTTCACAAGAAAGAAGTTATTTTTTCAATGTGGGGTTTGAAGCCCTTTAGTATATATACTCTATGTTCACAAGAAAAAAAGTTATGTTTTTTTAATGTGGGATAAAAAATATTTTTGGTTTAAATACTTTAACTTAAAAGGATAACATAGTATCTTTTAAATGTAGGGATAATTTTTTTTAAAAAATATTATTTTAAACTTCATTATTTACAACATGTATAGTCTATATCCACATGAATGTTTTCTTAATTTTTTCATATAAAATATTAAAATTTTAAATATTTTTTTAATTTTTACGAGTTAATCCAGGTTAACCCGTGAAACCTAGGACCCGACCCCTTAGCTGGGTCAACCCTAAAACCGGGTTTGATAACTATGATTTCAATCACAGGATAACAAGGCTACGTATGCATTTGGTCGGGGCCTCACATGGATTTCAAAGCAGAGAAACTATAGTGTTGCATGGTTTTCATTTATGATAAACTTGCTTCTTTATACTTCTTTTAGTATTTGAGTCTATTCTATTGCTAGAATTTTGTATATTAACGGCGGATTGTTCCGTTGGTATTTAGATACTAATTCTATTGAAAAAATATTTATTGATGGAATTACGGACAAATATTGTTCGTTAAAAAACTTATTGTCTGTGATTTCTATTTTATCAGTCATTACTTTAGTAATATAAACACTGATGGAGTTATAGATGGAAAAAGTACGCGAAAAAAATTACCAGTATCATTCCATCAGTAATTCCATTCATAAGAAAATCATGTCATATCACTTAGAGAGAAAATCATGGTGATTTGTTTTATATTATCAACGAACTAAACTATTGGTGATTTATATATTATTAATGGTAAAATCATGTAATTATTTTTGAACTTTTTAGAATTCTCCAAGGAATTTTAGGCCTTCGATGATTCCGTTCGTAATGAGTGTCATTTGGATGGCAACAAAGTTTTAAAAGTAATGTTTTAATGTTTGGTATTTACTTTTCTGATAGACTTATAACACTAATGAGCATGGTTAGGTTCCGTAAGAAGTTTAGATTAGTTAGTGGGATAATAAAAAAAAAATAAATAAAAGTGGCAAGCGTGTCTCTAACACAAGTCCTGAAAAAAAGGTTGTCGATTATTTTGGGTGATCCCAACAGAAATCGTGTTTCAGTTTCAAGCAGCTTGGAGTTTAGATACATTCTCTGTGCTTCAAAATATGGAAAAAGTGGTTGAATCATTGCAACAAATAAATTAAAAGTTGTGTCATTCCAAGGCTTAAATCAAGCATTTATAAGATGGATATGGTTACTCTTTAAATGAAAAAAAGAAAAATTATCACAAGACATTGAAATTTGTGTTCTTGGCATAGAAGGCATACATCAAGTTAATTAATGACAATGCTTCGGAGAAGTAGAATAAAAATTGTCGTCTCTAGTCGCAAGGGGTGTTTTCATAGTGAGCAGAGAAATTCCCAGATAAATTTGACATAATTATTAGAACATTATTTTATCAAATAAACCCTGCAACTGCAATACCATAATCTTAAAAAAAAGAAAAGAAAAAAAAGACATGTACTTGTCCAACGAGCAGCACGGAGCATTTGATGTTTTCCCAACCATGCCATCTGCCAAAAACTCAAGCCTGATATAATTATTACATGCCCACCGTAATTCCAATCCTCCTTTCAGAGGGTAAACCTGGATTAACTGTAACCTCATCGTGGATTTCAATGTTGAAATCCACGCCTTGAGCTCTGATTTCTGTTGTAGAAATATCATCGATACCGCCATCGATTCAAGATTAAACACCGGCTGGTGACTTGCGAAAGATTCAATTATTTCTGAAATGAGTTTGTAACTAGAAAACACCAAGAGTCCCAAAAGGAGCAACAAAAGAATTCCCTGAGCACACTGCTCAGCAGCCTTCCTATAGTTAGCAGTGAACTTCTTTTCGGATTCCCTTTTAAAGGTACTCTTGGAGGAGGCTTTTTATGATTAGTAGTGGCAATATTTTTCCTACTCCCTAGAAAAGGTGTTTCGAATTCCATGGCTTAATGCAGGGAATATGGAAACAGATGCTGTCATATTTATTGAAACAACTAATCATCAACAATAGATCTACAAATGATCCTACAACTAGAAAGGTAACCTTTTGATGTGATGTTATATGTGGATCGTGAACTCAATTTGCAAAAGCAATTTTATTCATTTCCTTTCTCTCTTTGTGAACCCTGATCATTGATTCCATTGTACTATAAATTTCTCTTAAGTGTCTGCAATTCTGCGTTGCCTGAAATATAATTATTATGGATGGGTGAAACAAGGTCTTATGAGTAAGACAGCAATATATGTGTAAACTTAAAAGCAAATTAAAGCCAAACCCTACAACTTAGAAATATTTTTTTGTTCAAACAGGCCTGAAGTACTTCTGTTGTAATGTCTTTAAGCGAAAAAGTCTTTTTGTAAATCAACACCCCCGTGCATCTCTATGTAAACACTAAACAGTGCTTACAAACAGTTAAACACTTCATCCTCTCCTCTTTTAGTTATTGTACAATGATACGAGTAATGGGGTGAACCTATGGAGTTCCAAGTTATATAATAGATGAATACTTTTGATTAAATCACAAGCATTAGATTTGTTGTAAGCTTCGAATATATTGGATAAGAAATAGACACCATTTAGATTTATTCTTTCTTAATGCCTTCTTTTCATCCAGTTTTCTCTAAGATGAATTTGAGCAATTTTCTTCGGATGGTAAGAGTACTAATTAATAACGGACTCAAGAACACTCGTTTTCTTTTTCTTTCTTGGATAATACTCACTGGTGGGGAGTTTAAGTATGCAACAGTTTGTCATATGCAGAATCATAGACAAGAATTGCAAGTTTACTTCAAATAATTATAACTAAAAAGAAACAAAAAGAAGGATTTATAACAGGAATTACATCTTAATCAAGTTCAACCGCGGCATTCATTCCATCAAAAAAAAAAAAAAAAAACTTGAGTAGACATTATCAAGGGAAGCTACACTTATTCGTGGTAAACAGACAAGCACTGAAACAAGCAAAGCAAGTAGCTGTTACACGTACATCACACGATTCTTAATAGAAAATCAAAGTACTTCACATCATGAAAAATCACACACTAAGCAAACCATGCACGATGGAATAAAAATACTTTTAGGCACACTGGAAATCTTTGGGGACCTTCTTTCCACAGACATTGAGAAGCAAGCTTAGAGATACTGGGATATTAAGGTTGATGCCCAAGATGTTAGCTTTGATGGCAGTGCAAAGGCAAACAGCAGCCTCGAGATCAAGAAGGCCTTGAATGACACTACAGCAAGGTTCTACTGGGGGAGTGCCAACGGTGACATTAAGCAATGAACCGAGCAAATCAGCACATACACCTAATTTAAGTGCATCCTTTGGGCACTTTCCACCGGAGGGGCTTGGTGTTGGTGTTGGTTTGGGTTTAGGAGGAGGGGGGCAACTGCTACTCTTGGCGGTGACTAGGGAGAAGAAGAGAAGGTTGACTGCAAGAAAGAGAGCAAGTGATGTCGTGCTTTTGGAAGCCATAGAAGAGAGCAGTAGTTCTAGTGAATTATAGTAGTTGAAGCTATAGAAGAGAGCTGTTTCAGTGATGGAGAGATGCTGTAAGGGATGGGTTTTTATAGGGTGCAAGGAGCTAGATTCAGTCAGCTAATCAGACTTGAGGGAAAATAATTAATAGAATAAGTTCGTTTAGCCATGTGTGCTCTTGGAATTTATAGCTGGCAGCAATATTTGGCAAACGTTTGGATGCTTGTGTGGTAGGGTTTAATTGGCAAATTGCCATGTTCCTTGGTCCTAGCATCATTACCATGGTATCTGTCTAGTCAGCAATAAGATTTTAACCCTGCACCATACTAGTTCCAGTTATCCTGGGCGTCCCCAGAATCAAGATGTTATGGTTGCTTGAACGTCTCACGAGGAAACAAATTTGAGAACCCACCTTGACTTGACCACATGTTCTTCTATGTAAAATTGATTGCTAAATGTGCTCATGCATGCATACCGGCTATGATGGAGGCAAGAACTTGCTAAGACAACACATAACCAGTAATTAGTAATGTAAAGACTGCCTTTTCTTCTACCTTCTTTTTCATGAATGGTAATCCATATGTCTTTCAGCTCCCTTCTAAATTACAGGCCAGATCCTACTGCTGAGGTCGAGCTGGTTTTGATTTTTTTTTTATTGTACCCGACTGTCACTCTTCAATATTCATCTTGGCTATTAACTGTACAATTTAATCCTCTCCTCTTAGGGCTCGTTTGGAAACGCGGCTGCGGCTGCGTTTCTAAAAAATTTGAATTTTTTTTTTTGTTAAAATTTAATACGATTTGTAAGTTTTGGATCGTTTTGATATTCTGATGTCAAAAATGATTTTTTAAAAATGAAAAAACATCATTGACATGTATTTTAGCACGAAAAGTTATTTGAAAAGCACTCGCAACCACATTGCCAAACACGCTCTTAATAAACTTGATGCACATATTCATCCATGAATAATTAGCTTTGCTAAACCTTTTCCTTCTTAATTTTCCCGGAAATTAAACGTCAATTCCAGCCAAATCATGCATACAATTTCAAAATTCTAGAAGTGTAGAAAATCGCGACAAAACAAAGTAAATATAAAAAAATCAATTCAATCTAAAAATTTAAATTTTAAATTAACTTGAAACTTGCATAGATTCATATTTAATTTTTATCAAATAAATAAGAATGGTAAAATTTAAACTCATGAACACTTGGTTATTAAAAATCTGATATAATATTAAAGAATCAATTTAACCCAAAAATTTAAATTATTAAATAAAAATTTAAAATATAATTTATATTATTTTTTAACTGTAAATAACAAACAAACCAAAGACATTAAATAATGGAGCAAACGGGCCGGATATAATTTTTTTTAAGGACTTTTGAACAACTTCAGTGTAAATCAAAGAGGTATGTTGTTTTTGGCCTATTAATTATTGTTGAATATGTACTATAGTTTGGTAACGAATACGCTTCCATGTTGGCTTATTCGATCTTGTGAAGTTTACTTGGTCGATGTGAGTGTCACGGGCAACCCTAAAACCAACAACATGGGCTCCACTGCGGTTCTTGATGGAATTATGCAAGCTATCAGCAGAATACATACCAAATTAAACCGTTGTCATGATTTGTTAATTTTCTCTCCATTCACACTGTGGAGCCAGCTTTAGCTCCAATGGTAGCTGATTTGTTCATTAATTACTATTGTTTAACCAAGTCAGCACATCCAATCTTGGAACCATTACATTAATTGATTTTAATTATTGCTTTAATCATAAATCACAGATCAGTATTTGATTCCGATTGGTGTTGTTTTGTTCTTGTGAAGATGAATGCGTCATATGATGCATGCTTAGAAATTCGAAGCTGGTATATGCATATATATTGCAAGTCTACATCGGCGCTTTCCTGTGGGATAAAAATCATGCATGGTCCCTCTGTTTTGCACATTTGATTTAATCAAACTCTATTTTAAATTGGATCAAATTTATTCCTCTAATTCATTAAAGTAATTAATTTGAGACTCTGCAACCAATTACATCATAACAAGCGGCATTCATCTAGCTATATAATTAGTATCGGATTGTGGGATCGATGAAGGGGCTCAAATCACCTTAGATTGGAAGTACAGGAGTTGATTTGATCCAATTTAATGTAGAGTGACCATGAGTTATCTTAGCCAGAGAAGTCGACAGCAATTTGTCATGTGTAGCAACGGCAAGTTGAAGGGCTCCAAAGGACAAAAATTCTAACTTCTTACATTGATTCCTGACATGGGTTGCAGAAGATTAATACAAAAGTACCAGAACACGTCTTTCTTGATTCGATCTACAACATTGTGGGCATGTAACAGTTGGAAATAGTATTGCAATACTGGGGAAAAAACCCCCCCAAGATTTCGTTCATTTTCAATGTTTGGTTATTAGGGAAGAAGCTTGAAGGTTAAAAAGGTTAACGTCTTTGGAAGGCCAGTCTATTATAGCATAGGCTAGTATATATTTAGAAAAAGGTTTATTATTCTTGTATTGTAATCTTGATATTAACTATTGGACATTATCTTTATATATTTCCTCCTCCCAGTCTATTTTGGAGGCTTCCCTACTCTTGTTGTCGTGCCTTTGCAAAACTTGTTCTCTTCCTCTATTATGCACTCTTCTCCTGCTGCTGTTGGCTAAAATCTTGCCACCATGAACGTTTCAAATTTGTAGACTTCTTCTACTGATGTTTCCATGCATCTTGTTTCCGTGGATGCTATTGTTTGACTCTCTAATATTTATCAAGTTATTTCTTTGAAACTTATAAACACAAATTACATATATTGGCAAATGCAGATGAAGCCATATTTCCTTGGACAATGTGTTTTTCATTTTGTTGATGACTCCTTGTCATGTTCTTCTCCTCATATGGTTGCTACTGATGGTATTTCTCTTCAGGTTAATCATTCCTTTCTTCGTTGGAAACAACATGACCATCTTATTCTAAGTGCATTACTTTCTTCTCTTTCAATTGATGTTCTCCATCTTGTTATTGATTGCCAAACCTTACACTTTGTTTGGCGTACTCTTGAGCCAACTCTTGCTTCTTTGTCTAATTCTCATATTATACAACTTCATGGTTCATTTCAAGATCTTCGATATGGTAATGATTCAGTCATTATGTTTATGTAAAAAGCAAAGGCATTATTTGATGAATTAGTTGCTGTTGGCCGATCAGTTTCACTACAGGACTTTAATTTGTATGTGTTTTATGGTCTTCGGGGTGAATTCAAAGAGTTGGTAACAACCCTCGTGACCAAGGCAGAACCTCTTTTGTATGCAGATCTTCATAGTCATCTTCTAACTCATTAGTTTCTTCACAAGACCTCCCTTCAATCCATAGGTGTTGCTGTTGTCAATGCTCCTTTACTGCCCACACCAAACCAGCCCTTCAGCACTTGTTTCCCAATGTCAGGGTGGTGTCCTATTGCTAGCAGCGACAGAGGACATAGGTCTATTTCTCAATCTATTTTTTGCAGCTTCAGTGGGTCTTCCAACAATGATTGGAGGCAATGAAATTAGCAGCAAAATAGGGGGCATCATGGCTTTTCAAAGTGGTATAATATCCGGTGCTAGTTATATCAAGTCTTCGGCCACTGAGCCCTTCAATATGGTTGAGCATGTGGTATAACTTCAAAGCCATAGACAACAACCTAGTCCAAATCTTGCGTTGAGCAATATTTCCTCAATAGGTTCTGTCGATTGGTTTCCTGACACTAGTGCTAATCAACATGTCACACCTGATCTTGCAAATCTGACAAGGTCTGAACCATATCCTGGCAATGATCACTTGCATGTTGGTGATGATAATGGATTTTCCATATCTAATATTGGTCATACTAAGTTATATACACCACATCATACCTTTACTTTGTATAATATTCTTCATGTCCCATATATTCAAAAACATTTTATTTCTGTTCAGAAATTTTATCTTGATAACAATGTCTATTTTAAATTTCACTCATTTGTGTTTTATATCAAGGATCTCAACACCAAGGAACTACTCCTTTCCAGTCAGAGTAAAAAAGGTCTCTGTGTTTTCTTTGAGTCTTCTTCGATGTCAATTCCTCAAGCTTATTGGTTTCCTTACGTATCTGCTTCTGTTAATCTATGGTATCGTCGACTGAGTCATCCTACTTCCCGTAGTTTTTAATTTTTTCGTATAAAAAAACAAGATTGTTTGTAGCTCTAAACGCCTTAATTTTTAATATCAAGCTTGTCTGTTAGTAAAATTGTCGTGTCCGTCTTTAGGACCTGCTAGTTACAAAACTTCTACTCCACTTGAATTAATTTTTAGTGGTGTTTAGAGTCCTGCTCCTCTCTTTTCATTTGATGGTTTTTGCTATTTTGTTTTTTTTTATGCACATACAAAATATATATGATATTATTCTCTTGTTGCAAAGTCTAATGTTTTCTCTATTTTTCATTAATTTTAAACTTTTGTTGAGTGTCAATTTTTGCTAAAACTTAAATCTGTTTAAACTGATTGGGGTGGTGAATACCGTAAGTTATCCACTTTCTTTTAGACCATTAGTATTCATCATCGTTTGATTTTTCCTCATACTTATGAATAAAATGGAACAGTTTAATGTCGTTATAGGCATATTGTGAAAACTAATCTTACTTTTTTAGGATAGTGTAAAGCACCATTAAGATTTTAAAATTACATTTTTGAAACCTCAGTTTATCATATCAATTGAATGTCTACTCTTGTCCTAGATAATAAATCTCGTTTTGATTGTCTTTTTCAATAGTCTCCTAATTATCATTTTTTACGTACATTTAGGTATCTTTGTTTTTTTTTTCCCGTCCCTATCATAATCATAAATTAAATTTTTGCTCCTTTTTTTATGTGTTTTTTTGGCTATAACTCTTCTCATCTTGGTTATCGTTTCTCAACACATTTATATCTCTTGTCATGTTCGTTTTCATAAACATATTTTTTCTTTTGTCAAATCTGAACAGATTGCACAATCCGTCTCTCACTCTCTATTCAACCCAACTAGTCTTCTACCCAATCTCCTCCTCTCCCCACCTTTTCATTCTCCTATACTTGCTACCACTCAACCTCTCCGCCCGTATGCCTCTTCCTCTCACACACTTGTTTCTGATCACCCACAATAGCCCGACAATTCCCCCTGTCCATCACTACATACATGTTTATCTAACAATCATACTGTAGGTACATGTTCGTCCCCCTCTGCTTTGCAGCGTATCAAATTTATTGTTGTTGGTTCTCCCGGTTGTCCTACTGATGTTTCCCCATTCTCTGCCAGTTATGCCTCTATTATGAGCTCTACTATACTTCTATTGATAGGCTAAGTTTAGTTGTTGACCTGTCCTCTTATCCCTTGTAGCAGGATCCCCCTTCATATTCACCTCTCCATGCATCGCCGTCTATGGTTCTTTATCTGTGGCAGCTAAAGACAGCCAATTTGACTATTTTTTCCGCCACCACTAACACTCCTGCCTCTCGGGTTGTTTCGTCTCCTACCTATAAATCACTTACCTTCTTTGATATTGATAGGTATGATGTCTGGCGCGATGCTATGCAGGCTGAAATTCAAGCACTGCATTTCAATGACACTTGGTCCTTGGTTCTTTTTCATCTTTCGATGAATGTTGTTGGTTGTCATTGATTATACAAAATCAAGTATCGTTTTGATGGCAACATTGAACGTTATAAGGCTCAGTTGGTTACTCGAGGCTTTAGTCAACAAGAAGATATTGATTACTTTGAGACTTTCAATCTTGTTGTTAAACAAGCTACTATTCGGTTAATTTTCATAGTTGCAGTGTCTTGTGGTTAGAAAATAAATCAACTTGATATTCATAATGCCTTTCTCAATGGAATTTGTTAACTCTACTCTCTCTTCTTATATGTGTTGATTGAATAAATCCTTATATGGCTTGAAACAAGCTCCTCGGGTATGGTACACTCGACTTAGTGATTATCTCTTCTCAATTGGCTTTCATGCTTCGAATGTTGACACCTCATTGTTCATTATATCTGTGGGCGATGATATTTTTTTATATGTTAGTCTATGTTAATGATATCCTGTTAACTAGAAGTAACCCAACCTTACTTCACAGATTGATTCATACTGAGCTCAGAGTTTAAGCTTTGGGATTTAAGAGCTGTTTATTATTTTTTGGGCATTAAGGTTCATTTTACTCTTATGGGTCTTATGCTATGGTAAGATAAGTATGTTCTTGACATTTATTGTCATAACCCAATTCTGGGTTATTCCCTAAAAATCATATTTTTTTCAAAATAAAAATTAAAAAAAGAAAATAAAGGCTGGCAACATGGAGAAAGCAAGCCGGGAGAGGAAATTTTAAGGCATAATTGTACCCTATTATGCCTAAAAATGGAGAAAAATGCAAATTTAATGTCAAATTAAATGATTATTGGACGAATTTGCATAAAAATCAAGTTCAAGGACATAATTAAATTTTTAATAAGCCAATTTGATTTAATCATGGGCCAAATTAAATTTTAATTATGTTTAAGAATTAATTTGGGTCCAATTGAAAGATTTAATTAAGTGTAAGGACTTAATTATACTTTAAAATGATCAAATTAATTTTATTAGGGGCTTGATTAGTGAAAAATTAAGTTTGGGAGCCTAATTTAGGCTTAATTAAGAAGATTGGAATTTTAAGAGACTAAATTTAATTTTTTTCCAAGTTAATTGATTGAAATCAGGGGCAAAATTGCAATAAAATTGAAGTTTTGAGGTCAATTAAGGGTCAAATTGATAAAATTCACAGCAAAAAACTAATCTACAAAAGGCGCCAAACTATATGGTCTTAATTGACAAAAACCAGGGGTGAAATTGAAGAAATTGAAAGTTTAATGGTCGATTAGAGGTTAAATTGCATAAAACCGAGATCAGGGACCACAATGCAAAAGGCGCATAAATTAAGGGTTTTAATTCAAGTTCGGTAGGGGTTAAATTGCACTAAATCAAAAGTATAAGGTCAATTATGGGTGCAATTAAATCAAATTTAAAAAGAGAGGACTGAAATGAATTTTGAAAAAAAACAGAACTCTAATACTGTTCTTCTTCTTCTTTAATTTTCTCTCAAATGACAACTCAGGGAAGCTACTTTGAAGGTGCATTTAATGCATCTAACGTCCATAAAAATTGACAAATATTACACGCAAATGATCCTCTGTAATTTCTCTACAACCTCATATAGCCCTTTCAGGCTAAATGACAACCCATCGGCACCATTGTCGACTTAAAGAGGCCAACTCAGTCAGCCTTTTCCTGTGGATTTGACAACTCAGGATGTCTACTTTGAACCAACGGTTGAGATCCTTCCCAACTGAATCAATCGCCTATAAATAAAAGTGGATTTCATGCCCTGAGAGAGGAGAAAATCGAGTCCAAATTCAGCAAAAAAAACAGCTTTTTTTGGTTTCTGCACATTTCTTCTCTCTTTCTCTCTCCACCTTGTCTTCAGCCATTGAAGACCCCACAAAAACCTTTCTCCTCCACCAATAGACGGCTGCTCAGCCTCCTCACGAACCCAAATCCTCACCAGCGATAGGGGCAGCCACTATGAGGTCCTCCCTCTCCCCGCTGCAGATTTTCTTCTTCTACTTCCTCTTCTTTCTTCCTCCGACACAGGAAACCAACACCGTCACCATTTCTTCCTCTAGCTCCGCCTTGAGCAATCAACACCCCCACGCATTGCCAATACCACCAACCAACCACCACTGCGTCTGTAATAAGCCACCGTGAATGTCTTTCTCTCCTCTGCAAGACGTTTCTTCTTCCCGCTGTGACCAACACCGGCTTCCACCATTGCAACCACCACCTCTTCCACCATCCTCAGCCAGACTAGTGACGACATCCATGACCCTTCAGCCATGTGAGCCTCCCTCCTTTCCTCCTCCTCTTTTTTCTTCTTTTTCTTCTTCTATGTTCACTACATGAACAGTAGCCATGAATAATATATATATATATATATATATATATATATATATATATATATATATATATATATATATATATATATAATCATTTCAAAAAATTATGATTTTCTCAAATATTTTTCTACTAATTTTGCATAATATCGGGTTGTATATTTACACTGTAAAATACAAATCCAGTATTAAAATACCCGATTTTCTCCAAAATATTTAAAAAAAATAAATTGAAAACATTTTCAAAAAAAATCTCAAAAACCTTTAAATTAATTTTCCCTTTTTAAAAAAATTGTTTTCATGCATACGACCAAATTCTAAAATTTTTCAAAGCATATTTTCATTAAAAAATTGCATGTTTCTCATGTTTTGAAAATCCAAAAAATGGATATCATAACCAGTTTATGATCATCCATTACGGTTTGGTCAAAATATCAAAAACCTTTTTCCAATCTTTTTTTTAGGGTCTAGATGTAGATTTTAATATTTGGAGGGTGTAAAATTACAACATAAGGTACACCCTCAGGTATTAAAGATATAAGGTGTAAATAAATACGATGCTAAAATTCAAACTTTAGAATGGTTAGGATCTAACCCAATAAGGTAGAGACTTTCTGATGAAACGAGATCTGCCTTGAACCTTAGAAAAGACCAATGAATAGAAACTCGACTTAGAAAAAAAAAACAATTAAACAACAATTCAGCTTATCTTAGGTAAGGTGCACTGGGGGTGATGTGTCTTCCCCTTGCACAACTAGTCCCTTACCCAGACTCTCGCGGACCATAAGTTCCTAATAACCATAATACTAAGTGGCGAATCCTAAACATTAATCATAATTTTATGATTAAATCTAAAAACCTTTCTCAACACATCACACCTTATCAGGGAGGCACGACAAAAGCCTCCGCGATATTTATCATCGGCAAGTATGTCCTCTTACATGCTTTTTGATACTCTTATTTCTACATCAAAGGTTACTTCCATGTTAGATTGCTTGTTCTTTAATCTCCTACATGTTTTTGGCAAATTATTGGTGTGCTTCAGTATCTTAGCTTTACGAGACCAAACATTTATTTTGTTGTTAACAAAGTCTGTCAGTATATGCATGCTCCTGCATATTCACATTGAGCTGCCGTTAAACGCATTCTACATTATCTTAAGGGTACGATCTCTTTTGGTCTTCATATCACGTAGCTCTTCTTTTTCCTTGCATGGTTTTACATATGCTAATTGAGCTGGTAGTGTTGATGATTGTAAATCTACGGGTGACTATCTTGTTTTCTTTAGTCATACACCGATTTCTTGGAAGTCCAGGAAACAACGCAATGTTGCTCGATCTTCTACAGAGACAGAGTATGAAGCCTTAGCTGATGGCACTTATGAGGTCATATGGCTTCAATATTTATTGCAAGATATGCAAATTACTCCTTCTTTAGTGCCTATGACTTGGTGTGATAATCTAGATACTACTTACTTATCTGTCAAACCTATCTTTCATGCGCGTACTAAATATATTGAGGATGAAAATCATTTTGTTCATGATAGAGTTGCTACAAAAGCCGTTTAGATTCGTTTTATTTCTTTTAAGGATCAACTTGCAGATGTTCTCACAAAACCTCTCTCCTCTTCCTTTTTTACTGCTCTTCAGGTAGAATCTTCACCCTCAGTTTGAGGAAGCATATTATAGTATAGGCTTGTATATATTTAGGAAAAGTTTACTATTTTTGTGTTGTAATCTCTACATTAATTATTTTACATTGCCATATATATATATAAAATCAAAACTCTCATTCCATGTATTTCTTTATTTTTTTTTATTTTGATAAAAACAAGTATTTTTTTATTAGTAGTATAATTCTAAGTAAAAAAAATTATCATACTATGAAAAGCAAGTTTCAATTAAAAAAAACATGCCTTTATAATTTTTACGTGATTATATGAAAAAAATATTTATTTAAAAAACTATATAAAAAATTCATAATAAAAAAATAACAATATAGATAATCTATTCTCATTAAATATTCATGTGTATTTATTTTAAATATTTTGTATGTTACTTTCATATATATTATTCATAAAATAATTTTTAATACTATTATAAAAAAAATATTATCAAAAAATTATAACCTGATTTTTTTAGCATATCATTCAAAAAAATATTTTTAAGAAATTCATTATAAAGTATAAAAAGTAATCCAATTGTATAAATAAAAAAGATAAAGGATGAATATGGGTGCATGGCCTTTTAAAAAAAGATAAGGGCTTCTAGGTTTAGAAGGTTTGGTACGCATCTGGCCTATTATAAAAATCTCAGATGCACCTTTTTCTTCTTTTTTTCCTAACTCAAGAGTACAATACATCATTCACCTAAGTTTTTTTAATTAACAAACTTATGGATGGATTACATGTCACAATAAATTTTTTACTATTTTAGTGGTTTGAAAATTAAGAAATTTAAACTTTAAAATCTAAATTTTAATATATTTCATCTAAAAATACAATCTAACTAGTTTCAAAACACAAAATTAAATTGAATTAAAATGAATTTTGAGTATTCCTATCTACTTTTTCTTTCATGATTAAAAGCCCAAATAATTTTCATTGAACTTTTATTTTCAAGATAAATACATTGATATTAAGATTATTTTTTTTATGATTAGAATATGGTGGATCAATTTTTTTTTCATTTTTTTTTCTATGTTACTCTCTTTCTTTTTCAACTTAAAAAAAAAATAAAAAAAAAAGTTTTTATACCAAAATATCCACCAGACTACTTTGATTAATTAGTGTAAGTCAAATACCCTTGATTAGTCGTTAGGGAATCCCGTGTGAAACTTGCATGCAGCTGCTTTCGAATTAGTTGAATCTCAAAATTTCAAAGGAAAGAATGGCATGCCATGACTTATGGTGCTTGACCCACAGCTAGCTTTCCATCATGTTAACTTAGGGAACGTTTGGTACTGCGCGTTTCGTCCAAATTTGAATTTTTTTTTTTTTTGCTAAAATTGAGTGCAGTTTGTACTTTTTGGATCGTTTTGATGTGCTGATATCAAAAATGATTTTTAAAAAATAAAAAAACATCATTGGCATGCATTTCGGCACGAAAAACTATTTGAAAAGCACCTGCAACCATACTGCCAAACACGCTCTTAGACTGGGCATCAAGATTGTTAAAATCGTGATTTAACTCATAAAATCATATGATTTTATGAGTTAATGGAGACTTAACATGCTAAATCGTTCATAAAACTTGAAAATGGATGAAATCGGATTGAAATCAGATAAAATCATTAAAATCAGGTAAAATCACGTAAAAACACGATTTCACCACCGATTTAACGATTTCATTGCAGAAGATAAAATTGTCATTGCTATTACAGGTGTTCAACGCATAGTGGCATTTGGCCTATTGCTGTTACAGAACAAAAGCAAAAATCGCAAAATCACGTTCTTTCAGACTTTCGGTGTTTAACTTCCACAGAGACAATTTGATGGTGAGATTTGAATTTCAGCTTATGCTATATGCCTCGATCAATTAGCAACTCTCCTAGCTCAAGAGGAGGCATATCGGAGGCAGCGAGCAAAGCAACTATGGTTGAAGGAGGGTGATTTGAATACAGAGTATTTCCATGAGATGGCTTCTAGTAGAAGAAAGTGCAAGAGGTTGATTACGTTGATTAATGATGCGGGTGAGGTGTTTGATGAGATGTAGCGGATGAACAAGGTACGGGGGATGAACAAGGTTGTGTTGGGGTATTTTCTCCAACTGTTTGACAAAAGTCCTGACTCAAAATCACCTCTGCTAAACTGTATTCAGCCGTGTGTTTGCGGCTTTCAGCTGCACAAAATGAATCATTGTTGGCTCCAGTACAAGATGATGAAATAAAAAGAGTTGTTTTCCAGGTGAAACCTTATATCTGTTGAGGATTATTACAGAGATAATTTATTGCAGAGATAAATTAACTAGTTGCCGAATTAAGATTTCAATTTTAGTATTAGTTTTATCCGTATAAGAAAAACATTTTTATTTACAATTTTTAAAAGAATAAATTTAAAAAAATACATGTCAATTAAAATTAATATGAAATAGATTTTTACATGTAAAATAAATAAATTATTTTATCTTCTATATAATCAAAACTTAAAACTCAAGTACATATCCGTTTAGTGCAAAAAGTAAAGTTTAGCATAAAAAGCAAAAATTACTTGGCTAACCAAATTATTTTTTCTGTATAAAAAATATAAGGTATCATAATAGCAATCGGTATTGAAGAAAAAAAAAGTATTTAATTTTGAATTATTTAAATTTTTATTTGAATAATGTATTTTAAGGTGCTTAAATTATGTATGAATTTTTATTTGAAACATGTATTTTAAGGTGCTTGAACTATGTATGAATTTTTATTTAAAGCATGATTTTTTTAATGTATTTTAAAATTCCTTACGATTTTATGATTTTACGATCCGTTTTTACGATCCGAGTTTATTTTGCATTTTCCGTGCCGTGTTAAAATCGTGATTTTAACAACCTTGCTGGGCACAATGTTGACCCGAAATTTAGACAAGTAGGTGTAAGTTAAAAGAAAAAAAAAAGGAGAAGGAATTGAGTCAGTTAAAAATACAGATTGAATCAGGACCTATCAATCTAGTGAAACCTACTCTAAAACCCGGTGTTGGAGATTGGATCAGAAATATAAATTCTTTATTTTGGTATACCAATATTGATTTATATAGAAATCATGAATACATTTTAGCTTGGTCTATTTAAGTTTTGATTTCGTGTAGTTTTGTATTACTTGCTTCATTGATAGGGTCTTATATTTCCTTATATTTATTTCTCGTAATTAGGCTATGATTTTCTTTTTCACAATAAATTATTGATTATTAAGAAAAACTAAAGTGCCTAGGTGTTACCTATTCTTCCCCTATAACAACAGACACATTTGGATTCGCACAATGCACTTTTTTTCTTCCTTTTTTCCCTTTAAATATTTTTTTATTTGGACCCCGTTTATTTGCTGGAAAGTAGTTTTTTTTTGAAAAGTTAATTTCAGGAAAGTGAATCCCGGAAAAATGAATTATTTTCTGATGTTTGATAGTGTAATGGAAAATAAGTTGGAAAACACTTTCCAGTGTTTGGTTATGTCATGGAAAATGAGCTGGAAAAAAAGTTATTAATGTTTTATTTTTCTCAAGTTTATTAAAATAACGAGGAACAAATCTTACAAATTAAAAAGTTGAATGAGAATGAAATTGAAAAATAATATAATTTCATAAATTATCTCAAATAAAATAAATAATAATCAAAATAATAGAGATCAAATCTAAAAATAAAAAAAATGAAAGATGAAGAAATTCAAAATTATAATAATTAATATTTCATAAATTATTTCAAATAAAATAATTAACAATCAAAAGAATGAGGACCAAATTTGATAGATAAAAAATTTCAATAAAAAAACGATAAGGGAAAAGCAAATAACAAATATAAAAATGATAACCAAAGTTAATATAAAAAATAAATTTTAAGAGATGAAATTGAAAAATAAATATTCAAAACAAAATATATATAGCAATCAAAAGTTTGAGGACTAAATTTGATGTAATCAGCAAATAATATGACATTTCTAATTTTTTCACAACTTCCGGAAAGTGTTTTCCGCCCAAATTTCCCAGGAAAACACTTTCCTGGAAACTAAGCCAAATTTTTCTTTGACTGGAAAGTGTTTTCCGTTGAGCAACTTTCCTAATGACAAATAAACACAGAAAAGTTTGGAAAATGGTTTCCCGAAAACCACTTTCCGGGAAACAAACATGGCCTTGATCGTTTTATATTTACTCTATTCATGATTGGTGTAGATGGTTTGTTTCAACAGGCTCGTTGAAAGATTCTAGAGGTACAAAAAAAAAGATTTATCATTCGACTAGGACTCGATTTTGCACATTCTTTTTTGTTTTTTTCTCTTTACTCAAGAGACTATAATTAACAATTAGAAAAAATTTAATCTCACTACTAAAAAAAAGAGCATATTAACAACTAACTAGTCCGTTGCAGATAATATTAAAATCTGTTGTTGATAAAACTCAACAACAGAATTAGCAACAAATAATTTCATATGCAAATAATAGATGCTAATTTTTTAGCAACGGATTATCCATTACTGATGGTTTAGTAACAAATTATCCGTTGCTGAAATTCGGTTGCTGATTGTATAAATCAGCAACGGATATTCCATTGTTAATCACCATTGCTGATCAGCAACGGATATTGCGTTGCTGATCCGTTGCTGATCAGCAATGGAAACTTTGTTGCTGATCCGTTGCTGATTTGTATGAATTTTTTAAATTATTTTTCCCATCTATTTATTTTTTTTAATTATTTGTGGATATTTAAAAAATTATAGATAAATTTATAAAGAACATAAATTAATACTAGAAATTATTTTATAAAAAATAATAACTCAAATAAAAATAATTTTCATAATAAATTTCTAAATCTCGTTAAACTTACATCAAAATAGATAAGTCACAATTTAATAAATATGTTCTATTATAAAGGTGGTGATTGGGGTGGTGGTCGAAACAAACCAAAACAATGCTGACCATCATAAGGTGGGATCAGTATATGGTGGTCGAGGCCTAGGTCGATATACAGGATTAGACAGGGGATACATAGGTGTCGTCATCTGTGGAGCCACATGTAACGGCATAGATGAAGCAATAGGTGCCAACATACCTTGGTCCATATTTGATGCCCAAGCTTGGTATCCCATATTACTAAAAAAAGTTTTTGATTGAGGTCATATGCTGTTGTAATGATAAAATATGACCATCCCTTTTCTTTATTTGCTCTTTCAATGCCTGAATTGATGAGCTAGGAGGTATTAACTGCATCGTATAGGATTGTGATGAAGCACTTGTACTAACCATGAATTCGGCATACCAGGTGCACCATATATTCTACCCTTTGTAACTCCTCCTATAGCTATACACCAAGTTGCTCCATCAAATGAAGGATGATTTTCCCGATCAGCTCCATATCTTAAAATCATCTCTTTTTTTGTAATTCTCCTACAATAAAATTAAATATAATAATAAATTCATTTAAATTTTAAATAATATTAAATTACATTAAAAAAATACTTACAACAATTTTTTTAGAATTGTTATCTATGAATGTTTCAAGCTACTTGGCACTCTGATGCAACACCGAAAACACATCATCTCATAGAGGTTCTTTTCCACCTGCTTTTTCTTGCTATCAACAAACAAAAAAAATTAGAAAATATAAATATAAAAATTTGAAGTCCATTATAACAAATATAAACAATTCTCACCATGCTAGCTTGTTATGATGCAAATGACACCGTACCTCCAGAATGAGTGCTTAATTTACCATCTGTTTCAGTTAGCCGATTATTTCTTGCAGATTTTGATCTCCTTTGAAATTCTGGGGTGGACCAAATTTCTTTAATCATTTTATTCCAATCGTCATTGTGTATCCAAACATGGCCTTTATTAATGCAATCCATAAAATTTGTGATATTTTTCAAACATAGCTCTTTTACGAGCTCGTGTCAACTGCTGGTTTAAAGCAATTTTAGTCTTATCTTCCCAAATCTTACGAACAATTGGTTTATCATCCTCAGAAAATATATATTTTTTCTATAGAAAAAAAAAACAAACAAACAAAGCTCAACATGGTTGTTAACTAGCCTATATAATTACAATCACACAATCAGTAGTAAAAAAGATAAACAAAAAATATTGATAAAATAAAAACTTCTTAACTACATCATAAAATGGAATTTAATGTCTTATATTCTAATTATTCTAATATTTTTTTGGTATATACCTTACCATTTCTTAATATATTTCTAAAATAGAATTAATTTATCTTATATCATAGTAACATGACATGTTCTAACCTAATTGAAGTTGTTAGAGATGCAAAAACATTTATATATTAATTTATGTTTTCAATCAATAAAAAACTATTTTTTATAGTAATTGTATCCAAGAGGTTTGTATTTCATTTTGGTCTTCACTTCCATAAAAAAAAAAAAAACTATTTTTACTACAGTAATAATCCTTGCATCTAAGATATGGTGTGCATAGAAAAAAGAATGTAACATGAATACTTTGCACTTACTCCCCAAATATTTTAGCCGAACAACTTCTTCAAGCATTCCATAATAATCACATTCATTGTCATAATAGCAACTTCCTTTCACACAAACCCCGCTATTCATCGTCTTTTTAAATCAACCATAACTTTGAGTATTCACATAATACCCATTATAACATTTAACTAAATTTGAACGGCCCATAGCAAGTGCAAAGATTTGATTCCCAATTCCATTTGATTGATATTCAACCTACCATAACATTTAACACTATAATAAATATTTTTTTCAAAAATAAAATAATTTCTTAAAAGAATAAAATTGCATTAAAAAAAATCATTATATAAAACTACTTACATTATTTTTTAACCAAATTGGAAAGATCTCCTCACATAATTTTTTTATTTCAGCATCACTCGCATGTGATTGTTGTGACTTTAGCTCTTGATGACATTGCCTAAATTATAAATAGTTTATTTTTAAAATTGAATTATTAAGAATAAAGTATAAAAAAATATTTCATACTTACTCTAAATAGGGCTTCAATTCTTCACAGTTGAAACAAAAATAGTTATGTGCAATTTTCATTTCAACATGTGACAATTGTCTTTTATACGATCTTCTGGACAATTTTTTCCCCGGGTAAGAAAAAATTAAAAGTTGTCCATTAAGACTTTTAAGGCTACCATCATCATTCCTTGGAACTCGATTCCATATTGTTTGCACATTATCATCAAAATAATAAGATGCAAAATTGGTAATTTCATCAATCAAATATGCCTCACATATGGAACCCTCAACTTTAGCTTTATTGGTCACTTTTTTCTTCAAATAAAACATATACATGTATCATTGATATCAATTAGTTTGAGAAAAAATGGAAAAGAATAAAAAATAATATGACATGAAAACATACCGTTCAAATAAATACATCCATTGATATTGAACGGGTCCTCCGACTTTTGCCTCATAAGGTAAATGTATTGTCAAGTGTTCCATAGAGTCAAAGAAGGATGGAGGAAAAATCCTTTCAAGTTTGCAAATAATTTCAATGATATTCATCTGCAACAACTCCATGTGTTGGACATTTAAACTTGTAGCACTAATGTCCCGAAAAAATACTGACAATTCAATTAATGACTCCCACAGTGGCTTAGGCAAGTAAGGTCGAAAAGCAATTGGAAGAAGTCTTTGCATAAAAACATGACAATCATGACTTTTCATGCCTGAAACCTTACATTGTGCCTCTTTTACACAACGTGAGATGTTTGAAGCATAACCATCAAGAAAGGACAATTCTTTCATCCATGACAACACTTCTTGTTGTTGTTTCTTGAAGAGATAATAAGTGCCTTTAGGTTTGTAAACCCGACCACTTGCATCCTGTTGCAAATGTAAGTTAGGCTTTTTACAATACAATTGAATATCCAACCTAGCCTTTACATTGTCCTTGCTTCTATCAGGACAATCCATTACTGTATAAAAAATATTGTCAAAGAAAATTTTTTCAATGTGCATGACATCAAGATTATGACGAATCAAATTTGTATGCCAATATGAAAGCTCCCAGAAAATGCTTTTTTTCACCCAATTGTGTTTAACACCAAAGCCTGGAATTTTGTCATTGTGAGATGAACTTGTAATATGCCCCTCCGTAAAATTAGACACTTCAAATAACATTTTTGAACCAGATCGACGAGGTAAAGGAGGGAGACATTCTATTACTCCTTTTAAAAATTTATCTGATTGATATCTATATGGGTGATCCATAGGTAGGAATCGTCGATGACAATCAAAAAAGGTTATTTTTCCCCCATGCTTTAATCTAAAGGCTTTGCTATGCTCCATATAATAAGGACAAGACAACTTGCCATAAGTACTCCAACCCAATAACATACCATAAGCTGGAAAATCAATAATGGTCCACATCAAAGTTGTCCTTAATTGAAAATTTTCCTTCCTATATATGTCATAGGTATTAACACCATTAAGCCATAACTTTTTTAACTCATCAATTAATGGTCATAGGAAAATTGAAAATTTTCCTACCTATATATATCATTGGTATTAACACCATCAAGCCATAACTTTTTCAACTCATCAATTAATGGTCATAGGAAAATTGAAAATTTTCCTTCCTATATATATATCATAGGTATTAACACCATCGAGCCATAACTTTTTCAACTCATCAATTAATGGTCGTGGGAAAACATCAAGCTTTTTCCCCGGATTCTTCAGCCCAGGAATAATCATTAACAAAAACATGAATGGTCAGGTCATACACTTCCAAGGAGGCAAATTATAAATAGTCACAATTATTGGCCAACAAGAGTAGATATTTGAAGTCATGTTAAATGGACTAAAACCATCAGTGCATAATCTTAACCGAATATTTCATGGATCTGATGCAAAGTCTTGATGGTCTTGATTAAACTTCTTCCATGCCTTCCCCCATCAGATGGATGCACCATAACTCTATCATCTGACCTATGAAAATGATGCCATGTCATATCTTTAGCATGATGTGGAGTCATGAATAGCCTCTGAAGTCTTGGTGTCAAGGGAAAGTATCGGAGTTGTTTCTCTGACTTATTAGAACCTTTACTAGTAGGGTTTCTAGGTTTGTATCGTAAACTTCCATAAAAGTCATAATTTGTTTTCATTGCATCTACCTCATGGTACAACATACAATAATTAGGACACACATCATATTTATCATAACCAAGTCCAAGTGGCCGCATAAATTTATCAGGCATGCAACTTTTTGTAAATTCAGTAAATTTGTTGAAGGCAGTCTGAGTCAAATTTAGAGTTAACTTCATATTAAGCAATTATACACAAGCAGATAATTTAGATTGCTTGGTACACTCATCCCATAAAGACTCCTCTGCAGCTTTAAGTAATTTATAAAATTTATCTGCCTCTGGATTCGAAAGTTCCTCTGCTACCATAGGACTAGAAACCATATCATCAGAGTATGCATCACCAACCCCCATTGCATGCAGAACCATATTCCTATATAATTTTTCTTCAAAAACATCGTTCACAACATGACTGCACCCAACTGATGAAGGTCCAGCAATTATTGGTTCTGAAACATAAGGCTCTTCATGTACAGTCCAATTTTTATAATCAGGTAAAAATTCTCTTGAAAACAGGTGCTTATAAACATCTTCTTCCATTAAAAACTTTTTATTTTTGCACCTAACACAAGGACATCTAATTTTACCTCCAAATACATTTTCATCAATTGAAAATGCAAAATTGATAAATCTTCGTACACTCGCAATAAATTCAGGACAAATATGACCATCCCTACGACGGTGATACATCCATGATCGATCATCCATATTAATCTAATTAACATAATTAAAACAAAAAAAATAGAATATTATTTGTTATATTTCTTAATCTATATTTAAAACTTTATATAATAAATTATCAAAATAACTTCATTAATAACAAGCTAATAAGTTATAAATGAAAAACTCTTACAATACATCTTTTATCGCTAATTGTTTTTACGTTCTCTAATTGAGAGATCATAAGATGTGATTTAATTTAACATTAACTAAAATATTACTGAATTTGAGAAAAATTCAGTGTAAGCATTGTTAATAAAATTATCAATTGAGATATTTTTTTTGTTTGAGATGAAACACCGATATATTATTTATTTTAAATTTGTTGATTGTTGGTTGATGAAGATCTATGGATATTATGAATGTTTGTATTAAAATTTTAAATTATTTAAATTATATATAAATTTTTTACTTAAAACTATTAATTTATATGTGCATATGATTTTTGAGTTTTATATATACCTAGTTGTTAACTTCTCATCTCATGCACTGCTCCTAATGAATCTTTCAATGCCATCCAAAATTTTCCTACGCAATACACATTAATCCTGCCACCTCATGAACTACATAGAACTAATACAGAGGTTACGTCATATATATATACATATAACAGGTCTGATTTAGCTTAGTGTTTTACAGCTAATCTGGTGAGGTGTAGTTGATTTGCATTTTATTTTAATTATAATTTTAAAAGTGTTTGCCTGACTAAGTTTTTAGTAATGTAATTAAACCTAATTGGATGAGCACCAATGAAATGAAAAAAATGAATTGAAACATCCATAAATGGATGAAGTGACACGACCAAAAGATTGATGTCTTTTCCCAAGTGCAGGAGTGTCGAAGTAATAAATAACCCGGCAAGACCGGGGTCGAACCACGGGGAGGTTACTTGTATAAATTATAAGCAACAATAATACCACAACAATAGTAACAACAATAACAACAATAACAACAACAACAATAATAGTAGTAGTAGTAGTAGTAGTAGTAGTAGTAGTAGTAGTAGTAACACCAATAATACTATTAATAATAATAATAATAAGGAAGAAGAAGAAGAAGAAGTTGATGAGAACTTTGAGATGGAAGATTAATGTAAGGATTAAACAATGATAACAACAAATGTCAAGGTTAGAGGACCACTAATGGTATTTCAAACAAGTATAGTATAAACTCTTATTATTCAATTGGAAACCACACACAAGGAGGTTCCAATCAGATTATAAATTGTTAACATGATTACATTAGCTATCTTATTCGAATAATGCTAATACTTGTAAATGTTTTCAGGCATTCATGATTATAACTTATGTTAACAACAAATCAAGTTCCTTTCATAGCTCAGGTGTCGGTTATACCATACAGTATGGGCTATGAAAGTGCCAAGTATTTGTTGTACCAAGTGTTATACAACATAAATCTAGATTAACCATTTAACAAGCAAAGTATTAAAAGTGAACAAGATAACAAATATAAAGCATGTTATTATCCAACATTAAAGTCCATGTTGAGTTTATATTATACTTATCCTTACACCATTAGTGTAACCTTTTCACCTTGACATAATTAACTTAGCTAGACATAATGAAAGAAAGAAACATAAATAAACAAGATAAGAACATAAGTAAGATAAAAGTTAACTAAGTAAAGGAAAGGAAATGAAAGGCATAAACTTGATATTAATGAAAGCAAAGCATAAGCAATACAAAGAGAGAAAGCAAGAGCATGATCTTGATCTGAACACCAAGATGCCTAAATACATGGCAAATGCCTCCTTTTATAGGCCAAAATTTGGAACTATTGATTTGTTGACTAATTGATGAGTGGGTGGCCACATCTTGACTTAGTGATAATTCTTATCTTCTTGTCTGCCAAAAACGTCATTGATAACGTCATAATTTGAACAGACTTCATGAAAGTTCTAGGAAATTGTCTCATCTTTCCAGGGTAAAAAATTGAGATCATTTGGACTTCTAGAACTTGAGATATGGGCTGAACACTGAACAATGTCTGGGCTGCATGATAGATTCAGACTTCTTCTTTGTTGCTACAATTTGGACTTGAAAACGGCCTTGTTAAATCTTGGGCTCCACATGAAAGTTGTAGGCCTATGTCTTATCTTTCCATCCATATAAAATGGACCTAAATCCAAGATCTACAGCTCCAGATATGACCCAATTACCGAACAGTGTTCCAGTTTGGACTGCACCAGCATCTCTTTTCTAAGTTTGGCCATCTCTTTGTCCTTTCAATTTTAGTACTTCAGCTCATCAATCAATTCTTTCATTTATGTGATAGGCCTGCATTTAAGATGAACATTTACCATAAATTAAAGGTATCTTATATAATTAGATATGTTATTATAAAATGATGATATAAAACCTTGATAAAAATGCACTTTTAAGTACTAATCACACCCCCAACCAGCTTATTACTAGTCCCTAGTAATTAAAGCGTTAAAATAGAAAAACAATTTGCAAATTCCACAAAACAAGACATTCATCATTCAACTTCCATTAATCTATCCAGATAAACAAACTCTCATTAAATTTATATATCTGCTCAATACCTTTAAACAAGATATTAATAAACCTTTCTCTTGTGTTCAAAATATCAACATATAGTTATTGGGCTTTACTTGGAAGAAAACAATATTCTGTTCTAATGTTTAAGGTTAACTTCCTTGGGTTAGGATTATTATTATTATTATTATTATTATTATTATTTCTTTTTTTTTAATATATATATATATACACACACATAATGCATCTTTAACCCATGTAACGAGCTTTCGGCTAATGACTCCCAGACCAATTGGTCTTAGAGCATTAGGTGTTGAAACACCCCTACGAGCTTAGTAACTCGGGTTGCAGATACTAATACGTAGATAGTGCAATGTTTGATTCCCTTAAGCTTTTCTCCTTAACCCATGTAACAAGCTTTGGGCCAATAGCTCCCAAGTCAGTTGACTTTAGGGTATTAGGTGTTAAAACACCCCTTCGAGCTTAATTGCTTAGGTTAAGGAGGCTACGAAACCAAACTTATCTACATTTTTATTATCATCATTTTTTTATTTTTTTATTTTTTTGAAAATTATATACTATCCCTATCCCTTAGTTGTTACCTTTAACAAAAGAACATAAATAATGTAATAATCCAATACGCAACCCACAATCATATGTTAAAGTGTGTGTGAAAATGAAGGTTTAAGAATACTTGTTAAATGAGTATATGAGCAGAATTAAGTGATAACAATGCGAGAGTTTGTAAACCTGAATATTTCAAGAAGTATTCTAATAGGCCTTGTTATGAATATTGCAAATAACCATTAGAAAATGTTTACTAAGATGCGTCTCAAGAGTCAATAAAATTCCCCATTACTCTGCCATCCTAGTAATAACAGTTTTGCCAAATGGTTTTTAAAAACAAAAACAGTTAGTTTTTTTGTTTTTTTTTTTTTTTTATACCTACTACCCTCTCCCCCCCAACCAAAACGAGACATTGTCCTCAATGTCCTAAGGTAGAAAGATAGAGTATAGAAGACATTACCTGAAACAACGAACACTGACAAACCTGAAACACACTTAAACAAATATAAGAAATAACAGAACAAAATACTATGCTAGAAATAAAACCAAAAGACACAAGGATTCACAAACGAAGGCTCAAATCCAATCTAAGCTTTTTACGGCTTTCTGTAGTTGACCAATTTATGCGACTCATGGAAGGATCAATTACAGGGGTGAAAGATTGTAGTTTGTCGATCAACTGTTCAGCAGTAGCAGCAGAGATTATGATTTGTCGTGCCGAAGATGTTAGAAATTCCTGTTCCACAGCTTGATCAAGAAAAGACAACAAATTATCATAAAAACCATTAACATTGAGCAAACCGATAGGTTTATGGTGAATGTGAAGTTGGGCCCAAGAGGAAATATGAAAGATCTCTTCCAATGTGCCCAGACCACCTGGTAAGGCAATGAAGGCATCAGCATGGTTAAACATTGTATTCATTCGATCAAACATTGTGGAGACCTGTAGTTCCTCTCCAATTGTTCTTCCAATGATGTCCCCTTTTGTTAAAGCTTCGGGGACGACCCCCAAAACTTGACTACCTCCTAAAAATGCAGCTATTGCCACACCCCCCATTAACCCAAGGCTGCCTCCCCCATACACTAAATGAATCTTTCTCTCAGCTAGTACCTGACCAAGATGATTTGCTGCTTCTAAAAAAGCTATTTCCTTCCCAGGACTGGATCCACCGAAAACACAAATATTTTTTATGTGATAACTTGAGGGACCTGCCATTTCTACACACTTCTATATCTGTCTAATGTAAGGATTGAGTAGAAATGAGGGGAAGGAAGAGAAGATTTTATAGATGCGAATTGAAAATGCAATCATATCACCTATATGTAGGCCAGCTGGAGTCTCACACACTCTCTCTCTCTTTCTCTCTTTATTTATTTATTTATTTGAAAAAGCATGTGTATGTACAGGTAGTTGTGATTGTGGCTCACATCTTCCCTTGGTTTTACGTCCAAGAACGGCTTAAACGCCCTCTATGGGTCGGGGATAGGCTTCCCATCCAGTTTTCTTAAAAACTGGCAAACAGGGTCTTTTTTAGTCAGATTCCCAAGACTAAGTCTATCATGTTCTTTATGAAAATGGGGCCATAAATCATGAATTGCACGATGCACATCTCCACTAGGATGCGTCTCAAGGGTCAACAAAAGATTATCTAAAGACCCCTTACTCAGGCCATCCTTAATGAATTGTATTTTATCTTCACGGTTTATAGATACCATTCCTAAAGAACGACATGTTGCATTACAAGTCCATTTGGCACATCGGTGACAGATTTTCAGTTGTTTTGCACGACGTTTCTTTGCAAAAGTGCTTTTACCTGTTCCAGGCATTTGTGAAATGAAAGAATTGGAGGACTCACCTAATAATCGGACCTTTGCTTCAATCAGCCAGCGAATATCTTCAGGAATTCCATGATTCATTAACAACTTCAATCTTGCACACCTAGCAGGGTAAATTTTTGTAATCGCATTCTGAGGCAGAGCGGGAAAGTACTTTTTCAATTTTTCAAGAGTGGTGTCCATTTTCAAATGAGAATTAGAGAAGAGAGTCAAAGAAGGGAGAAATAGCAAAGTATTGCACAAATATTTACAGATATCAGTTATTATGGGAAACTGAAAGAACCGACTGAAGTCACGGAGTACCGTTATCCGCCATTTGACCGGGGTGAGAGAGACTAGCAAAACAAAGCACAAAACAATGTGAGAAAACGAATCAATCTTTATATACAGGATCACTCAATTCAATAGAGTCATTTTCAACTGAAAAATTGTCAAAGTAGACTTTCAAACGATGTCCATTTACCTTGAAAACATTGTCATTCTTTGGATTCTCGATATCACAGGCCCCATATGGATACACATGTTTCACAATGAAAGGACCTACTCCATCTTGATCTTAGTTTTCCAGGAAATAAATGGAGTCGAGAAATATAAAGCAAGACTTTTTGACCAGCATCAAATGTTTTTCTCAAGATTCTCTTGTCATGAAATTCTTTGATTCTTGCTTTATGAATTTTTGAATTCTCATATGCATCATTTCTTATTTCCTCAAGCTCATTTATTTGTAACTTACGCAGCTGACTAGCATCATCAAGGTTTGAATTGAAAGCTTTAATAGCCCAATAAGCTTTATGTTCAAGTTCCACAAGCAAATGACAAGGTTTTCCATAGACTAGTCTATAAGGTGACATACCTAATGATGTTTTATAAGCAGTTCGATAAGCCCAAAGTGCATCATTAAGTCTTAAAGACCAGTCTTTCCTATTAAGGTTCACTATTTTTTCTAAGATCTGTTTGATCTCCCTATTAGCAAGCTCTACTTGTCCACTTATCTGAGGATAATAAGGGGTGGCAACTTTGTGTGTGATTCCATATTTCTTCATTAAAGACTCAAATGGCTTGTTGCAGAAATGTGTTCCACCATCACTTATCATGGCTCGAGGGATTCCAAATCGACTCAAAATATTTTCTTTCAAGAACTTTATCACTGTTTTGTGGTCATTGTTTCGACTTGGAATTGCCTCTATCCATTTTGAAACATAATCTACTGCGACTAATATGTACAAGAAACCAAATGATGGAGGAAATGGACCCATGAAATCTATACCCCAACAGTCAAAGATCTCAATGACAAGAATAGGATTTAAAGGCATCATGTGACGTTTTGAAATAGATCCCAACTTTTGACAATTTTCACAAGTCTTGCAGAATGCATGTGAATCCTTGAACATGCTGGGCCAGTAAAATCCACTTTGTAAGATTTTTGCAGTGGTCTTTCTTGATGAGAAATGACCCCCACATGCCTCAGAATGACAAAATTTAATAACACTACTTACCTCATTGTCAGGAATGCATCTTCGAAATATTTGATCAGGACAATATTTGAATAAATAAGGGTCATCCCAATAAAAGTTCTTCACTTTGTTCAAGAACTTTCTTTTGTCTTGGGTACTCCAATGAGCTGGCAATTGTCCTGAAACAAGAAAATTAACAATATTAGCATACCAAGGCATTGTAGAGACAGAAAATAAAGATTTGTCAGGAAAGTAGTCATCGATTGGTGTGATGTCAGATCTCGATTCTGTTGTCAGTCTTGACAAGTGATCTGCGACAACATTTTCGGTGTCTTTCTTGTCTTTGATTATGATATCAAATTCTTGAAGTAACAAAATCCACTGAACCAATCTAGCCTTAGAATCTTTCTTAGAAAGAAGATATTTCAATGCTGCATGATCACTAAAAACAACAACAAGTGAGCCAACAAGATAAGACCTGAATTTTTCACATGCAAATACTACTGCAAGTAATTCTTTTTCAGTGGTGGTGTAATTCATTTGAGCACTATTTAAAGTTTTACTTGCATAGTAAATCACATAAGGTTTCTTATCTTTTCTTTGTCCCAAGACAGCACCCACGACATAATCATTAGCGTCACATATTATTTCAAAAGGTAATGACCAATCAGGAGGTTGAATGACAGGAGCAGAAGTAAGCAGGTTTTTAAGTTTAACAAAGGCTTCTTCACAATGTTCAGTCCATTCAAAAATATTATCCTTTGTTAGAAGGTTACTCAAGGGCTTAGATATCACACTAAAATCTTTGATGAACCTTCTATAAAAACCAGCATGTCCTAAGAATGATCTAACATCTTTAATAGATTTTGGTGTTGGCAAGTTAGCAATTAACTCGATTTTAGATTTTTCAACCTCAATTCCTTTTGATGAAACAATGTGACCAAGTACAATGCCGTCTGTTACCATAAAGTGACATTTTTCCCAATTCAGTACAAGATTCTTCTCTTCACACCTGCTCAAAACCTTTTCTAAGTTAGTCAAACAATCATCAAAGGAATCACCAAAAACAGAAAAATCATCCATAAAATCTCAAGAAAACGTTCAACCATATCACTGAATATACTAAGCATGCATCTTTGAAACGTGGCCGGTGCATTACATAATCCAAAAGGCATCCTTCGATATGCAAAAGTACCAAATGGACATGTGAAAGTAGTTTTCTCTTGATCTTCCAATGCAATTTCAATTTGGTTGTAGCCTGAATAGCCATCTAGGAAACAATAAAATTCATGACCTGCAACTCTTTCAAGAATTTGATCCATGAAAGGTAAAGGAAAATGATCTTTCTAGTCATTGAATTAAGTTTCCTATAATCAATGCACATGCACCAACCAGTAATAGTCCTAGTTGGAATTAACTCATTTTTTCATTTGTTATCACAGTGACTCCAGAATTCTTCGGTACCACTTGGGTAGGACTTACCCATTTGCTGTCAGAAATAGGATAAATGATTCCATTATCTAGAAGCTTAATGACTTCATTTTTCACTACTTCTTTCATATTAGGATTAAGCCTTCGTTGCATTTCTCTAGAGGGTTTAGCATTTTCCTCCAAATAAATCCTGTGAGTGCAAATCAAAGGACTAATTCCTTTTATGTCAGCTATGGCCCATCCTAATGCATTTTTGTGCATTTTCAGAGTTTGTAATAACTTACCTTCTTGCTGTGCATTAAGTTTGGAAGAGATTATTACCGGAAAAGTTTCATTTTCTCCCAAAAATGAATATTTGAGATTGAGGGGTAACGGTTTCAAATCAGGTTTTGGTGGTTGAACACTTGAAGGTATAGGCTCAATTGATCGTGGCGGCAATTCCTCAATTTGTGGTCTCCAATTACTTGCCTTTGATTCTTCCTGAAAATAGACCATTTACAAATCATCAGATTCATCAATCTCAGTTTCACTGGAAGTGGTTTGAAATTGGTCATGAACTAATTTTTCAGTAAAGTCCACTTCCTGTAAATCATTATCATCTCTAGGTTGTTTGCAAATGTTGAAAATATTCATCTCCAATGCCATGCTCCCAAAAGATAGCTTCATCAGTCCATTCCTACAATTAATCAATGCATTAAAAGTTGCA
Source organism: Populus simonii (assembly GCA_007827005.2). Classification (NCBI taxonomy): domain Eukaryota; kingdom Viridiplantae; phylum Streptophyta; class Magnoliopsida; order Malpighiales; family Salicaceae; genus Populus; species Populus simonii. The sequence goes on from CM017464.2 coordinate 14,974,943, forward strand.
AGAAATGGACGTCCTAAAATAACAGAAAATGAATTACATGCTTCAACAGGTTGTGTATCCAAGACAATAAAATCCACAGGATAAATGAATTTATCGACTTGTACTAACACATCTTCAACTATTCCTCTAGGCACTTTTACAGATCTATCGGCAAGTAAAAGAGTCACAGAAGTTGGTTTAACTCACCTAGATTGAGACTTTGAAAAACTGAATATGGGAGTAAATTCACACTAGCTCCAAGGTCAAGTAAGGCTCTTCAATTTTATGTTCTCCAATAAAGCAAGAAATTGTAGGACAACCAGGGTCTTTATATTTCAATGCATTATTGTTCTGAACAATGGCACTTACTTGTTCCGCTAAAAAGGCTTTCTTTTTCACATTCAGTTTTCTCTTCACAGTGCATAGATCTTTCAAAAATTTAACATAAGAAGGAACCTGTTTAATAGCATCCAACAAAGGTATATTGATCCTTACTATTTGAAAGTTTCAAAGATTTCAGAGTTGTGATTGACTTTCCTTTGTTTGATCATGGCATGAGGAAATAGAAGTGCTGGCGGGGAATCAGTCTTTTCTTCACAATGATCAGATTCAATCCTTTCCTTAGCCTCAGAGATTGACTCATCATCATTCTCACAAGGTTCAAGAATGGGTTTTTCAATAACCTTACCACTGCGAAGAGTGATGACTGATTTTACGTGATCCATGTGTTGGCTTCCCGAACTTCTTGCACTCGTGTTGTATTGCCCCTTTGGATTTTGTTGCGATTGAGATGGAAACTTACCTTTCTCTTGGAAACTGAGAGCAGATGTGAACTTTGCAAGAGTATCTTTAAAATCTGTCATGCTTTAAGCAAGTTGAGTGTTAATTGCCTCTTGCTTTTCCATAAATGCATGCAATGTTTCCTCAAGATTTCTTCTAGGAGGGGGAGCATAAGGAGGTGCATATCCATGAGAATTTTGGAAATTATGGTATGCTTGAAACGGTGGCTGTGAAGTTTGTGCATTATTGTTATCACTCTTCCAATTGAAATTTGGGTGATTTCTCCAACCAGGGTTGTATGTTTGCGAATATGGGTTATGGTTGGGCCTTTGAAAACTGTTTAATGCATGGGTTTGTTCATGGAGACATTGTTTAAAAAAAGGCAAGGTTGGACAGTCATTGGTTGAATGTTCGTTGGTTTCACAAATTTGACACGCAATGTCTTGAACAGATTTTAATTGACCACTCTTTTTTAATTCTAGTGCCTCAACTTTTCTAGCTAAATATGCGAACTTGGCTTGGAGGTCATGATCTTCCCTAAGGTTGTACATACCCCCACTAGATGTATGAGGTTGGGTTTTACTTGGTGCCTCATAAGTACCTGTGGTGTCCCAATTTTATGCATTTTCAGCTAGCAAATCTAAGTACTACATTGCTTCATTAGGGTCTTTATCTTCAAAAGTTCCATTGCACATCAATTCAACCATTTGCCTATCTCTAGGTGTTAATCCTTCATAAAAATGTGAAACTAATCTTCATGTTTCAAAACCATGATGTGGGCAAGTATTAAGCAAGTCTCGATACCTATCCAAACATTGATAAAATGTTTCTCCTGGTTTTTGAGAGAAAGTAATGATTTGTCTTTTGAAAGAGTTTGTTCTGTGGGACGGAAAAAACTTCTTTAAAAATTGTTGTTGCATTTCATCCCAAGCACGAATGGATCCAGGTCTCAAATTTTGTAGCCATGTTTTAGCTTTATCTTTTAATGAAAAAGGAAAAAGCTTCAATCTAATGGTGTTCATGCTATAATTTGAGACATTATACGTGTTGCAAACCTCCTCAAATTCCCTTAATGCAAGTATGGATTTTCTAAATCTAAGCCATGAAAAGATGGTAAAAGTTGAATAATGCCTGTCTTAAAATTAAAATGAGATGCATCAGGTGGAAAAACTATGCATGAGGGTGCACTTGTTTTTGTGGGATTCATGTGGTCTCTAAGTGTTCTAACCCGAATATTCTCATTATTTTCATTATGAAGTGATTGGTTATCTTCTTCGGCCATATTTTCTGAAAATGATGAGGATACCCTACAAAGTCTACCACTTAATGTACGTGACCAAACTCTCATGCACGTGTAAAAAGAGAAGAAAAAGAAGAAGAAAACAAAACAAAAATAAACAAAACAAAACAAAATAAACAAAATTAGATACAAGAAAAGTGAAAAGAGAAAATAAAATAAATACTATAATTTGTACAAGAATTTACCTCCCCGGCAACGGTGCCAAAAACTTGACACAACCAAAAGATTGATGTCTTTTCCCAAGTGCAGGAGTGTCGAAGTACTAAATAACCCGGCAAGACCGGGGTCGAACCACAGGGAGGTTACTTGTATAAATTATAAGCAACAATAATACAACAACAATAGTAACAACAATAACAACAACAACAATAATAATAGTAGTAGTAGTAGTAGTAGTAGTAGTAACACCAATAATACTAATAATAATAATAATAATAATAATAAGGAAGAAGAAGAAGAAGAAGTTGATGAGAACTTTGAGATGGAAGATTAATGTAAGGATTAAACAATGATGACAACAAATGTCAAGGTTAGAGGATCCACTAATGGTATTTCAAACAAGTATAGTATAAACTCTTATTATTCAATTGGAAACCACACACAAGGAGGTTCCAATCAGATTATAAATTGTTAACATGATTACATTAGCTATCTTATTCGAATAATGCTAATACTTGTAAATGTTTTCAGGCATTCATGATTATAACTTATGTTAACAACAAATCAAGTTCCTTTCATAGCTCAGGTGTCGGTTATACCATACAGTATGGGCTATGAAAGTGCCAAGTATTTGTTGTGCCAAGTATTTGTTGTACCAAGTATTAAAAGTGAACAAGTATTTGTTGTGCCAAGTGTTATACAACATAAATCTAGATTAACCATTTAACAAGCAAAGTATTAAAAGTGAACAAGATAACAAATATAAAGCATGTTATTATCCAACATTAAAGTCCATGTTGAGTTTATATTATACTTATCCTTACACCATTAGTGTAACCTTTTCACCTTGACATAATTAACTTAGCTAGACATAATGAAAGAAAGAAACATAAATAAACAAGATAAGAACATAAGTAAGATAAAAGTTAACTAAGTAAAGGAAAGGAAATGAAAGGCATAAACTTGATATTAATGAAAGCAAAGCATAAGCAATACAGAGAGAGAAAGCAAGAGCATGATCTTGATCTGAACACCAAGATGCCTAAATACATGGCAAATGCCTCCTTTTATAGGCCAAAATTTGGAACTATTGATTTGTTGACTAATTGATGAGTGGGTGGCCACATCTTGACTTAGTGATAATTCTTATCTTCTTGTCTGCCAAAAACGTCATTGATAACGTCATAATTTGAACAGACGTCAATCATGAAAGTTCTAGTAAATTGTCTCATCTTTCCAATGTAAACATTTGAGATCATTTGGACTTCTAGAACTCGAGATATTGGCTGAACACTGAACAGTGTCTGGGCTGCAGGACAGATTCGGACTTCTTCTTTGTTGCTACAATTTGGACTTGAAAACGGCCTTGTTAAATCTTGGGCTCCACATGAAAGTTGTAGGACTATGTCTTATCTTTCCATCCATATAAAATGGACCTAAATCCAAGATCTACAGCTCCAGATATGACCCAATTACCGAACAGTGTTCCAGTTTGGACTGCACCAGCATCTCTTTTCTAAGTTTGGCCATCTCTTTGTCCTTTCAATTTCAGTACTTCAACTCATCAATCAATTCTTTCATTTATGTGATAGGCCTGCATTTAAGATGAACATTTACCATAAATTAAAGGTATCTTATATAATTAGATATGTTATTATAAAACATGCTTTAGTTAAGGAGTTATTGATACTTCAAGTGCAAAAATGATGATATAAAACCTTGATAAAAATGCACTTTTAAGTGAAGCTCACTCAAAAATTCATTCTCTATTACAATAAAATATCATGTCACTAACAATAATACATCTAAATATTTTGCAATTGAAATGACTAAATTTAATAATAATTGTTGTTACATATAAAATATAACATAAGCGAATGTAATTGAAAAAAAAAAGATAATAAAAATCAATGAGAGAATATAATTAACTTTAAGCAGAAGTAAAAATAGAAAAGGATTATTATTATCAATTAAATGTATCTGGATCTTTTGTAATTCCAAAATTAATAAAAAGTTTTAAGTTGCATTGACAAACCTGAAGGAGTAATATGCACAACCTAAAAACTTGACAACTCCAAATACAAATAAGTAATGTGATGTGATAACCATTTAGGTGGTGGCCCAGTGGTAAGAGCTTGGGACCAAGAGGTTTGTTCCCTCTGTGGTCTCAGGTTCGAGCCCTGTGGTTGCTTATATGATGGCCACTGGAGGCTTACATGGTCGTTAACTTCAGGGCCCGTAGGATTAATCAAGGTGCGCGCAAGCTGGCCCGGACACCCACGTTAAACTAAAAAAAAAAGAATGTGATGTGATGATGGGTTCAACAATCTGAAATTAAAAAAAAAATGAGTAAGAATAATAGTGTTAATAAATATGTTATATAATCCTTTTCTTTCTTTGAAATGAAGTTTTTAAGCCTACACTTAAGCTGATAAATAAATAAACATCTGGCCATTTTAGGTGTCATATAATGGGTTATTCTATATACTAAAAAACAAACTGAAAATTTCATCAAAAACCAGTTAAAAATATGTTAACTCTATTGGAAGTACCGAGCACAGATCTAGAAATTTAACACTAGAAAGGATGAAATTGCTCAAAGGGCTACCAAAATAAAGCAATCATAAATGCAGAAGTTTCTTTGAATTTCTTGATCATTTGAACCTTTTTGTGTTCGAAGAAATACAAATATTTATCATCAATCCCTACTTTTAACATAATGGGTTGGCAATGATTTCAAACCAAAACCCTAAACTATTATAATAAAGCCCGCTGTACCACTATTATTCTTTATATGTAAACAATGTCTGTAAGCCTACATTTATCTTTATTGCATGTAACTATACAATTGAATTCCCAATTTTCTTTACTTTCCGCAACATTCTCCATGATTTGTTCTGCATGCTCTGTTCTACACAAAACTCAACCCCTCTCTCTCTGTATATTTGTTTTTCATACCTCACCCAGTTAATAAATTTAAAATGAAATACATTACATTAATAATTAAAAATATTAGCATGTGATGACAGCCATATTTAACAAATAATTTGCAAAAAATTGAACAAAATTATTCTTCTCGTCAATAAAATTAGTTAATAAAATAAAATATATTATCTCTGAATTACAAATAAAATCTCTCAAATATAGGTTTCTAATTATACCTGTCTTAATTTTTTGTACCGTGTTCCTTACAAGATGAAATTTGTTCTTTACAAATGGATTCCTAATTGGGAGCACAGCACAGCACAGCATAGAAGAAGTTAAAGAAAGTAAAAGTGAGGTTATTGAAAAAGGACGTTTTGGAATTACATGTTCATGGAGAACAATTTAAGAGAAAGTGACAGAAGATGGGGGTGAGTTTCTGGAAATGGAAGAAAGTGACAGATCGATAGGGTTAGGGTTCTTTATTTGAAGAATGAAAGTTGTCTGATTTTGAGTTGAAGTAATTGTCTCCTCCAGTGTGAGGTTTTCTTTTGTTTTTTTTCGCAAGATATACTTGTACCAATTAATTATTGACATGTTATTATATATATATATATATATATATATATATATATATATATATATATATATATATATATATATCAGCAACGGATAATTCATTGCTGATTTTTAATATATTAATTTAATTTTTAGCAACTGATTTTTTGTTGCTAAATTCATTGCTAATTTTCGATGCTATGAATCATTTTGTTTGTAGTAGTGTCTCCTAAAGAAATTAAAAAAAAAAAAAACTACAAAATTCAAGGAGAGCATAGAGGAAAAAAAATAAAAGAAAGAGAAGTAAGAAATATCGCCTGATGCTACCTCTGATGGAAAAGACCATTGAGATGCATCAAGAATTACCAATGAAGACGGCTTTTGGAGGCTAGAGGGCGTCATATGTTCCATCATAACACGACATGCCCTCCCAAATGGTACGTGTTCTTTACTTAACAACTATTTTTTTCCTCTTCATTAACTTTGATCCTTGATTGTATAAAAACCGTTTAATTAAGAAATTTTTTTTAATTTAATCTATAATTATATAATAATTTTTTAATTTAGACTCAAATTTTATCCAATGAAGCTCAATACAAGTCCGCCGAGGAGAGAATTAGGGCAAGTGAAAGAAAAAGATAAATAACTAACCGGGTAAGGTAAGTGTATTGTAATTATGTCCATGACCTGAATTAATCATAATTCTATCATATATTATTGGAGTTTTCTATAACTGTTTAAGATTTTAAATTAAAATAATTTTTGATATGATATTAAAATATTAATAATCAAATAGTTAAAAGTTTAAAACTTATGACTTTCATTTTAATTAATAAAATTAAGGATAAGATTGAGTAATTTTATGCAAATATTAATTTTAAAATATTTTTATTTGAAAAAAAATATTAAAAAATAATATAAATTTTATATTATAATTTTATTTAATAACTTTGAATTGAGATGTTTTCGCAACGCGCACTGATAAAGCCAAAAGTTCCACTTTTGCATGTCCGAGGAACAGTCAATAGGATCAATCTTCACACTAAACAACTTTGAACGCTCATTCTTAACTAATTTGCTTAATTGCAGATGCTACAAGATTGCGAACTTTCACTAAGAAGAATATAGCCTAGTCAGCAATCATGTCCGACTGCTGTTACATTTGCGTAGATTGTCAGTCATTTAAAATCCTTTCTTCATTGAATCACTCAACTTCCTTCCAATGACGCAATATGTGCATGGTTATAGCACTTTAGAGTGGAATAAAAAAAAATTGCCCATGAAGGGAAAAGCATCTGTGACTTGTGCTTATTGAAGTTATCCATCTAGGAGCAGTGGAATAAAAGACTGTCCCTCCAGGATCAAGATGAAGAATCCACCAGAACAGACATAGACACATATGTTATAGCTATCCAAAAATGTGACAGAAAACCACAGAGATATGCTTACCATGATACTACAGCATGAACTCTACCATCATTGATTGCCTTTATGAGCAGTTTTGAGTCCCCTTGGCTGTCTGTCCGTTTCCAAAAGTCAAATAAAAAATTCTTGAAGGGTTCTGACAGCTGGATGAATCCTAAATCAAGCAACAATTAAACCAATTGTCCTCTCGAGATAGTGACCAGTGTCATTAGCAGATTTATCTCTTTCGATATTGCATCACAATGTATGGGATGTTGTTGTGCTTAGACAAGAAAAATCTGTGTCCAAGCCAGTTGGAACTAGACGAATGCTGTCCGGTGCTGCTTCATTATTAGATAGATCATGCAGCTTCCGCAGGAATGTGCTTTCAACCAACTTAGGAAGGAGGAGGGAAAGTTGAAAATAAATAGATAAATACATTTGCATGAGCTCTAAATAATAAAGAGGATCACTTTTCAACCAAAGGATGAATCAATTGAAAAATAAACTAGCCATGTTTATGGAATAAAAGGTTAAGTGATAACTTGTAAAAAAAGACAAAACTTGGGTTGGAAGAGGGAACACGTACCAATTATTTTCAGCTGGCCAGATTTCAAGTTTCCAGTAGAGCCAGTGTAATGAATTAGTCTGCCACATAGGAAATTACTCCCACCTGTCAATAGAAAAACTAAAGCAAATTATACAAGACTTTAGTGCAGCCTAGTGAAACATATTCACATTCTGATGATGTTACTGATTTCTGTTGAGTTTTCAAAGGTGCCAATGAATACTAATTTCTGAAGGATAGCCTATGTTTGTTATAATCCTAGCTAGACAAACATAGTTGCCAAGGAATAACACGACACAACAGATTTAGTGTCAATTACTACTCAGCACCATTTGCAGGAACATTGAGTTTTATACCGTCCTCCACTGTATGTGAAAAAAGCATAGCCACATAAACAGATATGAGAATATGAGGATTGGATGCTAAAACCAACAATCGAGATGTAATCTACCATTTTCAAAGAAGAAATAAGATTGCAAAAATACTTACAGAACAAGGAAAAAGAAAAGGAACAGTAGATAGTCCATTCAAACACCTGGCCATAAGTCGTACGTAGCTCGATATGGCACAGTCAGTGGATTGTCCACCAGCAGCATATCATGAAAGCATGTTGTTGAATCGGTATTAACCCTTCGCCCAATAACTCCGAGTCCAGTATCTCACTAACCTGCAATTGAATAAGAAACAAACTTCATAGGTGTTAGAGAATAATATAAATCATATCCTGAGACCTCACCTAACAGCTTAAGCTATTGGGTTGAGATAGTTCTTTAACATGGTATCAGAGCCTTGATGACCAAGCGGTCACGAGTTCGAATCTCACCATCCCTATTTATTTGATAAAAATTAAGCACAAGGTAAAGTGAGCCTGTGCAAGTTTCAAGCCCAAAGGGCTTTTACTTGAGGGGGTGTGTTAAAGAATAATATAAATCATATCCTGGAACCTCACCTAACAGCTTAAACTATTGGATTGAGATGGTTCTTTAAGCATTTGCATAACCTTCAACTACCAATTACAACTCACCAAACACAATCTACGACTTCATAACCCCATTTCAAAACGTTGACTTGCACCTTAGCAATGCTAAGCAAATCACCTTATTGGCTTTTAAATGACAAAATCCCTTAACAATTTACTTTTCTTACATCACTTATCCACCACACAATCAATTATTCTCTTCCTTCTTGTTAATTCGTTGGCTGTATGGCTCTTGTATGAATAGAACTCGATCCCATTGGTGTTACGTGAGATAACTTTACCATCTAAGCAAGAAAAACACCCGCGAAGAAACAACTATTCGACAATGAATACCAATTACTATACTTGGAAGAACATCTGCTCGTGAAGGAATATCCACACCAATATATTCTTTCCCATACCATTCACATGCAATACTTTTCTCATTCTGATATTCAGGATCTATAGTCTGTTTGGCCTCCCTGATTTTCTAGATTTTATATCTGGCCTTACTTTAAAACAAATTAATTAAGAGTATCAAAAAATATTTTTGATAAGAATAATAAAAATAAGTTGCTTTAATCCTTGAAGATAGATGGTGATTTTTTTTATAAAAAAATAAAAACATGACTAAAAAGTATCAATATAAGATAAAAATAACATTTATACCAACTAATTTCATCATGTTCAAGGTTTAAATCAATTTGAAAGAGTTTTTAAACATTTTTATGCTCCAATGAGAGCGTGGAATTAGATAGATAATTATTAAAGTATAGGGTTGAGGATAAGAAATATGATTGTATATGTATGAATCACCTAATTGCAAATTATGTATATTATATTGATAAAAACTAATTTTAAGCTTGCTAATAACACAAACTCATTAAATCATTTCATCTATATTTTTAAACTATATTTTTATCATTTAAAATTATTAGACGATTTGATGCATATATTTCAATATACAATGAACAGTTGCTTGTTTGTGTGATTTATATTAGTTTAAACTAGATGATTGGTCCACAATACGCTGCACTGCAAGTAGAAATAATTTTTTTAATCTAAAGCTGTTATATGATTTTCAGTACTGTTGCATGTGAATCGTGCATGCAGGGTCTTGCCTCAGGTTCTAACTGCAGAAACTACAAACCCTTCATGGGTAATCCTGTTTCAGGCATGAATAACAATACATACAAATGCCAAACAATGTATTTTGCATAACGAGATCGAAAATAGCTTGCATGGCCTTTAAAGTGTTCGTGTTCATGGTTCAATATTCTTCTGGAGATTCTAACTTTCACTAATATTTGAGTGAGTACTGATAAAGGCATAGCGGTCCACTTTTGGGTTATGATGAAATAATCTAGAGTAGGAGTTCCCGGTGGAGAGTAAAGTGGAACAGGAGCAATTCTCTGTGCATGCATGCACGCACATTTTGGTAGCCTGTTTACTCTAACTTCAAGGTGCTCTATTTTTTTATCATTTCTTTATGATCAGCTTCAGGCTTCTGAAACTATTTTCCTTATAAAAAGCTGTGTGCTCATTCCCTATGAACACAGTTTGCAGTAGTGACTCCTAGGATGTTTCTTTACATCTAAGTACCGCAAAATGTGTTACCAAAAAAAAAAAGAACTACAACCCAGTTAGCGTGGGTTTTCCTTTTGTTTATTTTACTGTGTTATGCTATGCTAAAGAAATTTATTTCCCTCTTAATGGAGATGTGTGAATGCTTGGAAATTGGTTGGTATGGTTCTTACGAAGCAGTAAATGGCATTGCTTGCTGTTACAGTTATTTCAGAGTGCTTTGGCTTTAACCGTACTTTTGGGCATCATCTTCCTGGCCATCATGCAGATAACTTAATTGGCAAATTAATCAGTTCATTGATATTTATTGAATTAAAATAGTCTCCATAACATTTCCTCTTATATGAGAATTCAATGGCATAGCCTTACAGTGTGTAGTAAATGGTTTTTGCCTTCTATGGTAGTCAAAAGCCATGGTGTCTTGTTAGTATTTGAATACAAACTATTTTGGTGGTCCTAGCCGTATTTTCGCACATCATAAATTGAAGTGTGCTCAAAAATTTTGGCGATTTTGCAGGTGATGGTAATGAAAATAAACTTAGATTTTGAATTCTGAAAAATTCAGAAAATATCTACCGATTTAGTCGATAATAGAATATAATTCTTTTCAAATTAAAATTTCTATATATTTGTTTAATTTCTTAATTATCTAAGACTTTATGCCTATAAAAAACTTGTAATTCAGTATTATTGATAAGCACAAAAGAGAGAGAATAACTAAGAGAGTTTAGAGAGATACACTTAATAAAAATACACATTTCTCTCAATGTTCTTCTTATTCTTGAGTTCTTGACCTTGCATTACTATTTTTTTTATATTCTACCACACATATCATTCTTCCAACAAGTAGTGTCAGAGCTTAGGTTTGAATATTTGACATAGCCAATCCAAACTTCTCATTTCAATATCTTAGGTTGACAAAAGACAACTATGAAACTTGGTGTATTCGAGTAAAAGCTTAGCAAAGTTTCCAAGATACATGGGAGATGGTTGGAAAAGGCATTGAGGAGCCTATAGATAGAACAAGGTTGACTTCGGCTTAAAAGGAGGCCATGCAAAAAGCACGAAGAAAATATCAACAAGCACTAACAATCATCTACTAATATCTGGTTGATGCCACTTTTGAGATAATTGTCAGCATAACCACCGCCAAGCAAGCATGTGAAGTTTTGCAAGAACTAAACCAAGGAGCTGACAATGTGAGAAAGGTACTACTAGTACATTATAAGAGAATGCAAGTCAAAAAGAACATGTGGTATCTAGATAATAGAGCTAGCAACCACATGTGTGGAGACAAAGACAAGTTCATAGAACTTGATAAAGCAATTAGAAGTAATGTCACCTTTTTAGATCATTCAAAGGTTTCCATCAAAGAAAAAGGTATGATTTTGATTAAATTGAAAGATAGAAGTCATCAATTTATTGGTGATGTCTATTATATACCGACAATAAAAAGAAATATATTAAACTTAGGATGATTATTGGAGAAGGGGTATGATATTAAGATAAAAGATCATATTTTGACATTATTTTGAAAAAGAGGTATGATCCTTTTTTACTTAATATTTGGTGGGTTCTCTTTGGATTTAAAATTTGTTTGGCTTTGTTGAAAATGCATTGTTCTTTTGTTGGATTTGATTGTTAAAATACTTGAAAAAAAGATGGTGATATTGCATCAATTATATTACTAATAAGGTTATTGTCTTGCTAGCCATTTGTGAGTTGTCCAATTATAATTCCAAAATTTCCATATGAGAATAAATAAGAAGTTCTATTGAGATTCTGATTAGCCAAATTAAAATTTTAACAATATAATTTTTAGGATCTTTATTATAAATCAAGTAGCTCTTTTATCGCCATGATTACACAATTTAGAATAGATCACTTTGGGTAGGTCTTTGTGTTGGAGAAGTGTGGCTTATGATAATACAATGTTGAATCTAATATAAAAAATTAGATTTTATATCAGAGCTAATAGTAACAAAATATTACTTGCATTAATCTTTCAAAAAAGTTTTCCTTTTAATCTCAAATCACAAGTAGTATGCATAAAATCATGTCTAAAAATCATCAATTATTTACCAATGATCGAGCTTAAAATAATGGAGAAGAAATCTAACAGCATCTATTGAAATTAATTTAGTTCTAGTGTTTCATTATGCTTTACTTTCATAATTTTAATTCACTTTTATTCATATAGAATTCAAATCTACAATCTTAAAATAATGGGAAATAGGCTTTGATGAAATATCGGAAGGGGTTGGCTCCGCAACCTTTGAAAAAACTGAATGGAATTAATTTCTTACTCTGTGAAAGTATGTTCACTTGCAGGAAATGACTTATCAGAATATTTTTTTACCACTAGTTATCTCTAATTCCTAAATTCCTAATATACAAAAGTTGAGAATTATACATAAATTAACAAAAATATAAAACATGTTGCTCTTTTACTGTTTGCTTCACTGTGGATGCTGAGATATTTTGACTATGGATTGTGGTAGTGTGCTGCAGATCTTGCCCTTGATGAATTCATGGTTGGGTGTTGTTGTGCAGGGGTTGTCTTGGTTTTTGGTTACTTTCTTTGTTAGAGGCAGGGTGAGGCAGGGAAGCGTCAACCACTTTTTTCTACTGTGGGTCAGGGCTTCCTGTGGGCATGCAAGCTTGGTGTTCGCGCCTCTTCATCTCCTCGACGGTTGAATTTCTTGCTTTTGTCATGGTTTGTTTCTGGGGTGTCTCACCTCCCTTCTCTGTTTCAATCTGCCTATAGAGGGTGCGCTAGTCTTGGAGTTGGGTTCCGGAAAACCATTGGGTTTTCATCTGGTTTGGCTGGGTTGGGATTTGCCATTATTGGGCAACCTACCCTAAGGAGTAGGGCTACCATTTGTCAATGGTAGTTGCACCCACCATTGACAAATGTATCTACCCATGTGCAGCTGCTGTTGTTGAAGAAGAGGAGCCACCATACTTGCCTATTTATAGGCATACGTGAGAGAGCAAAATGCAAGAGAGGGGTGAGAATGTAAAGAGTGTAGAGAGAAAGTGAAGGGCTGCAATGGCAGCAACCTTGCTGCCATTGCGGCAGCTGCAAGTGCAGCAATGAGAGCTGGGAGTAGAGTTTGAGTGAAGTGATCCTCCTCCTCCATGTGTTTGTTTTGTATCCTTTCTCTAATCTCTAATAAAATGGACTCTCTCCCGTGGATGTAGGCGGTTTTGCCGAACCACGTTAAATACTGTGTCAGTGTGCTTTACCCTCTATTTGAGCAACTATCAGTACACCACCGGTCCGTGCATGGGGTGCCGGAATCCCCAACAATTGGTATCAGAGCATATGGTTTAAGTGGTGTTTGATATTGCTCAAAAATGAAAGTTGTCAAAATTATGTTTTGACCATACCACTGTGTAGAGCAGGAAGAGATGAAGCCACTGTTGAAAAACGCGTTGAAATCAGACGTCGGAATCGTCCTCACGCGCCGTCACGCGCTGGCGAGGAGACTGCCCACGCGCACAGATGCGCGCCACGCGTCACATGCGTCTTCTTCGCCCGGATGGGCTGACCCGACCCAAATGCCAGACGACCCGACCCACCGCCAGACACGGATAAGGATGACATCATCATGACGTAATCATGACGCCAACATACACAGTCAACATGCCATGTCAGCGTCCAGTTATCAGACACGTCAGCATAGTGGGACCCACCGGCCACGTCATCAGCCGCGAGTCGAGCTTAGTCGAGCCGAGCCGCGAGCCGAGGGAGAGGATTTTGTGCAGCAGAGTCTACGTGCAACTGGATATGAGATTGAATCTGGGCCGTTCATCAGGCAAGAATTGTTTTGATCAAATCTTAGCCGTCTGAAATGCGATTTGGACGATTTCAGACTTGTTTCCAGCTAATTTGATCGTTCCGGATGCAATGGTATGGTCTGATCGTTGAGATTTGAGACCAAAAGTGGTGGTGGTGAATTAACAAAAGAGATTGCCCGATTAGGAGGCATCTGAAGGTCATCGTGGTGGTCGATGGAGATGAAGAAGATGAAGGTGCACATGTTTTCAAATTACATGTGCTAAACTGCTAAGTGGGGAGAATTTTAACTGCCTTAAAGGAAGGCAAAATTGGGACACTCTGGACACCCGATCAAGTGGATAATTTGAGGTGAAGAGTGGAAATTGATGAAGACCAATCTTGACGAATCTAAGAACTGGTAGTCTCACCATATATTGAGAAATCATGTATTAAACCAGTATATTCCAGATCACCGCAACAAAGCTAGCAAATGGTTGTATATACGGAAAAACAGTACGATGGATAGATATGGCTTAAGAAGTTTTGTCTAGGAGATTGGGTTTTAAGCGGGACCAGTGTGACCCCTCCAATCTTTCCTGGGAACTTGCTTAGTGGAAGGATTATCCATACGGTACTATTTTCGTATATATAGCAGTTTGTAATGAAACGGTTGAAGACTAGCAGGATGACGGCACAAAGAAACAGTTGGGTTCCGTATGTTCAAGGATCTGATGGAGTGGTGATTTCTCCAAAGAAGTTAGATTCGGTGACTGTGATTTCTCGATGGGAGAATTCATGAAGATCCTGATAATGGAAGAGAAATACAGCAAGGGATAAAGATTGGCACCCTATTTTGACTTGGACAGGTGTTATGACAGGATGAGCTGCTGTCAAACATAAGCAAGGAATAGGGAAAAATCTGGAGAACAGAAATTGCATGAGGGCACACGGAGATTGTGTAGGAGTACCCGTAGGATCCAACGAGGTACTGTAATGAGACAACAGGTGCAAGGAGAAGAAGTGTTCCCAGATGAAGCTCAGAGCAGAGACTATGTAGAAGTTGTACAACATGAAGTTTCTTATGCTCTTGATGAAGATAACAGGCGAAGACCTTTCCAATGTATGCAAGGATGGAAAGAGAGCTGTTGTAGAGGCATCTAATTGAGGGGTTGCAAATGCCTGTGATATAAGGCAACCGCCTATGATGAAAGGTGAAGACACCAAAGAGAGTTGGTGTAGGTGGAGCTGTCAAGCAGAAAAGCACAGAAGCTCCAAACATAGAAATCGAGGTGGAGGATTGCGAGGAGTATACCGCAAGTTTCTCTTTCTATGTAATCAGTGGCAGTGATCTCTCCCATAGTCCACATGGTGGTAGAGACTTTTAGAGCCACTTTGAAGCATCTCATATGAAGGAGGATGCGACCGCCTATAAAAGGCGAAGACACCTTAGAGAGAAGGTGTGAGGGTCGTGATAGGAGCCCCAGTTCAAACCGCCTCATGACAACAAGCGAAGACACCTTAAAGAAGGTGTGAGGGTCATGATAGGAGCCCTAGTTCAGACCGCCATATGACAATGAGCGGAGACACCTTAGAGAAGGTGTGAGGGCCATGATATGAGCCCAGTTCAGAACGCCCCGAAGCCAATGTGATGGCTAGATATAAGTGGACATGTGTATAGCCAATGAAGTGGCTATGATGAGTATGGAGACAAATACAGGATTGACTTTCATGGATATTGCCCCCATGCTAAAGATCAATGAGCTAGAAGACATTTGCCTTGGACAATAAGTGTGTGACTTGTGGAGCATTAAGACGCGGCTGCTATGAAGGAGCAGAGGGCATGCGCAGGTTCCGGGAACAAGTTGACTCTTGTCAAAGTGGTGAGCTCGGAGAAGGCATTGTAATACTCAGTATCAAGACATATATGGATCAACCTTTAATGGGCTGCCCCCATAGGTGAAGGTGGAGAGCTACCTGGACTCTTGAGACTAAGAGCGAGAGACTCACGGAGAAGTAAGGCGTGGTTCCTAGGGTGGAACAGAGGGCAGGCGCAACTCCTGGATGAGTAGACTCTTGGAAGAGTGGTGAGCTCGTGATCATATTGAAATACTCAGATAATGACTGTCGCACTTGGAAATAGAAATTTCCGTTTGAGAGGGTGTTGTAAGCCTTGGTGTAACGCTTGATGAATCATTCCGGATCGAGCATGGTTGATACGCTCGAAGGGGAATGCAGTGTGTCCCAGAGACAAGCGTTAACACTCTTCAGATGTGAAGTGGAAACCATCTGGTTGTAGTGATCCTTTTGTGTGAGAAAAGGTGTGCTTTGGTAACTCTGGTGATTGAAAGGTTTGGCGAGTACTTGTAAACTCGGTCACAGATGCTCTCAGAATGGTAAGCTTGGAAGAGCTGCAAGATGCAAGCCTGTGCTGAAGAAGCAAGAGGACAATTGCCCATATAAATGTCAAAGGGGGTGATTGTTGGGATTTGCCATTATTGGGCAACCTACCCTAAGGAGTAGGGTTACCATTTGTCAATGGTAGTTGCACCCACCATTGACAAATGTATCTACCCATGTGCAGCTGCTGTTGTTGAAGAAGAGGAGCCACCATACTTACCTATTTATAGGCATACGTGAGAGAGCAAAATGCAAGAGAGGGGTGAGAATGTAAAGAGTGTAGAGAGAAAGTAAAGGGCTGCAATGGCAGCAACCTTGCTGCCATTGCAGTAGCTGCAAGTGCAGCAATGAGAGCTGGGAGTAGAGTTTGAGTGAAGTGATCCTCCTCCTCCATGTGTTTGTTTTGTATCCTTTCTCTAATCTCTAATAAAATGGACTCTCTCCCGTGGATGTAGGCGGTTTTGCCGAACCACGTTAAATACTGTGTCAGTGTGCTTTACCCTCTATTTGAGCAACTATCAGTACACAACCGGTCCGTGCATGGGGTGCCGGAATCCCCAACAGTGATTTCAAGAGGACTAATTATTGCTCTGTTGGATTGGACGTTGATTTGTTGATTTGGGTGCGGGGGGGTTTGGTTTGTAGATTTTTAGTTATTGGCCGGTTATTGCTATTGCTGGATTGGACTTGGACGTTGATTTGAATGTAGGGGTTTGGTTT
Source organism: Populus simonii (assembly GCA_007827005.2). Classification (NCBI taxonomy): domain Eukaryota; kingdom Viridiplantae; phylum Streptophyta; class Magnoliopsida; order Malpighiales; family Salicaceae; genus Populus; species Populus simonii. The sequence continues at coordinate 14,992,056 of CM017464.2, forward strand.
ATGAATTTTTAGTTTCTTTGTCTCTGCTTTCTCTGCGTTTGGTTTGTGAATTTTTGGTTGCTTGGCTTCTGCTTTCCCTTCTGATGTTGTTTGGTTGTGTGGGGGTTCGTTTCTTTATCTACTGTTCTGGTGTGTATTAAAGTGTTGTTTCATGTTCTTTGTAAAAACACAAGATATATATGATATCTTAAAAATCTTGTATTTTGTCCACGTTTTGCTCTCGAGTATGTAGTGTAGATCTCATGTATCCAAGGATTCTCAACCGAGACACGTAAAATCAAGGACAACATCAGGTGGATGGATTCATTGTACTGGGTAGCTACGTACAAGGTACATGCACAAATGTCGCATGGATTCTAGGACGAAAGTTAGCAGCTTTATCCAAACTGAGGGGCCCATTTTTAACTTCAAATAGAACCAAACAAAATCTCTGCGCTCCTTCTTGTGTACACTGGGATGAAACATGCAGGCTTGGAACTTTGGAAGGATATATCTTTCTGCTACTCCAATTCACTGACACAGCTAGGTTGAGAGCTCTGTTTGAAAGAAATAGCAGTGATTGCTCATCTCTATGTGTGTTCCTTGATATGACAATTACAGACTTGCAATAACTGTGGCTGTCTGAAGCCTGGAACAATTGCTAGGAAGCGAAGAAGAAAGAGAAAAATAGGAAATTGTGAATTTGTGATAATATATATAAGCATATTATTCCCCATCTTATACACTCCTTAACAGATTAGTCCTAGACCTTCAAGCTCTCTCTAAACTCTCCCTATACTTTCTTCAGTCTAACTGATTCATCCCTTTCCATGCCGTGTAATTGAGTTTCCATGCTACATAATTGAATTTATCAAATTCATCACTGTGAATGAATACTAGAATTATATTTCCAAATACACCATTTAGAAAAAGTAAGAATTTCTCATTCTACTTTGTGAATATAAGTGCGAATCTTTACTTTATTATATTGTTTATATTTCGCTTCCTAAAAAGTTCTCTTATGTTATTTCAATTTCTGTAATAAATGTACATATTTTAAATAAAAAAAGAATTGGTTTTTGAAATATGATACTAAATTCAATCTCAAACTATGTCTTGTAATCAGTTTCTGTAAGGTTGTGGTAATAGAGACGTATAGAACATGCTACGATAGAGAAAGCTTGGGGAGAAATTAGCAATATCTTGAAGATGGGGGACTGATTTGTTAATGACTATATAGGCTGGTTGTTGATTTATAGTTATCCAAAGAAAAGAAAATGGTTCAAAAGTCTTAGACCTATTTGGGCAAAGCGTAACCGGAATTTCATGAAATTTTAAATTGTTTTTGTTTTAAATTAATTTTTTTGTATTTTTTAATTATTTTGATGTATTAATATCAAAAACAAATTTTAAAAAATAATAAAATATTATTTTAATATATTTTAAAAAAATACACTTTAAAAACTATTATTATTACTATAAATAACCAGAACTCTTGAAAGGAGAAGGATCTTACTAGCTATGTTTTATTTTGCCCCTTAGTACAGCACTTAAATTTTACTCTAGGTCGACCCAGTTCAGTGCCTTGGGTTGACTTCACTTTGAATAGTGAACTGGACTTTGATTATTATTATTTTTATTTATTTACCCCCTTCCAGGGGCTTCGATTACTCTTTGCCTTCTGATATGTTTCTTTACCATGTCCTCTGTATCAGATTAGTTGATCGTTTTAATTAAGAAATTAACGGTGGCTGTCCTAACTTAGATAACTCCAGGCCTAGACAAGACCTGTTAATACTTTGCTTGCTTCAAGGAGGTAAAGTCACTTAAGATCTTGCGCCATCGGACACTTAGAGCAAGTACTCCAACTCCACATATATTCCTCCACGTTTCCATTACTTAAATCGCCAATGATTGTAGCTCCTCTACAATTGCATATATATATATATATATATTGAAGCTTGCCTGCCTGCCTGCTAACAACATAGACTCCATTCCTCCCAGAACCTTCATCCTCACCTCTTCAAAACTCCCCTTTCGGCGTTCTCTCCTAAATCAAAATCAAATTTCAACACCATTCTCTCCCTATGCTCCTTCTCTCTTCTTAAAAAAAATTAAAAATTACGCAAAGTGCTTGCTGGCTCATGGCAGCCTCTTACTCTTTGTTGCTCTGTTTCTCACTCTGTTTCTCCCACTTTTTTATCTCTACTTCACAAACTCCTTTTCTGCCTTTAACTCACTCCCTCTCCAAAACCCAATTCACCTCTACCCACCACCTCATCAAATCTACCTCCACCAGTTCCATCACCCGTTTCCGCCGCCGCCACCACCAGAAGAACACCCACAACCATCGTCAAGTCTCCCTCCCTCTCTCTCCCGGAAGTGACTACACTCTCTCCTTCACTCTCGACTCCCAACCCATCTCTCTTTATCTTGACACAGGAAGTGACCTTGTTTGGTTCCCATGCCAGCCTTTTGAATGCATTCTTTGTGAAGGCAAAGCTGAAAACACTTCTCTAGCTTCAACTCCACCACCTAAACTCTCCAAAACCGCCACCCCAGTTTCTTGCAAATCATCTGCATGTTCGGCTGCACACTCCAATCTCCCAAGCTCCGACCTTTGTGCTATTTCCAACTGCCCGTTAGAATCCATCGAAACATCTGATTGTCAAAAACATTCTTGCCCGCAATTCTATTATGCTTATGGCGATGGCAGCCTGATAGCTCGCCTATACCGCGACTCTATTAGTCTACCGTTAAGCAACCCAACAAAATTGATAGTCAATAATTTCACATTTGGCTGTGCCCACACCGCGCTAGCCGAGCCTATTGGAGTTGCTGGGTTTGGCCGGGGAGTCCTTTCTTTGCCTGCCCAGCTTGCTACATTATCTCCCCAACTTGGGAACCAATTCTCTTATTGTTTGGTGTCTCATTCCTTTGATTCAGACAGACTTCGTCGACCAAGTCCGCTCATTTTAGGAAGGTATGATCATGATGAGAAAGAGAGAAGGGTAAACGGTGTTAATAAGCCTCGTTTTGTATATACTTCTATGCTCGATAATCTAGAGCACCCTTATTTTTATTGTGTTGGACTTGAGGGTATTTCTATTGGTAGAAAGAAAATCCCGGCTCCAGGGTTTTTGAGGAAGGTTGATGGAGAGGGGAGTGGTGGGTTGGTGGTGGATTCAGGGACTACTTTTACTATGTTGCCGGCGAGTTTGTATGTCTCGGTTGTGGCAGAGTTTGAGAACCGAGTTGGGCGAGTTAATGAGCGAGCTAGAGTTATTGAGGAAGATACTGGATTGAGTCCTTGTTATTATTTTGACAATAACGTGGTGAATGTGCCAAGTGTCGTGCTGCATTTTGTGGGGAATGGATCCAGTGTGGTGCTTCCTAGGAGGAACTATTTTTATGAATTTTTGGATGTTGGTGATGGGAAGGGGAAGAAAAGAAAGGTTGGGTGTTTGATGCTCATGAACGGTGGTGACGAGGCTGAGTTGAGTGGCGGGCCGGGGGCTACTTTGGGGAATTACCAGCAACAGGGGTTTGAAGTGGTTTATGATTTGGAGAATAAAAGGGTTGGGTTTGCAAGGAGGCAGTGTGCATCTTTATGGGAAACCTTGAACCAGGATTAATAATTAAACCTCAAGAGGGTTTAAAAAGTACAAGGTTTTGGGTTTTGTTCGTACAAGTTTAGTTCATATTCGCATTTCACTTTTTTGCTTTTGGCATTGAACTCAATAATGTCCGTTGAAATGTTTATTGCTTGGCACATAGGAAGGTGGACGTGAGAAGCAAAAAAATGAAATGCCTGTAAAAAGCTGTGTAAAGTTGGAATCTATAGTGGTTGTTGTGATTAAATAGTGTTCCAGGGATGGATGGTGTATTTAGTTTGAGCAATGCTTTGTACATTATTCAATAAGAGCTGACAGTGACGATGCAAAACGTTTTTCCACAATTCCCTTTCTCATTTACTATGTGTTTGTTGAAGCTCTTTAAATCTTCTCCAATCCGCAGGTACTACTGATCAGTGATCATAGTTCCCAAAATTAAAATGGGATGAAGTTAATGTTACTGGAAGAAGGTAAATTTTTATCCCATTGGTCAGATTTTTTCATAAAGGCAATGATATTTTTACCGATCTCACCTTTCTCACTATATGTTGCTGCTGCTATTAAATTTGATATTGAAGATCTGATCCCCAGATTTGCTGCACAATGTGGACCATCTTATGTTTCTTAGCTGAATGGCGGCTACCTGTTGGACCTGCTATTTAGGTACATTGAAGATTAAAAAGAAAAAAAAACACAGCATTATGACTTAACAAGGCCCTTGGAGATTAGATATGGGAAAATAGCATCGTGTTGGGATTTTCTTTACTTTAATTTAAAGTTCAGTTCCCCTTAGTAGAGTAGCAATTGAACATTCGATTCATGATTTAGCTAGCTCTTTAGAAGGTTAATAGCGTGAACCCGCAGAAAAGCGATTATGCAGCTGTCAGCTGGTAGATTTCTTGAATCTTTTTTGTGACGAGAGCACTCAACATCAAATTTACACCATCTACGTATACGTTTTGACTGACTCCCCTGCTTTATTCACGCTTGCTGCGGTGCCATATATACTCGTAGAATGCAATCCCAATCGTTCATCCGTACAAGTATAAATGGATGCGTAAACTTGGCTCATCTCTGGTATAATTCACGTGACTAATGCTCAACTACTTATCATATCCATACATGCTCGGCCGTGCCAGATGGGGAATCGGAAAGTTAAAAAATGGCTGTGTTCCCTTGCAGGTATTTTCATGCTGCTCGGATTCTTGGCTGACGTCTGATTTCATAGGTGTTCGAGTTATGTTGGAACTGTTAATTGTTTTATATATACTCACGAGAAAAGAATCATTTTGGGATCCATTAAAAGAGATTTCTTTCTTAGTACATTCACCATGGCAGCATCATATAACACCACCAAGTTTACTAGAGGGAGTGAAATCTCAATTTTTACTGCATAATGGAGCTCATTAATTAATTAGCAGGAGTAGCAAAGTTTACTTGCAAATGAAAGCCTGTTTCAGTACTCAATTACAATTTGTTTCTTCTTCTTTATTGTAAGGACCACCTCGAGAGAAGATGTGCGTGTGCAGCTCCCAAGGACGAGCTGGCATGGCAGTAGAGGAGGGTCAACTCAGTCATGCAAAATGCTAACCAGCTGGCAACCAGTTATAAGATGTTGGCTGCATATCAAGAGTTAGGCTTCTTCTGCGCAGGTAGACCCAACCCGGCATACATCACCTCGTTTTGAGATGATGTACAGTAAGACAAGGATTCTAATTACTCAACAGAAGAACAAACCTTTTGAAATAAGATTTTTGAAAACCCTTTTTGATACTGAGTTATTTATTTATAGTAACCAAATTGCAAGAATTGTGGGAACACTTCTTCTTTTTTTATTTTTTATAAAAAAATTAATGTATATAATTTTAATTCGATAACGAAAAACTTCAGTGATCACTGCAATTTTTGGGGTATTTCCTCCTCCTTTTTTCCCTGTAAACTTTGGCTTGGTAGCTGAGTCATCGAGTCAAGAGTCAACCATGCAGGTTGGCGGAGTATTACGTGGCAAGGAGAACAAAAACGCCGCCATGATCTTCTCTTTGTTCGGAGGTAAAAAAACGTGTTCTCGATTCCCCAAAAGCTCAAGGGGTTATGTCTCTGTATCTGTCGATCTGGACACAACTGGCTAGCTGTACCCATGCGTGCTTTCCTAAATTCTTCGCCACGTGTGTTTTTCTGGTGCCATCATCTCGGGCCTGGGCCTCTCTCCTGCCTTTTACGCAATTTTCTGTCTCTCTCCTTGATGTCATTGTTAAAGCACTGCATCTTTTAAAACCCACAAAAAATTTGCTCTAATGAATGGACTCATGGAGCTGATTATATGATTTGTTTTTTTTTTTTTCCTTTTATGAATGGGTCATGTTTTATATAATTATTATTTTTATAATTAATATAATTGTTTTATAACCTTTTCTTTTGTGTTTCAAAAATATTTAAAAAAATAATAATTTTTTTATTTAATTCAAATTAATTTTTTTAAGTTTTACCTTGATTGTTCCTATTGCTAATTTCATTTTGCGAGTTCTCTCTTTCTAGATGGCTAGTGCTGAAAAGAATAACTTTAACAGCTAGAAATACTAGTTTGGGTTTTTGTTGGAGAATAATAGCAATTGTCTATATGTAAAAAGTATTTTTTATTTAAAAATATATTAAAATAATATTTTTTATTTTTAAAATTTTATTTTTAACTTTATCATATCAAAAAGATATAAAAAAAACTAAAAATTTTATTTAAAACAAAAAAAATTTTCTAACTCTTTCACCACATACAAATAAAAGGGGCGAGGCACTTAAAAATTAAAGGTTTTTTGCCGCCAGCCAACCAACAAACAAATAAAAGGAATTTTTTAAGCATCTAGAAGATAGTATAATGATAATAACTTGTGATTAAGAGATTTGTTTTTTTTATAATTTAAGGTTTGAGCTCTGTGATTGCTCGTATGATGGCCACTAAAGGCTTATATGATCGTTAATTTCAGGGCCCGTAAAATTAATCAAGATGCTTGCAAGCTGATATGGACACCCATGTTAAAAAAAAAAAAACTTTTTCAGTTATTGGACTTTGATGTTGATTTGAAGTCTTTAAATTGGGGGTGTATTTCATTCGGACAATTTAAGTATAAATATTGTATTGATTAAAGTTTTTGATTTAGAAATATATTAAATAATATTTTTATATTTTTTAAAAATTATCTTTAATATAAGTAAATTAAAATGATTGAAAAATACAAAAAATTTAATTTAAAACAAAAAAATTAAAATTTTAAGAGAGCATAGTTTGCTTGGTCCCAAACAGGCCCTAGTTATTGGATTACTGGAGTTTTTCTTTAATTTATAAGTATAAAATATACTAAAATGCATAAATAAATCCACGGTAATTTAATTTATTTTTTATTTTTATTCTTAATTTTTTTTTTATCCAAAAACTCCAGTTATTTATCCAAATGGCTTGTTTACGCACCCTGTCATTTTCGTCTTTCAAGTGTTGTATCATCTCTTCAGCAACTACATGGACAATTTTCTTTGCATTAATTTTCAAAGAATAGCATAAGAGAAACATAAAAAAAATTCAGTTGTTTTGGGCTTCTTCAACACTTTAAATTGAAAAGAAATGCATACCAGAGGCATAATTCAAAAGGTCCCAGAACTCAAAACACCGATTCCCTTCAAAATTCCCACTTTTTTTCTCAGCAACCAAACACATTAAAAACTACCCAATTGAATAAACAACTAAAAAAATCCAGTAAAGCACATATCTTCAAAATTTCTTAGCAACCAAACTCAAGTTGACAGAGCTTTTCCCAGAAAACACACAAATTTAGCGTGTTTGGAAGTGTGGTTGCGGTTATTTTTCAAAGTATTTTTTATTTATAAATGTATCAAAATAAAAAAAAATTATTTTTTAAGATTTTAATTGAAATTTATTTTTAGTTTATAAGTTGGACAAAGATATATATTTTTATTCATAAAACATATTTAAAAGAAAAACTTCATAAAATTATAGTTTTTGCATGAAATGATCGACCGATTATATAACTATATTTAACTGGTTAATTGATTAACATTTATCACACTTAAAAACGTAATATATTTAAATTTATTGTTTTAAAACACAAGAAATATCTTATTTCATTATAAAATAAAAATATTTAAACGTGACAAGATTAGAGCGTTCTATTGATTTAAATTTTTTTAAATAGTGTTGTTAACACTTTTAATATATTAAGCTATTTTTTTCTTTAAAAAAAAGTCCAAAATAAAATGATGAAACATAGGATTCGCTTTCCTTTTGTGCCCTCCAGCCTGGCGCCATGAAGTTGCCAGTTCAGCTGACGCCAACAAGTTGGTTGAGCTTCCCGTCGATTTCTCCTTCATTTGTAATGGATTTTGAGGGTTTTTTGAGTTGGGGAGTGAGGGAGATGTTATCCATTTACTTGGATTGTCATGGCCATGGGTAAAGAGGAATTCACTTCCAGGTAAGTGAACTGTTTTTAATAATTTGAATAAAAACCAAGTTGATTCCTAGAGCCAATGATTTCACATCCTCATAAGATTTTGTATTTTATTAGATGATTTATATTTAGAAAGAGATAGAAAATAGTGTGTGCAAAATAGAGAATATCATATATATTGGTTGATTTTTTAATTTAATATATATAAAGGTAATTTATTTATTTTATTATATTTGAGAATTTTTATTGATTATGATGATGGAAATTGTAATTTTTTAAAATTTGATAAGTAAATATAATCTCCACCAAACTATATGGTAATTTTTCCTTTATTAGAATTTGCCAAGGAAAGAAAAAACTCAACAAAAAAGGGCCAAAGTATTAAACAAGAGAACTCTCATGGTAAATCTTAAATTCACTAAAAAAAATTTGTTTAGTTTATTTACTTTTTTTTTTTTTTTACTCTGCAGTCTCTTTACTCTTGTAATTTTAATTTTGATTTAAAAATTTATTCAATTAACATTTGAGTTTTTTAATTTGAGAAAAGAAAAAAAATCAACGAAGAAAAGAGAAAATTGATGAATGACTTTTCAATGATGAAACTTATTATTCTTCGTGTCAACGAATTTTATTTGACAAGAAAGTTTGATAATAGTAGTTTTTTTCTATAAACATGTATGAAAACGTAAATCATTTTCCATTTAGATTTTTGGACATAATTAATTTTTTTTTTTGAGTGATTTTGGGGTGTTTTGAGGTTGGAAAGTGATTTATAAAAGTTTTCATGGTGTTTATAAGATATTTCCCGATAAAAAGACTTAAAATTGAGTTTTTAAGTTCAAAAACTTGTATCCAACTTTTCTAATCATTAAATGTGATCGAAAAACATAACAATAAAAGTAAGGTCGCTTGAAATTGTAGGGAGCTCATCGCCTACTTCAAAAGAATAGGAGCGGATTCTTGAGAGAAAAAAATTGTCTGCCCTATCAATGTTTGACCTCTTTTTTTTGTTTTTTTTTTTTTTACCCTTTTCATTAATTGTTTCTATTGAATTAGCCTTTTTTTACATAATCTTTGTTTTTAATTTTATGATATTTCAAAGAGATTAGTTTAATTTTTATTGAATTTTTTTCCTTTTATATTTTATACGAATTATATATATTTATAAAAAATATTAATAAAAATTTAAATAATTTGTTATTACAAACAACAATGAGCTATTAAGATAAAATAAGTGAAAACATTTAAACTAAAAAGTACAGTCGATGCAAAACATTTGCATTTGCATCTATATTTTATTTCTACTATGAAGATTAACTTTGTACTTTTAATATTTAATTGGTGTCAATAATATTTTTTGATTTATTAGTTCATATATTTCTTAATTTATTTTATAATGTACAAATAGCATCCTTTTGTCTCTCAATTAAAAACAAATATGTTAAGAATCGTGTCTCCTAATTTATTTTGATTGTTTTCTATAAGGTTATTGCGGCCTCAAATAAACATTTTAACATTGAATTGATACTCGATTGAGCTTCTATTTTTTATTATATAATTAAATAAAAGTAATTTTATTAAAATTAGTAGAGTCCATGACTCAGGTCGCGAGTGTAGCGGATTAAACTAAATTGACTCGGGTCAATTTAATAAATCATCATCTTAATTTTTTTTTAAAAAAAAGATGTCAATTGATTTTTTCTAAAAGTCAAATCATATTTTTACCAGTCATCCAAGTTGTCTTTGAATTAGCCAAATTGGTTGGATTATGTCAAGGCAACTCCAACATGGTTTGATTTGAAGTGCGGGCTAGACAAAGAGTTAAATCAAGAGATTTTAAGGTTGACATGTTGAGTTGGGTTTAATAATATTATTAAATAATATTTCATAGCCTGAATATTGTTTTATATCAAAATAATTTTTTATCCAACCTACAATAGAATGCTTATCTAGTCAACTTCAATAGAATCATTGAATATTTTCTCTTTAAAGAATAACCTAAGTTTTAAGAACTTTAGATAGAGTTTGATATTGTGATAATTATTGTTTTTTAAAGTGTTTTTTACTCGGAAACGCATCAAAATAATATTTTTTAATTTTTCACAATTTATTTTTGAAATCAACACATAAAAACAAACTAAAAATATAAACAAAAATTAATTTTAAACAAAAAAAAATTAGTTTTTTAGTGAAACGGTGGCGCCTTAAACTATAAGTTATTACCTATTTGAATTCTCTAAATATGACAACTTAAAATGCAAACTAATTTAGTCGTTCGGTAAAATTGATTTCCCCCCTTTCATAAATAATTTAAAGATAAATCTTGGAACTAATGTAGTTCTTCTGATTGTTGCTCCTATTATACTCCGAAGCTATTTCATCATTAAGTTTATGTATATGTACTATACATAACGGGAGATAATCACATTCATCCCCCAAAGGCCCAAACCTTTAGCTTAAAATCTGAAATTTAAAAATTCAATTATGACAGTACCTTAAAAACCAAAGTTTATTCATCCACACTTGAGGGTCTAGCTGCTGTGGTCAATCGTGTGACTTGTTCTGCCCTCGTCCCGGGTTCGACCCTCTATGTGCACGCTTGTCACCCCCGCGGTGCCTTACATGCTCCTGGGCTTGCAGGATGTCCAGCGGGCCGTGGGGAATAGTCGTGGTGCGCGTAAGCTGGCCCGGACACCTCACGTAAATAAATAAAAAAAAAAGTTTATTCATCCTTCCTAACACAAGAAGAAGGAATTTCTGATCTTGTACCTTGTAAAATCGAATACATGGAGATTCTGTCTTCTAAATTCTAAGATAAATAATAATAATAAAAAAAAAAAGTAACGTCATCCCTTTGTGATCACAAACATTAGCCAAATTCTTTTATTGACGTTGCTCAATTAGAAATATAAAATTTTCAAATTTTAATTCATACTTCATGAAACTAATACCGTAAAGATTATTTCTCAAAAAAAAATCCTATGAAAAGACTTGGATTTTTTCTTTCTGGTGATGGGCTGCTAATAGCCGTATATGGTCATCGGCATCGCCTGTGTGGATTGGATTATGCTTATCAGTCAAGTGTTTAGCCTTAGACCCTGGACCTGTGAATAGGCCAGAGTGGGCTATTTCATGTTTTTTCTGGGCTTTTAGGAAGCTTGAAGAGAATTTACCGTCAAAAGTTCTTGGCACTATCTCCCTCTCATGCCATGTTTACTTAACAATCTTTACTGTTTCGTGAAACCTCCATAAATTTGTTTGCTTAACAACATGAAAAATGAAGAAGAAAAGAAGAGGTTACTTGGTAACGAAATATTCCAAGGAGAAAAGTTAGAACCCAATCGTGAAGACCAAGTAAGCATTGCATTGCATTCGATGCTTTCTTAATTATTTAATATTCTGCAGAATTTTCGTTCTCCTCCTTCATTTTGCTTCTTTGTGTTTTTTTTTTTCCCAGCCGTACACAATACAGTTGTTCTCTTCATTTCTCTCTGTTAAAAGCTGTCATGTTCAAGTAACTTGGACAAGCTCAAATTATTCCGTCTCTTTCCGCTTCAACAAATATTACTCTCTAATGGTTGATGGATTTGTTCATGTAAATTTATTTATTTTTTATAACTTTTGTTTTCTTTGTAAGCTGTAACCAGTTTCCTTTATTGTGTGCCTTAATAGTTTTAGTGGTGCCTCCACCTTTCTCTCTCTCCGTAGTAGAGTTTGATTGGATGGCTTGAGAGATGATATCTTGAAATTTGATCAATTCTCTATTACATTGAAGCTTGAAATTGATCTCAACCCTGCACTTGAATTTTGATAGCAAATGTCATTGCAAACGCCAGACTAATAGAGCGAGACCTTCGAATTTTGGTTATTTTTGTCCTAGATAGGCCATATAATAGTTTCTAGATGAGTAAATAGAATTGGAGTCTGCAGAAACAGATTTTAGTGATCTTTTGTCGATAAGTCTTTTCGACGTGTGCACGCAATGAGGTGAATGGATATCAGCACATATGTTTAGACCAAAGGAGACTTACCGGGACATAATCATCTCGAGAGGCAGTGGAGAAGGTGAGGAAACTTCGGACTTGAAGAGTTCTCAATTTACAAAAGGAAGGGAAAAATCAATCCATCCACCCATTGAATCTCATTGGCTTCTCCGTTCTCCAGAAGAAAATAAGCCATCTTCATTGCCAAAACCAGGCATCAAGTCAATGTTAAATTACCCTCTCAGGATTCGGGACTCCTTGAAGAAACTTGGAAAGAGCAAAAGCTTGCGAGTAGTCCTTGAAGGAGTTCATGATCCAAAAGATGAAAAGCTTATTGATTCTTTCCGCGAACTGCTTTTTGTTGAAGGTCATTTAACGGGGAAGCACAATGATTATCATACTCTTTTACGGTAAGTTTGATGGTATCAGTTTTAGTTTTAATGATAAATTACACAGCAATATTCTTAGTTATTGACTGCTTATTCTACCATAAGTCGATGGTGTTTAACGTTATATGCGTGTCAGGTTTCTCCGAATGAGAGACTTTGATTTTTCGAAAGCAAAGGACACATATGTGAATTATCTCAAGTGGCGTGGGGAATATGGGGTTGATGCAATTCCAAAGGTGAAGGCCGAATTTATTTGTTACCGTACATCGTTTGACATTCAAATCCAACCTTCCCTTTAAATTCGACCTCCACCGAATCCTCGATCTTAACAAGGCTCGACTCTTGCCTTTGTCTGTAAATTAATTCTTCAAGGGATTCATTTGTTTGGAACTCACTGCAGGAATTTAAGTTCGAAGAATATGCAGAAGTAAAGAAATGTTATCCTCATGGATATCATGGGGTTGATAGGTATGGAAGACCGATATATATTGAACGGATTGGAATGGTAGACATTAATTCCCTGGTACAGGCAACTACCATTGAAAGATTTGTCAAGTATCACGTGTCCGAACAGGAGAAGACATTAAATTTGAGGTTCCCTGCATGTTCAATTACAGCAAAAAGGCATATAGCATCCACCACAAGTATCTTGGATGTGAAGGGAGTGGTGAGTATCATATCCTATACTCGTGTCTTGCAAATTATTAGCACTGAGAATTAAGAGTTACTTGACTTTTTAAGTCATTCCCTCTCTCGTTTCTGTTGATGTCGGGGAAAACCATAAAGTTTTCTTGATACTAATTTAATTTAGTTCCAAGCTTTTCTGTGGCATGTCCTGATCAATAGTTTGATTCTTGCCTTTGCTTAGGGCATGTCCAATTTCTCAAAGCCTGCGAGATGTCTCTTCATGGAAATTTTGAAAATCGATAGCAACTACTACCCAGAGGTAATATTTTTGTTTAAAGTTTTAGATTGGTGAAGTTTCTAGGTAGTGTTTTAATATCTGTATTATTTTAAAATGTTTTTTGTTTGAAAAATATATAAAATAATAATGTATTATTATTTTTTAAATTTTATTTTTAACATCACTATATTAAAATAATAAAAAAAATTAAACAAAAATTTTTTTAAAATTTTATAAAACGTGGTTTTTACCAAAAAAAAAACACGTACTTAATGTAGAAGAAGAGGTACAATCTTCTAAAATTAAGGAGAAATGAAAAGAAAATGATACTGTGATATTATAACAAGTCCAGGACTTCTTGTTCAGTTTTAATTTTTTTTTTTTTTCCAACAAGCATTATATTTATTTTGAAGTATACATCTTTCAGCTAACTCTATTTTAAATCCAATCAAAGTTTGGTAAGCCCACGATTTTGTGAAAGAGTTGCTTGAATTTTTTTATTTTGAAAAATTAAAAGTAAAGGGACTCAAACTGAATTTGAGGGGGGGGGGGGGGGGGGGGGGGGGGGGGGGGGGGGGGGGGGGGGGGGGGGGGGGGGGGGGGGGGGGGACATGCAGACCACCGTGGAGGCAACCTTTTTGAGAATTATGCCTTCATTTTTTTGTCAAAATCTTTTGTGGTCCCTTTAGTTTGACAGTTATATAATAAAAAAGCATGGAAAACAAGATTTTCTAGGTTATGGACGCTGAGCATGCTTTTTCGGCTATGAGAGGTGGTCGGGGGCTCACCAATGACGACACGTTGCCTAGTTTTATTTGAATAGATGGGTGAACGGGTCTTGTTTTGTAGGGCCATGCATGCCTAACCTTTTGGGTTATGGCCCATGTTCCTTCTAATTTGACTTTTTAATCAAATGTGTTCCTCTATTATTATGAAACTGGGCATAATATATCTTAAACTTGCATTAACTAATTAACCATGTGTGGTCCCTCTAATATGATTTGTAAGTTAAGCTAAGATGGATAGTAAGTTTCGCAATTTGTGAGTGTTGAAGATTAATAAAGCCTTATTGAAAACTACAAATGAATACCATGAATTACAAATCCTAAAATATTAATTTTATATATATATATATTAATGCATTGATATCAAAAAAATTGTTTTCCCATTGTTCTGTTTGTGCAAAGCAGGATGGGGGTTATGCTTCTGTCTAAGAAGACCAAGTGGTGCTGTTGTCAAGCTTGGCATGTTCCTCATTCTATGAAATAATATTAATTAATAATCTTTTGCTATGGAAATCTCCAGACTCTGAATCGGCTCTTTATAGTCAATGCTGGAAATGGGTTCAGGATGCTGTGGAAAGCACTCAGGGCTTTTCTTGATGCACGCACATTAGCGAAGATTCATGTAAGGATTTTTCTCCCATTGAAAAACACAATTGCAGGTCCCTTCTCAAACTGCATGAATCGAGTTTTTGTTTCAATTGCAGGTTTTGGGATGCAACTATCTAAGCAACCTGCTTGAAGTTATTGATCAAAGGTGGCAAGTTTTTGGCACTTGTATTACTGTTCTGAAAAGCATGTGCATGCTGCTTTTGGATCTGAATGTTCCTTACACTTGTTAGCACCACTAAGTTTTCCTATTTTCTTTCACAGTAATTTGCCAAGTTTTCTTGGAGGGAACTGCACATGTTCTGATTATGGTGGTTGCCTGTTTAGTGATAGAGGACCCTGGCAGAACCCAGAAGTTGTAGAAATGCTTCAGGTTCTTCTTAACTACCGTGAAATACTTTCTTTAGGGTAGTGTTTATTATCGTAGTAGCGATTCCTTCCTGTGAATATTTAACTTGTTCCCTGCAGTCAACTTCTATAACAGAGGAGATTTACAATACTGAATCAAACAGAGGTGTCGCTTCAGAGGAGACTATGGTAATTAATCAACAAATTATTCAATCTTTCTTATGACACTTGCAATACTGATCAATTCATTGCCTGCGGGCTTCTGGTTTGGTGCTTTTAATATGATATGATAAAATTCCAACCTATCAGCCAACATTTAACTCGCTGAATAATGCAGGGTACTGGCCAAAATGAAGATTCCGGTGATGCTTGCCTCACACGAGAAGAACACAGAGAACACGAGGATACCAAAGTTGCTGGAAAAACCGAGGCGCAGAATATCCAGGCACTAGAACGTGCACTTGTGGACACCAACAAAGTGAGTGATATTCACATAACTTGCTTCGGACAGGAAGTAGTGATGCTGAATAAATCGGTTGTGTTGCAGGAAATCCAAGCACTGAAAACTGCTCTTGACAGCACGAAGGCGGTGAGCCTAGAAATGTTTGTGGTGTACTGCTGCCAATTTAGATCTCATCAATTTTGTTTGTCTAATCATTCTTTTCCCCTCACAGGTGTTGGAACGACTTGAACAACAAATACAAGCATTGGGAGTTTAAACTTATAAGCCAGTTGCTTAATTGTTTGGCGATGAACCATTTTCCTTAAATAAAAAAACAATTACCTTCATTTCCACGTGGAAAAAGATAATGAAATTAGTACATTATTTTTTTTTGAGAAAATAGTATGTACTGAATTGAGAAATTAGGAGGTAATAATAGAAGTTGAAAAAAATAAAATACTCCTTTTACACCTCTTATTCAAATTAGTTGTGGTGCGCGTAAGTTGATCCGGACACCTCGGCTGCCAAAAAAAAAAAAAGAACCCTGTTATATTTTTAAGGTCGTGGGATTAGTCGAGGTACTTGCAAGTTGGCCCGAACACTCACGTTAATAAAAAAGATTATATTATATTACAATTAAAAAAAAAAAAAAAAAACTTAAAGGTATGGTAGATTTATTATGGAGGTAGGGAGAAAACATTATGAATTGTTCCATAATGTTTTCTCTATTTTTTTATAAAAGAAATTAATCCTTTGTTTTTTTTATTTTGATCCCTGGATTATTTTTCTTTTTCTTTGTTGTATGTTTGGTAGTTTGTTTTGGAAGATCAGGGGATCTCACGTTGTTGAGAAAATAATTTATCTCTCGTTACAAATGGGGTTCAGTGGCTAAGAGCCTTGATCGATAAATAAGGGGTTATTTATTTGACCGGAAACAAATCTTGGCGTGGGAATTGTTCTATTCTTGGAATTGATCTTCACGGTGAGTCATACTCATATTTTAAAGGTTCCAGTAGAAGATAGTGGCGGATGCAGATGGGAAAGAATATATGTTGTCTTCAAAAGGCGAGAATTCTAAATCAGTCGATGAAGATGTGGCTGTCGAAGGATTTATATCAGAATGCTTGGGCCATGCTTGCAGGTGTAATTCTATTTTAACCTTTCGATCCACTGATTTGGTTTGAAACTCAACAAGTTTCGGTTCTTAGAATGAACGGCCCAAGATTAATATCTAGCAAAGGGTGAGGCATCGAATTCAAATGCCACTGC
Source organism: Populus simonii (assembly GCA_007827005.2). NCBI lineage: Eukaryota > Viridiplantae > Streptophyta > Magnoliopsida > Malpighiales > Salicaceae > Populus > Populus simonii. Next base: position 15,008,826 of record CM017464.2, read on the forward strand.
TTGATTATTCACTCACAGATTCTAGTACGGCAAATGAGCAAGCCCCCACGCGTCCATTGCGACTGCTTAATTGTTCACCTTTATTTTCTTCGTTAGTACTTTTCAAAACACTTGAGCAAAGAGGGTGTTTTTCATTTGGAATCCGATGGCACAAGAACTTATGATTGTCCAAACACCAGCGGGATAAGGAGTTGGTTTTATCTGTGGATTTTGCTTCCATTCTTTGACAAGAAGTGTCAGGGTGCTTTCTGTTCTTGAGGAACATGAATGCTTTATGTATATGATGTTTAGCCTGGCACCTAACGAGCTTCTCTTTCTTACTGTCATCCGCGTTCTGCTACCCCTGTTGTTGTAGATGGAGCTCTGCATTGGATGGTCTCTGCATCGAAGTCAAAATATCTTTTTCTCAAAACCTGCCACCAAGAAATAGAGAATTTGACGATACACCATGTTCAAACTCAATTTCGAGGTTTGATATGGTAACTGGAGAATTTGATAACATGCCACACCCAGAGTCCGGCGATTGCTTGCGGCAAAGTAGAGACGAAATGAGTCTCCGAAAGATGGATGAACAATTACCTTAGGCATGTGCAAGGTGGTTTAATTGATGTATGGATATTAGAGGATTATTCAAAGTGCCATGGGGGTTAGAAAATGTATATAAATATACACATCCCATTTCTAATTTTCCATCAATAGCATCAGAAAAGAATCGTTGTTTTCTGTGTGCCAACTCCCCCGTAAATCAAGAAAATCCAAACACTTCAGTATAATCTGAGTTGGGCATGCAAAAGAAGCGAGCATGTGCCAGAAAAATAACAAAGTAAAAACGTTCAATTTTAAAGGAAGTCATCATCACCATCCCATTGATGAGCAGAAGGATATGCATTCTCGCCCCTGGCATAAGAATGAAATCCCAACCAAATCATCATAAATTAGCTTAAAATTGTTTGCCATGCCAGCAGTTTCAATACAACAATACAAAAATGAGTTGAAAAAAAATTCGTAGGCTAGGAATCAAAATCAGATAAATGAAAGAAAGGTTAGGTTTCAATTGATCAAAACTCCAGTGAGTTAGAAAGGTTAGGTTTCAATTGATCAAAACTCCAGTGAGTTTTTTTTTTCTCTTACCAAATAGTCCGCAGTTAATCATAACTTTGGTCTATGGCGTCACTATTCACTAAGATTCAGCTCTATCCCACTCTGTTTGATAAAAAAAATGAAAATTTAATATATAGTATATAGTCTTAGTCTTAATTCCTTTTCCTATGTTATTTGGATGAGGAATTAATAAATAGCAAATAGCATACATGCCTGTGGAATTGATGGATAAACATACAATATAGCTCTAAGAGGAGATTCTACGAACAAAACCGCACCTGGATATATATGGTTAACTATCCCTAAAAGCAATCAATATTATTCATATTTTCATCGGAGAAAGACTCCTTAGCAAGCTCTTGCAAAGCAATATCGTCCATATTGAAAAGCCCATCATCAGCTGGCCTGTCTAAATTAGGTCCAAGGTCACTAGACAACGAGAAGTAAGCATTACTATTAGGAAGATGATCAAGTAATCCTTGGTCCTGGTGCAGTTGCTGTGCGTTTTCCCTCGGTTGCTGTCGTCCTTGCATCTGAGATTGCCCATGATAATAAATGTTGTCAAAAGGTGCCATTTCTGCAGTCGCGTAGCTATGATCTTGTGCACTCCCGAGTCCAAAATTCAAGGTGATTGGACCCTTTTGGTTCCCGATTGAAATGGGATTACTAGGACAGCCAGTGAATTGTTGCACCAAGGCTCTGAAATTTGCGGTGGTTGCAGTGAGCAGGGTGGTTGGTGTCTTCTTAGAAGCTCTAGACCTCCTTTTGATTGGCTTCGACCCACAATCTTTAGGGGTCAACGTCTGATCACCAGCACTTGATGTAATTGAACTGCTTGGATTTATGATATGCGATGCACCACTGGTTGCAACATTGGTGGCATCTGAGAATCCAAAGGAAGGTGTTGCCTGTCCATGAATATTGGCTTGTTCATAGAGTTGCACTTGCACCCAATCACTCGACGAACTAGCCATAGTGTCACTCACGGTGGCTCTGATGGTAATCTTAAATTGCCTGTCTGGCACTGTATTAAGCCGTGTTATTTAGTATGGAAAGCAAACAAATACAAATGTAAACCTCGAGTCATATATATACTGAGAAGACCATCTTCAGTCAAAGTAATTGTGCTTACTCTTGACTATTCCTTGGGAGAGAGACAAACTGGGCCACGAAGGCCGAAGCGAGTGTAGTTTCCTGGAAGCAACAGCTGTTTTTGTCAATGAGATCACAATACCAGAGAGTGAAAATCACCTTTAGACTTATAGTAGGTTATCTTCGGGTTCATTCGAGATGGTCTTAGGCTATTAGCTTCTTGGTCAGAAAATCTTGCTTAAATTAATATAGATTCATCAAAATAATGCAGCACTGCTTTTTATTACCGTGATTTGCAATCCCAAACCTCCACCTCTCCCTTATTAGTTTCTTCTGCGTCAATTCTCCTCGTCGATATCAAACACCTGACCCTTTGTTTTGAGAAACCAAAAGCAGTGCCTTAATTTTCGAAACAGTTTTATTGCCTACACAGAATAATATATGTTGAAAATAATAATTATTCAACCAAAGACATTGTTGAATCAAGCGTCTAAGAATATTAATGACCACCCTTTGTCTCTTTTGACTAGAATCAAACATCCTAGTGGGTTGAATGTACTCTTGTACCTTCAGATTCAATTCAATGCAAGAGAAGTAAAGACGACGTTCCATTTCCCTTCGTTTTTGTTTTTTTCCTTTTTTTTCTTCTTCTGTATTTATTCGTTAGGAATATGTTTCGTCTCGGATAATTTAAGGTATAGTTTAGTTAGACTAAGAAAGATTAATTTATCAAAATATTTAAAAAACTGTACGTCGTCCATCAGAATGGACCAATGGATGATTTCCCCATTTGACTTTGGCAATTAATGTACTTAGTCATTCATCAGCGCACGGCATTGATTGGTATTTTTGTACTGTCATAAATGTGTTTCTTGAATTTCTTTTACATGAAATTGAAGTATATATATGTGCATGTACACGATCAGCAATTCATTAATGTCATGATCTTGTTTTCGACGGAATATATCCATCATGTAAATTTCTTGGGAATTCCAGCTCTTAGAATTATCAATATGAACATCTAATGAATTAATGAAGGCTGCTAGCTAATGCAAGATAGGGTTGAAAACGATATATATGCCCTATATCCAGTATTCGAATTTGCTACAGATTGATGTTTTGTGCCGTCACTCTCCCACAAAATGGTATCAGCAGAATAATCAATTCTCTCGTTTCACATAAAGCTGGTGATGGTATCGAGGCTTTGACGTAGGCATTGATGTATATTCTGGTTTTTTTTAAGGATTGGCTAGGATTATGAAGTAGGCAGTGGTGTTTATTTTATGGATTAGCTAGGATCGTGTTCGAAGATTAAGGATTAGTTGGGCATTCAGGAAACTGCCTGGAAATTCTATGATTCCAACAAGGTTTAGCCACTAGTTAGCTTGCAAAGCAAGCAGGTGGAAGAGATGTGGTTTTGACCAAAGGTCATTTTCCAGGTCCACAATAATGTCTGAAAGGCATGTATTGATTAATTAGCTGACTATCAACTTTGACGTCCTTACCGATGGCCACGTTTGTAGGGCAGGGAGTCGATGTGTAGTTTAACCAGGAAGGCAACTTCATTAATTGATCTTCTTACAAGTCAATTCTATTATAATCCCATTCAAAGTGATTGCTTCAGAAATTGAATACACACACCACCCTGATTGTTATCCAAGACTTGGCATGATTATTTACCAATTTCCTGTTTTTGCCCTCGTAGATTCTTCAATGCTCCACTTCTATCCCCCTAGTTTGGTTTTTCCCAATGTTGCCCCTCTAATTCTTAAAAACAAAAATGAATTTGCCATTATTAATTAAGTAAAAAAATCAAATAGCTAGGGTTTTTTCATTGTTTCTTCTATTAGTTCAATTCATTCATTGTTTGTCTTTTTTTCCATCACTGTAGTTTTTTGGTCATTTAATTCAATCCTTACTCAATGTGTTTAATCGGTATTAGGCTCTATAATTTGATTTGATTGGCTTGATATAAAATCCTTGTAGTATCCAAAAAACATCTTGATGTCAAGTTCGCGCTCAATTTTACAAAAAAAGTAATTTAAATGTTTTGTTTTACAAAGGACTAAAGATAGAGGGATTGGAATTGTCATTAAGAAAAAAAAAATGCAGCTCTATTTTATGACTGAGAAGAAACTAGACATGAAAATCAAGGGAAGGAGAGACAAATAAAAATAAAAGGAAGAGAAAAAGAATTGGTTGCCATGGCTACACTTAGGCTCCATCAACACCACGAGACGTCTTGGAAGGAAGGTCTCACCAAGACAATACTAACAACATCAAGAAAAGTTGATATCAAAGATCGGAGGAAGTCGCGAGCAGTACCACCCTAATATGGCAGCTCCTTTCACAGGCTAGAACATGTAACACATGCTAGACACTTTTTGCTCTGTTTGTATAATTTAGTCCTTGATTCTCTAATAACTCTTCAATTTAGTCTTGAATTTCATCTCACCAAAGTTCAAGCCTTTTTTTTTTCTATATAGTCACTGATTCTCTAATAACTTTTAGATTTAATCTCGAATTTCATCTCACTCAATCCTAATGAAGGCTTGTCCTAAGAGAGAAGGGGAGGGAAAAGAAAGAGACATCTGACCAACACGAGCATCTGAGCTAATTTACTACCAAATAAAAGTTGATTTTTAATTTGTTTATATTTTGTTTTAGTTTATCTAAAACCCTAGAAATATATAATATCTCATAAAACCTTGAAAAAAAACTCAAAAAACAAATTTAAAAGGTAAGCTATTGAATATTTAGGTGCAAGATTGGAAGTTGTGGGAAATAGAAGGGGAAATAGAAGGACAACATTGGAAGATTTTAGACTACATGGCTAGTAGTGAAAAGCCTTTTGTTTTAGGTGGCCTTACTCAATTACGAAATAAATAAATAAAACAGAAGGTTGAAGGTTGAAAGTTGAAAGTTGAAAGCACATCTTTCTAGAGAGTAGAAACAGCTGTGGCATACTACTTTTCTTTCGTCAAGTGTGGTGTGAAAGCAAGCTTCAAGTGTAGCGTTGACTTGGACAACAGCGGTAGGTGCATAACAAGGACCGGTGAGATAAAACAATTTTCCAGATCAAACTTATCATCTCTCCGATCACAGTTGAATTATATGAACGGATTTATTGCCAAAAAACTTTTCTAGACTTGACTTGGTCTATATAATATACTGTACATGTTTCATCCCATACATAAAGAAATTTGATTTGATCACTTTGCGGGTGTGGCACCTTGGACTGATGTGAAGATTGCTGCGCCTTCACCATTCTACCAGCATCAATCAATGATTTTATACTTCGATCTCTTGCTTCTCCCACATAGCCATTGCATTTGTTCTTGAATTTTATCTATAATATTGCCTGTGTCAAAGCCCACATGGTTCATGTGGGTTCCTTGTCTCAGCTATTCAAAATATAAAAAATAAATTATTATTGACTTGATGTGCTCACTTCCCACCTTGCTGCTACTGTGGCAGTTTTGGTGCTGTGATCTTAATATATTGTTTGAAGGAAAAAAAAAACCTGCAGCTATATCTTCCCACTTCCTAGGGTCAGTTCCACACGAACCGGAACTCACTTAAAGAGAGAGAGTCCCATTCTGAAAGCCAGTTGACAAGCCTATTGCGCCGTAAGGAGGTCCGCTTCAACTTTAAAACCCTAGGTTTACGTTTTCCAGCAATACAGCATCGCTAGCCGAGTTTTATAGAAGGAAATTCCAGAAGGAAAATGTGAACCAAGCCACCCCAACAGTAGTTTCCACGAATTCTTTCAATGTCCAGAAACTAAGATTATTTTCAAATCAATGAACTGTCACAGAGTACAATAAACGAGAGAGAGAGAGAACGAACCAAACCCTTTTCATTGAATGGGGAAGACCACAAGAAAATACAACAATGATGACATTATACAATTACATTTACATTTCGGGTGATGAATTGCATCCCCTCGGCGTATAACAAGTGTGCGAAAGAAAGAGAAATAGATACAAAATTGAGAATTTTATGTCCCATCCTCCTCTTCATCTCCGTTTTCTTCTTTTTTTTTCCCTACAGATCTGACACCTAGAGTTCTTGCTTCTCTCTCTTTCTACTCCGCGGTTATTTCCAAGATGGTGGTAAGTCTGGGTTTTCTTTACCTTCGAAGAAGCAAAGAAGAGCACACAACACTTACAGATGAGAGAGCCATGCAAGCACCGGCTACCCATGGTGGCAACATGATCCCTAGAGAAGGGATCTGACAACTAGAGTTCTTGTTTTTCTCTCTTTCTACTCCGCGGTTATTTCCAAGATGGTGGTAAGTCTGGGTTTTCTGTATCTTCGAAGAAGCAAAGAAGAGCACACAACACTTACAGATGAGAGAGCCATGCAAGCACCGGCTACCCATGGTGGCAACATGATCCCTAGAGAAGGGAATAGAGCCCCGGCAGCAATAGGTATTGCGATCACATTGTAAGCCATGGCAAAAATATAATTCAGTCTAATGCGAGTGAAAGTTTTTCTTGAGAGATCAATGGCTGTGATTACATCCTCCAAGTTATTCCTCATCAACACGTAGTCAGCAGCTTCTATGGCAATATCCGTCCCTGCCCCAATTGCCATACCAATATCTGCCGCAGCTAGAGCAGGCGAGTCATTGATGCCGTCACCCACCATTGATACGATGCTTCCATCCTTTTGAAATGAGTGGATAACATCAGCTTTGCCAGCTGGCATTACTTCAGCCCTGACATCTTGAATGCCCACCTGCTCAGCAAAAAGTCTTTAGGCTTACTTGAAAAGAAAAATGAACAAAGAAAAAAATTCCCTTCCAAACAATACAAGAAAAACTAGAAGTTATTTACATCACAGCCAAAATATAAAGCCCACCCAATGTAAATCGATTTTTTGTTTTCACACAGATAATAGCTTAAGTTTGGTTTTAGCCTCCAAGTTAGTAGGCAAAGTGCAGCTAAAATCAGCATATAAAGAGCCATATAGCATAATAACAATGACCAACATGAAGCTGGTGATGGAGCGCTTGGGTTTAAAAAGAGGCCTATTAATAACAGCACAAATGAGAGGGAATGAGCCAATGATGCCAGCAATCAACAGTTATTTATTCAGCAAAACTAGGAAACTATTATGGTTTCATGTGGGTTCCTAAATCACAACCGTAAAATCACTACTAGAACTGTTTGAAAACACGTTGTAGTGCAAAATTTTCACTTCATGTGAAGTATTGAAAAAAATCATATTGGTGAAGATTAAAATGATAATAATTCTGCCACAGCCAAAAATCAGACATCAATTAAGGAAGGACTTTGGATTCTATTGTCTTGTGGGATCAAGAGAAATGGTAAAGATTGATCAGAACCAGGATGCATAAATAGGGAGATCATATTTCCACAACGTTGGTGTCTAGTTTCACGAAAGAGGGGATAACAACAAAGTGATTGTTTCATTCAATTCAGTCATGGATCTACAAACTGTTCAAAATTGTGTGAAAATAGATTTTCTTTGTGAAAGTAGGTCAAAGTTTCCGGAAAAAAATTATGGGCATGGTATTATAGAAAATATACTAACCTCCTTAGCAACTGCACGTGCTGTCCTCCAATTATCCCCTGTCACCATGACTGGTTTGACACCCATTTTCAGAAGGCCCTCTATCACTACAGCAGCTTCTCTCTTTAATGGATCTGCAATCCCCAAAACACCAATTATTTTGTCATCAAACGCAACAAGGACGCCTGTCTTTGCACTTTCTTCAAGCTCTACTACAAAATGTTCCACTTGGTCTGGAATGGCAATTCCACTCTCAGTCATAAGTTTCCGGTTACCAACCTGTTAAGAATACAGTCCTATGAGTATTCCCGGAAGTGATTGAACATTTTTCTCCAGATTCAAGCTGTAATATGTTACATATTTATTATGCCAAGGAACTCACCAAAACTTGTTTTCCATCTACAAAACACTTCACACCTCTTCCAGGAAGAGCCAAGAAATCTGAGACATCAAGAAGCCACCCAGAGATTGTAGACTCTCTGCTGGGGGTTTGGCTGGTTGCAGAAGGTTCATCAAAGAAATGGAAATGACGTGCATATTCCACTATTGCTTTTGCCAGTGGATGTTCACTGCTAGCCTGAGACATGTAAACAAGGTAATGGAGAATAAGAGATTGTTTTTATATTTTTGAATAATCTGTAACAAAGAAGGGGGGGTTGATTGCCTTCAGTGCCTAATTACTCATAGCATGTCACAAAATGCATTAAGGCTTATTTTCCTGTAGTTTTAAATTATGGGTATCCTCTGTACCAACACTCAAGGCACTAACTTTGAAACCTTAAATGGGACACCAAGCCATAACCAAGCTCTGGTAGGCTGTGTATGCACACATACCATAATCATCACATGCAAACACATGCAAAGATACATTTGACAAGGAAAAAATCACCTCTGCAGAGGCCACCCATCTGAGAAATTCTCCACGGCCCATTCCAGTGAAAACTTTTGCATCAGTAACACTGGCTTTTCCCTGGGTTAGAGTACCTGTTTTATCAAATATCACGTACTTAATCTTCTGGGCCCTTTCCAAAGCTTCTCCTCCTTTTATCAGCACACCATTGTTAGCCCCAACCCCAGTAGCAACCATGACAGCGGTTGGTGTTGCCAGGCCAAGTGCACATGGGCATGCAATTACCACAACTGAGATTGAAAACATAAGGGAAAAGACAAAGTAAGTGCCATTTTCTGGAAGCCATTCTTCTGGGTAAGCTCCCAAAATTCCACTAATGTACCTGCAAAAGATTACAGAAAATATTTAATCAAAAGAATTTATGAATACAACCATTAAAAAAAATAAGATGCCACATCAACAAAGCAAAACAAGCAATGAACTTACCAGCTAAAGAATGTCATCAAAGACAATCCAACAACTATAGGAACAAAAATGCTTGCCACCTGCAATTCATAGAGACATCTAATATAAGAAGAATATTAAAGAGTACGACAATCTGAGTACATATCTGTCTATATGCATAATAACACCAATGATTGCCTATGGAAAAAAGAGTGGCCAGAAAGAAATGAACAACCAGATATGTATATAAAACAAGACACAAGTCAGATGGTTTTAGCAAGTAATGTCCAAACAAGATAAAATATCCTATTGGTTTCCTTCTATCCGAGATCTAGCAATACCGGTAATTCAGTGGAGGGGAACAGACAAAGAAAAACTGGATTACGAGATTTTAAAAATTGACTGAACTTGTATATCAAGTAATACATAATCCCTTTGACAATTTATTTGTAAAAATAGCCAACAGCAACATGAACTATAAAATATTCCAGAAAGACAAAACTGGCAGTCTTAAAGCCAGTTTTTATTCTGATCGTAGCAGTGTCTCCCTCATCCCAATAAAACTAGCTCAAATTAACATTAATACAACTGAAATTGGACCTTTTTACATCAATAAGAGACAATTAAGCTAATGCATAGCATATATTTGGCACATAAGAATATGGATTGGCAATTTAGCAAGGACATGTTTGGCAACAGCTAAAAAGTGTTTAACAAAGGTACGGTTTACTTAGTGCATGAAAACTCATTCAGTTACTACAGATAGGCAAGGAACAGGAACTGCAATTCTTCCCAAAGCAGATGACATATTCCATAAAAATTTCTACCAGAAGGACAATAGTTGTAAAATAGAGCCAAGCCGAAGCCACTTAAGGGGTACTTACATAATCTGCAAATTTCTGAATTGGAGCTTTGGACATCTGGGCTGTCTCAACCAAACTAATTATCTGGCTCAAAACAGCATCTGATCCTACTTTAGTAGCTTTTATGTGAAGAGCGCCGTGTAAATTCATCGTACCTCCAATAACTGATGAGCTAACTTCTTTCAAAACAGGCACAGATTCACCAGTCACCATGCTTTCATTAATGTAACTTGAACCCCATACAACCACACCATCAGCAGGAACTTTGGTACCAGGAAGAACTTTTAATGTGTCACTAGGCTGAATAAGTAATGAATCTATTTCCCTTTCTCCAATGCACCTTCCACCTAGAAAATGAACCAAAATTTACTTAGCTCTTCATTTTTATTATTTTTAGCCTGATTAGGATTGAGGGGAATTTATCTGTGTTTCGATATTGTCTATAACTCATTGTGAAAAAATTTTAATGAGATAATTTCAAACCATATCTCAAGTGCAAAAAATTAAAAAGGAAAGATCGAAAAAATACCTTTGTCTTTGACAACCAGCAGTGCTGTTGCTGGAGCAAGTTCTACTAACTTCTTGATAGCATCTGACGTTTTCCCCTTGGCAAGGCACTCCAAATACTTCCCCAACAATACAAATGTAATCAGCATGGAACTTGTCTCAAAATATGTTGGAGACCAAAAGCCAGTGACTGCACCATATAGTAGTGCACAAACAGAGTAGAAGTATGAGGCTGAAGTTCCCAATGCAACTAAAACATCCATATTGGTTGAACCATTTCGAAGGGCTCTACCAGCTGCCACGTAGAAGCGCTTCCCAATTACAAATTGAACAACACTCACCAATGCCCACTTCAACCAATCACCCATTAAGAAGGGTCCACAGCGCCAGCGCAGCAAGGAAGACAACAGTGGTACATAAGGGCAAATTACTCGCATGAAGAAGATGGGAATCTGGATACAATTCATCAAATGCCAATAATTAATACAACAGTAAAAAATAAAAACAGACCAACAAAGAAACAAACAGATGCCTATATGGGCTTTGCAAGTGTTCAAAGAGAAGATGTCACCATAGTGAGATTCCCAGAAGAATGTATTAACATATAATGCCTTCTCAATTATCCTCGGTCCTTAGAAGAAACCAGGAGATATAGTGCACACTTGAGTATGAAAGCAGGTAGACAATGATACCAACTGTAAACTAACCTCAACATACTCACCAACCAACCAACCCCAACACACACACACACACACACATAAACATAAAGAAAGAAAGAAAAAACATTAGAGGTACACTATTGAAGAGATAATCAAAACCATTAGCATGTTAAGAAATACTCACACTAAGAAACAGACTGGAAAGGAAAAGTCGAAACATAACAGAGGTCTCTCCAACATCTTTAGAAGTCATTCTTGAGTAAGGGTTGATGGGATGTAATATAAATTTCCCATTGCTCCCTCCCTCAACCCCATCAACCAAGGATCTAGAACCTAGAACTTCAGGGTCAAAGAGAACTTCTAGTTCACTGGATATCCAGTGGTAACGGAATTGTCTTACTCCTTTAAGCATGCTCAGTATTCCCTCTAAAAGCTGTACATCCACCTCACTGAATATCCCAGCAACTCCAAGTACAATTTTATCATGTTGACTACTCTGTACAAGAGACGCATCAAAGCCTGCATCTTCAATAGCATTCACTATATCATCTTTGCTAATGACAATAGGGTCATACTCAACTTCCCCTAAAGAAGTAGCTAAAGCCACCACAGCCCTTTTGACACCAGGAAGATCTCTCAAAATGCCTTCAACAGAGTTTACACAGGCAGCACAGGTCATACCTCCAATTGTGAACTGCCCCAAAAGGGTTCCATTTGGCTTTGTTTTTAATTTAATGGGTTCAGATAGAATCTCTGCTTCAAAGCCTGCATCCTCAATTGCATTCTTGATATCGTCATCCTGAATTCAGAGGCATTTATAAAATACTTCAGTACATTTACATTAACAGTGGTTAAGCCACACAAAGTAAAAGCCCATGCAGTTCACTTAAGCCATTCAGAGAAGGAAACCATGTGACATAAATCTCTCACAGTTATATAAACATCTCAGTGATCCTGTTATCTAGGTGTCTTTCAACAACTGTGGAAACCCTCTTTCATAAGCCACAAATATATAACCTTGAGATTCACTTGAAGCATTGCAATCAATCTATAAAACATACAATTTACAATTTTTTAGAGTACCTGAATATTTCAATTTACCAAACCCCCACCCATAGCAAGAAATGTATTCAGAAAATGGGGACCTAGAATTTCAAAGTCGAACTTTCTGAGTGTATTCAAAAAGGAAAATGTAGGAGCAAGAAATCTTTAACCTGAATGCATCCAGAGTAAGTTATATAGGATGTCCTGTTGTTCTGCTTTATCAATAGCAATGTCAAATCATACCTTTTCATCACTTAGGACTAATATGTCATCTTAGATCTTTTCTAACATCAGAAGTACTGTAACCACAAAGAAGTTCCTCAATCAAGTCTATATGATATATGATCCATGAATGTACATTAAAAAAAAAAATTAAGCCGTGGTTGAAAAGATATGAACTCAATAGCGATAAGGAAGCCAACCTAGAGCTTAAAAGTCAAAAGTATGATATTCAGCTCGGCTTTAAAACTTAGAACATTCAGTTCAAAACACTATGCTATAAAAACAACTTCCAATCCACCATCATCTATAACCAAACCCAAACTGAAAATCTAAAACTATTTCACATTGAGCACTAAAATATGATCCAATTCAGCAAAACAAAATTTCAAAATAACCGAGATAAAATCAAAGCTACTAACTAATGAAAAGCTAAGAATCTCAAAGAACTAACAATAACTCATCTCCTACTTAACAATCAAACGCCACAAAAAAATCAAAATTCAATTGTAATATTTTTCAATTTAGCCACCGCCTAGAATACCAACCTACCTTAACCAAAGCAGGGTCAAATACAACATCAGCTTTATTTTGAAGCAAAGCAACAGAAGCTCTGAAAACCCCATCAACACTCTTCAATGCTGATTCAACAGAATTGGAACAAGCTGCACAAGTCATCCCTGTAACTCTCACTTGAATTCTCTTAAACCCATCTTCCTCGATCACAATTCTATGCGAATTATCATTATCTCCAAGGCTTTCATAAGAATCAAGAAGCCTAACATCCTCCTTCATGTCATCGGCATCTTCAACCTGGGTCAACTGTAGGTCTCTCATGTTAGGTGACGTCAATTGGGGTCAAAAGCAGAGCCAATCTATTTCTCTCTCGATATATCAGACAGAGCTGAAGTAATTAAAACGGAAGAATGAGAGATTTTGGGAGAAAGAGAGAGAGAGGCCAGAGAGATGGGAAGAGGGAAGAGGGCTCCGAGGGAAGATTTATTGGTTGGAACAGCGACTTTTTTTTAACTACAACTTGGAAAAAAGAAGTTGTGTAAGTACATAATTGCCCTCTGTACTTGCATGGTTGGTGGTTTTGTAATCTGTACTGCCTCTCTGCCTCAGCCTGTGGGCGTCTCTGTTGCTTCCGCTTATAGTCTACACCTAATAATTTACAATAATTTTTATTTAGTTGGTTCGTCTTTCTTTTTCTATTAATAAAAAAAAACAATTTCCTTGTATTGAAAGTGTTCCTGTTCAAACATTGACATTTGTATTTAATTTGAATGGAACAGTGAATTTAAATTTAATGTATTGTGAAATATATATATACAAAATAATTTTCGTAAGAGTTTATTTCAGGGACAGTTTAGCGTAGCAGTTCCATTACTGTTTCCTTAATTTATAATTTTTTTATATTTTTAAATTTTTTTAATATATTAATATCAAAAATAAATTTTAAAAAATAAAAATTATTTAAAAAAATAATTTCTACTATTATACCAAACACGGTATAAGCAGCAGCTTATCTTTGAGAAAAGATGCATTAACGGACATGATCGCCACCAATCTTCTTAGCATAACCATTGAAAGTGTTGTCTACGTGAGCAATCTTGATTAAGGGACCATGGTCATTTACAAACTTTAAATGAAACAGTATTGGTTATTATTTTTTAAAAATTTTAATTTTATTTTTGAACTTTTATTTTCTACTACTTAACCCTTTTAAACCCAAATTAACATCTAATTACATATTTTATGAGAGAAAATGGTTGAATTGAAAGAAAAATGATTAAAGTGAAAAAAACAGATAAAATAGATAATGGCATTGAAATTTGTTTGAAAAGTTTTTTTTAGTCTCTTATCTTTTTTAGTTCTTGCGTAACCAGTCCCTTTAATTTTTAAAAATTTAATTTTGATACCAAACTTTATTTTTCTCATTTTTCAATCCTTTTTTTTGGTGGAGTGAGAGAGAGGGACTTGCCGAATTCAAGCATAGAGAGAGAAAGTTGTCATTGGCGATGATTTCAGCCACCAAAATAGTTGATTTCTATGTCAAATGATTCTATATAATGAGATGAGTTCGAACTAGGTGTCTTTTGTATCTTGAAAGTGCCTTAAAAATAGATCTAAACTTAGAAAGATTTTTTGTTTCGGGTTAATTTCAAGTTTTGAGGTTTTTTTAGTATTTTTTAAGGTCATGGATTCGTTTAACAAGGTTCCTATAGTGTTTTCTAGATGTATTGAGTCAACATGAGTTGCAAATAGGTTTTTAGGTAAAAACAAATATGAACTCTATTTTTTTTTTGTTACCATAATGGTCAAAATTAGGGGAATTTAAACAACGTATTGTCTATTTTTTCTGAAATAAATTAAAGCAAACGACATGTCGTCCACCCCAATTAACTTAAAAGAAAAGGATTAAAAGCCTGCATACATGGGCCTAACCTTGATGGGACCGGCTTATCCGGCCCAATAATGTTTTGCCTCATTCTTTTTTTAATAAATATCTTTTTATATGTCTTTTTTTAATTAATTTTAAAGTTTATATTTTATTAATACATTTCTTTGTGATTTTTTTGGTTTATTTAGCCTTTTTTAAATAACAATTATTTTTTAATTATATTGAGTGTGTTTAATTTTTGAAGAGGTATGATTCATATGTAATTTTTTTTATTTTATATAAATTAAATTTATTTTTAAAAATTAAAAATATTAATTTTTTATAATATTTTTAATATATGCAGTCTTGCATAGTATTATTTTTCATTTTATTTTATTTAATAAATTTTATGTGTATGTCGATTTCTATTACAAATTAATTTTAATAATTGATTTCATTAAATACAATTGGTTAAATGACCTTTATTATGATATTAAATATCTTGATCTATGTTTTTTTTCTTAGTTTTTCTAGTTTTGTTTTTATTCATTGTCAATTCTTTTATCGAACTATCTCAATCTCATGTCCTATGATATACGATAGACATATTATCTGGACATATTTCATGTTTAGGTTACGAGATTTATGTGTTAACCCAGCTTTGCTCAAGACAAAAAAAATTTGTCATTGCTTTAATTTTTATTGTATTATTAAATTAATTAGAATTTAATCCAATTATCAAATTGTTTTGAATTAAAAAAATAAGAATCTAATACGCAGCTTCGCACGAACACCAATTAGGAAATAAACTAAGATTTATCAAAGCCAGAAACTATAATAGAAAAACACTAATCACGTGCTCCCAAGCTGCTGGCTGATTTGGTTTCTATACATAACATTTTTAAGCTAGTTTTCTACAAAAATGAACATTTTTATCAATCAAGTTTGCATGATTAGGAGTGCAGTGAATATTATTTTTTAAAATATTTTTTATTTAAAAATATATGAAAATAATATATACCTTTTATTTTAAATTTATTTTTAATATTATCACGTTAAAATAATTCAAAAAACCAAAAAAAAATTAAAAGTTTTCTAAAATATAGTTGGACCGTAATGTTAAATATCACCTCTTGTCTTTTATGTATGGAGTAATAGTGTAGTACTTTAGTACATTAGTAATTTGTTTTCCTTACAATCTCATCCTAAACTCTATTAAATTTTGGCCTGCAGTACATTATTAATCGGATTAAAAAAATAATCATAAAAAATTATTTAGGCATTGCTAATCTTTTTCAAGTAAAAAAAAATTAAATTATCTACGAATTGATCCAATTAACTTTGTTGGTCTAAAAACAATCTAGATAACCAATAAAATCATAGCTTAGTTCAGAATAAATATTTTAAATGAGATTTTTTATAAATTTTAAGATGGTAACATGTTGGGTCGTGTGTCAAATTATGATAAACTCATCGAAAGTAAATCAAAACAAACTATATAATCAAATTCTCAATAAAATCAATGTTAAATGATGAAATTAAAAAAAATCAATTAAAAAAATAACAAAAAAATGACCCGATCAACCTAGGTTAACATGTCAAACTCGCAACTCGGGTTATAAAATTAAAATAACTAAATAGAAATCAAATTGAAACAAATTACAAAGATCAATTTTCAATCAACCTGATGTTGAAAGATGAAATCGAAAAAAAATATTTGATTAAAGAAAGAAAACAAATTATTTTAGCGAATAATGTTAAGCGAGGAGGGGTACAATGAAATCTTCTCCTCTTTTTGTTTTTTATGTTAATAACCAGCCAAACTTATTACCAGAGTTATAAGATTGGTGTAACCTCATAGAAAGTAAACCAAAACAAATTATGAAATCTAATTTTCAATCAAACAATTATTGAAAGATGAAATTGAGAAAAATCATTTAGAAAAAGGGAATGTAAATTGAGTCAACCGAGTTGATCTATCAAATCCGCAGTCCGGGTTATAAGACTGGGATAACAAGTAAATTGAAAAAATATGAAGTTCAATTCCTAATAAATTTAATAATGAATGATGGAATTGAGGTTGAAAAAAAGAACGAAAAAAAAATATTATAGTGAATAATGTTATGTTAGAAGGAGTTCAGTAAAACCATCTTTTCTTTTAGTTTTTTTTTAATGACCTATCAAACTCGATCCGAGTTATGAGATATGAATAGTATCATAAAAAATAAATTGAAATAAAATCATAAAGTATAATTCTTAACCAAACAAATATTGAAGGACAAAATTAAAAAAAAAACATTTAGAAAAAAAAAACATTGAGTCAATCGAATTAACATGTCAAACTTGCGGTCCAAATCATAAAATTGAGTAACCTCATAAAAATAAATTGAAAAAATATGTAAAATTTAATCCCTAGTAAACACAAGGTTGAAGCATATAATTAAAATTGAAAAAAAATTAAATAAAAAAATATTCCTATGAGAACTCCAATGATTAATAATTTTTGTTAATTAGTAATTTTGAATGTTAAGGTAGAAACATACCCGTTTATTACATGACAAAGCCTCCAGTGATTTTATTTAAAACTGTAAATTGAAGTCTTAAACTTAATAAAATTTACCTAAATTTAATAGTCATACCAATTAATCTTATTTGGAATGTAATTTTATATTTTTCTTCAATGATAAATATATCATCAAATAAGTTTTCGCATAAAAAAAACACGTTGCTTAACCAGATAAGTATAAACTCATGTATTCTTGATTTTTGTTAGATAGATAGATTTATAGATACTAGTATTTTTGGCACAGGTATTGCATGTATATCCGTAAAATTTACATAAATATATTAAAATTAAGTCTGAGAAAAAAAAATCAAGAGTTTAAAATCCAATACAATACCGATTAGAAATAATATTTGAATAAAATCATCCATATTTAGCACATATACATAAGGTATATATGTGGATAATTTTTTTTTCACATCTCCACTGATTTTTAACATAATTAAATTAATACTGAAAAAATACTTTTATTTTAAATAGATGATTTAAAAATGTAGATACGAATAAAGATTTTGTTATACCTTTTAAACTAAGGGTCCTTTTAATATTTATAGAATTTATCAAAATATATAAATCATTTTTTTAAGTCAAAAGTAAAATAAAAAAATTACCAATGGCTCCCTACAAGAAAAATAACAAAGAACCAATTAAATATTTATTAAATTTTGATATAATTTTAATATTTTTGAATTTTAATTTTACATGTAAAAATTAAAAATATACACATGAACATAAATTTTATGAATCATCTTATTTAAAGGGGTCTTTTTTAATATCAATAGCGACAGTGAAAAAAATAGCAAAGATTTTACCAACCTTTTCATCTAGAGAAATAAAAAGTTGACATAAAACAACCCTATATCTTATATAAAAATCAAGGATTTGATATAATATTTTGATGATTTGATATATAATTTGATGATTTTTTAAATTTCAATTATTTTCTTTTATTGACCTATTTTAAAACATTTTTTAGAGTTTTAATAGTCAAAATAAAGTAGTATATAGGTAAGGAAAATCTTATTCTATATTATATAAGGTTTTATGTGATATATAAATAGGTATATATATTAAAAAACAGGATTAACTTATTTTTTAAGAATTATATTAATAAGATGTATAAATAGGTATATATATTAAAAAAACAGGATTAACCTATCTTCTTAGAAAATATATTAATATTTTAGTCCCTTATAATTTAATTCAAATACTAGTATTACCATATTTTTTGTATTGTCATCTAAAAAAATATTTTCTTTATATATGGAGTAGAGGCTTATTTAATTTTGGTACATAGAATCTTTCTAAAATAAGACAATATATTTAATATTTATCAATAAATTTATTTTAATATATGTGATGGTTTTTGAAATTTAAAAGGCACTTTTATCGAAATTAAATATTTCGGCATAGATAATTATGAGTTATAGATTGTTGATAATAAGAATTAATTAAGCAAAAGGATAAAATACAAATACAGTAGAATAGCTCGGAAGCTGGGACCAGCGAATTTTTATTTTTTAATTAATTTGTGTTTTTCTCCTGACTTATTATTTTTTGGTTTAACACATGCAACACGTGTCTGAGAATGAATAAAATATGTTAGGGATCTCGAGGGTACTTTTGGGATTTGGGAAGTTATATGTGAGAGAAGTATTAAGTAACAGGCAACAGGTTAGCGTGTCGTAATTCGTATCGCTGTTATCTGTAGCAGACACGGAAGGTGTGGAAGAAGCTTTGACCAACTCAGGGCCGGCCTGGGAGGCTACAAATTTGAACATGAGGAAAAATATATCAGAACTTTCCAATCTCGCCCCCGTTCTCTTAAGACATAAGAAAGTCACTTCCTACGATTTCTCAACGCTCTTTTCCTGTTGTCGGTTGGATACTGTTTTTTAAAAACCCTATTTTTTTTAGTTTAAATTCATTTATTTTTATATTTTTAAATTATTTGGATATGTTTATATTAAAATTAAATTTTAAAAAATAAAAAATATCATTTTAATTAATTTTAAAATAAAAATTATTTTAAAAAATAATCTCTACTATAATCTAAAAAACACACCAAAGTTGAAGCGATGCTTTTTCAATGAGTCAAGTTCAAAGGTCATACATTTCAGGATTTCGACTTTAAGATGCATCCACCGATTAATTCCTCGCTTATGAAAAAAAAATAAAAAAATAGAATTGGTTTTAATTATTGGTTAATGTACTGTTATTTGCTCGGAAAAAATAATGGTGACTGTATGCTGATCGGCTTGTTAATCATGTTTTTTTTCCCTGCGGAACCTTGGAATTGGAGTGCATTATGCACCTCACGCCGCTGAGGGGTGTTTGAATACTAGGATTAAGAAACTTGGAGTGGAAATTGAAGAATTATAATAGATAATTAAAAAAAAATTCAAATAACATTTTAATTTTAATAATTTATTTGGAATAGTTGATGGAAAAATAAATTTTAAGCCTGGGGTTGACCTGGTTAAGAGGACGAGTCCCAGGTCAAATTACAAAAATTAAAAAAAATATTTGAGATTTTAATATTTTACATGAAAAAATTAAGAAAACAATCCACGTGGATGTATGCAATATATATTATAAATAATGAATTTTAAAAGATTATTTCAAAAAATTTTTTTAATTCTACATTGTAAAGATATTATCTTCTCATTGTAAGTTAAAATATTTAAACAAATTTTTTTTTTATTCTACATTGAAAAAACACAATTTTTTTCTCGGGAACATAAAATATATATACTAAAGAGCTTATAATTTCACAATGAATAGAAACTTCTTTATATAATAAACTTTAATATAAATTAATAACTAACAAAATAATAATAATAAATTTACACACATTAAAATTATACCGAGCAAAAAAAAACCTTTAATTGCCTCATCCTGTGCATGCGATTAATGCAACGTAACATCTATACTTTCTCACCTTACCTTTTGCCTTTATTTATAATTTGTTCTTATCCCTCTTTAACTAAAACCACTTTGTTTTCTTAATTGTTTTTGTCTCTTCTTTAGCTATAACCACTACATTTTTTTGGTCCATCCTTTAATTAAAACCACTAATATTATTTTTTTGCCTCCTTCTGTTACAGATCGAGATGTTGATGGACATGCTTTCAAAAAATAGTTACCATGATATAATCACCAAATTATTATCAAATTGCCACTAATGCGGTAATGGACCTAGCAGTGGTCTGTTTTTCTGCTGCATGTGTTTCAAAAAGGGGAACTTGAACATGACACCTCGCTCTCATTGCTCATATAATGGAAGTGGTGGTAACAACTAAATCCATGATTTTTTAAAGGGATAATTACAAAATCCCTACTCCTATAATTTGATCTAAATTTCATTTTTCTCTGTGCCTTTATAAATTATATTTTATATAGTAGATCAAACAAAAAAATAAAATAAAATGAATGGTTAAGAATGTAAATTGTTATTGAATATATAAACTTCAGGATGAAAAATATAATTTATGAAAGTACGAAGAACAAATAAAAAAAATAGAATAAAAAAATATTTTTGTATTTATTCTTTTTTAAAATTTTAGTAATGAACCATTAAACCTTTTTTCACTTAGTTTTATTCTTTAATTAAATTGACTTATCATGAATGTGATCAGTTATTGTGTGAATTTTTTTTTTATATTGACTTATAATGCCAGACCCAAACAATATGGGTCTGGCATATTTGCCAGACCTAAAAAACTTGGTTGTCAAACCCTAGACGTCGAGGTATGGCAAGGCTGAGGCATGACAAGACTGCCAGGCACCAGACGTCGAGGAATGACATCCTAGGCGATGGTGTATGAAATAGTTGTCAGACCCCAGATGCAGGCGCCAGGGGCTGGGAAATGGCATGATTGTCAGACACCTAGCGGTGGGGTCAATAATGTCTGCCAAACCTCAGGCGCTCGAATTTGACAAATCAGTCAGACCGTAGGTGCTTGGGTCAGGTATGACTGCCAAGCCCCAGGCGCTGGGAAATGGCATGGTTGCCAGATACCTGACATTGAGGTCAAGCATGTCTGCCAGACCTCAGGCGCTCAGATTTGGCAAAACAGTCAGACCCCAGGTGCTTGGATCAGGCATGACTGCTAGACCCCAGTGCATTGGGTTTGGAAAGGCTATCAGACCCAGGCATCATAGGTCTGGTAGGGGCGTCAGACCTAAATTTCTTAGGTCTCGCACTAACAGACCCAAGTAACTTGGGTTTGATGCCCCTGCCAGACCCCAGGAACCTGAGTGTGGCACAGCTACACTCTAGACACTAAAATCTAGTATGGGCGCCAGACCCGAGGCATATGGGTCTGACATGGTTTACAAATATTAAAACGTTCACAAATCTAACTTCCAACTGCTATTACAATAACCATTTATATTGTTTATGAATCGGTCCGCAGCAACACGCGGACCATCTATCTAGTAAGTCCTAAATGAACAAGAAAAAAAGAAAAGAAAAACTTTTAGTGGCAACAAATTACCTATAATATCATTGTGGATTGTAATATTGAGATTAAAAAAAAAATTTAATTTGATCCTTGAACTTTTTTTTTGCACAAGTAAACCTTTTTTAGCCCAAATTGAAGCTCAATTGCATATTTTTTAGGGGGTGAGGGTTGAATTGAAAGATAAGGGATTGAAGTGAAAAACACGGGTAGTATATGTGGTGGCTTTGAAATTTGTTTCAAAATTTCATTTTCATGCCCAATCTTTTTTAACTATAAGGTGACCGATCCCTATAATTTTAAAAATATATATTTTGATACCAAACTCTATTTTTCTTTTTTTTTAGTCTTTTTTTGGGTGGAGGAGAGAGAAGAGGTTGTCAAATTCCAGCTTAGAGAATGAAAGTCATCGTTGAGAAAGATTTAGGCCACCAAAATAATCTATTTTTATGTCAAAAGGTTCCATAATATTGAGATTAAAAAAAAAATTTAATTTGATCCTTGAACTTTTTTTTTGCACAAGTAAACCTTTTTTAGCCCAAATTGAAGCTCAATTGCATATTTTTTAGGGGGTGAGGGTTGAATTGAAAGATAAGGGATTGAAGTGAAAAACACGGGTAGTATATGTGGTGGCTTTGAAATTTGTTTCAAAATTTCATTTTCATGCCCAATCTTTTTTAACTATAAGGTGACCGATCCCTATAATTTTAAAAATATATATTTTGATACCAAACTCTATTTTTCTTTTTTTTTAGTCTTTTTTTGGGTGGAGGAGAGAGAAGAGGTTGTCAAATTCCAGCTTAGAGAATGAAAGTCATCGTTGAGAAAGATTTAGGCCACCAAAATAATCTATTTTTATGTCAAAAGGTTCCATATGATGAGGAGAGTTAAGTGTAAGTCCTTTTTTACTTTGAAAACATCTATAAAAACATATCTGAGCTCATAAAGTTTTTTAGTTTCGGGTTAATTTAGGATTTTATTTTTTTTGCATTTTTGGAGGCTATAGATTGGTTTAACAATGTTCTTAAGGTGTTCTGGGTTAGAAAAAGAACATCGTTTTTCAGCCACATCAATGACCGAATTCTAGGATGTCGTCTTTTCCATTCTTTCACTTTTGGAAAAAAAAAAAAAAAGCCCACGCGTGGCCTTTCTTTATGGACCAGGCATTGAGCTTGGCTTACCAGGCCCATAATGCATGGCCTCATTCTTTTCTATTTTCTTTTTTTTATATATATAATTTTTTAAAAATTACTACCTTTTTATATGTATTTTTCAAAATAATTTTTATATTTTTTTTTATTAATACCCATTCTCTGTAATTGCTTTGGTTTATTTAGCCTTTTTGAAATAACAATTGTTTTTTAATTATATAGAGTGTGTTTAATTTTTTTATGAGGTTAGTGTCATTCATCTATAATTTTTTTTATTTTATATAGATTAAACTTATTTTTTAAAATAAAAACATTTGTTTTTTTTCAAAATTTTTAATGTGCGGTTTTGAACAAAATTTTTTCCTTTTATTTTATTCAATAAATTTTATGTGTGTAACTATTTTTGTTATGGATTGATTTTCATAAATAAATTCATTAAACACAACTATGCAAATAACTCATATTATAATATTAAATATCGGCCTCCAATAACACTCTTATGATATCGCTTGAAGACTTGCAATAATTCAGCAAGAAATAGATAAGGTTTTAATTTTTTTGTTATTGTTAATTATTTTTTATTTATATAAATAATTATCAGTTTATTTCATTATATATTTATATAAATTTTTTAATTTATATTTTGAAGTTTTTTTAGAAAATAACCTGAATACCTAATATATTTTTTTTAAAAAAAAAATTACGACCCTCAGGGCGAAGCGCGTCAAATAGCTAGCTTGATGGAAATGACGTCTTGTCCACCAGCAAAGAGCAACGACAAATTAGCAAAGCTTCAAAGAAAAGTGAAACAATCTTCGCTAACCAGGACAAGACTACTCATTCAAGAAACTGGATTTTCTCATCTTTCCACCCAAAACTACAGTTTCTCCATTCAAAGAAAACGGGTTTTCTCATCCTTCCACCAAAACGTAAAAGCTAGCTTCCTGGTAAAAATGGCATGACGTGGTATCCATTCACACCCACTTATGAAGTGTGCATGTATACACACACTCACATGATCTAATTCTATCATTGTCAAATCCTGGCCCAGTCTACAGAAACATAAAATCTTTAGAGGTCGAATTATCAAGGAAAAAAAACCCAACATTTACCCCATCGGTGCATATAATATTACACTATTTGTATCTCCATGTACTATCAAGTTCTTGATGTCCCAAAACAGAGAGGAGGATTCGGTAATTCTGAGAACTGCTGTTAGGTGATCTTATGTATTCTTAGCAATAAATTGCATCATAGTTTCATGCTTTTAAAAGCACCAAAGTTTCACCAAATCTGTGGAGTGTGGAAGAGAGGGTGATAGCTGATATGGACGCTTGCGGGGAAAAAAGGAAGAAATGCATGCGAAGTCAAGGGTTTTGGTTTTCTAGTTGGGACAGGTGATCCAGAGCGGGCGGTTGGTGTAATGTCAATCACCCAAATCAGTTATACCAATTTCGTCGAGGACCCAATCCTTTAGCTCCGCAACCATCATCCAAACAGACTCCCACAACTGGGAATATGATTTTCTAATATTAAGGTGCTTTTCGTTTAGGGTTGGTAGTGGTGAGGCCACTGACTCCATAATTCTTCCTTTTCTTTTTCTTTTTGTTGCTTATCCCGATGATGAATGTGATGTCTGTGCTTCTGGGTCAAGTGGATTGCTGATAGGGAAAAAAGAAGATGTCGGATCATAACGAACTTTTATCAACTTTCCATGTGCTAAATCAGAGAATGAGGGTATGACAGAAAAGAGTAGCTTCTAAAGCGGCAATACATTACAGTAGAGGAATATTTGGACCTTAATGCCGATTTTGTGTTTTGAAGAGTAAGAAAAGCATTAAGAAAAATACCTAAAAGTTCCTGGTGAATTACTATAGTATATGAGGAAATTCATTATGGATTTAAGCAGTGTAATAATAATTTTATCTTTTATTTCTCTTAACAATTGTCTTTGTACCGAAGACAACATCGTATTTTTCATGAGGTTCGAATGTTATTTGAGAATTAATCAAGGATAGAGTTATCGTTCAGTGTATTTTATATATAATAAAAGTATTATATTACCTTTAGAAGCTCAAAAAATTGACCTCTGGTCTATGGGTTTTTGCATTTTTGCAAGTTTTATTTGCACAGTTAAATAACATTTGTGCTCTTTAGGTAAGAAAAATATTATCTTTTTAAGGAGGAGTTGTTATGTCTTTGCACACTTTATGTACAATAAAATTTCATGTGTTGCCCCATGACTTTGAAAAATTAAAGGCTGCCTTTGGAGGATACTTTCATATTTGCATCATGATTTTTTTATAATGTGTGTATGCCATTAGGCTTTTTTAGTAATTTGTTTTACTATAATATTAATAAATCGATAAAGTAGGTCTACGCATGCCTCACAAGCGTAGATGCGTCATCGCCCTCTATGCCATTCTAGTAGCGTGTGGGGTACGTACAATGATAAAAAAAGGTTGATCGCCTACTCACCCGACATGAAATATGGCAGAATATATTTTAGGGTGGCGCGTTTTGTATTTTGAGCGGCGGTTTGACGACGATTGGTCTTTTACCACCTCCCCTTCTTTTCTCTCTCCCAAGCCTCAATATATGTGCAGAGCTATGACAAATTCAATTGTGTCCTCCAGTTTGTATTTATTTTGGATTTGGTCCTCATTTTTTTTTATTTCTATTTTTTTTTAATATTTGATACTTCTTTATTGTTCCTAATCATTTAATCTCATAAGATTTTTTTTTATCTAATATGGTCCTCATTCTTTTGATTATTATATTTTTTTTTTATCATTTTCATTTTTATTATTTTTTATTTTGTTCTTGGGAGTTTGATTTAATTTTTTTTGGTTTTCAATTTTGGTCCTTGTTTTTTATTACTCTTTTTTTTTTTATCATATTCTTCATTTTTTTTTTCAATTTAGTCCCTTATTAGTTTCTTTCAATTATTTATGTGCATTGTTTAGTCCTCATTGTTTTAATTTTAGTTATTTAAATTTTAATTTTTTTATGGTCTGAAATTTTTCTGTATGGTTTTTTCATGTTTGTCTTTTACAGGGTAATCCTAGTCTCATAACATAGTCCATCAGTTTCGAAGATAAACCTAATTTAAGTTCGATCTTTTAGGTTCTTTTTTTAAAGTTGGTTTTTTTCTTCATTTTCATCATTTGACATTGAATTATTGGGCCTGAAGTTTCTTGATTTGTTTTGCTTTCCTTTCTGTTAGGTTATCCTTGCCTCATATCTCAGATCGCAAGTTAGTTGAATTAATTTGGGTTGACTTTATTTTTTCTTATTTTTTTTATTTTATCCTTTTTTTATTTAATTACTAACCCTTTAACATATTTTATTAAATATTATTTAAAAATAAATGCACATGTTAGCACATGATGAGTTATCCTGAGTGTGAGGTGGTAAAGTTAGGCCGACTTAGCTTGCATTTTCTTACTAAGTTTTTTTTATTTAACTTTGGTATTTTTTGCTAAGTGCTTTCTTTTGGAAGTCTGATTTATTTTCCTCGATTTTTTTATGAGGTTTTTTTTTTAATTTCATCATTTTGCTCGGAATAATTTGTCATTGAGCCTTGTTATTTTTTTTGCTTTCTTTCTATTTGATTATTATGATGGTTGGCTGGTAAAGTTAATTCGGGTTAACTCAGGTTTTTTTCGAAGTTTTTTTTTTGTTGAACTTTGTTTTTTTGCTAGGTGCTTTTTTTTGAATTTTTTTTTGTTTTATCTCAATATCATATTATGGGTTGTGAGTTTATCAAGTTAGGTTAAGTTGACTCAGGTTTACTTCTTTAGCATTATATATATATATATATATATATATATATATATATATATATATATATATATATATATATATATAATATTAAGTTATTACGTCTTGAACTTTACGATTTATTTTTCGCTTTTCTTAATGTGGGTTATTTTTTGTTTTATATCGTGAGTTGTGCTTTAGTAAATTTAACCTGATTTGTCTAAGATTATTATCGTTTGAATATTATATTCTTACATTGAAAAAATTTAGACCAACCCGCGGCGTAGCGCGGGCCACCTATCCAATGGCGGAGCCACGTGGGGACAAAAGGGGGCAATTGCCCCCTTAACTTTTTTTTTAAATATTAATATATTAGTTTAGGAAATTATTACTGCAAGGAAGGAAAAAGGAAAGCTGTCATTGTTTATAATTGTTGACTTATAATATAATATAATATATATACACAGCTCATTCCACAACTTTTTTCCTTTTCCCTTTTGTTTCTATATCAAATTGATGGTACCGGCTTTAAAATATGGAATCCCCTAACTAACAAAGAGTATTTTTTTGTTCCCTGTCTTTGCCGCTTGTTTTTTTCATGAGTTGCTGTGCCGCTTTGTTTTTTTCATGAGTTGTTGTTCTCTGCCTCTCTCGTATGCAAATTTCTCATCATGTATAGGTAAGCAATTAATCTTTTTTGTTTTTTGCTTTATATTTTAGGTAAATTTTCTTTATTTTTTCTATTTATTTCATTGTTTAATTTTAATTTTATTCTTTTATAATTAGTTATTAAAAATATTAGGGTTTATGATAATTTATGGGTTTTGATATAAATATGTTCAAAATAATTGTTTAAATCTACTAATTTAATCAATTAAATATTTCTTTTATTATTATAAAGGAATAAATTAATATTCATGCAAAACTACTATTCTTGACATTTCTTGCATTGACAGAGTAGTTTATAGAAATTTAATATTTTCATATGACTTATTTGTAAGTAAAATATCAAGTAGAAAACATGTTTTTCAAGAATTGTTTCTTTTACACATACACTAGGCATTGCTCCTCAATTAAATATCTAGAAATAATTAAGTATAATTTAATCAACATACTTATTATATGTATATAGATATGAATTGAAATAGGTTTTGATTTTGATGAATTGATGTGTATTTTGCTATGAATTTCATATGGAAGATTTAGAATTATTGTGTAACTCAACTGATTTTTATTTAACAGTGAATTATTATGTTGTGTTAATTATTATGTAGACACTAATGATGATAAAAAAAAATCTAGCAGGTTCATATTAAATTAACATGTCACTAGACAAGTATTTCAAGCGTAAATCCCTTGAGGATGAAGAGTCAATCAAAGCTTCAAGTCATGTAACTCAATCTAGTTCAAAGAAAAGTCATATTGAAATCAACCCCGACACTCTCCTTGCTGACCCTGGCTTAAGAAGACCAATTTATGAATACCATATAAATGATAGGGATGCAATCCAAAGAGCTTATCTATAAAAAGGTCCTTGTCAACCTTCACACTGTGATTTTCCTCAAAAACAATTTGGGAATATATCAATACTACAACGCTTTAATTTGGCTTGGTTTGGTGCATACCCAACATGGTTAGAGTACAGCATAGCCAAAGATACTGCCTTTTGCTTGTATTGTTATCTCTTCAAGTCAAAAGGGGGTGTTGATTTGTTTGTGGGTGATGGATTTCAAATTGGAAAATAAGAAAAGATTTGATCTTCATATTGGAAAGTCTAATAGTAGTCACAATGCAGCTCGGATAAAATATGAGAATTTAATGAATGAAAAACAAAGTATCATGACTTTGTTATCTGAATAGACAATAAAGAGTCAAAGTGATTATTGAACTCGATTGAATGCTTCAATAGAGTGTGCTTATTTTTTGTTACACCAAGGACTTCCATTTCGTGGCCATGATGAATGTGAATGTTCAAGCAACCAAGGAAATTATCTAGAGCTCTTGCATTTTCTTTCCATAAATAATGAAGCTATTAAAAGAGTTAATTTCAGTGAAACTCTTAGATATAACAAATTGACTTCTCCAGATATTCAAAAAGACATTACTCAAGCTGCTGCAAAGGAGATTACAAATGTGATTATCAAAGATATAGGTGACTCATTATTTTCAATTTTAATTGATGAGTCACGTGACATATCAATCAAGGAACAAATGGCTGTTGTTCTACGAAATGTAGACAACAATGGACATGTAATTGAACGTTTTCTTGGCATTCAACATGTGCGAGATACAACTGCTAGTTCACTCAAGGCAGCTATTGAAGCTTTGTTTTCTAAACATGGGCTAAGCATATCAAGATTGCGTGGTCAGGGATATGATGGAGCTAGTAACATGCGAGGTGAATTCAATGGCTTGAAAGCACTTATTCTAAATCGCAATCCAAGTGCATACTATATACATTGTTTTGCTCACAGACTTCAATTGACTCTTGTGGCTGTTACAAAGAAGCATAATGAAGTTGGAGATGTCTTCAATTTTATTTCTAGCATTATAAACATAGTTGGAGCATCATGCAAAAGGATGGAGGTGATTAGAGAAAAATAATATGCTAGAATTATTGAAGGACTTGAAAATGGAGAAATTTCTAGGGGACGCGGCTTGAATCAAGAAACTTCTCTTAGAAGGTATGGTGACACCCGTTAGGGCTCCCAATATGTTACAATTATTCGTCTACTTGCAATGTTTTCATCAGTTCTTGATGTGCTTGAGATTATAAGGGAGGATGGGATGAACTCAGAATAGAGAATAGAAGCAGTCTTTTTAACAGATATTATGGAATCATTTAATTTTGTATTCATGCTTCATTGTTTGAGAAGGATACTAGCAGTTATTAATGAGTTCTCACAAGCATTACAAAGAAAAGATCAAGAAGCGTCATCTTTTTGCATCAAACATGATATTGATAATCTAAACATGGATGATGAGTACAAGCTTCGTGGGCGTTCAAGGCGAAAATCTCAAGGGATTACAGACCTAAACCATTTCCGTTATGAATTGTTTAACAATATCATTGACATGCAACTTACTGAGTTGGATGATCGTTTTACTGAGACGAGTACATAGTTACTTCTTTGTGTGGCATGTTTAAACCCAAGTGACTCTTTCTCTGCTTTCAACAAAGAAAAGCTTCTTTGCCTTGCTCTTTTTTTATCCCAGTGAATTCTCTATAGTGGACCTTATGGTACTTGGTGACCAACTTGATACATATATTATTGATCTACGTGGTGATGATGAGTTTTATGGTATTGAATGTATTGCTAGTCTTGCAGAGAAAATAGTAAAAACAAAAAATAATTTGATATTTCCATTAGTATATATGCTTATCAAATTATCATTACTTCTACCAGTTGCAACTGCTACAGTGGAGAGAGTTTTTTCTGCTATGCATATTGTCAAGAGTAGATTGCGGAATAGGATGAGAGATAAGTGGATGAATGATGGTTTGGTTGTATACATTGAGAAAGATATCTTCGATAAGATTGATAATGAAGTTATTATGAAGCGATTTTAAAATATGAAAACTCGAAGAGAACAATTATAATGTAAGTTTTTTCATTTTAAAAGTATTTTTAAATTAATTTTACTTGGTATGAATTAGTATATATGCTTTGAATTGATTTTTAATGTATATTTATATAATATAGTATTTGTTAATAATTTACCCCCTCATTGAAAAAACTTTGGCTCCGCCATTGCACCTATCTAGTACCATCTAAAGTATAAATGCTTTTTATTTATTTGTTAAAATAGTATCTTCAATTTAGTTTTTTAAATAATAAAATCAGATTGTTCTCAATCTACTTTTAAGCATGTCATAACATTATAATTGATGTGTGTGTATATATATATATATATTAAAAATAAATATTTTTCTTTTTTCTAGTTTCAACTAGTAATTAGGTTAAGAACCTAACATTAAATGATTGTTCTTATCTTACAGCTCATTGATGCTCTTAATTAAATATAATAAGTATGTTGAGCTCCATCGCATGCAAACTCCAAATTATTTGTTTCGAAATAATGTTTACTTCGTAACATCATCCAATTAACATAGCCGAATCAGGAGATCAGCAAAGGAAAATTTATATTAATCACAAATGCAAAACTATAAATAAATAAATAAATAAATACACAAACACACATGGTGAGGTCTTTATTTTTAGCTGGCCCATGTCTAAAAGATGGATCTAGGCTAGGCAAACATCTATTGGGCCAGGTTTTGTTAGTGGTAAATTGAGATCCTTTCTAGTTTAAGATGTTTGGGCCGTGTTAGGTCCAAGAGCTTACACCCATGGACTTACAAGCCCATTAATTTGTTTGTTTGGGTATCCTGGATTTTTCATGCCCCCTAAACCAGAAAGCGGTGCTCGGAACAAAACAACAAAGCGGAGAGACTGAGAGAGAGAGAGAGAGATTTGGTAACAAACAGCGAGAGCAAAACATGAGGGGGAATAATAAAGCACTGCTGGTTCGAGCTTTAATTTTCGGAAGCCACCGGAGTTCAGTGAACTCCTTCTCCCGTCGTCTTCATGAAAACCTAATTTCAAATCCAAGCAAAACCTCACATCCTTCTAAATCTCTCTCCAACTTCACCACAAAATTTCACTTCTCAACTCCTTATCTGCAACTCTTCCAAAGAACCCTCTGCTCCTCCTCCTCCTCCGGTAAAGCCTTAATCTCTTCGACTTTTTTTCTTTTTATAATTCTCTGGTGTTTTAATGCTGCATGCATGTATACCCGTTGAATTAATGATGAATCGATCATTTAATTTCAGGTGCATCAAACATTGTTCTTGTAAAATCAGATGAAGAGCTGAATAGCGGACTGAAAAATGTTCAAGGTATTCCAAAAATTAGTCCTTTTACTCTTTCAGTTTGTTCAATTCAGTCCTTAAATTATTAATTATTCTATGTTGCATGCAATTTGAATTTGGTGGACTTTCAAATTAAAAAACAAACATTAGAAATATAAGGTCTGAAGTGACAGCTCCTTGCATTGTGCATTCCTTGTGGCTTACATTACTTTTCTGTTGAAAATTCGTTGACTCAGAGAAGTCTTCTCCAGCGGTTTTCTATTTCACTGCTACATGGTGTGGGCCTTGTAAGTTCCTCATCAATCATCGCTTTGTTTTGCTTTCGGGCATGTGATTTCTCCTATGTAGATGTTTGTGCACAATACAGCACGTAGAGCTTCCTGTTTGGTCATGTTATTGAGTGTTCATCTCCTGCAGGCAAGTTTATATCTCCTGTAATCGAAGAGCTGAGTAAGAAATACCCTCATGCAACAATATATAAAGTTGACATTGACACGGTATGAAAGTTTCATGCTTCATGGTGTAAAAATGATACTTCTATTCTTACGAAAACGTTTCTCTCTTGATTCTATATCATGGGATTTTCTTTCTATTTACATCTTAAGAGAATCGATGAAACCAATTAAAATGTAATCAAATTTGCAATCTTAATTTTAATACACCGCCACCACCACCACCACAAACGCCATAACCTAAATTTTGGTGGCTGATAGTCATTATTGATTAAAAGGTGTAATGAATAGCATTATTTATGAAACATTAGTCTCTTCGCTACAGAGGCACCTAAGATGAACCTGTCCTAATGGTCAACGGCTTGAATCTGTCTGGGGGGATTTGTGGAGCTCTTTATTGTGTTCATAACCTGGGTTGAGATAATTGAAAAGGAATAGGAGCGTAAGACCATGGGGAAATAATATTTGAAGGCATTAAACAACATCAATAGTATGCATGAAACATTAGGTTGTGTGCTTTAGGTTTATCTAAGATAAAAGTTAAAACTGTCCCTGTGATCTGAATGACCCACTGAAAATGGTCAATGGTTTGATCTGTCTGCCACATTGGAAACATGGGATGGTGTGGATTGAAAATGAATAAGAGTATAGTAGTATGAGCACATTGGTTGAAACAATCAAGAAATCAAGACTTAGTTTTGACTGTTGAGTATTCTTATTTGGCTCACAGGAAAGCCTATCTTGTGATCATTATAGCAATGTGACATAGCTCTGGTCTTCATATTTCATAGATATAAAACAACCTTGTTAAAGGGCCAAATTGCTTCCTGTCTTATGGTAGCATAGATAGTCATGAATTCAAAATTGTAGGGACTAATGTTGCCGGCCTCCCTTGCAGGAAGGTCTTCAAAATGCGTTGGCGAGCTTGAATATTGCTGCTGTGGTAAAGTTCACTCCTCTTTTTCATTCCTTGATTGCTCGTATTCCATATATGTTCCCTGAACATCCCTACTAATCAATATATTTGTATTTGTTCTTATTTTATTCTGAGAGTGTTCTTGGGAATGGATGGTATGTGTATTGGGTTTGCAACCAAATTGTTTCACGTTCAAGTCCTAAGATTACCCACTCCATGCAAAGTTGGAGGTTGAGAGTTTAAGTCTGTCTCCAAGTTCCCTTCCTGTTCTCTGTTTCTATTACCTGCTGAGTGACTGTTTTGAACCAATAATATCATATGTTTTGCATCTGTTCTTCATTTTCTTCATAGAATAAATAAGAAATTTTCCAAGGTTGTGATGTGACATTAAAAAACATGGAATTCTCCACTTACTGCTAGGAAACCAGAAGGTGCATATAAATTAGAATGTTCAGATTTAAAGAGTTCTCTGCATGACTTGATCGTGATGGAGCAGGCATGGGAAATTGTGTATTGGTTTTGTAAGATGCAATGAGAGCCAACATGGCATTAGGGAGAAGGTTTTGGGCATGCCAATGTGTTCATGGATTGTATGTTAACCATTCCACTGTGGCAGGGTGTTAGGGAATATCTTTTGTAGGTTTTGGCAGGAGGAAAGTTTGTAATATTTTACATGTACGTTCTGCTTTCATAGTTTTGCAGCATTTATAGTGGCTGGCATAAGAAGAAACATACAATGTCTAGTGTTTGTTGCCATTAGAGGCCTTGGTTGAAGTACAGTGGGATGGGAGGCACTCTTGTTTTGAGTTTAATTTTCTTTTCTACAAATTCTTTTTTCTCTCCTAGTTGTATAAGTACAATAGTCTCCTTATTCAATCACTTCATTTATTCCTCAAAAGAAGCCTTGCCTATTTGTACAAAATTTCTTTTTGGAGGGCTTATGGCTCAAATCTTTCTGATTTGAGTCTTCTTTTGCAGCCAACTCTTGATTTCTACAAAAATGGCAAAAAGGAAACTACAATTGTTGGTGCTGATGTTGCCAAGTTGAAGAATACCATGGAATCTCTCTACAGGTAATTTCTAAGTGGACTAAGTTTAACTTTGCTTATGCTTCTGTATGTCAGTGACTGCTGGGTAAGTTCATTATTGCCTGTCTGTGAACCAAACTTTATGTATTTAGCACTAGTTGTTACCTTATGATATTTATATCTTTTCATGTATCTATGCTTTGCCTCAAGGAACTTACACAGCCCATGATTTCTACATATCGGTCTTTCTTTAACCCAAAACTTTCTATATACCATTGTAGTGCTTGAAGGAAGTAATTTAAACTTGATCAATTGTATGTCTATATTTGATGCTGCTATGACTTTTTATTCCTTACAAGAGGAAAAAAGAGTTGGAAATATTTAAATCTTATTTGATTATAAGCTCACGTGTCACTTGTGCTCAAATTCTCTGGCACTCCTGTATGTTTGTCAACAAGGCTAATGTGTTGGTTTGACTAACATATGCTTTGTGTCTTGTCATGACATTCATTTGGTGTTGTGTTCGATTTTAAGTTTCCAAAAATTTCACCTCCGAAAGCAGTTCCTATCCTGGTAGATTTGCATTGACTTATTTTACCACACTCGATAATTTGTCAAAATTCAGTTTGAAGGGGTGGGTGTGGTTGGAAATCTGGTTTCTGCTGAATCTAACCAACTGATACATTAGTGGGTTCGTGTAAATGGAACCGAAAAGAGGGATCAATTTTGGGTTTTGGGCAAAGTCCAAAAAAGTCTCCCAACCATATAGGTTCCCTAACAATTTTCCTTCTCAATCGGGTCCCCATAGTTTCATAAATTCTCTATTGAATCTCTTTTCCTTAATGGATTCCATCCAAAGGCAATCTATTTAATAACTTTCCTATAAAAACTTATCAAGAGCTTATATGAAAAACTTAAATGAGAATTTTAAATGCTTTATGTATCCAATTGAGACCTTACCGCAGAAATGGCATTTGTCTAAGGATACTTTCTTCGTATTTTTATTTTCAGGGAGGATTAAGGGAAGATGCCTAAATAAAAAGGATTGGTATTGCAAATGGATCGTGAAGGTGTCTAGACGGTGGTGGTTATGCGGTTCTCTCTGTAGAAAAGTATTTAAGATGCTTTTACCAGGCCTCTTGTCTCAGAAATTATTTTGCTGTGCTTAATGATCCGTTGGTAGATTATGCTGTGAAAAGACTTCGAGATGATCTGCCCATGCTTGTGGATGGGACTAACTGAAAAAATGAATACCAGAAAACGAACACATGCTATGCTTCTATTCTATAGCACGTACGTTTTTTATTCCTGGATTTGTTTTAATAAATTTACCTTGGTCCTTATTTTTTTATTTTTCTTATAAAAAAGCCCTTGATTGAAAGTTTTTGTCATCATATTTTACAACAAATACAATTTAGTTCCTCAATTTGTTTTTGTCAATTAAATTCTTACATGTCAAATTATAAAACTTACAAATACAATTTAGTTCATCAATGAAAAGTTCATGCTATAGGAACATACCATGTGTCAATAAATATACATCAACTAATAGGTGGTCTGAACGTACAAGGATGATATTAAGAAAGATTTTCTTGACCCTTCCTTCATTTGAGTGCGATAACATTTTACCTGTGTCTTTTTTAGAATTGCACTTTATATACCAATTTAACGTAAGATTTAAATTTTAATAAAAAATAAATAAATCTTGCATATAATATAGCAACTAAATATATACCAAAACACATGATAGATGACATTCTCTTATTAGCTTCTCGAGTTTTCTTTTCAACCTCTCTGTAAAATGATTACAGCAAACAAAATCCAACACAAATCAGAAGAAATCGAATTACCCAACTATTCAAGTAATCTTCTCCACTTTATTTTGTGTCCTGGAATATTTTATTCTCTTTTAGTAGTGAGCAAAAATCAAGAATGAGAAAAACCAATTTCTTACACTAAGCTCGTCAATCCCGAATGAACAAAGCCCTAAAAACGCAATTGTTGCCTAATTGTTTCGGTTAAATCATAATATTTTAGAATATCCAACACCTTTTACGATTTGTAAATGAATTATTGTTGTTGTTTTTTTCCCTTCAAAATCCTAAAAAATTATCAAATTTTCGTATCTACTAATTACTATTCTCATGATAGATTTAAACCCTATTTTTTTAATCTTTAATTAACTTTGTTTAAGCTTTAATTGATTGTTTGCAAGATAAAAAGCCAAATTTTATCATACACCGTGGAAGTGACACCTACATCTTTACAAAATATGAACTGGCTATACATGGCACATAAACTTATTATTCATGTGAAAACAAGTATTCGATGGTGACCAAAAGGGATTTCAAATTCAAGATGATGAAGGTAATGAAGTTTTTAATGATGTTTCCATTAGGAAGATGTTGTCTTTGTCTTTGCGTGAAGATGTTGAAGTCATGCAATTATACATGCAGACTCTAAATGTTACTTAGATAAATCTAATCAGGGGTGGAGGTAGGATTATTTAATAGGGGGGCCAAAATAATATAAAAAAGATATTCTTTTTTAATTTACTATACATAAATTGTAAAAATAAAAAAAAAACTGTATGATTTAGTTTTATTCAAAGAAGTAACTACAAACATATGACGATCTTTGTATAAGATAAGAAGTTTAAAGCAATACCAAATTAAGTCAAAGCTATGAAGTTAATGTCATCTTCATAATGTATTCATCACTTTAATTTTATTGATCTTTGTACCTATCAAATATAAATATACAAAATATATAAGAAACATTAGTTAAAGCGATGCATTATTTATGTTTGATAAAACTTTGAAATAAAGTAAAAAATAATAAAGAATGATTCTTACATATTTAATTTAATTGTGCTCGTCGTTCTTTCATGGAGTAGAAATCATCGATTATCATATCAATTGTGAATCTTTCAGCAATTTCTTTTTCTATATAGACAATCAAATAATTTGCAAGAAAATCATCATCCATCCGATTGCGAAGTCTTGTTTTAACAATCTTCATCGCTGAAAAAGCTCGTTCAGTTGTTGCTGTCGAAACAGGAAGAGTCAAAATAAGCCGAATCAACCTGTCAATGAGTGGATAAATTGTTGATTTTTCTGTTTCAACCAATACTTGACATAAATCAGCAATCGATGACATATTCTTTAACTTTGGATGATTGGGCACATCAAGCTCATAATGCTGCAACTGAAATCTCAAATGAGTTTTTTCTTGGTCAGAAAAGTCTTCAGGATAGAACTTGTCAACAAGTAAGCATATATCTTCAACACTGAATAATTTATAGTTATTTTTAGGATCTAAAGCTGCGCTCAACTTAAGAAGCTCAATCGTCTGCTCATTGAATCTATTATTTAGCTCTTGCAACTGTTGATCAATGATAGTTGTAAATATATCAACTCAGTAGTGATGCTCAACTGTTATTGATATCGTCCCACACTAGAAAAATAAGCATCCATATCAGGAACTTCAATGTCTTGATGCTTACAAAATGATGTTACTTCTTCTAAAAGAGTTTCTCAGCCATCATCTCTTAACTTCTGAATTAAAGTCTTTGTGGTAGTCACCAAATGCATAGCATTTAAAATGTCTTGAGATTTCTGTTGCAAAGCTTGGCAAAACACATCAGTAATTCCCATAACATTCTTCATTATATGCAAGATGAATGCAAAATCAAATGACATTAGCAACTTAAATGAAAAATCCGCATCACCACGTTGAGAATAAGTAGATCCATCTAAAGCGATGTTTTCAAGAACCAAGCAAGTTGCCCTATACATTTTTATCAAACTGCAAATGGATTTGAAGTGCGAACTCCATCTGCTATCTCCAGGTCGTTGCAAACCACCTACTTGATTAACTCCTTTACCAGTTTCAATCTCACCAATATCAACTAAATATTCAATTGTAGCTGCTTGAAAAGCCCGTAATTCATCATTACGCTTGCAAGAAGCACTAACAATGTTAATAATAAAAATCAAGTTCTGAAAAAAAGTGTGAACATCAGATATTTCTCTAGCTGCAGCAATAAGAGCCAATTGTAATTGATGAGCTAAGCAATGTACATAATATGCATAAGGGCAATCATTAATGAATAAAGCTTGCAATCCATTCCACTCTCCACACATATTACTAGCACCATCATACCCTTGGCCCCTAATATTTTGAACATCAAGATTGTGATGAGATAAAACAAAGGAAATCTCTTTCTTAAGAGTTGAAGCAGTTGTGTCTTTAACATGAACTATATCCAAAAATCGTTCTTGTATAAATCCACTTCTATCAACAAACCTAATAACAAGGGTCATTTGCTCTCTTCTGGATTCATCTCGAGCTTCATCAACAATTAAGCAAAATCTTACATCACCAATCTCATGACGAATTGAAGACTGAACATTTCTAGCAAAGACATGCAAAATTTCCTTTTGAATTTGATGCGAGGTGTATTTAGCATTTTGTGGAGCATTATCCAAAATAAGAGCACCTACTTGTTCATTATATGATGCTAAAAGTTCCAACATTTCAAGAAAATTACCTCGATTTTTTTATTCTGGATGTTCATCATGTCCTCTAAAAGCACATGCTTTAAATGTGAGCCAATGAACAATATCTATTAAAGCTTTAATACGCAATCGATTATTTAGAATTTCTGGAGTAGTTTGCCTCTTAACTACCTTCTCAATATGACATGACTGATTTTTCAAATTTTCCAAGCACCTGGTAGCAAATCTATGAGCTGAATTTGGACATTTTCCCATATGAGTTAAAAAAGTACATCGTTCCCCATCATTAACTTTCTTCCAAAAATTGAATCCTTTAACAGTAAATGTGTCTGATCCTGGCTTTCCAGATGACTTACTTGAAAATAGATAGCAAGGGAAACAAAATGCAGTATTTTTCTCTGAATATTCAAGCCATGGATAACTTTTGAACCAATGAGACTGAAATCGACGATGATGTTTTTTACCAGTCAGCGGATATTCAGACATCAAAGGTTGATATGGCCCCAAATTAATGTATATCCTTCTAATTTCATCTTGTTGATTAACCGGGTATTCCCAAATTTGAGGACGATTGCTTGGATCTCTAATCAGATGAGCAATGTCGATTCTAGTAGAAGGCTGCTCATTAATCAATGCAGGTTTTTCATAAACTGAAGCACATTGGGGTTGTTCAACCATAACTTCAACATTACACATTGGAGTTGATTCACTAGGCTGTGAGTTATCAATATTTTTCCTTTTTTTCTCAAAAAAGGAATCAATTCTTCTTATTTTGTTCATGGTTCAACCTAAAATCAAAACATCATAAATTTTTATTGTTTTCTATTTAAAAAATAAATACAAATAACGATGTGTTGAAGCAATAATCAAAACCAAAAATAAATTTTTACATGTAAACCACACTGACATATGAAAGCAAAATTAACATATTAAAAAAAGAAATTGATATATAAAAAAGCATATCTAACATAAAAAATGGGATTACTGGTTCATAAAAAAGAAAACTTACACTGAATCAAAGTTGGGTATACGCTCTTCAAAGAACTCAATTTGGCTAGAAAGACCGTATCTAATTGTATATTGGACCTGGTGATAGTAAGGTACACGTGAGAAAAAATTGATAATTTTGGTGACTCTGCTAAAAACAAAACATAAAAAAATCCAAACATAATCGAAACAAACAAACCCATAAAATATATCCAATTAATTAGAAAAAACAACATTCATTATAACGAGAAATAAAAAATGGTAAAACTAGTAGATCTGGAAAAAAAAATAACAAAATTATATATATGTATTCATTAAATTCTTAACAAACATTAAAAAAAAATTAAATTACTAATTACCTTGTTGTTTCGATGAATTAATTGGCTGCAGCTTTGCTTTAACTTTTATGCTTTGTATTGTTAATTTTTTTTTCCGGCTAGGTTTGCACTTTGCAGAGAAGAATGAGAGAGAGAGACAGTAAAAGAAAGGAATTAAAAATTGGAAAGCTTTTGTTTTCCACTTGCATAGAGATACACGAATATTTAGCCTATTAAAGTCAAACATAACTAATAAAATAATAATTTAATATTAAAAGCTTATTATTTATTTTTTATTTTTAAAAAAAAAGTTTTGCAGGGGCCTGGCCTCCCTTTGGTTCCGCCGTTGAATCTAATGATGGTAGACCACTTAAGACTACGTATTTTAACAATTATGATGATGATATTAATAGGAGAAACAATGTAGTGTTTTTAGTTAATGAAGATGTTATGGGTGAAGATAATGAGAATGCTAATTTGAGGTGTGAGGTTGATAATGATGTCATTATTGGTATATAGTGTGATGTTGATGAAGATAAGTATGATGGTGATGGTGAGAGTTTGGATAATGATTATATTCCATTGGACGAGTAGGGTTTGAATTTGAAAATAAAGGTGAGGATGAATGGATTAACAACACTCATAATTACAATGACTTTGTAATCGAAAATAAATTAGATTATGGCTCTTATTTTGAGAATGAATAGAAACTGAGTAGTGATGATGATAATATTGATTTAAGGAGCAAATCTAATAATAGTAAAGATGAAAACAATAGGGTAAAAAAAGGAATGTAGATTAACCCTCAAATACAATTGCTAAATTAAGATTTCAATTAATGGATCCATAGATTTTTAAAGTGTCAAATACTCAATAATGTATTTCACTTGAGAGAATATAAAGTTAGGCATACTTACCTATTAAAAAAAAATTGAAAAAAACAATTAATTAAAATGAAAAAAGGATGCATATTATTTAGATAGTAATTGCACATTGGAGGAGTTATGCTTTTTCTTGTTACCTGGTAGCAAAGCTATTATGATTAGGTCATTGAAAGGTAAATATAGTTGTCTTAGGTTAACCATTATCAAAGCAACTAACTCTACATGGATAGCTAAAAAATTGCTACCCTTATTAATGTTGACCTTTACATCAAGGTTGTTAAAATCGTGATTCAACTCGTAAAATCGTATGATTTTACGAGTCAATGTAGGCTTTACTTGCAAAATCATTCATAAAACTTGGAAATGGGTAAAATCGTTAAAATCAGGTGAAATCACGTAAAATCGCGATTTCACCACCGATTGAACGAGTTTACCCGCAGAAAATGAAATTGCAATTTTGATTACAAGTGTCGATCAACTATTGGCATTTGGCCAATTACAGAGCAAAACAAAAAATTGCAAAATCATGTATTCACATTCAGAATAGACTTCACAGAGAAATTGCAATTGAAATCCCTAACTTGAAATCCTTAAATTTCTAAATCCTCACCGAGGATTCCTCAGTCTCTTAATCTCTTTCTCTTTGTCGTCCACGGTCCAACAATCAACCACCAGTACACCATCAACAACCCTTATTTTTTTTATTTTTCCATCATCGACGACGTCCTTTTCACCAGCCACTGTGAGAACCAGAGTCCACACAACAATAACGACGTCTCTCTAGTCTCCACCAGGTAAGTTACTCTGTTTATCTTTTTTCACCTCTTGCAAAAATTCAATGATTCTCTCTTCTCTATTGCTAACTACCAACCTACCAGGGCCAGGGGTGTTGTTTTTTTCCCTGTCCATTTCTTACTCTGTTGCTAATATTAGTTTGATTGGATTCGCAGGCTCTAAGTTTGATTAGATTCGTGATTGATTTTCTCTTGTAGCAATATTGATATGCTCACTGCTCAGAACAGAGGTAAGAACCTATATTTGTTTTTTTCCGTGTCCGTTTCTTACTCTGTTTTTAATCTTTGCGTGACTGTTGTTTAAGTGCTTTAATCTTTACAGTTTACTCTAATGATGTTAAAGATTAAGAATTTGAGATTTTGATTCAAAGTTTCTGTCTATCTTTGAGATTTTGCATTCAAATTTTTTATTCAAAGTTTACCTTATATGTGTTTATATAGATGAGTCATGAGTGTGATGAATGGATTTGGATTTATTGTAATTTAGAGTGTTGCAAGTTAACTGGGTTGTAACTTGTGATGAATGGATTTGGCTTTTGGATTTATCTTTGAGATTTTGCATTCGAATCTTTGAGAGTATGTTGTTTTTATGCTTGTCTGTTGCCTTTGCTAATGGTTTACCGTGTGTGTGTTTATCTTTGTAACTCTAATATTGTTGATTTTGCATTCAAAGTTTACCGTGTGTGTGTGTTTATAACTGCGTGCCTTTGTTGACTTATCTCACAAATTCTCAATGTTAGTGAGCTGATTCTAGTACTTCTATTTTCAGTTGGAATAGAAGATGGGCTGTTATTTTATTGTAGTGTGTACTAAAATTAATTATCTTAGGTTTTCTGATTGGATAGTAATATAGAAGATGGGCTGTTATGTATTATGATATTTCCTTTTTAACAAAAATTTAATTACAATCATAAAATGTTTGGATTAATTACATGGCTGATTTGAATTGATTCTTAAATTGTTGAACTTATGGCATCTAGAAAAAATTCTTCTGGTAATAGGCTTGATGTGGAATGGCAACGTGGTATAGATATTAATAAGAATTCTAGAAAAGTTCAATGCAAGTATTGTAAAAAAATTATCAGTGGAGGTATTTTTCGTTTCAAACAGCATTTGGCTTGAATCTTGATTTGAAGATTCAAATTGATGATATTGGTGCTGGTACTAGTACGAGCACTAATGTTCATAATATTGGTGTTGATACTAATACTAGCACT
The DNA here is from genome assembly GCA_007827005.2 of Populus simonii. Taxonomy (NCBI): domain Eukaryota; kingdom Viridiplantae; phylum Streptophyta; class Magnoliopsida; order Malpighiales; family Salicaceae; genus Populus; species Populus simonii. The sequence continues at coordinate 15,051,456 of CM017464.2, forward strand.
AATGTTCATAATATTGGTGTTGGTACTAGTAGTGACACTAATAATCCTCTTGATGCTAATGATATTGATGAATGTCTGAGGAATAATGAGGAAGATGAAGGCAATGAAACTGGTTTTAGTTTACATGACACATCAGCAGATTGTTTGTTTTAAGTTTGTTAATTATTAGTTAATGAAAAGTTATTTAAATTATGTATGAATTTTTATTTGAACCATGTATTTTAAGATGCTTGAATTATATTTTAAGATGCTTGAACTATGTATGAATTTTTATTTGAAGCAAGATTTTTTTTAATGTATTTTAAAATTCCTTACGATTTTACGATCCGTTTTTACAATCCAAGTTTGTTTTGCATTTTCCGTGCCGTGTCAAAATCACGATTTTAACAACCTTGCCTAACGTATCCAATAAAGCTTTCAAGATCATTCTAGATGATAAGTTTGAAATAAAACTACAACTAATGCAATGGTTAAGGGCTAGAGAAAAAAAAAACTAAGGAATTTGTAAAAGTTAGTCATAAGATGTCTTATAAAAACTTGCCTAGATATGTTTAGTCATTGAAAAGAAGTCTTAAGGTTTGACCCTAATTCTAGTGTTGATATCTATTTATCTTGAAAGGTGCAAAGATTCTATATTTGCTTGAAATCTTTGAAGGATGACTTTGTAAGTGGTTATAGATCTTTTATGAGAATTGATAGTTTGTATTTGAAGAGTCTTTATATAAGAGTGTTCTTGATAATAGAATGGATTATTTTCAATTACATATGTTATTATAAAGGTTGAAAATAATGCTTTGTATAGCTCTCAATCAAAACTTGAATCAACTACAAACCATGCAAGGAATATTTATGCTAATTTAAAGAAAAACAGATTTCATAGCATAGAGCTCAAAATTAGATTTCAGGGTGCATCTATATCATTTACATACCTTAACTACTACAACTATATGAAAGAATATTGGTGATATAACCATCTAGGTGGTGGCCCAGTGGTAAGAGCTTGGGACCAAGAAGTTTGCTTCCTCTGTGGTCTCAGGTTCGAGTCCTGTGGTTGCTCATATGATGGCTACTGGAGGCTTACATGGTCGTTAACTTCAGGGCCCGTGGGATTAGTCGAGGTGCGCGCAAGCTGGCCCGGACACCCACGTTAAACTAAAAAAAGAAAAAGAAAAAAAAAGAATATTGGTGATATTGATTATGATGTTGTTAATTGTTGAAGAATATCCATTCTAAAACTTGAATAAGATAATTATTCGAGTTTAAAATAAAAAATAAAAATATAACAAATAATATAACCGAATCAATCATTAATTGAGTTGGGAAGCATACCAGGTATGATATTATTCCAAAAAAATTAGATTGAATTTAATGTTTAGATTGCATGATAAATTTGCTAAAGTTACTAGTTGGAAGACTAAAAGCACTTATTATACTAGGAATACGGTCAAAAAGAGAAAAATATTAAGAATGTATCATTTGATAAATAAATAAAAAATCTTTAAAAAACATATAAAAGTTTCATCTAATATCAAAAATAAAATAAAATACATAGATCAATTAACCAATTATCATTTGACGAAAGGTTTGAATTTCAATAGACAACAAAACAAGAAACTCCTAGCTATTAGGCTTCCTATTCAGGTCCGTGAGATTTAATGTAGGGATAAAATCTCGTGAACATGAATAATTTACCTTGAAGAACATTAAGAAAATTCATTTACCGGGAGGTGGAAGAGACTGATGCTAGGAATCAATCAACAAGCTGCCGCAACTCCAGATTTTGGTCTCAATTTTCAACAAGGGATCTTCATCATTGGGGGGGGGGGGGGGGGGGGGGGGGGGGGGGGGGGGCAAAGCCTGTAAGGTGGTAGTAGAGTAGGGTGTAGGGTCAAAGGGAGGGTAGAAAAAGGGAGACCGGTGGTCAAAGAAATGGGACAATGATAGGCTCTGGAATATCTGGTGTCAGGTCCCTTTCCACACTCTCCTGCTTAGCAGAGTGCCCATCATCTGCATTTGTATCGTGCAATGCCAAGATCAAGAAAATCTTAAATAAAACAAACACTACTCCGGCTGTTAGTGGTGGTGGCCGGTGGGCTTTTGGACCCTTCCTCCCTCCCTTTGTCTGAGCATCCATTTCCTGTCACTCAATTATTGGACGTGCCGGAGAAATTATTTTTATTTCAAAATATATTAATATATATTTTTATTTTTTTTAAATTTTATTTTTAATATCTGTATATTAAAATTTAAAAATATATATTTTAAAAAAACTAACCACAGATACTAAACGCTTCCAGCGTGGTGTTGTGAGGTGGTAAACACCGTGGTGCTAACTTAGGAACAGGTTCCGCGGATGCCTCAATTATGCACTCGACACCCTTCTCAATGCCAAGCTCTTTTATCCCAACCTCTCACTTACTGTGCTGGCCATTACTTAATGGTCAATTATACTAAAAACTGAGTATGAATCGGCTATGAAGTATGAACAGCTGTCTTTCTTCTTCTTCTTTTTATTTATTTATTTAGGAAACAATGCTTGCAATTTACAAAACATTTTGATATTAAATTATTATTATTTTGATATATTTTAATTATTTTAATTTATTAATATCAAAAATAATTTTAAAAAATAAAAATTATTTTAATATATTTTCAAACATTATAATCGTTTCCATACTAACACAACCGGTTTCACACTCTCGAACAACAACGGCCACAGAATAAGCCGCCGGGAGAAAGAGAGAGGTGTTCTCGTTGGGCATGGCAGCAACAAGTTGCACTGCCGAGGACGATAGGGATGTGTATTTATTTAGATGGGACTCAACCCTGCAACTCTCTCTTCCTTTCTTGCAAATAGCGTTGTCCCATCTCAGAATTATGCAGTGCTTCATGGGGGAGGCTGGCTCTGCTTCCCTTTTTGTTATTGCTTTTTGGAACATTTCAATCATTAGGAACTTGAAGGGCTTGGCATCCTTGTAATTCTCATTTTCTCTGAAAATGGCACCTAATTTAAAAAAAAAAAAAACGGTATCCAACTGCGGATGCCAAAATCTACCCATATTATCAGTCTCGTTTGCAGCTGGAGATTATTCCCTCGTCTCCTCTTGCTTTTGATGATCTGATGATGCAAAAGAAAATGGTGGAAAGACCTTTCTTAGTTTTGTTTTAAGAGATTAGATAAATCAAGGAAGGAGGGAAAACTAAGTGGGGCATGGAGATTTTTGGAACCTACAGTGTTTGACACGTGTCCGTTCGATAGAGGAATTACCCTCGCTCGAAAACAAAATGAATAAGGGAATTGTCAACGTGGACAGACTTGAATTGTATTTTATTTTAAATATAAGATCGCTTTTCAATCTATCATTTGATTGGATCGTTTTATCAAACTTTATAGAAACACCCTCGTATAAAAAAGACTTAGCATGAAAAAAATCAAAACTGAATTTTTTAATAATTTAGAAAAATAGAGCATTCAGCTTCAAGCAATTATGTGATTGGTTTTCACAGGCTCAACGATGATATGCATATTTGTTTTTGTATTTTAAAAGTTTTTTTAAAAAAATTTGATTTTTTTTACTTTAAATTAATATTTTTTATTTTATAATAAAAAAATATTAATTTAATATATTTTTAAATAAAAAATACTACAATCAACGGTCAATGTTAAGTAAATTAACGGTCATCGGTCATATCAAGTGGGGTTCCATACATTAATTGAAATGCTGGTCAAAAAGTTATCATGTTCTTGCATTCCTCCATGTTCTTTTGGAAACTATCTTTTGTTTGATGCCCGAGGCCTTCTATTCCTAACCAAACCCTTGTAGTGCTGGACTTTACATGCATACATACATGTATGCATGCACGCATATACTATGTACACGTACGTACGCACGCACGCACGCATATACTATGTGTATTTGTAATGAGTACTGAGAGAGTTTGTATTAAGCAGGAACTTTCCAGGAAGCAGCGCAACAAGAGAAGAGACACAAAGGCAATAAATAAGCAGGAAGAACCATTGGGTAAAGCGGTGTAACCAGTTGCAACTGCACTCTTTACTGACTTTGGAACATGCACATCCAGCCAACCAATTAACAATCTACTCTGTTTGCTGTGTTCGGTACTATTATGAACTGTGTAGTTGCTGTTATAAAATTATAATTCTTTTAATTAAGATTTTATGATATAGTTTTTCATGTAATTTATAATATGTATTGATTAATTAAATAATATATTTAAATTTATGATAATTAAAGCAAAATTATCACGCCACTCTGAACAAAACAGAAAAAGAAAACCGATATATACCAAGGGTGTCGAGTGCATAATTTGTTTTCGCCCTGGGACGCAGTGACTTTGAAAGTCTCAAAGTTCATTGCTGATGGAGCATCCCAAGAAGGGTAAGGTACCTCTCCTATACACTCACGAGCCTCGCAGTTATCGGCAATATGAACGTTTTGAGATTTTTATATAATATATATATATATTATAATATATATATAATATATATATTCCAGCAACAAGTTGTATTTCATGGGAGGTCGTTGAAAACCTAGGTCATAATTCACATTTTTTAATTTGTTTTTAATAATATGAAAATAATATCGATCACCGGTTGTCAAGAATTTGCCAAACCAAACAAATGTTACTAATAAAAAATTGTAATTATTATTATTTGACAAAAGATGCAGCGATCGGAAGAGCATCAAATCTTGCCTGAAGGGCAAAGGGTGATACTATCCAAATGTTTGTTTTATCAAAGAAAATGTTGAATTTATAAAAATCTAAGATTTAAGATTTATTTTTAACATAAAAAAACATTAAAAAAATTAATTTAAAACAAAAAAAAATCTAAATTTTTATAAAAATACATTAAAAATATTTGTATAAAGGCTTTGTTCCCCTTGCAATTTTGTTTATTTATACTCTAATAGGGTTGGTTTAGCCCCCATCCAATTTGCTCCCCACGTGTGGAATGACATTTACTCAATTCATAGGGAAATACTAAATAGAACCAAAGATTTATAGACAAGATTATCTTCGATCTACACATCACTATACGAGGATCATGACACTTTATCCCTCTTTTTTCTATATATATATATATATATATATATATATATATATATATATATATATATATAATATATTAGTGAGGTGGAAGATTAAATTGATGCCATGATGATATATATCAAATCACATTTGGTTCAAATTCAATTATATGTTACATAAAGGGATAGATTCTTTAGAGGTAGAATTAAATCACCTCATTAATTATCTATATATTAAATCACTGTAATTCCTATAATACTAATTAAAATGATCGTTAATTAAGTCATTCCACGCCTCAAGAAATTAGCACATGGACCTCGAACTAAATCTATCAGACCCTAGGCTAAGCCCTAAACTAGAACACTTAAATTATCACGTAATAACACGTGTTGGAATTACATCATTGCCTCAATGAAGCCCGGATACGGAGGTTTTCGAGTGGAAAGGAAACACCGGTTCATTACATATTATTGTTTTGTTTGGTCCAAAATAAAAAATAATAATAATATATTATTTTAATATATTTTTAAATAAAAAAACTTTAAAGAACAACAAACTAAAAGATTGAGCCCACATCTGAGCATGCTATGGTCATATAGAAGCAGGAAATACGAAAGAATATGGAATTGAAACGGTGGGCAAAATTGAATCGACAGTGCAGTGGCAGGGGATCATCAGTAAGGGGCTGCAATCGTGGAATATTATTATTTTGTATGGGAGTTTAGCCACGACGTATAGAATATAACTGCTTCCTTCCAATCATGACTGAGCACCGAAAGATAAAATAACGGATGCCCCTTGTCCTGTATATAAAACGGCAACTGCACTGCCTATATTCTCTGCTCGTGGAAAGCTGGGAACTCAATGGAATGGGACAGCCCATGTGAGATATTCCATCTGAGTCTCTGATCCGTCCATCTAGTATGTATGTATATATATGTGACCACGATCATATGTATATGTATATGGTTATAAACCATGCAAACTCCATTGACCACATGTGCCACACGTTATAGCGTTGAGTGTGTTCGTGATGTTTTTCACTTAAAAATATATTAAAATAATATTTTTTTATTTTTAAAAATTATTTTTGACATAAACATATCAAAATAATTTAAAAATATCAAAAAATATTAATTTAAAATAAAAATTTTTAAAATTTTTTTAAATATTTTAAAATGTAAAAAACAATAATAGCTAAAAAAAAAATTTCATCCATCGGACACGCATGCATCATCACCTAAGATATTTACGAATGAATATAGACAATTTCTTGTTTTCCTTTTGTTAAGCCATTTTAATTACGAGTGTGAAGACATCCTATCTAGGGATAACTTACGCTTGACCCATCTTTCTAGAAGCTTTCGATCAAGTTGAGGTATTAACTAATTATTTAACTCGTGTTTTTGTTGTAAATTTGTAAAATATAATCTTATTAATTGTGTTTTTTTTAATTCTTAATATAAATTAAAAGGTTTATTCATGCATTTAATTAAATACATCATGAATTATATATGCCAATAAATATAAAAAATAAATTGTTAAGGTGTTTATTCAACTTACCTCGATGCAAGTCGTTTTCTAACGCAAAAGAATTAATTTGTAGGTATTATTAACGTGTTTTTAACATCGAGTAAATAATATAACCGTGAATTAAAAAGTTAGTGCTTACATATAATCAAATATAGTAAATATTATATGCATTAATAAAAACATGTGAGATCTCAATCTAATTTTTAATGTAGCTGAAGAATAGGATATTATAAAGATAATATCTGTATAGTGATTTTTCAAAAAACAATATAAAGAAAAAAAATAACAAATTATATATATAAAAAAATACAAATAAAAATAATAGTATAAATAGTTCAAATATAGAATAATAAATATTCAAAGTGTAAAAAAAATATATAAGTGTTTTTTTTAAAAAACTCAAAATTACAATTTTATAAAATCTACAATTATATCATTTCTACAAAAACACCATTTCCTATAATTATTATTTCTCCATTAACAATGTATTTATTGCTTGTGAACTACGAGGGTCGAGGCAAAACGAGACATGTATTGTTAATTTGATTTATCATTTTACAAGCAAGTATTATCTATCAGTTTGATTTTACTATTAGTATTAATGAAAACTTCCTCTTACAAAAATTATTTTCTTGTGTTTTAAACCAAAAGTTTTCGTATGTCCTCATGAATTCAATTCATTTTTTTAAAAAAAAAACTTCAAATTTTTTAAAGTATAAAATTATTTTTTAATTTATAAAAATTAAAAACTCCACAAATTATAAAAATTATAAAATAAACCAGAATTATATTAACTCTTTTAGAAGTCATAAATAAGGAAGCTATATGAATATACATGGATAATCTTAGTTTGATTTCTTAGTTGCCATGCATTCAACCATTAAAGTATTTTAAGAATTATATTAAGACTGAGCATATAAATTTATATGATTTTTTTTAGGGTCTTCACTAACATTCGAGATCATTCTAAATTATTTATATCATTTATAATTTTATTATATTATTTTTTTTTAAAAAAATAAAAATGCTTGTTGACCTCAAAAGTTTTCGAAATTACTTTTTACAGTAGACTGGATTTTTATCAGCACGTATGAGGATTAATATTTCTGTAAGGGTCGTTGGTCAATGATAGCGATCAAATTAAATGAAAGTATGACACGATAGTACAGCTCCAATAGTTAACGGCCAAAAGATTGCCGTTAAACCGTTAACAATCCAATTAATGAATCGGTGGCTAGATGCTTCGGTGGTCCCCTTCAATTCAAACCAAACACTCCCCATCCCTACAAATCACTTCCTTTACGTATAGTCATGATTCGTGACTTTTTCTTTCTTCATGACATATGTCCTCATTGAGTGTCGGTGACGACGGTGAGTTACCCCCTTCGTCCCCTTTTGTCTGGTGCACGCTCGATTTTTTATTCACGGATGGAAATATCATTTATCATTTCAGGTGTGTTTCAGGGTATGGTTGTTTTTTAAGTATTTTTTATTTAAAAATATATTAAAATAATATTTTTAAATTATTTTTTATATGAATACAATAAAACGATTTAAAAATATAAAATATTATTAATTTTAAATAAAAAAATTCAAACTTTTAGATACGTGAATTGGACGGCGTCTCAAACGATCCCAAATTCATACGCGATATGTGATTTCAAAAATATTTCCATCTGATATATTTAAAATTTAAAAATTAAATATTTTTTAAATACACGTCATGATAGGAGAAATATAACCTTGAAATTGTTTTAAAAAAATTAATAGTGATTAACTTGTAAGTCGGTCTAAAAATAAAAATACTCTTATCATAAAAAAAGAAAAGAAAAGGAATGTTAACAAGATAGGCATGAACTGTTAGGATCTCAATTAACAATACAAAATATTAGTTTGATTAATTAATTAAGTGATCTGAAGTTTGAATTAATCTTAACTCTTCATTTATTTAATGATTAAATTAAAAAAGCATCCTCTGAATTCAACCCACAATCTGCAATCTTCAATGGACAAAGTAAAATCAGAGATGAAAAGGATGCATGCAGGAGTCCACTCGTTGCGACAAAATTTGAAATGTACATGCAATGTTTTCTTCGTGACACAGTTAATTTGGTCAGGAAATAATTTTGCTGTCTGTATGGAGGTGTAGTAAGTGGGGAGCGGTGACAGGAAAGGGAGAGGCCATATGCCCTCACCCCATCTTACTTTTAATTTTTTTGGGGACTGAATTAACCCTTGCTACGAATTTTATGGCTGAATCTTTGGACAAACATCAACAAAAAACACTCCTCTCTATTCCCTGTTGGAAATCTGATGGAAACTGTAAGTTTTTTTATATATATATATACTAATATTAAAAAAAAATTAATTTTTTTAATTTTAATATATTTTTAAATAAAAAATACTTTAAAACAATACTACTATTTCAATCTTAAATATATTCTGAACCTAGTTGTACTTACCTGTCAATCAAATGATCTCTTAGCCTAATTCCTAACTGATTGGGGTTATAAAAAATCAAACTAAAATAATTTGATTTAAATACATCAATTAATGAAGTGTGTGTAAATAAAACTGTTTGATTTTATATATATATTAAAAAAAATTAAATTCGAGTGACTAAATTAACTATAATTGAATCTTTAACCCATATCTTGAATTAAATCTTTGAGAGACAATACTGAAAGATATAACGGATTGAATATATAGGTGTATGAATTGAATGAATGAGGCGGGGGTGCGATAGGCTGTAGAAATTAGTAGGATAACAAGTACGGGTAACAAAAAAAAAAATAAAAATTGGATAGAGTTGTTTATTTTTGTATTTTAAAAATATTTTTTTAAAAAATTGAATTTTATTTTATTTTTTAAAATTATTTTAATTTACAAATGTTAAAAATAATTTTTAAATTTAAAAATTATTATTTTAATATATTTATAAATAAAAATACTTTAAAAAATAACCTCCTACTACCTATTACCTATTAAAGACAACAATACTACTTGTTGATTAGTTTAGGGGTTGGGTAGGTGTTAGTAGGTGTCGTGTTTTTTTTTGTCCTCACACCGTCTTTTTGTCTGTTAGAAACTTGAAATTCACAGTACCAAAATCATCCACTGGCTGCCCCCCTCCGTACGAATCACGCATGAGATGACCTCCTGTTCTGCCTCTAACATGCGCCCTTTGCGTACCTCACCCCGAGAATTGTACTATACTACTATTTTGCTAGCTAGTGTCCAAAAATGTTTTATTTGTTTTTCTTTTAAATCATATTCGTACTTCATTTTCTCAAATTTAAAAAACATCGGAGCACTATATATTCCCAAATCAAAATAACCTAAAACCCTTCCATACCTTGAAGCACTGATTCTTCCCCTCCTTTATCTGAAAGCTTTACACTGAATTTTAAAAGCATTCAAGTCTTTTTTTTTTATGGTTCATTTATTATTTTAAAATTGATCTAAAAAAATAAATATTTTCTTATCTACAATCAAATAACCATCTTAATTGCATAATAAAAATCACTTTAGAAATAGTGGTATGATTCGTCACTGTGGATTTTTTGTAAAAATTTTATTTATTTTTAATTTTGCAATTAAATTCTAATTTATTAAATATTATATTTTTCAATTTAGTTCTTACTTTTAAAATTTCTATTTTCTTTGTGAATTGGTATTTTTATAAAAATTTTATTGATTTTCAACTTCATCTTTCAATTCAAATTAAATGTATTATATTTTTCAATTTGATCATCATTATTTTGATTTTTAATTTTTCCTTTGGCTTTTTTTGTAAAAATTATTATTCTTTTAAATTTTACCATTTAATTAAAAACATTTTTTTATGTCAATTCTAATCTTTTTTTTTTGTTATTTTTTTGAACTTTTTTTTAAAAATATATGATTCAATACATGATAAATTTATTTTTATCCTTATTTTTTAAAAATCCTTTTGTATAATTAAAATTATCTTTTTAATTTTATCATTCAATACATGATTCAATACATGATTGATTAAGAATTAAATTTCATAGTTTTTTCATATTGAGTGTTTTAGGCCTAATACTTGAAAGTTAACTTAATTTTTTTAAAAAAAAAACTTTATAATCCTTTTTATTTTTTATTAGATTATTCTAATTATATAATTCGAGTCATGAGTTTGGTGAGATTTTCAGGCTTGAATCATCCTTAATTAACATAGATATTATGAAAAAAAAATTATGTTATTTTTCTGATTCCATTTTAAAATCTAAACATCACTTTTTATATTAAAAATTATCGACGAACTGGGACACCAATCCTGTTCCTTGATTATCCATGACTTTGATCAAGTTCTATCTCAAAAAAAAAAAAAAAAACCATCGCGTGCAGTGATAATGAACATATGAAAGGTAGGAAAATCACAATAGGATACAATATATGGAAACAGCATACATGTATATAAAATGTATACGTACAGATTCCATTACATGGATGCAAAATTGGTGGAGTGAAGAGCGTGGCTCGCCTAGATTTCAGATAGAAATCCAGTCTCTCTACAACCACCTAAAGTCAGCAATGGAATGCCCAGGCAAATTCCTACCCTAAAAACGATTACAAAAAAAAAAAAAAAACATGGAGGTAAATTCCTAAGTAAACATTCCATGCAATTGCTAAGCCTTGCTAGCTAGTTATACTGATTGGTTTAATACCATGACCAACTTTAGTACGATAGCATTCCAGATAGTTATGAACCCTTTTTATTTTTTTTGTCTAATTTAAGAGAGAGGAGCCCTGTGAGGAGATCCCTTTCGCCTGCTGCTGAAGGAGAAGAAATTCCCCTGAAGGAAGCCATTTTTTTCCTTCTTTTTCAGGACCTCGGGTTCATGTGCAGTTCCTGAGCTGCCCATGATGTCACTGGAGCACGATGATCCTCTGTATTGTAATGGGTTCCCAAGAATGGAGCTCGGGGTGATTTGACCTTCATCATCGATAATCTCGGAGCTGTCCATCCTCAATCCCTCAAATTGGGAAAATGCAAAATCAGATTCATCAATCCTGTAGAGAATAGCAGAGAGATCCTCCCCCTGATCCACCAGGTGATTAACCTGCATTGTGTGTACCTTTTCTAAGTCGATGAGCATGAAGGTCAAAAGAGAGAAGTAAAAAAAAAACATAAAAAGGGAAACGCGACATAAATGAACGTATACTATAGAGGTAGTAAAATTTACTTGCTGCAACTCCCAAGAAACAAAGTGCTATAATCTGGATAATTCTACAGGAGACAGCTAAACCCCACAAACCTAACAAGGAAGCTAAAAGCACATCCACTTGGGGGGGGAGTTTAGTTAAGATCACCCCCAAGGCCCCAACTACTCCCTTTTTGGCATTCCTAGTGCAACCAAATCAATGTAGTAATTACTCCCTTTTCAAAAAAAAAACTCCTGTCATAGAAAAAAGACCTTTATAGTGTATATACATTTACAAACTTGGGAAAACCCGCAAGATTAAAACTAACTAATCAAAGAAATTAAAATGGACCTTGCACGAGAGAGAACAGAAGTGGAATGGGTCTTGGAGTATCCTGTCACAAGTGAAGCAATTGTTGGCTGAATCCTTACAAGACCTTGACTGTTGGTCTCTGATTCAGAAATATCACCTTGGCACTGTTTATTGTATAGGGCTGTCAAACAAATAAGAACAGCTGATATCATAATCTCTCTCTTTTTCAACCTAAAGATCGCTGGATTATCTTCAAGATTTATAATTACCTGAATATAAGAACAGTCAATGAGCTTCTCAAGATCCCCCAAGCGAACCACATCATGGTAAACGTATCTCCTTACCTGTTACATGCATGGTATCTAATTACGCCAATAATTAGTTCCATCTAAAGCTTATTAATAGATAGGAATTAATTAGCCACTATATTGTCATCCAATTAAGCCCTTTATATTGAATTCTATGCATGGAGTCAAAGATCATTAACAACGAGTGGCTATACGAACTATAATTGATGAAGCACAGGATGTTGGGAAGGCAATGGGCATCTTGGGGTAGATAACTGTAATTATTTCATGAAAGTGATGTATGCTTTTACCCCACCCACCATTACCAACTTAAATTCTAGGTGAAACCTCTTTCCTCATAAGAAAAAACGAATAGCAAAGTAAAATAGTAAATGAGTTGAGCAGAGAATAAATTATGAACTTGGGTTTTTTTATTCTAGAAATATATATAAATAATATAACGAACAAGAAAATGAACAGTTAAAAATATGGTCAAACTTTCGCTTTCTTGAAAGCAACAGGTGAGAAGCTTTGCAGAGGAAATGGATAGAAAAGAAATCTTCCACATATGGGAAACAAACCAAATCAAAAAGGTGGGAATCAAGGGAGACAAGACAATCCATTTATGGAACATCATCAAAACTAAAATAAATAAGGTAAAGTTTAATTACATAATCAATCTTAGGAAAATCTTGATAGAAAGGAAATACGCTTAAGAGGATCTTGGATTCATGGACGACATCCATTGGTGGAATCATACAAAAGAAAGAAAATTTCCGAAAAGAAATTAAAATAAATGTTCAATTTGCTCAATGTGCTAGACCTACAAAAAGGAAATTGACCTTGAATTGTTAGCTAGCTTATTTTTATTCTAAAACTTTTAGCTGGTTGGTTTCAGAAGATTTTTACATGTACATGTACAGGGGGGGGGGGGGGGTGTGAACTACATACATGGGAATATGAACAATAATTAAATAATGAGAAATAGAGAATAGAAAGACATGCCAATAATATTCAAAAGAAAATCTATGAAGTTCTTTGAAAACAAATTTAGTAGATAAAGAAAAGTCCACAATTGTACGTATACAATACAAAACCTCAAACCCAGATTTCATGTAAGGGAGAAGAAACATGACACCTAAAAAGAATTTTAAGATTTCTGAATTGCTTTCAAAAAATTCTCAAGAACCCATCAAATAATCCAGGGCGAGTATGGTTCAAAAGAAGACTCAAGTAATTCAAGGTGGCAAGTCAAGAAAAACTGTGCAAAAGTTAGAAAAAATACAACTGGTAAAAAGGATAGTTCAAAATTGAAAATTGTATGTGAATCACATGGGTGTAATTGACTGTGTAAGGAAATTATAAACACAGAGAAGATTCCACTTTCACATGAAAAAAATCAGGACCAAAAAAAAAAAAGTGAAGAGAAATAACAGAAGAAATTTTAAATACCCACCGAGGAATCAAGGATGTTTTTTCTCAAAAGGAAATCAAAGCTCTAAAAAAGTTCAGATTTTGAGTAAAAGGTACAATTATATGTGTAAGAAAGACATGCATATAGATATATACAAGGAATTCTGATAGCTAGCTATGGAGAAGAAGTAATAAATTGTGTACCTGGAGGAGGGGATGAGAGCGATGAGAAGGAAGGCAGTGAGGGCAGATACTAAGGCAACAGAGCAAGCAAAAGACGTTCTTCTCATTCTTTCTGCGATTCTCGTGGACCCCACAACCTCCAAAGAATGTCTCTGCCATCAACCCTTCAAGCCATGCAGGCTTCATACTATTACTCATCATCATCATCATTTCATCACCACCTCCATTTCTACTTCTTGATGATGTATTATGATTATGATTATTATAATAGTACTTGTTCTCCTCACCACCTCTAGCTCTACCTTTTTTGGAACTTGTAATTCAATATGGAGACTGATGATCTTGATATAAACAAAACAACAACAAAAAAAGAAAAAGAGTAGAGAAATTTTAATTAAAATACATATAAAGAGCTCCCTTCAAATTCTTGGAGAAAACCCTACACATGATCCTAATAGCTCACTGTGAAATGAAATGTAAGTGGTATAGGTGTGTGCATATCTTCTCCTCTATTTAAATTCAGCAGCTTCCAGAATTATTGTCGTTTCTAGCTAGAGCGAGAGAGAGGAGGGAGATAAAATGAGGGGAATTCACAAAAGTTAAAAACTTTTTGAGATGTGTTTGGGTACTGTGCATAGGAGAGAGAGTGTGTGAGTGCTTGTGTGTTTCTGAGAGAGGGAGGATGTGTCCTTTTAGGGCTGAGTCACTAGTCAAGAGAAAATTGGCTATAGAGAGATCAGATGCCCCAATTACAGTAAAAGATTTGAGGTCTTCTGAAAATTAGAAAGAGAATCAAAATAACTAAAAAGAAAAATTGAGAAAATTGGAGGATGATGAGGTGTGTGGTGGGGAGTGGTGTAGATGGCGGGAAGACGGCCCCCCAATCTGTACCTTGTCTTCTTTTCTTCTGCCTAGTGTATCAAGGGTGAGGAAAAAATTTAAAAAAAATGAGAAAAGAAAAAAAATCAAATTATTAAAAAGATAGATTAAAATATTTAAAAGAATATTCAGTTTGATTAATTTTGATTTTATAAGCCTAAAATAAAAAATTAAACCGAGCTGAATATTTAAAAAAACCAAACAAAAAAAACTGAAATTAATCTCATTAGAAAGTAAAAAACAAAACCCAAAAAATATATAGTTTTTAGTTTTTAATATAAAATAACTGAACCAAAACCAAATCAAACAGAATCAAAACCGGTCGGTTTGAACTGGTTTCGGTTCGGTTTTGGTTTTATTTTTTATATTTTATAAAATTTTAGTTTAATTATTTTTATAGTTAAAAACTAAACCGAACAAAAAATAACCACCCTTGTAAATTTATAATACCTATAATAAAACTTGTATTCAAATGCTCCAAGCTTGAGCTGGAGCACCCAACCCCAATCGCACCATTCCTACCTACATGATCATAGTTTTATAAGACCTGGTTCAAGTTGTGAATTGTGAATTGGTTGGGTTAATTCATAAATAGGTAATTTAACTTTTTTTTTAATAGTAAAATAACATTACTTTGGATTTTTTTAATTAAAATAAAAAATTATCTTGGTAAAAATATCGGTGGGTCACCGGCCTAGCAAGGTTCTATAAGTATGCACATTTAAGATGATAATTTAATCTCAATCTAATAGATATTGATTCGACTTGAATAAATAATTAATTTTTTAGACTTGATAGATAATAGATAAGGTATATAAATTGTCAAACCCGACTTGAAACCTACCTGAAACTAACCCAATATATATAATTTAATATACATATTCAAACTTTAAATATATAAATTAACTATTAATAAACAATAATAAATAATATATACTAATTGGATACCCGAAACCTGATGGATAATTTATGAATATTTAATTTTTTTGAAAAATAACCAAAAATAACACGTAGATTTATGGATATATATCTAAATATGAAATCTAATCATGAGACCATGATGAACTCATAGAAAATAAAATAAAATAACTAATAAAAATCAATTCCCAATTAACCCAATGGTGAAAGATGAAATTGAATTTAAAAAAAAATACAAAAAAAATCACGGGTCAACCCTAGTTAACTCGTCAAACCATAAAATATATCATGAAACCGAGATAACTTTATAAAAAGTAAACAAAAAAATGACCTAAGTCAACTTGGGTTAAACTACCAAACCCACGACTCAAGTTAACCTGAGTTAAATTACCAAACTCACGACTGAGGTCATGAGGGTGAAATAACCATATAGAAATCAAATGAAAACAAATTATAAAACATAATTTTCAATAAACCCAAAGTTAAATAATGAGATTTAAAAAAAAATTAATTTAAAAAAAAGACTAAAAAAATAACTTGAGTTAAATTGCCAAAACCATGTCTCGGTTCATAAGACCATTATAACTTCATAGGAAGCAAACCAAATAAATCAAGAAATCTAATTTCCAATCAATAAATATTTAAGGATGAAATTGAAAAAAAAATATCAATTAAAAAAATAGAAAAAAACCTGAATAAACCAGGTTAACCCGCCAAACTCGTGATGCAGTTCATGAGGCTCGGATAACCTCATTAAAACCAAGTCAAAACAAATCATGCAGTCTAATGCCTAAAAATCAAATGTTGATTCATGAAATTAAAAACACAAAAAAAAAAAACATAAGGCACAATTAAAATGAATAGTGTTTTTATGAGGTGGTGCATAGTGAAAACACCATTTCTTTTAGTGCTTTACTAGATTTGTGGACAGCGCTTCGCCACGAGAAGGTAAAGAATTTCTTTGGCGTGAAAAAAATGCCAAGAAAAAATATTTAAGACCCAAGTCATGGAACCAATTGGTAATTTAAATAATATATAAAAAAATATAACAAAAATAAATAAAATGACAAAAAAATTATAACAAAAAAGGTAAAAAAAAATCCCTGACATGAGCTTATTTGGAGTATAAAAAACCCAATTTTTAAGGGTGAAAAAAAAAGCTAAAAAAAAACCTTGTTAAAATGGGCTAACTCACAAATTTCGTGATAATTGACATCAGATTAAGATACTTTCGTAGAAAGAAAAACATTAAAAAAAGAACCACTTGAAAGGAAAGGGAAAAAAAGCACGAAGATCAATTTTCAATTCATCAAATGAAAAAAATATCAATTTTAAAAAGTTACAAAAAAAATAAGGATTAAATTTGATAGAAAAAAACTCATGGAGGATGAAATTGTAAAATATTTGAAAAATCATCCAACACAAAACAAATAGCAATAAAAAGAATAGGGAGCGGATTTGAAAGATAAACAAAATAAAGAGGGCAAAATTGAAAAACATTTGTGATTTTATGACACAAACGTGTTTTTTTTTTTTTTAAATGTGACTCAAGACATAAACATGATCGAGGAAAGAAGGTTGATATATGGACAAAAAAAGTGAAACGACAAAAAATATATGGTTAAAAAAATCATATAGAAGGCAAATACGCAAAAAAAAAAGAAGCTTAATCAATAATGATAAAATATTGAATGATAAAACTGAAAAAAATATCAATTTTAAAAAAGAGAAAAAAACCCAAGAAAACTTGGGTGAACCTTTTAAATCTGGACAAAGGTCTCAAATTTGCAATCCACTAAATCCTAGACTCGAGCTGAATAAAAATCTCAATTCCTAACCAATTTAATTTTGATTAACCAAAGTAAATCCAACAAAGAACAACAATTAGAAAACCCAAGAAAACCAGTTCATTTTCAAAATAAGTGAAAAAACTTAATTTTTTTATTTATTTCAAATAAAACAAATAGTAATTTAAAGAATGAGAAATAAATTTTAAAAAATAAAAATAAAAATATAAAGGGATGAAACAAGAAAAGAATTCTAACCTTATAATTTGTTTTAAAAAATCATTTTAAATATCTAAGGAAGGGATAAAAAAAATAATTTTAAAGAATTAGGCAAAAAAAACCCAAAAAATGACAATAAACAAAAAAGACACGAGATAACCGGGTCATTTTCAAAACAAACAAAAAATTCCACGAGAAAAAAGCTAAAACAAAAGGAACCCAATCTTCAATTGAATAAAGATTAAAGGATGAAACAATAAAAAAACAATTAGGTTAGGCAAAGGAAAAAACACAGCATACTCAAGCAAACATCCTAAACTTAGTCAAATTCTAAAAACTAGCAACTCGTGAAACCTTGGATTCAGGTTCAATAAAAAATTATGAACCAATTTAAAAATATCAATTTAAAAAAATTGTCAAGGCAAAAAAATTAGCAATCAAAAGAACAAGGATTAAATTGGATAGAAAAAAAAAATCAAAGGAGAGTGAAATCAAAACGAAATCAATTTAAAAAATTATTTAAAACAAAAAGATTACAATAAAAAGAATTGAGACCAAATTTAAAGATGTTTTTTTTCAAGAAGAATGAAATTGGAAAGGCATACAAATTTTATAAATTAATCAAGATACAAAAAATAAATCAAAGGGCTCTTCTTGAATTTTTAAGATGCTAGCGCGAAAATCTTGGTGGAGAGAGAGAGAAAAGGGGGGAAAGAAATGGTCGCCAGCGCCAAAGCATCATGAATCTTGAAACATGCCTTTCCTTATCAGATCGGAGGCATCGAGACCTTTTCAATGCCATCTATGAAGGCAGTGTTTGGTTGCTAGACATCCCAACACGTTGTAGGGGTTCTCCACACACTAGTGCGTGCCACACAGACACCAACAAGTTTTTTAATTATATTTAATATATTTTAATTAGAAAAAAATGCTAAATAACCTTCTAATCTACAATAAAATCAATGTAAAATGATTAAAAAAAAAAGTCATTGTGAGAGAGTTAAGTTGATTTTGTCTTTAAGGGCATCAAAATAATTACACTATTTTTTAAAAAAATTAAAAAACAAAAACATCCATGAGTAATAGGCATCATTTTTTTTTTATTCTAGGGTTAAATTATATTTTTACTATGCAAAATAGTGAAATGACCAATTTAACCTCATACAATTTGTATAAAATAATTGTGTTATGGTGAAAAGACCGTCTTACCCCAATATTTTGTTGAAAGTTCTTTTTTGTGAGCCACGAGCAATTTTATCAAATCATTATTTTAATGAATAATAATATGAATCTTTAGCTACAATAATGTCTCTTTCACCTTTAGTATTTTTTTAATTAATTAATTAATTATTATTATTATCTTGCAATTAACATAACCAAGCAAAAAATGCCAGCAGTTGACCTGTGAATTGCTTGTTTATTTTGTGTTTATTTGATATTGTGGTAACAATTATTTTTTAAAGTATTTTTAGTTTAGAATTGTATCAAAATAATATTTTTTAAAAAATTATTTTTGATATTATCACATTACAATGATTTAAAAATATCAAAAAATATTAATTTGAAGTAAAAAAATAAAATAAAAATTAATTTTTTTCAAATAAACTTTCAAAATATAAAAATAAATATGTTATAAAGATCTTTTTTCCATTAAACTTTGGGAAACTTTCTTGAAACTTAGGAGATGATTGGTTTTTATGATGAAACTAACATGTAATGATTATTTTGAAGGGACAAAACTAATAAAATAAAATTTGAAAAAGTATTCAGAACAAAACCTCCGCAAGTAATGTCCTAAAAAAATTAAGGCTAAAAGTTAAATTATTATACAATATTAGGTTTTTTTGTTTACACTCTCTCACAAAACATTGTGAACTAGAGTAGTTTATTTTTTAAAAAATTTAATTTGATCTTCAAACTTTTATTTTACATGATTTAGCCCTTTTGAGCCTAAATTAGCCCCTGATTGCATATTTTTTTAAGGAGGAAGGGTTGAATTGAAAAATAAAGGACTAAAGTGAAAAGGCAAGAAAAATAAGAGGTGTGTTTAAAGTTTGTTGTGGAAGTTCATTTTCACTATCTTTTTGAGATATTAGGTTATTGGTCCCTGTAATTTTCATACATTGAGGGTGGCATGCAAAAAAGTTTTCATAGAGAGGGAGGGAGAGAAAAATCTTGGTACTGAACTTTATTTCATTATTTTTTGGTCCTTCTTTGATTGGAGGAGAGAGAGAAGTCGCCAAATTACGGTATAAACAGAGAAAATTGTCGTTGGTGTTGATTTCAATCACCAAAACGGTCGTTCTTTATGTCAAATGGTTCTATAAGATGAGGGAGGTTACAATTATGTTTTTTGTTCTTCTTTTATTTTTTTTTTACCATGAAAACACCTAAAAAACAGATTTAGACCTGGGAGGAGTTTTGGGTTTTGGGTTGATTTTGGGTTTTGGACCGGTTTTTTGTGTTTTTAGAGGCCATAGATTAGTTTAACAAGGTCTCTGGGGTGTTTTCTAGGTGTTTTGGATAAAAAATGAGTTGAAAATGAGTTTGTTGGTAAACAAAAGAACCCTGTTATTCCTAACATACTAATGGCTGATTTTGAGCCTAGCAGACGACATGTCATTTTTTTTGAAATTGTTGGGGCGGATGATGAGATTAAAAAAATAAAAGACCCGCGCGTGAGCCGTAGCTTCATGGGCCAAGCGCTATGACTTGTTTTTTAATTTTATGTAGATTAATTGTTTTTTGAAAAAAATTATTTTTTATAAGATTTTTAATATGTGCAACCTTGCATGATATTTTTTATCTTTTATTTTATTCATGCAATTTAAAAAGTTAACGTGGATTGAAATCTTTTTTTTTGTCTTATTTTTTTTTATTTCATTGTTTGGCATTGTTTTTTATTAATTTTTTTGTTGCCTCATATTTTTATAATAGTATTAAATTAATCAAGTTTTAACCCGAGTATCAAATTTTTCTTACTTCTTTAAAAACATAAGCGTTTCCTGAACTTTTTTCTTTTCAGTTTAAAAAATTTAGAGATCAGATGTTTTATGAATATTGTACAAGTAAGATCATTCAGACATTTTATGAATATTGTATAAATATATTTTTTAATATTGAAAAGTGTTCATCTTTTGCATTGAATCGTTATTATTTTTTCCCTTTTTATTTTTTGTCAATTTCTTATTGTTTAATTATATTATTAAATTAACTGAGTTTATTATCATTATCCAATTCAATGACAAGAATCTTAAATTTTTTTTCTTTTAAAAATATTTGCATATATGCTATTAGTATCTATATATTTTTCTGTGGCATCAAGGAAACATTATTATCCACAATTTAGTTTATAAAAATTGACCTCACGATATTTGATATAATTAAACAGTTGAATTGGTTAGCATGCAACGGAATTTGATTTTCGTGATGATATTGTAAATCCATCAAATTAATAGTTATTTTTAAGTACATTTTGGACATAGTAATTCATTTCAGGCTACAATTTAATATCAAGAAAATTAGCCTATTATAACAATAAAAGAAAGATAAAATTGTTTTAAATGTTTTCTATTATGTTTAATGTTAATTTAACGGTCACGTCAATATTTATTTGATGGAATCTTATAAAAATGCTTTATAAAAAAATTAAAAATTCTCACATTCAAATAGTAAAATAACAACAGAAAAATTCAAATAGAAAAAAAAAAAAGTTTATATCCAATTTATATATATATAAAAAAAAGATTGGGTGGTTTTTTGGGCATTTTGGTGGATCTTGTAGTATTTTCCTTTTTATTTATTTATTCAAAAGGAACTAATATTTTTATAATATACAGACGCTGTAGAAATAAT
This sequence comes from Populus simonii, assembly GCA_007827005.2. Classification (NCBI taxonomy): domain Eukaryota; kingdom Viridiplantae; phylum Streptophyta; class Magnoliopsida; order Malpighiales; family Salicaceae; genus Populus; species Populus simonii. The sequence goes on from CM017464.2 coordinate 15,073,063, forward strand.
AAATTTAAATTTTTTTTATAAAGTTCTAATAATCATAGATATAAAAGAATCTGTTTTTTTCCCCATCAAAATTTCAATAACTTTGTATTGAATTTTTTCAAAGAACGGAGACAGCCACTAGAATATCTAAAGCAAAAGCTTGCTGGCTTCTACTGATCTATCCTAGTGAAGATCCTACTGAGAATTAGTCTTGTCTACTTTTTCCAAGACTTGTTGTGTGCTGCAACTTGCTGACAGTAACCAATAGGAATTGGGAAAAATCTTTGTGAGGGAGAGATGCTTTTTCTTTCTGGGAAAGCGCATTTACAAAAAGCAAGGAAGACAGTGGATTATCAAGTAAGCATAACCCAAGTCCACAGTTCACCAATCATCTCAACACAACCATCCACTGAGGCCTCTTGTTCCCTGGTGTGTTATGTACCGCCTGCTGTGTGTCCTTCTCCTCTCTACCTTCTCCCTTTCGATCCCCCATACTTGCCTTTCAATTTCCCCAACTTCTCATTCCCTTCTTCATGGCTCAAATTTCACCATCTCCCACACTTAGTCCCACCATGAGCACCCCTCCATGTCAAGATCAATCCCAGGAACCAACCATCGATTTCAATGTAATGGTCATTGTTGCTGCAATGATATGTGCCTTGGTTTGTGCTTTGGGCCTCAATTCCATGTTACAATGTGTATTTCAGTGCACAAGACGAGCAGTAACTGAACCAGCAGAGTGGATATCTTCTCGTAGACGGAACTCTGGCTTAAAGAAGAAAGAAATGGTAACTTTGCCAACTTCAACTTATGCTCATCAAGGTTCACCATCATCAGCTTCAGGTTGTGCCATTTGCCTAGCGGACTTCACCGACGGTGATAAAATAAGGGTCTTGCCTAAATGCAACCATAGGTTTCATGCCGATTGCATTGACAAGTGGCTGCTCTCTCACTCTTCATGCCCTACTTGTCGTCATAGGCTCAAGTCCAATGAATCAGTGCCTTCTCTGGAGCAGATAGTCACTGCCTAATCAAATAAGAAATGAGCAAGTGTTTTTTTTATTGTTTTTTTTTTTACAGAGCAAGTGTTTTTATTTGATATTATATGTTTCTCCTCTTCCCTTTTTTTTTTTTAGTTAACCTAGATATCTAGTTAGTTTAAACGCATCTTAACTAATCCCACAGATCTAAAATTAACAACCATGTAAACTTTAATTGCTCTAAGATTTGTGAAACTTGAATTGATGATCTCTGAAGAGCAAAATCAGAACTTGACCAGTTAAGCTGCAGTATAACCTAGTTTCTTGAACCATTCTTTTCTATAGCAAGTGTATTAAATCAAGTAAGAAATTAGTAAATGTTGTTTGTTTGATATTCGCTTATCAACCTTGTGGCCTCGTAACAACACTCTTTTTTAATGAAAAGAAATATAGTCTTGACAGAGATGTGAGCCGTATATCAAAAATAACTGAAAAAAAATTAATTTTTATTTATTTATTTTTAAGAATATATAAATGATGGCCATCAAACAAGGATGGAACTAATTAAAAGGTGCTTAATTTGTTTAACTTTATTAGATGTTTATCCGCTATATCCCATCCTTCCACTTTCACACACACACACACACACGTATATTTCTTTCTATTAGCAAACGAAGTGCATCATTTCCCAAATGAGTCCAATTTGAAACTCATTATTTTAAGAAGGAAAATGCAATCTCGAAGTTGGGTTGGACATTTTGTTGCAGAAAAAGATACCATGAAAACTACCTCCACCTTCCATGTGTGAAGGACGTGCAATTACGATGCCTTTCGATATTATGATACCAACGCCTATAGAACAATATAAAGCAAGCAATAATAGCAGCAGAGGGCAACAAGGACCAGATTGTTTTTCTTCTGTTTGTCTAGTGGAGTGTTGATGTAGTATCATTTTGTTGTTGCACGTGTAAGGAACCCATCTCCACCACCTACTTTGCTCGCATTCAGTTCCACTTGCTAATTTGAATGAAAGGATTCTGTGGACGTGGTGAAAATGCAAATCATTTGAAACATTGAGGTAGGTTACCACTGGCACTACCTTTCTTGGCTTCAATTGACCAACAGTGCAATCCATGCTGATGATGTTCTTAATGCTTAGACATCCCAAGAAAGTAAAATCTGAATGAGGTGTGGCAACAGCAGCCGCGGCAGCGGAGCAATGGTCACAGTTCCTCCACAGTCTGTTAATAGACGGGTATTTATAACATCAGAAATAAAACATCATTTTAGTTTCAAAACCATGTTTTATCATTTAGATGCAAAATCAGGTTCAAGATTTTGATGCTTTGGAAAAATAAAAAGGAAGACAAGGGTGTCGTGTTTAAATGCACCCTAGTTTAACACGGAGGGTCCAGCTCAAATTATGGACTGCACGCATTTTGCAATCAATGTTTCATCTCCCAAGCTGAAATCGTCTACCTGCTTCTTCAAAAACACCATAACTAAGTATCAATGCCCATCAATAGTAGTAAAATAAACAAAGAAGCTCTTAATTTGTCCTAGTCACCGTATTCTTCACCACTGTCATCATCGTAGGAGTACTCATCACTATCACCATCGTATCTATCATACATAAGACCTATCAACTGCCGCTTTGTCAGTTTCTCTTGAATTCGCTCTCTGATAGCTGTTCCCTGATAGAAATGCACACCAAACGTGGCATGAGCATAGAAAGAGAGATGATAAATGCACATACAGACCACCATCCACTTAGTTCAGGCCAGGAAGGAAGACTGACCATTTTATGACAACGTTCTTCGAACATTTCAAGAAATCCAGCAACCAATCTATCAGCATTCTCCACCCACTCATTCCGATGCACACGGGCAGTTTTAGCAACTACTTGTATCTGTAGGATCAGAGCAGAATATATCAATCCAATTATAATGGGACATCTGCCAAGTTGTAGTAATGCATATAATTGATTTCGGGTTATCTTCTACTGAATGAGAAGTAGAGCACAAACTTAATGGTAGCATCTCGCAAGAATACCAATTGGCTAGGCCTACTCATCTTTAAGTTAAACCACCCCACTGGAAAAGCTAGGGTGTGTTTCCTAGGAGAAGCAAAACTTAAAAGAGGGATAGGGGGCAGGTGAGGGGTGAGTGAGTCTGGCTCCCAGGGCTGAAGTTGCTGACCAACTGGCATCATTTACAATAATAACTTCCATCATGCGTTTCCAAGAGGTATGCCAGCGTAATAAACAGATGGTTCAGTATAACAGGATTTTGCTTACAAAACACTTCTAATACTGATCTTAATAGCAACATGTACATGCTTAATAAAGTAGCTGGCTACTATATAGTCTAATCTTAATCCAAATTACCAAACTGCTTCAACAATTAATTTTGAACATCAGACCTCAGCGGGATGGAAAGCGAGCAAGGATTGAAGTCGGATACTTTTGGACTCAAACATTAGTTCTAAATGGCGTTAGGAACCCTTGCACACAGGTGAAGCAAAAATAATCTGTTTTGGAGAGAGCAATCAGATTACTTTCTAATTACCCTCTCCTTAATTCATTTGACAAAATTCATACTTATTACTTGACTACAGAAGTAAGAAATGTCAGGAAGAAAATGAATTATAGAGCAAGAATCCATAAGGCATCTTAATTCCCAATATGCTATCCTATATTCGCAACACCATTCGATTATGCAACTAATCAAAATAAAAGGAGAAATTTCTGTGTTTCAATATCGGATGCGCGAAAAGGAAAATTTTAAAGTTTTATATTCACATAGCCATTCTGTCTATACAGAAGCACTCAAACCAATTCTTACAACAGAATTATTGAAAATTACTGTTTGTAAGCCAGACTAGATTTTGGTGTTCTTCCTAAAAATTATTGTCTTCTACTGCTTCCACTCTTCAGCACGTGCTAAATAATATTTAGATTTTCTTTATTGTTCTGCACACATTTACATCTATCCAAAACAAGGGAAGGGAAAACAACATGGCATGAAAAATAGTCTTAGTTTATCAAGGCTGTACCTATCCTTCCAACAAAGAAGCACAAAATCTCACATGCTACAAATTGTTAACACGCATGCCATGCAAGCTCACAACAAAGTATTAGCAACTTTGAAAACAATTTACATACCTTTTCCCCAACTATCTCTTGCTGTTTCTTCACCTTCTCACGCAACTTTTTAAGCCCCATGTTAACTCTCAGCCGCTTCTCCTAGTGGAAGAGGATAGGGAATGAAACAGATCAATTCTATGGAAAGAACACAATGGCCGGAACTCAGAAAAGAGAATTGCAAATAGAGTGAACCTTCACATAACTGACACCCAAATCTTTTCTTGTATATCCACGTGCCAAATTACGCATCACATACTCATTATAATCTTTAACAATCCTCATTATAATATCAGAAGTGGAGATCCCATCAGTCCGTTTTGTTTCCTTAAATCTCCCAACAGACTTGACCTGTATGAACATTTTTGCAGAAATGGATTCTAGTGAAACCATTCGTACTTTGTTGTGATAGTGATGAGTCTATTATGTAATCATGATTTGCCAAATCCAAAAAAATTATGCCAATCATTAGAGTATATCATGTTTTGTCTATTGAGTTCACTGCACATGAAAAGTCATCAAAACCATGAGAAACTATGGTAGCAATGAACAGAAAATTAGCAAATTATTTGGTCATGAACATTCAAGAAAAGCCTTGTAATGGTGACTGAGGAAATTGAAAGAGGATACAGGTCAAGAAGCAATGGTTTGAGTGAGGTAAAAGGTACCCCCCCTGATAGCAACATTTTACGGGTAGGGATAGAATTTGAAGGAGAATAATGGAGTTTTTTTTTTCCCATTGCCATTTGTGAAAAGGTTTCATATGTATGAGACAGTTAAATCAAGAAAACTAAGAAAAAACAATGGACTGGCCTTTACTGAGGCAAGTAATTCCAAAGTTTATGAAACTAATAATCATATGCCGCTCAACAATCAATCAACCAGAAAATTTTGGCATACTTCCCTGTTATGTGTGAGGATATGAGAGCCATCATGGCTGTGGGAAAATACAGGTAGCAGTGGTGATATGGTAGCACGAGCTTAAAAAATATTAGGGCACATAAAAGAATCAGTCATGGTGATGGAAGAGAAGATATAAGCTATAAAGTAACAGAGTGAGCCAGATAGGAATGACAAGCCACATAGAATAGACTTGCAGATTTTTATTCTCGTCGCCATTTATTGAAAGGTTTTATCAAGTCAAGGTGAGCCAGTGCTTGAGAAAAACAAAACTCAGTTATCACCAAACTTACAAATTCATAGACATCCTTTCCGGCCCCACTTGCATCAGCATAACTACAATTTTAGGGCAAACAGAAAACAATTAACATATTAAAAAGCGTGGGGAACTTCAAAATTCAAGGAAGAGCAATAGGGAGGCAAAAACACATAGGTGATGAGATTTTAATTCATCTACACATGAAAACATATATTATGGAGCAGGATGCCAAATTGAAGTACTGCCAATAACAAGATGTCGAATGAGCAAAAACAAGAAAAAATTTAGTAAAGAACATAGTGAAGTTAAGTGGACAACAATTTGTTGTAACAGAATCAACAATATACTTATTGTAACTTAGATGGTAAATGGAAGGAATACAAAATAACAACCACTGCAAATATGGCCAGTAAATTAATTAGAAGCAGGTCTTGAACATGTTTTGCACCAAAAAATAAAGAAGTAGAAAGGCATCAAACACAGCACTTGCTCATACGAAAGACAAACACAGAAGATCATTTTAGTTTCCATGCAGTTTCACAAATCATTCAACTAAAAGTCAAAATATGATCTAATTCAGCAATGATTTTCTTATTCTTCAAATAGCCGAAGTGGAAGACCCAAAAAACACAAGCATGCAGTTTCCATGAATCTTTTTTAATTGTTGGAATGACAAGCAGATGAGTCCATTTGGACTGATTAACCTTACGGAAGAGAGTCATGAGCCACATAGTCGATCCTATGCTTGTCGAGAAACTCTTGTGTGATAACCCATGGCGCATCAGGGATAACTTCGTCAACCCACCTACAAAATTTATCTTCAATCAATGCTACAGGCACCCTAATCCCTAGATAGAAATTTACTCATTCAAATTTAATATCCAAGATAAAAAAAAAAACTAAGTTTTTCCAACAGACAAGCTCCCCAGTATGAAACAAGTGCAGCAAATTAAAACTGTGAAAATAAAATGGGCGAAATAACCTGATCACTTTTTTTTTTAATTAATAATTATGCAATCTGCTACCAGAAATACCAAACAGAGATAAAACCCCGCACTCTTCAAAGGGAAGAATTTTTCGATGTGTCTGTTATCTTGTGTGCAGTCTAAGCAATTCAGTTTGTGGAAAAATAATTGATGCCAGCAATCTAAGCTCATGGCTTAAATTTTATAGGAGGCAGTTAAAGTTCTTCACAGTTTTATCATTCTAATTCCTACACCTCATCAGATAAGGAAAGCTTTTTTGGAAATTTCATTTCTTTTGATATTTAAATAAGAGAATAGATGTTATTGGTTCTTTTTATTTAGAAAAAAGAAAAAAAAAAGATCTTAATTAAAATATTTGATTCAGTAAGATTTCCTTGAAAGGAAAGGTAAGGGTTTGGATTGTTATATTGGCTCCTACCCTGTAAGGTGAAGGCCTTTGTTTAGGCTGCAGTATTTAAGAAGATAAGACTGACAATATATTGGGGAGCAAACACAGAACAAGGTCTTATCAAAGCCATGTGTATGTGTTATGCATTTAGTAGTGGTGAAAGGCCGGGACACCCTTTCTCACTGCATTTACTTGCATGAGTTTGTGGAGTAAAACTTTTCTATGTTTGGTCAGTAAAAGATTTGTCCAAGAACCAAAAGAAAAAGGCCTCTAATTGACGCAATTCACCCGTGGTTGTAGGAAGGCAAGAAGCTCTGGAAGCATGCAATGTTTGTTAGGATTTGATGGGTTTGAATGGGAAGACATTCAACAATCCTTAAAACACTGGTTTCTACCTTTCCAATCACATGGCACTGCCTCTGGTGCATTGCAAGCATGTCTACTACAGCAAAGTGATCATCCTTGATGGTTGTTATTCAAAACCCAAAAATCAGGTTCTTTAATTATAAACCTACCCTTTTAAAAAATTATGGTGATTTGTTATGCATCGGAATTTTAATCCTGTTTGAAATCAAAGAAATAGAGAATAAAAATTGAAAAGATGAATAAAAAGCTAAGGTACCTGCAATGGCGAAGAGACTCGTAGCGTTCTTGATCAGTCATCACAGTTTTACCCTTATATCTGTGAGTCATCTCATCATTGCAGCATCCAACCACCAAATACGTATTTGGAAACCTATCCAATTATTTCTATTACTATTATTTTGAAGGAAAAAAACATATATAATTAAATTGAAACAGAAAATAATAATTGAATTCAATTAAAACAGGAGGGAGAGAGAGAGAGAGAGAGATTGTGAGAGTGATAATAATTAATTAATTAATTCAGATACAGTTTCTTGGCTTGCTCGAGAGAACGGGCATGGCCAAAGTGGAAGAGATCGTAGATGCCGTCTGCATATACTCGAACTGGCCTCTCCTTCTCCTCCTCTGCTGCTGCCTCTACTGTCCTCGAGCTCTTCTTTGCCTTCTCTTCCTCCATTTTTCTTCTTCTTCTTCTTCTTCTTCTTTAAACGGGTATTATCCTTGCCTTCTCTCTCGTAAAGGAAAGAAGGAAAGAATTTATGTTTTAGCGGTGCTTAGAATAGAACAGAAATTAAGCGCTGCGCTGCGCACACAGAATCTCGCGCTTTCTTTGACATATCTTCTTCTTCTTTAGCACTATTATTTTTATTTTATTCGATTGGTTAACGACTTTTTGAGACGATGGGGGGTTCGCGAAAGAATATTCCTTCCCTCAAATGAAAATAAGAAGAAGAAGAAGAAGAAGAAGAAGACGAAGCATGATTTTGAAGGGTTAGCTATTACTTTTTTGGTAGGAATTTTGTCTCTCGGCCACTGGTACCCGCTACCGCCTTGCTTCGCTTTCGAGGCTTTTCTATTGTTCTCTTTATCATATACTTTAATGAGCATTTATTAAGCAAATACAACGGTCCATTTTCATGCACGGTGGAAAACAATCACGCAACAATATATTAAGTGTCTGTTCGTTGATTTAATTTACGAAAATTGTCTTTTAAAATATATTTTGTTTAAAAATATATTAAAATAATATTTTTTTATTGAAAATAAATTTATTTTTAACTTCGATATATTAAAATGATCTAAAAGTACTAAATCATAATTCTAATAAAAAAATTCAAAGTTTTTTTAAAACACTGCCGTAGAAATACATACGCATTACATTCCTGATTGTTCCATGTACCATGTACCATGAGTACATGACTCCTGTGATTCCAGGATTATCCTCTAAACCTGTCCTTTTCAGGTTTAAAGCTTTCCAGCTTGAAGGTTCCTAGAAAGACAAGTGCAATCAAACCCTATGGTCCATGTTTTCCAGGGAAAGGAAGGCATCATCTTGAGAAGTGTATCGAATAAATGCATATGGTCCAGGACTTTCAGTGGTTTCGTTCTTCGCAAGCTTCACTGTCACAGATTGAAAATAAAGTTAAAAGACTTGAAACCTGTGTTGGAATTACAATCAGAACTTCTTAGTAATAAAAAATTTCCAATTTATTCAAAGACTGGGTAGTGAACAATGAGGAAATACGTGGTATTTACCTTCTGCTATTTCACCAAGATTTGAAAATTCCTTTTGCAGAGTAGCTTCACTGATAGAATGTCTTAAATCTGCAAGTCAAAACGCATAACTAGTACTTCCAAGGAGATTAAAGACCGTCCAGAACAGCTCCATATGATCATGGGAACTTCGAGCATCTCATTGAAGTTCTATGTAGGTGCACACAAACATACCGCACTCCCGAACAAGCAAATCATTTGCATTGTTTTTCTTATTTGGTTGGCCAGGTTCAGAGAAATCATCATCCAAATGTTCCATTATCATTAATATGAAACTCATGATGCTATGAACAACTCTACAGTTAGAGACAAACAGGGGCATAACTTGGATTGATTTCTTAAGGGTTCCAAGTTTTGATACAAGTAAGGCCTTACAGGGGGACAAAACAATAGTTTTCCACAACAAGATAATTACTTTAGGAGTTATTGTAAGTTTGAATAAGTATTCTACATGCTGCCCTTGAAGATAAATGCCAGGGAAGAGTACTATAACCACAACAACAAGGTGACTGCTAGCAAACCCCTTAATCCATGTCACATATACCATGACCACAACAACAAGTATTCTACAGTTTCTTTAATCCCATATACCATGTCATCTCCAGACCAGTAATCACTGCCCATAATTCTGCTCTGATCGAAGTACAAAAACCTATATTAATAGCAAACCCCTTAATCCATGTCCCTGTACTATCTTGAAAAAAACCTCCTGCCCTAGCATTCCCTGGATTACCTTTAACTTCCATGAAGGATCCATATAGCTTTACGTACTCATCCTAATCTCTTGTACCTGATATGCAGACCAATAGAAAAATCACCACCTGGAGTATTCCTCCAATACATTGTACCCTCCATCAGTCCATCGCAGGGAGGCAGATAACTAGCCACAACAGTAACTACATTGAATGGAACTAAATGAACAAATTTATCCCAACGCCATTGCATACCATCCATCACCATGTCCTCCACCGAAGCATGGATAATATCCTTTGGGATCTCCTGCACTTTATACTGTAACATGGGATCAAACCCATATATCCAAGCATCCTCCCAAAATCACACACATCTTCCATTTCTTAATGACCAACTTAGCCCTTCCAATACCTGAGGCCAAACTTTACAAACAGTTTTCCACTAAGCCGAGTCTTTCTCGTTAGCTTTAACATGAGGAACATGATCTTGAGATTTGATATACTTACCTCCCAAGACACTTGCCCAAAGATTGTCCTTATCATGGATGACACCCCATGCTATTTTCATAATAAAAGCCTTATTAATCAAACTCATCTTTTTGATCCCCAGACATCTTCATCTCTTGAGTGACACAAAGTCTTCCAATTAATAAGATGAGTTTTATCCCTAACCTCATTCATTCCTCAAATAAATCTCTTGCATATCTTCTCATGTGTAAAGTTAGCTAGTGTGGATTCGCGTAAAGCTGTCAAACAACTTACATTCGCGGAAACTATTAATATTCTCGGACACAACAACCAGAAGCCATATCTTTCGTCGCTTGCTGCCAAACAACCTATTGCTATTGACAAGAGCCGGTCAATGCCATTCAATGTCCAGCCAATAACCAATCACGGAAGCAAGCCGAATCCTTAGACTTAGAGAAGGCTGGAAGAAAGGGATCATAGCGGTGAAGGAGGACGACCGGAAGCATGTCTTTACTGGGAAAGCTGCCAAATCATTCATATTCTCGGAAGCTCTTGTCAAAGGATTTCATTCCTGCAAGGTGGGCATCGAAATCCGGCATTCGATCGAAGGGTGATTTGTTATTGCGTATCTAAATTTTCTATTGTGTTCTGCCCTAGGTCCGATGTACTTGTCGATGTGCCTGATTCTTTTCCTTTCGTATCCTTCGTAGTCAGTTCGATCCCTGGAAACTTTTTTTCTTCTGGTAAATACTACTTGGGAGCATGGTAGCCTGCATTGGATACAAAGGAATAGAATAAAGGACTAACTTGTAGAGTGTTATCCTACCAGCTCACAAGAGGTTGTTTGACTTTCAGTTTGCTAACATCTTTTGCATGGCTTCAATCAAGTAACTATATGTTTGTTTTGTGATCCTTTGATAAAGCAAATGAACCCTCAAATATTTACCCAAGTTCTCATTGACATTAAATCCACTTCGTCTGCTGATAACTCTAGCCAATGAGGGAGTTACATTCCTGCTGAAGAATATATTAGTTTTGCTCACATTCATCTTCTACCCTAAGACCTCACAAAACTCATTTAATCCTGTTATAATTCTTTCTATCTGATCTTCACTAGCTTCTGCAAATAATATGTCATCTGCAAAACATAAATGAGAAATATTTTAACCCCTTTTGCTCATTCTGAAAGGCTTCCAAGAACCCATCTCCACCTCTCTACTCATCATTTAAGAAAGCTTTTCCAGGTATAAAACAAAAATATACAGGGATAGCAGATCTCGTGGTGTAATTCCTCTTGAAGGAAGAAACTTAGACGAAGGAATATCATTCCATAAAATGCTTAGTGAAGCTATTTTAATACATTTCATGATAATCTCTACAAACATTTTAGGTAATCTCACCCCTGTCAGCGTTTCTTGAATGAAGTCCCACTTTAACCTATCATATGCCTTTTCAAGATCAACCTTAATAGTCATGACTCCTTTCCTCCTTTTCATCTTGTGCATGGAGTAATTAACCTCCTGAGCAATCATAATGTTATTCGTAATCTGCCTACCAGGCACACAACTGCTCTGAAATTTATTAATTAATCAAGGCATCAATTGTTTGAGGCGATTCACCAGCAATTTAGTCAAAATTTTATAATTAACATTGCATAAACCAATTGGTCTAAATTGGATCAAATATAACTTTTGAAATCAAAACTATATAAGAGTGGTTGATATATATTACTTCTGAAGTCCCTTAAAAAATATCCTTAATAAACTTACACATTATCAGCCCCACCATATACCATTGAGACCGATAGAAATAGGTTGATATCCATCCGGACTGTCTTAAAAGATTTCATGTCAAATTGAACCAAATCTACCTCAGGAAAAACACTTTATAAGCTATCTCACTAAACTACTCCATCCTCCTATATAAATAGTTTATGGTAAAACTGCACCATAGATCTTTCAAGGTGACCTCATCTCACACCCATAGAATATTAGTCTCATTCTTTAGAGCTCTAATCTTATATTTTTGTCTTCTCATAACAGTCTTCGTATGAAAAAATAAAGTGTTTCTATCCCTAAAAGAAGTCCATCGACATCTTAATTTTTGGTACTAATAGATCTCCTCCTGGTTAAGAGTTTGATTATATTCACTAGTCAACTCATTTTTTTAACTTGTACAAGTGGTTATTACCACCCTTAGCAATAGCTTTTTAGATCTCACCAAAACTAGCAAGAACCTTTATTTTCCTCTGAAAGATGTTGCAAAAACTTTTTTATACCACTCATTCAATATATTAGTCATCTCCATGTTTATATCACCTGGTCTTCCTATATATATATATATATATATATATATATATATATATATATATATATATAATGCTAGCAACAAGATGACTTTATATTCTCATGCATGCATCAATTTTAATCTTATAAACATTTCCTTTTCTATTACTAACAAATACAACTTTATCATTTTCAAAGATTAAGCAACATACATGGTCAAACATAATTTTGTAGCCATTATCACACGATTGACTAATACTTAGCAAATTATATTTTAGACTATTTACAAGAAATAATTTTTTTATAAAGGGAAATGACTTACCTGTAATATTGCCAACTTCAATGATCTTTCCTTTTAAGTTGTCTTCAAAGGTGAATTTTTCACAATTGATTTTGGTAATACTTGAGAATAATGAACCATCTCTGGTCATGTATATTGAGCAAGCACTATCTAAAAATCACTTTTTATATTCCCTTGATTCATACACATACAAAATCAAGATGAGGTTTTTGGTACCCATACCTTTCTAGGTCTTTTGTGGATAGTGGTGGTTCTTTTTGGAACCCAAGTCATATTATTAACTTTGTTCTTTTTCATAAGACATACATAAATCAAGTGATTAATGCTTTTACAATAATTACATGTTTAGTTTGGGTCATATGATTGTTTGGCTTTAACAAAGTAATTTTTTTAAAAAAATTATTCTTTTTAGGTTGATAGCCTAAACCTTTTTTTTTTTTTTATGAGAACATATCTTTAACTAGCAAATATGATTTCTAAGATCTTAGAACCTTAAGTGAATTTAACTAGGTAGTGTTCAACTTATCAACCTTTTCCTTTAAAGCCTTGTTTTCCTCTTTAAATTGATTCATCTTAATGCAATCATCAATGATAATGCATGCTTTATTTTTTAAAGTATCTTTCTTAACAAGTAAACATGCATAGTTCTTTTTTAATAAGTTATACTTGGAACCTAACTTCTTGTATTCATCATACAATGTCTCAAATAAATCATACAATTCATTATAAGATAGGTCGGATTTATCATCCAAAGAAATTACCTAATTATCACTTTCAATTGCTATAAAATACATGTTTGCAACATGCTCTTCACCATCACTTGAGCTAGAGTATGAGTCATCACTCCATAATTCTTTTATTGCTTATTTGTGATGAAGGTTCTTCTTTTTATTTTGAAGGAGAGGACAATCAACCTTTATATGTCTCTTCTTATTGCATTTATAACATCTAAATGCTTCCTTACTACATCTTTCCTTATTTTCATCCTTCTTGAAGTTTAAGAACTTTTTGTTCCCTTACTTATTTCTTAGAAAATTTTAGAATTGTCTCATAATAAGTGCAATGTCTTCCTCCTCCACTTCATCATCATCATCATCATCATCATCATCATCATCATCACTATCAACATGATGTATGATTTTAAATGCCAAATTCTTTTTTGGCTTCTTTTCAAGTTCTTGTTTTTCCATGGCAATTTTATGAGTCATAAGTGATCTGATGAGTTCTTCCATTGGAAGTTTAGTGAGGTCCTTAGCTTCTCAAATTTCCATCACTTTTGCTTTCTAAGTCTTTGGCAAGGACCTAGGAATTTTGCTCATGATATCAACATTAGTATAAGTCCTACCAAGATCATCCAAATTATTAGTGATAGTTGTCATCCTAGTAAACATACTAGTTATGGATTCATTTGAAAGCATTTTAAATAACTCATATTGATGCACTAACATGTCAATTTTTTTTTCATTTACTTGATTCATTATTTTATGTGTTTTCTCTAATGCATGTCATATATCTCTAGCATTCATATATGATGTGATCCTATTGAATTCACTTCTACTCAATGCATAATACAAAGTATTTATAACTTTAGCATTTATAGATAACATTTTTTTTTTCATAATCGGTATAATCACTTCTGGCTTTAGGAACCATTATATCATTTTTAATCTTAGTAGATTTGTGAGGTTCATTTTCAATAGACAACCATAAATCATAATTAATAGACTGAATATATATAATCATCCTAGCTTTCCAATAAGCAGTCATTATCATCAAAGTAATGTGACCTAAAGGTTGATGATCCTTCATTTTGAACATTAAAACTAGTGGTTGTCATTTTATTCAAAATCTAAGCAAACTTATATAAATGAGAACTAAGCTCTGATACCAATTGTTAATCTAGGATTAAAGCAACAATAACATCTATGAGAGTGAATTAGATGTTTTACTAATAATAATAAATATTGCAATTAGCTCAATTAAACATAATTAACCAACAATATAATTAAAGTGCTTAAAGTAAAGAATATAGGGATAGAAATTGCAAACTCGGTTTTTTACGTAGTTTGATCAGCCTACATCTATACCTTAAGCACCAAACTGATCTTGAGTATTGTATTCTTTACTAATTCAAGACAAATATTACAATATCCTTGATGAATCCTCACTAAGCCCTTTTCACCACTTGAAGAAATACCATTTTCAAGATTTTTCACCTAGATGAAGTATCTCACTAATGATAAAGAGTTTTTCACTTAAACTCTTGAAGGATTACAATTGTTTGAAATATAACAATACTCTTTCAAAGAGTAGATAATATGATTGAAGCTTATATCTCTATAGCTCACTCAATAGCACTTAGAATGTATGAAGGTGTTTAAGTGTAGTGAGTGTGAGAATTTATGCTTTTGTGTAAGAATATGAATGTTTTAATGCACAATTATAAGTATGATTTAGGATTGATGATTTGAAGTTGTTTTTGCTCTTAAATAGCTTGTATATAATATATATTCAAATTCTATTTTAATTCTTTAATTAGAATATATATATATATATTCTAGCAAAAAATTAATCATTTTATAGCCGTTATTGTTCTGCTGACAACTAAAATGGTCAACTGATTCAGATTGATCAAGCCAAACAGTCGGCCAGTTCCTGCAGATTCTCATATATTCATCCCTAATGAATAAGTGGTCGACCAATTCACTTAATATGTCAAGCAATCAATCAGTTCAACTTAAAATCTAGTTTAAACAGTTTAAGCATGGTAAATATTGAACTGACTATAAGCATATCATTCCTATAATGCATGCAATGTAATTTGTGTGAATTCATTTTAATTTATGCTATCAAGTAAGATATAAAAGATTTACATAATAAGTACTAAAATGAATCCTTAAAAACTAAGTTTTCACTTACTTTGTATCTTGAATTTATTGATTTATTTTTCATTTAATTGTTCATGCTTGTTGATGATCTTTTTATAAATTTATTTAAACTTAATTTCAACCAAGCATATTATTAGTTAATTTTTACTTAATTATTATCATAAAAATATATAACTATTAATATGTGACTCAAAAGTTAACAGTTAATTATGAGATTTGGTGATATTAAAAGAAACTGGTATGATATATATATATATATATATATATATATATATATATATATATATATATATATATATATATATATATATATAAAAGGTGTATATAAAAAAATAAGAGTTGGGTTAGTATAAAGTACATAGAAAAATAGATTAAAAATAATTAATAAGATAAATCTCTAGTAATTTTTAGATAAAAATAAAAGGAAAAAGATAAACATGTTGATAAAGACACAAGAAAAGTAAAAAAAAAAATAGAAATAGAAATTGAAACAAACTTGACAACGCAATTTTTACCGTGAATGTTCATTTTATTTTAATTTCTTTGTTAATTGTCTCAATTAAAGATATAAAAATAGAGATTTAATTTTGTCAAAAATATGAAAAAAAAAAAGCGACTGACGCCCACTCGTGAGTCGTGACCCGGACTTGTTACTTAGACTGAGTGAAGCGCTGACTTTATTCAGAGAGAGAGAGAGATGGAAAGAACAGGGAAGGTAGTAGTGGAAAAGGTAGGAGGGAAATCAACAGTGACAAGATGCTTCTCTAAGTATCCTCTCAAATTCATCGTTCCCTCTAAGGTAAACAACTAACCTCCTCTCTTCTCGTTTGCTACTCTTATCTATTATGATCATGTCAGCAATCTAAGACTATCCTCCTGAATGTTATTGCTTTTCTTGTTAGGCGGGTCCTTGTAAAACTGATTCCGTTTGGATTTACTCCCTCACTTATGGCGGTGGCATCGTCTCTGTATGCTAATGCTCCTCCATCTATTCTTCTTCGATCTTTGCTTGATTACTGCTGTTGCCCTTATCCTGTTTTCGATATATATATATATATATATATATATATACACACACACATATATATATGTATGTATGTTTTTTTGGCCTTTTAATTTGTTTATTTATGTACTCTCTTTTGGGTGCAGGGGGACTCTATATCATGTGAATTTGAAATTGGAGATGGATGCACCACTGTCTTCACAACTCAAGCTTCCACTAAGGTTAATTGATTTTATTGATTTCCTTAGATTTTTTTTTCATTGATAAATGTAAATTTGCTTTTAATCCTTGATATTGTATCTCTAATTTTTGCTTAATCCAATACATTAATGTTTATTCCTTTTGAACTTATTTGAATAATAGGTCTACAAGTCTGTGGGATCCAAATGTTCTGCACAATTCCTGGAGGTAGCGATCTTTCAAAAGCTGAATTAATTATCTTGACCAAAATGCATTGTTATCTTCAAAGCTTATGGTAATTACAACATCTAATAGAAAATCTTATGATATTCACATTATGCTCTCAGCGATGCTTTGTTGATTATACTGTGTTTTTTTCACTTGAAAACATGTCCCAATAATTATTTTTCTTCTGAACCTCTAGTTGTTCGTGGAATAAATTGGCTGCAAGTTAGTAATTTTTCGTTTTTTTTTTTTATTCGAAGCACAAGAAATGTTTGTTGAGTCAGGCGAGAAAGTTCATAAGAAACTCCACTATTTATTTATATTGATGGTCTTTTCAAGTGATAGTGGCTATTTCATGCCATGCAGTAGGTAACAGTTGGCAGCGATGCTCTTTTGGCTATCCTTCCAGATCCAGTGACCTGTTTTTCAACTGCAAGATACTCTCAAAAACAAGTATTCAGAGTGCTTCTGGACTCCAATTTGGTAATTGTTGATTGGTTTACCAGTGGGCGTCATGAAAGCGGAGAGAAATGGGATTTTGATCTCTATAAGAGCACCAACAACATATTCTTGGATGATAATCAGCCCTTATTTCTAGATACTGTAATGTTCTTTCTGCATCACTATAGTACAGATTGGGATTGTCCTTGTTCATCAATAGAAATACTGCTTTTTTAGATGCCATTGTTTTTTCCCTATATTTATCTTTTTGCATGGTCACTTTATTTCTGTTTTACTTTAAATGTCCAAGGCTGCTCCAACTTTTTAATGTGTCGTATTTTATTAGTTAGTTTATTTCTTTTAGCTTTCTTACTTACCAATATTTTTTTCTGTCAAATAATCATCTCACCTAACAGCTTAAGTTGTTAGATGAAGCTTTAGGATATGATTTGCCCACACTATCAAGTGCCATTAATTAATTTTAATTAGAAGAGAGAATTGGGGTAATGAAATTTGAACTTGTGATCTTTTAATCAACAAGAATCTGATACCATACCAAAGAATCATCTCACTTAAAAACCTAAGTTGTTAGGTAAGGTCACAGGATGTGATTTGTATTATTCTCAAACACTTTTGATGCTTGATAGTAATGCACTTAATTTATTTTCCGCTGTTTATATGATCTTTTTGTATGCATATTTCATTGGACCTGTCCTTTCACATTCATTTGGGAGAAGCCTACGTTCTAACTTTGTGATTGTCTTTTCCTTCTTTTCTTTTGTTGTATGTTTTTTTGTTTATCCACTTTTTTTCTCCAGTTCTTCCAACAAATAGCAGGAATTGTCTCGTCATTTAGCATAATTCAAAAGATATCCTCCATTCATTAGTTTTTGGTATCATTTTTCACCTTTGTTGTGGTCACATTTCATACTCAAATCATGTGAGTTGTTGCTTGAATTGGCTTACCATTCTATTACAGGTATTGTTGGAGCAACAAAGCATTTCTCCCATCACTGAACGCATGAGGGGCTACCAAGTTATTGCAATGATCATACTCTTGGGGTAGATACTTCATTATGTGGTGTAACTTGTCCGTAGTTTGGTGATTGATGAGCTGATGGTTTATGACCTAGTTATTTCTTTCTTGTAGGCCAAAGCTGAAGCATATTCAAAGTGAAGTTCAAGAAAATGTGAAAAAGATGATGTCTGAGCAATTGCACATTCCTTTCACTGGCTTAAGTGGCTGCGCACAATCAAATTCTAGGCATTTCACCAAACCATCATTTATTGCATCTTGCAGTGTCTTTGGTCCAAAGGTATGTTATTTTTTTCTTTCTGCCATGATACAATTTATATGGTGATATAACAGTCATTCTTGTCTCATTCTCTCTGACATTGAAAGAGTGCTGCAAATTGACCTTCTGAACTAGCTTGCTGATCTTTACCGTTGCTTGTTATGCCCTGTAGATATGAATGTAACAAACTAGCCTCTGGTTTTCTGTTGCTACAGGGAATAGGTGTTATTGTCAGAGTAGCTGCCATGACAACTGAATCTGCATACAAATTCTTACAGCATCAATTGGTTGGCATGGAGCCTCTGATTGGGGTGTTGCCCTATCATTGAAATGCTTGGCAATCCTTTTCTCCGTGCAAATTGTTATTGCAGCTTCGTTACTAATGCATGGAATCATTTCTTTCAGCCATGATGCTATCTGTAGCTTCCTTCAAAGCAATAAATTCGCAGATTCTTTCAAGCATAGCCTTTTCTAGGACATGTTTCCTCAGATAAGAAGTGTTTACCATGTAACATGTCAGATGACTTGACTTGTGTTAATAAATGTTCAAGGCAATTTTCTTCCTGATCAAGTGATTCTTAAGTCCGATCTCTGCTTATTCTGTATGCTATATAAACTCTGCTTATTCTGTATGCTATATAAACTCGTGGATGGACTTGTAAACCCTGGTTTTTTGGAAGCCTTTCTAGCTGTTTGGAGAGAGAATCATCTTTCTTTTAAGTTTTCTGATGTCTAACATCCATGTTGGGTTGCATGTATGGGAGAAAAAAGTCGGTCCATGCAACTGCTGTCCTAACAAGAATCTGTTGTTGAGACTTATGGTCTAATTGCACAAGGCATTCTAGTAATCTCATGTTCAGAATTTCTTTTGGAGCTTGACAGAATCTAAAGAAAGTATGATTGGTGTCTCGCTCATGAGGTTTTCTCAGCAGAAGCAGTGGTAGAGCTCGAAGGTCCCTTTCTCTTTTAGAACCTGGCCTGCTCTGTTTCATGTTCCAAGTCATTTTGTGATGCTAGCAGGGAGCAACTACGGTATAAGATGCATTCTGTACTCTCTAGATCTAGGCTGCGTAAAATGCAGCTAGAATTTCTTCAATCCTGAGAGTCAGGCAGGGTTGGCCCTGAGTAGATGAGTGCTTTATCAATTGCTGCTATGCATGCTTGCTTGGGCCTTGATTCTAGGCTGCCGTGGCCTGCAGGTGACTCTATTCTATATTAGAATTAAAAAAAAAGGAGGGGAATGCTTAATTTCTCTGACGTCTACATTTTTTTAATCGACGGGGGAGGGGCACAGGAGCTACAGGCATCAAATCGTCCATTATTTTGGCTGTGAAAAACAGAAAAACAGTATATAACGGAATGCTCGATATACGCTGGCAGATACAGGTAATAACCATTAGTCGAACTTCAAAAGGGATCATTGCTCACAAAAAAAAAAAAACCATTGCTCAAACAATAATGTGGATGATATACATTAATAAAATTGCACCATTCCAATGATATAACAAATTACTGACATAATAATGCCCATATGATATAACAAAACCTGGAAACTCTCACAACTTTATCTCTCTCGCTAATCTATCATAACACATGCATGGGATGCATAACCTCATTCCAATGGGAGGGGAGCCGCACAAATTAAGAATACTTGGATTAAATTCAACTAGAATGTAATCTCACAAGGTGCATGAAATGTTCTTCCCCGGCATATGGCTTCTAGATTTTCTCCAGCATAAGAGCAAAGTGGTGATACCTCCACACCTGTACAACAAGTAGGCAAAGAAATTGACAATTAATTATACTTTGGGAATGCTTCTTAGAAGCTAGAACTGTGATTTAAACCAAGTCATAACCTCTCAAACCACAGCTCTTTCCCACTTATCCCGCTGATCTTAGTTCTCAAAACTACAAAGCACAACTTACACAAGGCAGGACCAATCTTGAGCTAAATGCTACAGAGCAGACCTAATGAAACCGTACAAGGTGGACAACTTGGTATGAGTTTAAACTTTAAATTATTAAATTGAAAAGGCATACTTAAATTCACAGTCCATCTTTTACTAGGTAATGATTAGGCTACGTAATGGGAGAGGTCTCCCTTTCTCTTAGAAAAAAGCCCCTCTGCTACTGGCAAAAAACAG